>JACGWO010000002.1:39369164-40055433 GCA_034509735.1 Sesamum alatum
GTAGACTACCAACTCATCCTCGTCTTGTGGGATTGCAAGCTTTAGCAGGTTATTGCAAACCTGTTTTAACTCATGAACCCTTTGCGTATGAATTTCCTTCCATTTTCACTTTGAACTTTATGTTTCTTTCAGAAGTGGACGGAAATCCTTTCTATATTTTGCGAGGTCCTTGATAAAGATTCCTGCAAAATTGACAACTCCCAAGAAGCTTTGAAGTTGCTTCTTATCTTTAAGAATGTCAGGAAAATTGCGGATCTTTTCTACAATGTGTTCCTGCAACTCAATACCTGTTTCGTGAATAAGAATTCCTAGAAATTCAATTTTATTGACAGCTATGATGGCTTTCTTTTCGGAAAGCACTAATCCCTCCTTATGACACGCATTAGAAAATATTTCAAGATGTCTAATATGATCCTGTATATTTTTATATGCAATCAAGATGTCGTCTATTTAAACAAACATAAACTCTAGATAGTCTTTGAAAAGATTATCCATCTTTCTTTGAAATATCTGGGTGCATTGGCAAGTCCCATTGGAAGTACATTCTAGATATATTGTCCTGAATTTGTTTCCAGCCTTCTGGGCATCTGAGTTTCACATTATCAACCCTGATAGCTCGGGGCTTCAATAGTTCTGGTTCCTTTCCTTTATAGGCCATAATCCTATCTTCTGAAAAGGACATCCTGCTACTAAAATCAGTTCTAGAACTAAGGGCTTGATCTAAAACTGGATGATCTTTTATTAAGATATCAACACCACCTATTATAGGTATTCTAATAGGATCTGGTGTCATTACCTTAGCGAATTCCTTGAAAATTCTAGGAATCTCAATATACTCTTTCCTAAGAAACTAATCAGAATGATGTGTGTTGGAAAGGGCATAAGCTATTCTATATGTTATAGAATATTGTCTATTCCCATCTTTCGTAAGATCTTTTCTTTCAAAATTCTGATGAAGGGTTAAGACTCTACTAAAATCTTGGTCTGCTAGGTTGTATGCTATCCTAGGATGAATATCAAACATCAGTTTCCTGCATACAAATTTCCTCTCATTATCCCAAGACAACCATCTCTTATGTTATTGATTCTTCTATCCATTATTGACAAATGTATTTTCGAATCAATTCATTCCTTAAAAGTTGCTTTTATTACTACTTCAATAGCTCCTATGTGGATCCGTTTCATAGTAACCGCTACTTCTTCCCTGAGTTTACTTAATTCTTCAAGGATCTCTTCTTTAGGAATAAGCTGCATTTCCATCACATTACTAGTAAGTTCCATAGGGATAGCAAACTTACCTGAACTTACTTTGTAGATTATGTGATGTTTCCTTTGGTTCAGTCTTATTTGGTTGATGACTCTTCCGATCCCTCCAATCATAAAACCGTCGTATGGGCTGAGATTAGAGTCTTGTCTCATGATTCTTTCCATTGTTTTGTTTGACACTGTCATCCTTGAAAAGAATCCTGATAGGCTTTCTGAGGTTTGAAGCCTATCTCATTCGTTGTAATTACTCTGATTCGGTTGAAGATCCATAAGAATCACTTTCTATTTCTTCCTCGTAGATTCTTTCATCTGAGGGAAGATCTTCGAATTGGTAGATTGGTACTAAATCACCATAGTAGATTGCATCTAGGATGTCGTTTGTGGCTTTAAATTGGCGTAATTCACCACGTTTCGCGGGTTATCTGGGGAGATATGTCATTTTGCTCCACACGTCCAGCAGTTGAAATCCTTAAAACTCTCATTAGCTCAGGTATGGGCTCGTCTGAAAATTCTTCGTGTAGGGGTTCGTCCTGTGGATTTCGCCTCTGATCGTCTAGATCCTTGGGATGAAGCCCTTGTTGGTCCTGTTCTCTGTCCGATTTGTATGATCTGGCTTTTGATTTGGACCACCATAATCTCCTTCTGAAAGAGGATTTTCTGGAACTCCTAGAATAAGAGTCACTACCTTGCTTTCTCCTCTTCTTTTGCTCGCTTGATTCTCCTATTATAGTTGGAAAATTGTTATTATCACAACAGAGAGGGGTTCTTTTGATTTTACCTCTCAGTTTTTTCATGTTCTTTTGGACGGATGCCTGGTAACACCAATCCTTCAGTTTGTCTTTAAGGAAAGACATTCTCCTTGCAACTGAATCTAGTTGACCTGCATGTACTTTGTATGATTGTATCAACATTTCCCTCCATGGGCTGCAGATCTTTGCAAAGAACATTGGGGCAGCTACTTCGGTTGTTACCCCACTCTGGAAAAAGTATTTTTGGAACTAGTAGATATATTCATCTACTGCACAGATACTTCTTAATTCGAGGTCAAAGAGAGCTTGTGCATACTCCCTAGCCTTTTCTGTTATGCTTCCTTCGAAGTATACATCTCCGATGAAGTGAATCTTGATTAAGCTTCCAAGTCTATCCGCGATTGCACTTTTAGACTCTCCTTCAAGGATGCTTGCTTTGGTTTCTTCTGGGGTATTATCCCATCCGATCTTTACCGACCCTTCCAAACTTAACTTCAAAAGTTTTATGAAGTTATCCTTGTCTAGTTCCAACGTAGTTGCTGCAATTTTCATGGCTGCAACCCATTCATTCATCAACTTCTCGATGTTTTGGAAGTCGATAACATCCAGGTTGAGAACAGTGCCATATGGATGTAAGGGCTGGAGCATGGTCCGTGCCCATGGTGTGTTTTTAGACACTCGTCTTGGATTCCTTCCTGGGTTTTCTCGCAATCTTGTCCCTACGAAAATAGGGGTAGCATTGGTGTGAAAATCCGTACTTTTTCTTATTGGATGATCCTGCGGAGAATCATTTGAGCCTGTGCTTTCCCCTAGTGGTGGTAAAGCTAGAGCGACCTTATTGGTTTGGATGTTGACTAAATCCACAATCCCTAGTTGAGAAAAGGATTCAGCTAACTCTTGTAGATCCGATAGATCCACTCTTGATATCTCCATTAGTTTAATGGATTTGATGATCTTGATGATTTGTTCTTCTTGTGTCTTTGGCTTCGAGATCTCCTTCGCCTTTCCCTTCTGATGTAGGAAAATACCGATCCAAGGGCATCCCTGATGTGTTCCTGATGATATATGGATATCTCAGGGGTATTCCTTTGATTTCTTTTCAGATCTGTGACCTCAGCCTTCAGATCTGTAAGATCCTTCTGTAGATCTGGTAGGATCTTTAGGATCTCATCCATCTTTTGGTTCAAGATGTCTATTTTCATAGGTATATTGATTAACCTATGTCCATAGTCTTGAACTGTCTTTTGGACCTCTCTAAGACCCTGAGAGTACTTTGAGGCATCCGGTTCGAGTTCCCTCCAATCAGTTCTTTTAATTATTATTTTTAGAACTGTATTTTTTCAGGAATCTACCTGTTCCGGATCTCCTGGCTGGGATTCTTCCATGGATCTCAGCTCCCTGTAGATGTCTCACCGCATTTCCTAGTAGCGTCTGTAGGACATGACGAATTCTGTGTCATTCCTCTTTTTCTTCCTTTGGAAGAAGTGATGGATCGATCAACCTTGAACTGTTGGTAATGGTTCTAAGAATTTCTATAAGAAATTCTATTTTTTGTATTTTCAGAATCTGAAATATTTCGTGTTTTCAATGTAACTCGAACTTTCGTTCGGTTCCATACTTTTAAAAATCTCCTCCGTTAGGGATAAAATATCAATATGTAATATAAACAAATATTTCTTCAATAAACCTAGGCTCTGATACTATTTTCATGTAATAGGGTGTTAAATCTAAAATCTGGGCAAAATCCGTGCGAAAAATAAATATAGGGGACTAGAAGTGATATTATCAAAAGATAAGGTTGGTACTAAAATTGTCATTTCAAAACTAAGGTATTAAATTTGCAACTTTCATAAACTACGGTATCAATTTTGCCAGACTCCTCATTGTATAGTACTGAAATTGACCATTTTAAAAATTATGGTATTGAAATTGCAAAGTGTTCTATAATATAGTATCTTCTTTGCATTTATCCCATAATTATAAGATATTTTTAAGAACTTATAAATTTAACCAAACACCCTCAAAATTGTACTATCCTGTGCTAGGCTAGCCTCCTCAGTTAACTATACAACTTTTTCCGTAATTGTTGTTTCAATTCTTTCACGTGTATCAAAGTGGTGGTGACATTGTGAAGAGGGATTTGAACCACAAAATATTGGTTTCGATTGTAGTTAAAGGATTGATGAGAATATTAGTAAATGAGTATAATGGCCAATGAGATAACAATTGGGAATAATTACATTTACATTCTCTAATTTATAGTCGGTTTACACAAATCATCTATATTCTTTTTAATAATTACATATACATTCACTAGAATATAAGCATCATTTACACAAATCACCCATATTTTTTATAAAATTACACTTACAACCCTAAAAAATATCAACATTGTTACACGAACTACCCTATTTTTTTGCTATCAAGAATGGTTTCTGTAATTATGTAAAAGGCATGAGTGGTTTGTATAAATAGACTATAAGTCAGGGAGTGTAAATATAATTATCCCAATAATTTGTGATGTCTTTTAACTTTTGACAAGATGCTGATTTAAACAGAGTTTATTTGCAAGTGATATTAAGAAAAGAGGGTCAAATAGTTCTGAAAATTATGTTTGCAGCTCAAATACATATTTGTACTGCTCAATTATGATATATAAGAGTTTAGTGGTTGAGGGTGAGGTTTTATGAACAAATTTAAAGTCATGGATTTAAATTTTATCAAACGTATAAGTGTTTATCTCACTTAATTTGATTAATTTATTTTAATAAGTAACAAATAGCAGGGCAATTATAATAAATGAGACTCAGTTTAATAATTAGTCATAATTTGGTAAAACTCGACTTTTTAAAATCAATTTCTAACACTAAATGCATAGGCTAGCACTATCACATATATCCATAGGCTTGGGGATTTTTGCTGTCATTTTTTAAAGTTGTAAATATATGATTACGATAATATCTTAAGATTAAGTAATACGTCGATTCAATAAATATATCAATATAACTAAGAATAATCAAATAAATTGGAACGAATACACACACATTTGATAAAACTCAAATTTATGACCTTGAATTTGTTCATTAGACATTAACTTTAACCATTATTAAACTAAGACATCATTATTTGATGCTAAACATGTCGGCATCAATCCAACTTATGCATGCATCATGAGATAATACATGATGATATGAATATGTATGGGTAAAATACATGCACTTTATTTCATATACTAAAACTTTTATTTTATTCAGAAGAGACTGCAAAATATAATAAATCAAACGCACTTTACATTTTTCATGAAATGTCAGTCACCTTATTAAATTAACAACTAGGGTGAATTACAATGATCTCTTTTGAGATTTGATATAATTATAAATATTTTCTCGTTATTTTAAAAATTATAAATACTTCCCTGAGGTTTGTAATTTTAACCAAAAGCTTGAAATTGTCCATTTTGCCATTTATTTTTTTTAAAAAAAGAATCAGTCGAGGCAAATCACATTATTGCTCCTCTGTGTAGAAAACGTAAGAAACTTCTCCTGTGCATTTTTATCCAAAACAATTTTAAAAAATAATTCAATTTGTACAAGGGCGTTTTGGTCAGTTCACCTATAAAAATGGATGAAAATTAGTTATTTGTTAGGAGGTTACAAACCTTAGTGGAGTATTCATAATTTTTGAAACAACGAGGGGTATCCATAATTATGCCGAACCTCAGGAAAGATCATTGTAATTCACCCTAACAAGTATAATACTAATTATAGTGGAGAATAGTGCTCTTCCAACTAAATATTTAAGAGTGAGATTTTTCCCTAAATATATATATATATATATATAATAAAGAGAAAATTAATTAGTAACTTAAGTAATTTCAATTTTTAAAGACTATAGAATAAATGAGTGAAATAAGTACACAAGCATTTTGAATCTAATTATTTTTAACTATTTTTTTGTCTTAAAATTAAGTTATTACTTAACTATTTAATCTAGACTCACTTAGATGGTTCGGGATCCTCTATTCCACTCTACTATTTCATTTCCTATTCCACCTCTAAATAATTGACATGTTGAAAATGGAAAATGGTTGTAACTTATTGTGGGCCCATATAGAGAGAAAATCAAGAAAATTCATTCAAAATAAAATATGAGAGAGAAAATATTTGGAGGAGATCCAATAATTATTTTTTGTCACTACAAGAAAATAGAATTATCGATAAATAATATTTAATTAATTTTAAATTTTTAGTGGAGATAATTATTTTGTAAAAGTTATAATTAATAAGAATTCTTTTTTAATTGTGATTGCTTGTAGGATATTTTTAAATTTCATCTCTTTCGAGTAGAACAAAAGTTTGTTTCTTTGTGGAAAAATTAATATTTCTTAACTTAAGAAATCAAAAAATATTTCAAAGACATTTAAAAAATAAATCACATCAACTATAATCATTATGTTTTTTTTCTAATCTCACAATCTGTTATAAACGCAAAAAAATATCTAATCTCAATCAAACATATTTTACCCGTGAGCAATTAAAGCCTAAACAATTCAAATTACGAGATATAAAGAAACATTATTCTTAACGTAATTATGTAATTGGTTGAGTTTTGAAAAATGCTTGGCTAATTCCATTAATAATTGACGTCTTGATTCTCATAGTTAGATGATATTCTTGTGCCACAATTGACAATTTTTTATTTACAATAGTTACGAAATATTAAATATATTATAATATTTTAAAAGCTACATTCACGTGCTCATTAATATTTTCAATAACAACACGTGATAGCAAAAGAGATATAATAATATAAAATAATCAAGACGACCATCCGAATATGTCTAAAATTACTGTATGTCATATATCTAAACTAACTAATTTCACCATTCAAGTACATGATCATGGTGTCTTTATATAATTCATTCATAAAAAATAACAATCAACAAAATATGTATATTGCATAACAATTTACACAAGGTTAATTTACAACAATATCATAAACAAATTTATTCATTTTTCTGTTAAGTGTCCAGGATCAGTTAAAAAAAAAAATTCGTCTTGTTGACCAGTAGGGGTGATAAAAAAAAATTTAAAACCGCCCAAACCGCCCGAATCAAATCGAATCGAACTATTTTTTATGATTTATTTTTCAAACCACAATTTTAAATTTAAAGTAAAATCGCACCGCACTATTGGTTTGGTTTTAATTTAAAACTTAAAAAAATTGCAAAAAACCGCACAACACCGCTATATATATAATTAATTTTTTAAATTATATATATAACAATAATTTGATAAATAATTAATTTATTATGATAATTTCATATTTAAATTGTATAAGCCCATTAATACAAAAGAATATGTATTTAATTCTTTAGGCCCATTAAAATTTTGAGCCCATTTAATAATTTTTCACTCAATTTTCTATCCTACTTTTCCCCCATCTTTCTCTTTCTCTTTCCCCTCTTTCCACTTTCCAGATTATCTTTCTTTTCTTCCCATCACAAGCAAACCTTTTTTTCTCCCCACCAACCGGACACTCGCGAACACTATCACCGGCGGGACTACGGCGGCCGCCGCTGTCGAACCACAATCTCTTACTCAGGTTTTGTTTCTTGATTTTCGTTAATGCTTCCAATGGTAGCTTTTGAGAGATTGGGGGATGAAGAACAAAAGTTTATTGAATATTTTGATTGTTAGAAACTCAATCAAGAAAAAGGTGAGGGGAAAAAAAGGAAAAGTGAATAAGGTGATTGGGCCTCCTATGGATATAGATTGGATTAATATCAAAATCTTTGTGAAGTTTTTGAAAATCTTCTATAATGTGACTTTGAAGTTCTCTGATTCATCTTATATCACTTCAAAGGCATTTTTTCGTGAACTTGCAACTTTACATGTGAGTTTGTCTACTATGATGAATAAGGGAGATTATCACATGGCATCAATGGCTATTCGCATGAGAGACAAATTCAATAAGTATTGGGGCAATATTGATAATATGAATTGGTTTTTGTTTGTTGCTATCCTTTTGGATCCAAGGTATAAGTTGAAGTATGTTAGCTTTGATTTAGCTACAATATATGAGAGTGATCCTTCTTTTGTGAAAAGGGTGACAGAAAAGATAGAAGATATGATGCATTTATTGTATAAGCAATATGCACATTCTAGTTTTGAAGATACTAGTATGGATAAACATTCAAGCCAAGACTATACTTTCATGCAATTGGATGGTGAAGATGACCCCAGTGAGTTGCTAGAATCACAATTTGCTAAATATTTGGAAGAAGAGCAATGTGTTGAAAGCAAATCGGAAGTGACAAGATATTTACTCGATGGTTGTGAAAAATCGAGTAAGGATTTTGATGTGTTAAAGTGGTGGAATTCAAGTAGTTCGAAATATCCCATTCTTTCCAAAGTTGCAAGAGATGTGTTGGCTATTCCAGTTTCTACGATTGCTTCGGAGTCTGCTTTTAGCACAAGTGGTCGTGTTATTGATGCATTTAGGAGTTCTCTTTCTCCAAAAATGGTGGAGGCCCTTATATGCACCCAAGATTGGTTACGTGCTACTCCGAAGATTGATCTTTGTGCAATAATGGAGGATATTGAAAAGTTTGAAGAATTTGAAAAAGGTAAATAATTTACTTATTTATTTATATTTGATTTATACTTTCAAATATTTATTGACACTAATAATAATGATTTCATCATTCTCAGAATTGGAATGATCAAGTTCTTGTGCAACCTCAACCGGCATATAAAACTAATTTGAAAGGAATCTTCATTAGGTTTGAATTTGTATGAATAATTAAATGTAGTTTTTTATGATGTTTTATTTTATTTGTATTCTTTTGCTAACATTACTAATAAATGTCTTGTGAAAGATTCTTTGTGCTATATACTAATATTTAAGTTGTGCTTATGTAGGATGCATCCATATAATGAAGAAAGTCGCTCAAGTGATGCCTAGTGTCTAGAGATTCTTGTTGGATTAAGTTGTTTCCTTGTTGGATTACTATGTTCTTATATTTTAATTTACTTAAAGTTGTTGAGTGTGTTGTTGGTCTATGGTATACATTGATGGTCTTTCTTGCTTACAAACACTTGTTTTATTTCTTTATTTGAGTTAGTTTCAATGTTTTAATTTTGTTATACGAATTAAAACCGCCAAACCGCCCGAAATCGCCCGAAACCGCCCAAAACCGCACCTTTGATTTTGATTTCAAAATTGGCAATTTAAAAAATTATTTTATAAAATCGCCAATGGCAATTCAATTTGAAAATAGCTTAAAAAAAATTGAAACCGCACCGTGAGCATCCCTACTGACCAGTGATGTTAGAGAGAGATTTTTCAAGGGTCTTCATGTCAATATTTTCCTTACAGGTAGCTCATACATAGTATGAAATATGGTGATCCTCATGCATGCAAACCCTTAATTGCTTAAGTCATTCCAACTCTTATAAAAGAGCTACTACCAAAGTAAGAAAGTAGAATTCACTATGAATGAATTATGCAAAATTAAATTTTTAGTCTCAGCGTTCAATATATATAGTCTTCTATTTTATGAGATTTTTAAAAAAATCTCAAAAATTGAGAAAACTCGACATATTTAGTCCTCAATAGTTCCAAAACTGCGAAAACTCAACACATTTAGTCCTCAGCTTTACGGGATTTATGGAACTACGTACGTCGAGTTTTCTCAATTTTGAGACTATTTTAAAAATCCCATACAATAGAGGATTAAAAATGTTGAACCCTCATCCTATGGAACTAAAAGTGTAATTTCACCGAATGAATTCAGCAGGGGTATTTATAGAGTTGGACAAATTTTTGTAACGTACACTTCTATAATTTATTAGTATAATTTAGGGAAAGTGACCAAGTGTATTATACGTATTTGTTCTGTAATGGGTTCATATTCAACTAAACTTAGATTGAGTAAAAAGTTTCCCGAATAAAAAAAGCAAAATTAGGTCCAACCCTTACCGCATACACACCAGCAGCATGTGCATGATATTTCCATTGTGAAAAAGGATCATAAGCAAATGCCATGCCTTCCATTTCCCTGCAACTTATCATACATAGTAAACTACAAGTTTCAAATCTTAATTATTCAAAGGACATGACAGATTTTATTAGTGGCATTTAAAAGACTTGAACTGCTGCATGGATCCATCAAGGGCAAAAGACCACCCTGTAGTTGGTTCCTCCAGGATAAGTAAAAGTGCTAGTCTGATCATCCTTAGGGTAACTGTAAGCATCAGGGCACCTCTGCTTAAAGAACATCGACTCCGGAGTCGGCCCACAGTTCCCTAAATTACAGCAGAATCTATCATTCTTAAACACCGTGCAAGAATTGTTGCAGCCGTCAGGCGCGCGCAGTTGGTTCGGACACTGTCCGTTGATATCCGCCGTGCACCTGATGCCCCGAGTGCAGCCCCCAGAATTGGGGCTAAACTCCATTGGCACGTTGAACCCGTCGACGAGGGAGATATAAAAGAAATCCATGTTGCTGAATTGGTTTAGTGTGTATTCGGCCAGTGTGTTTGGGGGTACACCATAGCCTTGGAATTGTAGTAGGCCATTGCAGTCACCGGTCTAACATCTGCCTCGGCCTGCTCCCACTACAAAAAAACAGGGCTATAGCAATGGACATTTTGCAACATACCAATTCGTTGCAAATTTGCAACGACCTTTGCTACGACTTTGCAACGGATTCTAATTTTTTTTACATTTTCGTTGCAACTTCCGTGGCAAATTAACAATGATATTTTGCAACGGACTATCTGTGGCAAAATTCCGTTGCAAAAT
Organism: Sesamum alatum; assembly: GCA_034509735.1. Lineage (NCBI taxonomy): Eukaryota > Viridiplantae > Streptophyta > Magnoliopsida > Lamiales > Pedaliaceae > Sesamum > Sesamum alatum. Next base: position 39,379,988 of record JACGWO010000002.1, read on the forward strand.
TTGGTCAACTATAAGATGTCCCACATTCAACATAAGTCGTTGCAAAAGTCGTGGCAAAATATTGCAACGACACATCCCGTTGCAAACTTTCAACGGTTTTTGCAACGGACGTCTTTCGTTATACTTTGCAACAAAGATTCTAGTTAAATCCGTTGCAAAAAATGTGCAACGGAATTTGTAACGAACCCGTTGTGGTTGCAATTTGAATATTGTGATTTGCAACGGATTTAGCGACGGCACATTGTCCGTTGCACAACTTGCCGACAATTTTGCAACGGAGTTGCAACGACCTTTGAAGTCGTTGCAATCCGTACATACAGCTGTAAGCATTAATTATTGAGCCGTTGAATTTGCAACGATTTTTGCAACGGATTTGTCTGTTGCAATATGTTTGTGACAGCTGTAACCCACTATTTTAAAATTCTATACATTTTGCAACGGACTTTGCAACGAAATATCATTTCGTTGCAAAATCTGTTGCAAATCCGTTGTAAAATCTATTGCAAAATTCGTAATATATATAAGAAAATTCTCATTCTAGTTCACACATTTTTTATAATCATCCAACAACTTCTTCCTCTTCTCTCATTCCATCCACACAACCGATTTTTTAATAAATCTTTGCATTAGACCGTTAATCATCACGTTAGTGCAACGAGTCACACATTTGGACATTTAACTGATTTACATTAAGTTTTGTACAAAATTTTTACTAGTTTATTTATATATATTCATTTTATTCTTGGAATTTTTAGTTTTTTATGTATGTATGTATGTTAATGAACATGTATAATATTTGTTGATTTTAGAATAAGATATGTTGAGAGAATTGAGAAAATGGATGTATGAGAAGAATGTACCCGGTAATCATCATTTTACAAAAGAATTTATAGATGGGGTCGCTGAGTTTATAGATTGGGCAAAAACAAACATGATTTTATGGATGGGGAGAAAAATTCATTGTCCATGTAGTGTATGTAAAAATCGTAAGTACAAATCCACGGAGGAGGTGACATGCGACCTTTATAAGAAAGGTTTTAAGAAAGATTACAATAATTGGACATCTCATTGTGAGCCTATACAGATGGATTATGAGCATTCAATTTCAGCGGACAACTCTGTAGATAAAACGACAAGTTGAAATAACTGTGAGCAATTGAATTGGGATCAGCGGATGGTGTTTGATGCAGCTGGTCCTGTATCTCATCCACAGAGGGATGTATTCAATGATTCGATATATCCTAGCGATCAACCATATGCAAACGAGGCTGGTCCAAGTTCTAATTATGATGAGGCTGACAATTTAGGAGCATTGTTTGAAAAGTTTTTTGATGTCGTACGTGCTGCAGATCAGCCAGTATATGCTGGGAGCGAAACTCACTCTCAGTTATTTGCGGTAGCGAGGTTAGTAAACATCAAATCTGAATACAATGTATCACAGAGTTGTCATGATCAGTATTTACAAGTAATAGGGGAGATGTTGCCACGAGATCACACGTTGTCCAATGATTATTATAGTATGAAAAGGTTGATAAGAGAGTTGGGTTTACCTGTTGAGAAAATTGACGCATGTAAGGCTGGTTATATGTTATTCCGGAAAGAAGACAAATATTTGGAATTCTGCAAGTTTAGTGAGCAAGCTAGGTATAAACCTGCCAGGGGTCAAAATCCTCGTCGTAAAAGAATTGCATATGCTACACTCCGGTATTTGCCGTTAACTCCCTGATTGCAGAGGTTGTATGCTTCTAATACAACAGCTAAGCACATGAGTTGGCATGCCACTCATGAGACAGAAAGTGGGGTTATGTGTCATCCATCTGATGCAGAGGCGTGAAAATATTTGAATGAGACACATCCAGATTTTGCTTTAGAACCCCGCAATATTCGTCTTAGCCTTTGTGCTGATGGTTTTGGCCAGTTATCGTTACACCATACAACCTTCCTCCAGGGATGTGTATGAATCTGAGTATATATTTGTGTCGTTGATTATTCCTAGTCCTGCTAATCCCAAATGACTTATTGATGTATACTTGCAGCCTTTGATTGAGGAATTGATACAATTGTGGCAAGTAGGTGCACAAACATATGATGCGTCTAAAAAAGATTTTTCATGATGAAGGCGGCACTTATGTGGACTGTTAATGACTTTTCAGCTTATGGGATGTTGTCTAGTTGGAGTATTGCTGGGATAATGGGTTGTCCAATATGTATGGATAATACACGGGCATTTCACCTTCAATACGGCAGAAAAGTAAGTTACTTTGATTATCATCGACAGTTTTTAAGAGCAGGACATCCTTATAGAAGAAATAAGAAAACTTTCACCAAAGGTAGAGTTGAAAAGAATGAAGCTCCACCTAGAGGAAACGGGGAGAAGATATTGCATTCTGTGTGCCCGGTCAAATCTGTTGTTGAGGACCCTCTTAATTACCCTCCTGGATATGGAAACACAAGTGGACATAAAGAACTATTTTATGGGATCTCCCGTATTTGGACCACAAATATGATTCGGCACAACCTTGATGTCATACACATAGAGAAGAATGTATTTGACAATATATTCAACACCGTAATGAACATCAAGCAAAAACTAAGGATACTTTGAATGCAAGGAAAGATGTTGGGATCATTTGTAACCGACTAGAAATTGCTGTGGATGAAGACCAATTGGGAAGCATGGCTAAAGCAGTGTATACATTGGATAAATATCTAAAGAGAAAAATATTTGAGTGGATTAAATGTTTGAGATTCCCAAATGGATATACTTCTAATCTTGGTAGATGTGTTGACTTAAACGAATTAAAGATGCATGGGATGAAGAGTCATGACTGTCATGTCTTCATGGAGAGACTCGTACCGATAGCATTTAGAGAAATATTGCCCGAATTTGTTTCGAGTGCATTGACAGAAGTGAGCCTCTTGTTCCAAGCCATAAGCTCCGCTACACTATATATAAATAAAATAGAGGAATTGGAGGAGAGTGTAGTTGTAATCATATGCAATTTGGAGAAAATATTTTCCCCTGGATTCTTTGATTCAATGGAGCATATCTTGGTTCCCTTACCATACGAGGCTCGAGTAGGTGGTCCAGTGCAATATAGATGGATGTATCCTTTTGAGAGGTATTATTATTATTATTATTATTGTTGAAAATTTAAATATGCATAATTTTTGCTTATGTATCTAATTTTTTAAATGACACTATATTTTGCAATAGGTTCCTCCATACTTTGAAGAAAAACGTGAAGAACAAAGCTGTTGTAGAGTCTTCAATTTGTGAAGCCTACATTGTTGAGGAAATCTCGACCTTCGCCACGCATTATTTTGAACCCGATGTTATTTGCAAAAGACGTAGACCTGGGAGGAATGACGATGGTTTAAACAATGAAGGAGTTGAACACATTTCTATTTTCAATCATCCCGGACGTCTCTACGGTGCCTCAAAATGAGGTACATCACCGGTAAAGAAAGACATGTTGCTGAGACTTATATAGTAGCTAATTGTCTATAAACGCAACCATACTATGAGTAAGTTTTAAATATGTTTATTTGCTTAATACATAAATATCAATAGATTATTAATTAAAGTATATTCGTTACTATTGTAGGAACTTTTTGCATGATTTGTATGAGCGTTATGATGTTGATACAGTTGACATTGATGGCATAGTTGCAATGCAATTTCTTCCATGGTTATATTGTAATTGTAGAACTGTTGAAACGGCCCAATATGTTCACTTTTTTTTTTTTTTTATGTGATAGGTTACAGATCCTAGTAATCAAATTACTGATCCAATTTTGAAGATGCTTGCATGGGGTCCGTCACAATGAGTATTTACATGGCCAGCTTATTTTGTCAATGGATATAATTTCCACTTTAACCCATGGAGAAAGGAAGAATACTATGAACAACGGGGTTTGTGTGAGAAGCTCTAGTTACACAGACTCTGATACTGATTTTTTTGGATGGTTGGATGAGGTAATATAGTTTGAATACGAATTTGAACATTGAAATATGCATGTTGTTTTGTTCAAGTGTAGGTGGGTTGATCCTACGAAAGGAGTGAATATTCACCCGAAGTATCACTTGGTTGATGTAAATTACAAACGTCTGTACCAGAAATATGAGCCGTTTATCCTAGCACAACAAGCTATCCAAGTGTACTACGCTCAATATCCTAGTTTAAGAAAAGATAAAGTTGACTGGATGGCTGTATGTAGAACAAAAGCTAGACGAACTATTGAGTCAAGGTGGATTGATGCTGCATTTCAAGAGGATGAAGTCGAATCCGTTCCAGTGGTTACTATTGAAAATGAAATTCGACCTCTAGATGACAGCATAAGCATTTTTGTTGATGAGGACAATGAAACGAAAGATGATGAAGAGGAAGAAGACAGTTTTGAAGAATACGAAACGATTGATAATGTATTGATGATTTTTGTCATGATATTTTATCTCATTTACTAATTGAATAGTATATCTTAAATCATTTATCTCATATCATTTTAAAAATATTTATTAATTTATAAAATATTTTATTTCATTTATTAATTAAAAATGTATCTTAAATCATTTATCCCATTTAATTTTAAAAATAATTATTAATTTAAAATTATTTTTTTCATTTTACTAATTGAATAGTATATCTCATTTGATTTTAAATAAAATTATTAATTTTAAATAAAATTATTAATTTTAAAAAATAATTTAACTTTTTACTATACACTTTCCCTCCCCATTTTCACACCCCTAATTTTTCCCCCACTTTCCCTCCTCTATTTTCATACCCTAATTTTTCCCCCCTTTCCCTCCCTCTTTCCCTCTCCCCCCCTTCCCCGTTCCCCATACATTTCAGCACCCTAATTTCTCCCCCCCTCATTTTCTCTCTTCAGCCGCCCGCCTGTCGCCGCCTGCCGTGAGATATTTTATCCTCATTTCTTTCTCTTCTCTTTCTCCCCTTTTATTTCTTCTACTTTTTTTTTTCAATTTGTAAAGTCTTTTTCAGAGGCCGCCGCCGCCGCCACCCGCTGCCTGCTGCCGCCGCCGCCTGCTATCGTCGCTGCTCGCCGCCTGTCGTGAGGTATTATCCTCCTTTATTCTCTTCTCTTTCTCCTCTTTTATTCCTTCTACTTTTTTGTTTCAATTTTCAAAGTCTTTTTCAGAGTTCGCTGCCGCCCGCCGCCTTGAGGTATTTTATCTCCTCATTTCTTCTCTTCTCTTTCTCCTCTTTTCTTTCTTCTACTTTTTTTTTTCAGTTTTTATTAACTTTAAGTTTTTGTCCTCCTTTTGTTCACTTTTAGTTTCAGCGCCGCCGACCGCTGCCGCCGCCGCCAAGCTGCCCTGAAGGAGGTATTAACAGATTATTTAGATATTGTAACTTATTATTAACAGATATTAATAGATATTGGATCTATGTTTTCATTTCATTTTGGAGCAAGTGACTAAGGAATAATAGTCATTCTATCTTTTTTTGAGTATTTGGTTGGTATATTAAGTAAGGATTGATTTATGTTATGAGCTAAATGTTATGAGCTAATATATTGAGTATTTGGTTGGTATATTGAGTATTTGGTTGGTATATTAAGTATGTGTTTAATATAAAATTGTGTATGACAATGTAATATATTGAGTATTTGGTTGGCATATTGAGAATATTTTGAGTATTTGGTTGGTATATTAAGTATGTGGTTAATATAAAATTGTGTATGACAATGTAATATATTGAGTATTTCGTTGGTATATTGAGAATATATTGAGTATTTGGTTGGTATATTAAGTATGTGTTTAATATAAAATTGTGTATGACAATGTAATTTGGTTGGTATATTGAGAATGTGCTTTGTATATTGAGGTGGATGGGAATGATAATTGTATTGATGAGGTTGGATGAGTGTTGTTGGTTATGATTGTAGATTAGGATTTATAAATCTTTAACTAAACTAAATAAACTTAGTTATATCACAAGTTAAAAATGCAACTAAACTAGTGTAATTTTGTTAACTTTCAACTTAAAATCTTTACCTAAACTAAATAAATTTAGTTATATCACAAGTTAAAAATTCAACTAAACTACTGTAATTTTGTTAACTTTCAACTTAACATCTTTACCTAAACTAAATAAACTTAGTTATTTCACAAGTTAAAAATTCAACTAAACAAGTGTAATTTTGTTAACTTTCAACTTAACATCTTTACCTAAACTAAATAAACTTAGTTATATCACAAGTTAAAAATTCAACTAAACTAGTGTAATTTTGTTAACTTTCAATTTAAAATTTTTAACTAAACTAATTAAACTTAGTTATATCACAAGTTAATACCTCAAATATGTTCATGTAGATACGGTACGAGGAGGATTTAGAGGAGGTAGGGGTCATAAGGCTAGACCATCATCTACCCCACCGCTTGTTCCAACTACACATGTAGCTAGAGAGACACCTTCCTCATCTCCTACTCTACCTCGTTTTCATATTGAGACGGGAAATATATGTGTAGCTCCATCTCCATCTCCATCACCATCACCTGCAGTTTCCTCATCAGCACCACCACCACCACCATCACCACCACCACCACCACCACCATTTGCATCAGTGCTGAAGTTGCCTCTTATGATGTCCCTTCCGATGCAACTCCATTGAAAGTCATTACTCCGGCGGATATCTTGTAAGAAAATTTAAAATGTTTGATTGTTTTAAAAATATTTTTAAAATATTTATTATATTTGTTTTTACAATTATTTATTTGATACTTTGTAGGGATTCGAATGTTCAAGAAGTCATCAAGGACATTATTACTGGCTATTATTTAGGGCCATGGCCTTGTTTCAAAAAGGTTCCCCAAGAGACTAAGGAGTTTTGGTTTCAAAAATTTAGTGTAAGATTTATATGTTTAACTCTTATGTGAATATTAATTATTTTTTGTGTTGTTATCATATTATTGTATTATATTTTGTAGAAATGTTACACGTGGGATCCAATGCTTCAAACCCAAATCCGCAAGAGTTATAATTATAGGGTCGGGAAATGGATCAGAGAGGCGATGTCACGATGTAAGAAGACGAAAATGAGAGCTGGTTGGATGTCCGATGAAGTTTGGGCAGAGTTGCAGAAAGAGTGGGTGATGAAAAATTTAAAGCCATCTCAGAAGTTAATAAGAAGAATCGTCAAACAAACATTGCATCTGCATCTACAATTTATCGAGGTGGTTCTGCTTCTTTTTCAGAACATAAACGGAAGTTGGTAAGATATAAAATAATTTATTTTTTTTATTTTCTAAATAATAGTTGATTCTTTTACTCAAGATTATTCTTTGTTTTTTTTTTTAAATTTGTTAGGAGGAATCACTCGGTCGCCCGCCGACACTTATTAAGCAGGTGGAGAAGTGTTGGAAAATAAAAGAAGGCAATTGGGCTGGTCCAAGAGTGGCCGATGCAATTGTAAGTTTTTATTATTACATTGAAATCAAAGTAAATAATTTAATTTATTTCCAAATTATAATATTTTTAATTGTATAGGAAAAATTTCAAAAGCTGAGTGATGATCATAATACTGCTTCTCAAAGTCTACCGGAGTCATCTTCGAGCACATCAGTTAACGATCAACAACTATGGTTGGAATCAATTGGAGGAGCAAAGAAGGGTCGAGTTTGGGGGATAGGCTCGGAGGCGAGGATTTATACTTGTTCTAACTCGACTAGAACAAGCAATCTCACTCCAGTACCGGAGCACTATGAATCAGAGTTGGTACAGAAGTTGTTTCGTGAAAACGAGAACATGAAACGACAAATAGAGCGCAACACTAAAAAGATGGAAAAAATAATGAGTTTCATGTCCGATAAATTTGGTACTGCGCTTGAAGATGATATGAGCGAATCTGAAGATAGTCCTGGTGATATCCCCCCGACCACCCACCTCCACAAGATTGTGAAAATGAATTTGATCCCCCTCTTTAAATTTGTATGTTTTAAATTGAATACTTTTATTTTGTGGATTGGAATGTTGAACTATCTTTATTTTAAGTATTTTGCCTTAAATATATTGTCATATTTGAATTTTCTTGTTAGAGTTAAATTAAGTATATTTATTATTGAATATAAATTATGAAATTATCGTTGCAATTATCGTAGTAAAATTTACAACGGATTGTCGTTGCAATTGTCGTTGTAAATGAAAATTATTTTGCAAAGAATTGTAGTAAATTATGTCGTTGCAAATTTTGCAACGGAATGTCACTGCAAAAAATTATTGCAATATAGCAACGACTTCCATTGCAAATGTCGTTGCAAATAAAAAATGATTTTGCAATGTATGATAGCTAAATATTTCGTTGCAAAATTTGCAAAGGAATGACGTTGCAAATATTCCGTTGCAATATTGCAACGACATTTCATTGCAAATGTAGTTGCAAATAAAACTCGATTTTGCAACGAATTGCCATTATCTTTGCCACGAATATACCATCGCAAAGTCGTTGCAAAATATAAAAAGTCAACTTTTAAAATAACGAAATTTGCAACGGACTTTTGCAATGGATAAAAATTTGTGGCAAATTTTGCAACGACCAAAAAATCCATTGCTATAGCAGTGGTACTTATAGCAACGGAAAATTTTCCGTTGCAAAAGTCCGTGGCAAATCTGTTTTGCAATGAATTTTTCATGAAATCTGTTGCAAAAATCCGTTGCTATAGGTCTATTTTTTTGTAGTGTCCGTCGAATGAGCAACCAGTTTTGGCCCATATTTGGGCTCCTAGCATACCGGCTGGGACGTTGATGGTCCAAGTTTGGCCACGGTCGAGGCGACGCCCGCCACCCGGAACTAGGGCTGTCCATTTCGATTATTTTAACCGAACCGAACCAAAATTTGAATTTCGGTTCGGTTTTCAAACCGAATTTTTTCGGTTTTAAACCGAAAAAAAACCAAAATTATAATTAAAAAAAAATTGCTTATTAGTTTAAATTTTAATTTTAATCAAAAATACCTGTTAAAAATATAAAGATATAAAAGAAAAAGTAACAATTGACACGATATGATTCATATTTCATACGAATATCATTCCATTCGTACCATTCATAACTATAAACACTCCATTTCAAAATATGAAAATAAGTAAATAACAATAAACAATTCAATATTTCAAGTGTTCATTCACTACAAATAAAATCAAAAAGTGATTCTTGACTTCTTGAGTTGAAAAGTGAAAAACACATCGAGCCGCGAGATTGAAGCTCCATCAATTTCCTACTAAAAATAAAATAAAAAAAGAAAGATATCATACTTCAAATATAAATAATATAAAATTGTAAAAAAGTACATGAAATAAAATCATACTTACGTGACATATGACATCATAATCCGATGAGTGTTGACTCTAAGCCAACACTTGATACAGCATCTACAAATATAACATAAATAAAAGATGTCAATATTGATTATTGAATAAATTAATATTCTCAATAAATAAATAAATATTAAATTAACATATACCTTTCACAATTTTTTCGATCATGTCATAGTCCTCTTCCACGGGTTTCACTGGAGCGTGCCGTAGCCAATCTTGGCAACAAATTAAAGCTTGTGCCATTTTTGGTGTCAATGATGCTCTGAAATCATCAATAATACGACCTCCAGTACTGAAAGCTGATTCCGACGCAACGGTAGATATAGGCATGCCTAACACATCCCGCGCCAATCGTGATAAGATGGGAAATCTCGGAGAATGCACTTTCCACCATTCCTTGATATCAAATCTCGGAGATTCATCTTCATCATCGTCCACAACTTCTTCATTTAAATATGAATCCAACTCAGATTTTTGCCGACGTCCAACCTCAGATAATATTTGCTTCCATTTCTTTATCCTGATTTTACTAACTTCCTTTATTGAACCACTAGCAGTACCATGATCTTGTTCTGATTCACTAGACGTGGACAAAGTGGTGGAAGGACGCGAAGCTGTCGAAGAAGAGTATGCTTTGTTGTAATCTTCAAATACATCATATAAAGCATCTTTGGCCAAACTTGCCATCATTGTTGCTGTTTGTGGCTCATACATATTGCTGAAAATATACTGAAGATAACCATACTTTTTCCGAGGATCAAGCATAACATCAACATATAACATCTTGTTCATCTTATCAACACTACCCCAATACTTATCAAATTTTGCCTTCATTTCTCGAGCCATATCTACCAAACAGTCATCATCACCCTCAATCCATTCCTTCAATAAGGTGCAAATATCACTTATTTCATCCAAAAAAATGTTAGATGTCACATACGATGACCCAGATACTCGATTGGTTAGCTCATAAAAATATCGCAACACCGTCACAAATGTTTCAACCATAACCCAATCATATTTCATAGGCAATCCAATTCTACCGTAAGGACCATCAGACATAAAATCACCACGAAAATCAGCATCATATATTGCATATCTTTCAAACACGCCTTGAAATATGAGAGCAGTATCTAACATAGTATAAACTGAATTCCATCTTGTAGGGACATCTAAACACAATGTTTTCTTGCTTTGAACCTTCTCCTCAACAGCATATTCATTAAATTTTTTGGTTCTAGCAGGTGATTGACGAACATATCTAACGACAGTTCTGACACGCTCAATGAATTCATTCAATTCCTTCAATCCATCCTTAACAATTAAATTGATAATATGCGCCACACATCTCATATGCAAATATTTTCCCTCACAAACAACAGTTCCCCAATTAACAAATCTTCGTCTCAAGTAAGCAACAGTTGTATCATTTGACGAAGCATTATCAACAGTTATAACAAACACTTTATCAATCCCCCAATCCAACAAACATTTCTCAATCAACAATCCAACATCATCACCTTTATGAGTAGGACAGGGGATGAAATTAAGGATAACCTTATGCAATTTCCAATCAGAATCAATATAATGCGCAGTCAAACACATATAGGTGAGTCTCTGATTAGAAGTCCATGTGTCCGTGGTCAATGAGATTCTTTGTCCCGTATTCTTGAAATAAGTTTTTAACTTATTCTTTTCATCATAGAACAACTTATAACAATCCCTAGTTATAGTGGTTCTTGAAGGGACATGAAATTGTCGACATGCGGCAGAGATAAATTGCCTAAATCCTTCATTTTCAACAAACTTAAAAGGCAATTCATCTATAATTATCATGCGAGCTAAGGCATTCCTGACAGTTTCTTGATCAAACTTCAAAGTTTCTCTTACATCCCCCGTTACACTGACACTCTGACAGAAACTAGTTATTATCCGGTTCTCAGCAACAGAATCTAGATTATCAGGATGTTTTTGGCATTGTTTCATATGATTGTTCAAACCAGAAGTGTCATTCTTAATAGGATCAGCAGCATAAGTGCGTTCGCAATACTTACATCTGCCTCTTAGCTTTCCTTCACTATCATTGTAGGCGATGAAGTGATCCCAAACCTTAGCCCTTTTGCATGTCTCCTTTCGTTTTGGCCTCTGTGTTTGTTTTTCTTGTGGTCCTTCTTGTTCTGGAGGAGGTGGAGGTGGTGTGTCTGAAATGCCTTCGTCTTCCAACATCATCTCTTCTCGTTCGTTCCCTTCGGGCAAATCCATTTATAGTTTAAACTTGCACAATACTACAAATACAACAACAAGAGCCTTATATTAGGCAATGTAAAAAACATGGATTTGTGTACTTTAGAGTACTACAAACAAATTTCTAAGGATAAATTACAAACACTATCAAACAATTATGACATTACAAACAGTCAAACACTGAAGAGAATTCTGAAATTTATTTCTGTTTCATACCAACAACAATTTCTACATTCCAATTGCAAAAGCAGCAAAACTGTAATAAACTAATAAAGTTAGAAATTGCAAAACTGTAATAAAGTTACAAATTGCAAGTTCAAAACAGTAAACACCATATGTGATATGCCTTCAGTTTCTAAAGTCTAAACAACAATTTCTAAATTCTAAATTCCAACAGCTGTAATAAACTTACAAATTACAAATATGAAATACCCATATGCAAGAACAAGAAAACACCCAATTCCAATTGCCCTAAATTCACTCACAATTTCTGAATTTCACAATGCAAAATTGCAAATTGCAAAAATTGCAAAACAGCCAAAAACTCACTTTTTCGGTTTCGGTCCTCGCCTCTCTCGCCGTCGCCGACTGTCGCCGTCGTAGTCGGACCCGTCGACGTCGTTGCCTTCAGTTATAGTTCTCGGCCTTCTCGTGACCGGTGACCTCGTCGACGTCGTCGCCTTCAGTTATAGTCGACGTCATCGTCGTCTCTCTCTCTCTCCCGTCGTCCCTCTCTCTCTCGTCGTCTCGCTCTCTCTTAGTCTCTCGTCGTCTCGCTCGGGTCTCTCTCTGTCTGAGCTCTTTCTCTCTCTCTTCTGTGAAAGTGAAAGTGGTGGAGTGGTAAGTGGACTGGTTTGTGGTTTGACTCAAAGACAAAGTCTCAAAGAATGAAAGAAATTCAGACAAATTTATTTAATATTAATAATTTAATTTTAATATTAAAAAAAAATATTCGGTTTTCGGTTCGGTTCGGTGAACCGAACCATCTCGACCGAACCGAACCGAAAACCGAAATTTTCAAAAAAAAAAAAAATCGAAAACCGAACCGAATTTTTCGGTTTGAACCGAATGTTCGGTTCGGTCGGTTTTTGCACAGCCCTACCCGGAACGGCTGCTGCCCATATAGTGAAGAGACAGTTGTCGGATGTCGAATATGGCGACATCGGCGAAGGCTAATAGGGCAATGAGGGGAAAGATGGAGAAGAAGATAGATTTTAAGGAGCGCATGTTAGTTTAATTTCTTGGTTTACAGTCCACTCAGAGATGAATTGGTTGGGTATATATAGAGATTGTAGAATCAAGAATTGGAAAAAGATTCAAGAGGGGGTTTGGCTAAACTTATTTAAAAGATTTTAGGGGTAATTATATTTACACTCCCTGATCTATGATCTACTTACTCAAATTATTTCTATTTTATGCATAATTACAAAAATTATCCTTGACAGCCAAAAAACAAGAGTAGTTTGTGTAATAATATTGATGTTTTTTAGGAGTGTACGTGAAATCATCATAAAAGCAGGAGCGATTTGTGCAAATTATATTAATATTTTTGGTGGGTGTATGTATAATTATCCAAAAAGTAGAGGTGGCTTGTGTAAACAGACTATAGGTCAAGGGATAAATATAATTATACCTAGATCTTATAAGCTTCTTTTTTTTGAAAGAGCTTATAAGCTCTTAACATCTTATTTTTAGATTTATAAGCTCTATTCCTAAAAAATTTACAAAAAACTTTAGGGTAAATTACAACTACCTCTCTTGGGGTTTGGCATACTTACAAATACCCCATCGTTGTTTGAAAAATTACAAATAACCCCCTCAAATTGAAAATAATTATGTAGTCCCTAAATGGAGGTGCGAGAATTACTATTTTATCCTTGTTGAATTTTTTACTGCGATATTGTTTTCATTTTTTTTTATTTTGTATTAATATATTAAATAAGCCTAATTTTTTTAGTATATTAATATTGTTGATGCCCCCTTAAATATCCATTTCATAAGCCAAGAGCAAGGAGGTGGACCCCCAACTAGACGGCCCCCCAACAGCGAGGTTTCTTACCCATAAGGCCACATTGTATTCACTAATCTGGCAGCCCCAAAAAGAAAGGCCCGTACCGCAAGCCTAGTCATCATACAATAGGGATTTCATGTCATACAGGTGACTGACACGTGGGGAGACATCATATTAAAAGATTTCAACCAAATTCTCAAAGGCCGGCTAGAATCCGAGTTTTACTCATCAAGTAACTGCTTCCCGAAAAAAGTGACAAACATGGCAAGACTTAGTAAAATGGTCTTATCACAGTAAATACTTATCCATATCCTATACGGTTTGTTCGAGAAGATAGCTGACTTGCTTGGATTTTAAATGGCATACGAGACTCTATAACAACCCCCGATTCTAGCTCCACGAGTTCCTATAAAATAAATCTTTGTGCAGTCATTTCTCAAGTAATATTTTTTTCTACTCTACATTGCACTCCCACTCACATTCTCTCTATTGTCCAGTTGTTTCAAGCTTATCACACACGAGTTTATCACTTCATAAACACATTTTCACCATTATTCTCCCTTAGATTCAAGTTTTTTATTATTTTATTCAGTAAGAACATTACTGACTTAAGTATCGGAGGGCTAACCCCTCATTACAGGTTAGTCCCCCATCAATCTTGGGATTTTTGTGAAGGTCCCTCGATATTTTGTAGTGTTGTTGGATCTCGATATGCATCAATTGTATTGTGTTTTAATTTAATTTTTTTAATGCAATTATAGATTTTTAAAAAAATTATATAGTTTTTGGGTATTTAGATATCTAAATAAATATATATAAGAATAAAATTGTTTACTTTTCTAGGAATGATGAAAATAAAATTAAAAAAAAAAACACCCTCAAACCAAAAGGGGGGAGGGGGGTTGACTTTATATAAGCAAGAAGAGTATTATTGTCAACTTGAGTCAAAAATAGGTTGAATAACAGCCACAAAACGTGCCATTTAACACAGACCGCACGTGAAAGTCACGTTCCCTTAGCTTCTAACGGAAAGAAGGGTTTCGCACAGGGTTTTTGAGTATTATTTAAGTATAATGCCTTGTGCTAGTGATTCTCCTACAATATTTGTCTTTTTCTCTTTGAAATTTTCTGTGCTTCGTGACTGATGTTGTGTGAGGTTGGTGTGTTTTTTATTTACGAGATTTATTTTTATTTTATTTTGTGGTCCCCTTCTCTAGGCTAAATTCTTGTATTGTATACTGTGTCGTATTCTTTATTCTTTGTGTTGTTCGTTAGTTTGTTTCTTCAATGCTGCAATTGAATTTTTTTTTTTTTGTTATTCCAAAAAAAGTTGACAAATTGGTGACTGTAAAGATTCATCATAGGGGCGAATTTTTTGCATTCTCTCAGGATCAATATGTTGGGGGTAGTGTGGTTGCCCTGGCCCTTTTTTTTCCGTTAATGGTAGCTGAACAAATTAGGATATAGGGGACCTAAAAAATTCTAGAGGCTCGTGGGAATTCAATTTAGGAAGATAATATTTCAAACTGACTTGTTGCAAACGATTGATGGTTTCATAACTAATAATAGGGAGATGAATTTCTATTTAGATGCCCAGATTAGATTGTAACTTAGATTGGGCCATCTAATCTTGTTAATATGATGCATATTGTGGATAATGTGGTAGAAGACAATGATGGTGGTTAGAATTTTAGTAATAGTAATTATGAACTGAGTGATGATAGGAAGAAAAGAGTAATGAGGAGGGTAATGCAAAAGTTGGGGAGGGTGATGAGGAGGGTGATGCACAAGTTGCTGAGAGATAAGATGATGTGATGGTGAGTGGGGATGACTTTGATAGTGAGGACTCTAATGGTAATCAAATCTCAAAATGTCTATTGTTTAAGGTGGGTGACATGTTTGATCCCACTTTTCAATTAATCATGCTGTTTACCTCAAAGAAAGTGTTTAGAGAATATGTTCACTCTAATGAAATTAAATTAACAAAAAAATGTAAAGATAACAAAAAATGATGATAGGAGGGTGTGTGCAAAGAGTGTTGAAAAAGGTTGTGAGTGAAAAATACGTACTTTGAAAGTGGCTAATGAATGCACATTCCAGATTTGGGTGTTTAATCCTAATCATAAATGTGGGAGGTCATTTAATGTTAAAAGTACACTTCTAAGTGGTTGTTAAAAGGATATGAGGAAAAATTTATAGCTGATCCTAAGAGGAATGTAAAAGGCTTTAGGCATGAGGTTATAAGGGATATTATATTGAACATTATTTCAGGCTTACAGAGCCAAAACAAAGGCTTGAAATCAATTGAGGGCAACCTTGAAGACCAATATATACAATTATGGTACTATGTAGCTGAATTGAGGAGGACCAACCGGGGTCAACTGTAATAATGACACAAGTGGATAGTGAGGGGGTTCCGAAAGGAAGTTTGATAAGCTTTATGTTTGCTTCAATGCTCTTAAGATGGGACTTCAGTCTGGTTGTAGGCCAATTGGGTTTGGGGTGGGGGGGGGGGGAATGGATGCTATTTAAAAGGACCACATGATGCCATCCTTTTAACTACAGTAGGTGTTGATCCTAACAACAATTTGTATACTTTAGCATATGCAATGGTTGGGGGGGGGGGGGGAGACATAATTGGGAATATTTTTTGGGCTTCTGAAGATTGATTTGAACATAGTGAAGGATGATTGTATCCTCATTTCCTATCGGCGCAAGCATGAAATTTTTTTCCTGGATTCTCGTTGGTTTATGAGGTGCGTAGCCTTACAATTTTGCTACATAAAAAATTTACCAAACCCATTTCAGACATTTTGCTTTACCAAAGGATACGACTTTCTTAACAAAGAAAGGGGGAGAAAGGGGATTAAATGGCACCATTTTTCCCTCCAAAATGCCACACGTGAGTGGCACATGGGGCTGACCATTAGCTTGGGGTGTTCAATAAAATCGTCAAGCCGTCCCAACCGATCGGCCCAACCCAAACCGCACCTCAATTAGCAGGCTAAGGGTGGGTTGAGCTGGTCTTGGGCTAATAAAAAAAGACCGTATTTAGAAATCGAGCTTGATTTTACGTTTACGTAGACCGCATTGACCGTGTTCGACCGTGGTAGTAATAATAATACTAAAAAACAACAACAACAATAATAATATTATAGAATTCCTTATATATACATATATATATATATATATATATTTATACAAAAGTTTTGGTATTATATAACAATAATAATTATTATTATTGGTATTATAATATGTATATATATGTAAATGAGATCAATTAATTAACTAATTCTTGGTTATTTATAATCTTCTATATTTTTTATACCATGGATAAATAAAGAACTTGAAATAGATGATCTCAACATTTTGTTACAATCTATTTTCATAATCATCTTATTTTATTTCAAATAATGTTTGTTTAATATTTATATTATTATGATCAGTTATTTATATAATTTAATTCAAAATAAGGACTTTTTTCACAATCTTATTAATAAAAATTGATAAGTTTTTATATTTATTTGTATTCTTCTGTAATAAATATATAACCATGTATAAGCGTTTATTATTTACACACTGTAATTGTTATCTCATATCACTACAACAAAATAGATTTTTTTCGCTACAATATAATGACTACGCCTTGAAAATCGTGGTAAATCAATATTATTAACCACAATCAAACAAAATCAATGCGAAAGCTTAAAATTTTTCACGGTTAATCAATATTTACCATTATTTTTAGCCATGGCCAAAAGATTTGTGATGATTTTAGGCTTTTAGTCATGACTAATGTTTTGATCTCACTTGCAAAAACAATGGCCAATGATCGTTGCAGAGTCGTGATTAATTTGTATTAACCATGATTTATTACTTTTAACCATCGTAATTACCCGTAGTGAAAAATCATATTTCTTCTAGTGTATCTTTACATTTTTGTTGATTATCACTACAAGAAAATGAACTTGGTATGACATAATAATTGTGACAAAAGCATAAATTGTCACAAAATAATAATATAATTGTACATGTGGTTACTTTTACACTATAGACAGCAGAAAACACCCCAACCTGCCCCAACCCAATTAGACCTCAAAGTGCGATTTTGATGATTATCGGGTTGGCTTGACTAAGCTTTTTAAAAACCACAATTATTGGGTTGGGCTGAAAAAATACTGAAATTGGCCCAACCCGCACCGCGTACACTCCTATCGTTAGCTCAGGATGGTTGACTAAAGAGCACGCGCCCAGCACGTGCCATTGCCGTTAGTTTTTTTACGGAGACTGTGACTTGGGACTAAATGTGCTCAAATTTCCTAATTTTGGGGCATTTTTGGTAATATCAAAAAGTATGGGACGAAAAATATCGATCCCCTATCCTATGGGATCTAAAGTGTAATTTTGCCCAATTATTCATATATAATAAAGAAATTAATATAATAAAAAATTAATATTAAAACTCTTTTTACCTTAATATATGATGAAATTGCATTTGTTTAAGCATTTTTTTCTCCCAGTAAAGCTTTTATAACATTTTAATAGAATTTCCACTACAAATGATCTGCTTGAAATAGATATTACGGATCATAAAATATTCATGTTGTTAAAATTATTGCATAAGTTCTAAATGCGATTCCATATTGGTATTCAAGTTTTCTCATTAATATTATTTTGGCGTATTTATACATTATTTTAATTCTCATTGTGGTTTTTTTATTCATTTAATGGGTTATTATGTCATTTAGGTGGGCTATTTTCATTTTAGTACTTGTGTTTATAAATAATTTTTAAAATCGTCCAATTTTTATTTTTATTTTTTAATTTCATTCTTCTAGTGGAATTTCGGCTAATTTTTCGGTCAAAAAATGATCTTTGTAAAAAATGCCCCTAAAAAATTTGATAAAACAGGCACAATTGCAAATGCATCCTCTATTTGCAAAATCAATTTCAATTTAGTTATTTATGGCCCTCGAAATTGATCGTTTGAAAGCCACTATTGATAATTGTAACTTGGCGTTTTGCCAAACATAATCCCTTATAAAAAATATTTCTATTTATGTATTTGCATTTTTTTTTGTCGTTTCTGCAATTTTTTATTTCAGTGTTTTTTCTGCATTTTTCATGTTTCTATTTCTGTATTTTTTCTGCATTTTTTTTTTCTGTTTATGCATTTTTTCTGTTTCAGTTTATATTTTATTTAGTTTATTAATTTTCTTGTTTCCTGTGTGTTTGAACAGGACCTGAATTGTAGCATAATGGTTGGAAGAACATTCTAATGATGAAATACTCATCTTTTATTTGTTTGTTTGTTTGTTTGTTTGTTTGTTTGTTTTTTATGATGTTCTACAACAACAAATGCACAAATATTTTTTGATGTATTGACATAGTGCAAACACTTTCATCTCAAGTTTTTTGATGTATCAACTTTTTGATGTATCTTAACATTGCAGATTTTGTTTGTCTTTACATCAAATTTAGGTTTTGCATTTACTATTTCATGCTCGTTGTTTACAAGTTTTTAACAAAGTATTAAACAGGAAGTATGCCTAAATTTTCATACCTAAGTTATGGTATAAAAATGGCAATTTTCTCCTGAATTTTTATTGTTTTTGTTAAATTTGGTTTGTGCATTTCATTTCTAATTATGCCGTATATTTATAAGGGAGTATGTTTGGCATACCAAATTATAACTATCAATAGTGGCCTTCAAACGGTCAATGTTCCAATGGTCATAAATAACTAAATTGAAATTGATTTTCAAAACAGAGGGATACTTTTGGAATTATGCATATTTTACCAAAATTTTTAGAGATATTTTTTACAAAGACCAATTTTTGACCAGAAAATTGGTTGGAATGCCACCGAAGGACGAAGTTGAAAAATAAAAATAAAAATTGAAGTTTTGAAAATAATTTTAAAATAGAAGGACTAAAATAAAAATAACCCCATTTAGGTTCTATCAACATACTCGGATGTTTGCCACTTTTATGCCTTCTTTGTAGTCATTGAGGGGCATAATTATCATTGCACATGTTCTATGGCCCCACATTTTATTTATCTATCTAACTATATATTAAGGGAGAGTACCTCTTTGGTGTCTCTTCCAATTTTGGTCTGTTTTTTATATTTAATTTATTATTTTTATTTTCTCATCTAAATTTCCACTCCTCATTATCTTTTAATAGTTATTTTCTTTTTCCTTTTTTTCAATTTTCATTCATCTTTTTCTTTGTCACCATTTCTTATAAAGTTAATATGAACTTATTATTTTGTATATACTTTATTAAATAAATATTTTATTTAAATAATATTATAGAAAGTGTGTGTTGCACGCACAAATTACTAATATTTTAGTACTTTTGTATTTTTGATCATTTTCATGCTTATTCCTCTCTCTCTCTCTCTCCCACATTTAGCATATTATAGTCATTTTTCATTTTTGATATAATTAAAGATGTAAGGAGATGTGCTACGATTTTGTGAACGTTGAAGAAAAATATAAGATTATTTTTTTCAAATTATTAAATCTTAGTTTACTTAGGACAAGTAGTACAGTTCTCCATCCCATGTTAGTTGAGAAAGGGGTCCTATGACCTTTTTACAAATTGGAGTAATCAATTTTCTATGGATAAATATGAGTCCGTGATAAATGCTATCAAAATTAGGACCCAACTCGGATTTGAAAGAGGATCTATGTGCGAGTGTAAGAAATAGCACACGCAGTGGCTTGCTTGGAGAGAGAGGTTCTAAATGTGTTTATGAAGTGAAAACGGTACACTTTTTGAATCCATAACCTAACAAGAGTATGTAAACCGAAACATCGATTTCGTTCCGCTTAGTTATATAAAATAGAGATGTGAAGAGTGTATATCAATAAAAATTTGTAGAAGATAGAAGAAAATTTTAATGTAGCTTGCGATTTAATTGGTATCTCGATGCACAAGTTATTGTCGCTCTGGCTTCGCATGAGTCTTATGCTTTTTGTCATGAAAAGATATCTTGCTAGAGAGAGGAGTCATTGGGCCTATAAGCCGCTCAAGCTCTTAGTCTGCAATTGACATAGGGCGCATGGGTAAATCATTAGCTCTCCAAACGAGGGGCTTGAGACAGATACATGATCTTGTTCTCACAGGCGATACAAAGATGTGGCTTGCGACTCACTCGGCGCCTCATTGCATGGTATTGTCAGCTCCGACTTCATTTGAGTCTTGCGATTTTTGTCTTGAAAAAGGCACCTCACTAGGATGAGAAGTCCTAAAAATTTAAAAGGCGTTCAAGTTTTTCATTTGCAATCGATATTAGAAACATGCCTAGATATGTTGTTTTATGTATGCTTGTTGAAGATAAATTGAATTTAACACGATTTCAAATTTTAATTAAAAATGATTGATGGTTGATTAGAGATAAGACCTCTAGCATGAAATGAAAAAAATATATAAAATACATTATGGACCCATGTTCGGGGCAGACCCGAATCCAAATAAAAGTCGGAGAGGAATAGGGCCACAGGACTCAGGTGGTAGTTTTAAAACCCGCCCAAAACAAAATGGGATCGAGTCGGATCTTATTTGACCCGAATTTCATCCCTTTAAATCCGGGATTGAATCGGATCTTATTTGACCCGAATTTCATCCCTTTAAATCCCTAATTGACGGCTTAAAGCCATAAAAACCAGAAGCCTCTTTAAATTGATTGCTCAATCCTCAAACGTGAATCATCTTCCAATCTGCCCCACGGCGTCTCGCGAAATCACTGTTCAGGCCGCGCCAAGCCGATATATTTGCCGTCCCGTGGAATCTCCGATCAATACTAGTCTCACGCGATAACTTGGAATTTGGGAACGCCGTCGTCCGTCGCCGTTCCGATCCGGCCGTTCCAGCCTATATAGCGGCGATTCGACGAACCGAAGTTAAAGCTAGTACGATTTGATTCGTGAGATTTTCAACTCAATTTGGAATTGTGATTAGAAAATATTGTAACTATTAGATGAATGGCTCTAACCTTTTGGATGCATGTTACTTCTTTCGTTGGCATCCGCTTGGTGCCTGCATTCAATTTTTTCACCTGTGTGGGGGGTGGGGGGTGAATTTGCAGTTGAATATTGTTGGCAAGTTTTGTATCATTAAGTATAACTACTTCTTTGATACGTTTTGCTTCTTTCCGACTTCACCAGTTTGTTGTCCTTAGATGGCGTCGCTTCAAGAAAGTCTGTCAAAATTCAAGAAACAGCAAGAAAAATGCCAGTCAACACTGACCAACATTGCAGCTAAAGCGGGCTCTTCTAAAGGCACCTCTTCTAAGTCTGTGCCCTCAAGCACCTCAAGTTTGGCTAATGGAAAGGCTCCTGCAACCCCAGTTAAATTCTCGAATGATACGGAACGGCTTCAACATATAAATAGCATAAGGAAAGCTCCTGTGGGGGCTCAAATCAAACGTGTTATTGATTTGCTCTTTGAGGTACTCACATTTTTACCCCATTTCTTGTTATTTTGCTTTGGTGGGATGGTCTATGTGATTTTTGCTTTCTTGTTTTCTTGTTTCCTGTGTTCCTGACAATGAAGATGATCCTAGACATGCTATTGTTTTGCGCTGTTTACCAGGACGGAGTAGACGACTAATTTAGTAGGTCTTATGAGCTAAGTATATAACTTCTTGGTCTGGGTAGAAATCTAGTAATGGTATCAACAGTTGGAGAATGTAAAGGATTCGTTCCACATATTCATGAACGCCGAGTGTGTGGCACTCCTATAGATATGAACCAAATAAGAAACTCACGCAAAGCATTCTTTCTAGGTTTGCTTCAAGGAGGCCATGCAAGTATCTGATGCTTCCATTATTTTTCATTGCCACTCCCCTATTTCATCTTTGTCATCGTTGTTTTCGTCTCTGTCATGCAAACAAACCTACTTTACTTCCAAACAAGCACCTTATACACTCTTCTACCTGCATGATTGCATATGGAACATTTCTTTTTTATGAACGTGAGTCATTGGATTAAACATCAAACAACATCTACTTTATTTTCTCGCCCTGTGTTGTGTTAAAGGTAGGTTCATCTGGAGGATATCTATTCATCCTGATGCTTAATTATGTAAATAAAAATCTTCTTACATGAAAATTGTGGCCTGTGATTCAAACATAGGATAACTGAATAAAAAAAGTAGTTGCTGGTTAATTTATTATTTCTATAGCATGTCCAGACAGATGAGAGGAAGCATTTGAAGGGATTGATTAAAGATTGTCTTTCCTATGAGGAGTGAAGCTCCAAATTTGTTCATATGCTTTGGCTTCTTTAAGTTGTGTGTTCAATTTCATTTTCCATTCTAGTAATTATCTCACTTTTGCATCATAACCCAACAATACTCTTTAAATAAGTTTATTTTATGGCGTACAAGTTATGATGAATTAATCTATTTTGACATTGATCATTTGGATATTTATGAAACTATGAAACACAAAGAACTAGTCAAATGCATTTATGCTTATTTGCTGTGCAGACTCAATCTTTGTATGTGTATCGTTTTTCTTAAATTGTATGTGTCCTTTTCCCACGGCTCTCCAACATAGACATTTCATTTGGTTTAGCTCTAAAACAACAGGATTTGAGATTTATGCATTAACTCCTGTGTATCAGCAGAATAGAAGAAAACGAGTTATGTTGTCTGCTGATTTGCTACTTGGAAAAACTTTCTTCAGCTGAATCTCTTTTGAGTTAGAATATGTTGTATTTTTCTGGCTATATGGAATTCGGTTGAGCAACATTTTCCTCGCATACCGTTGTCACAAAATATACATGCTCTATCATGTCACATTAGTCATTTTGTTTCGATTCCTTTTCACAGGTAGATATCTACCTGCCCCATTGTTGCTAATTCTGTGTGTATTATAGGGTTTCACTATAGTCTATTTACTAGTAATGCATGATGGCAGCGGATATAGCCGAGCATCGTCTAACTTGTCGAAATTTCTCTTGTACAGACAAGGGATGCCTTCACTCCTGAGCAAATAAATGAAGCATGTTATGTCGATGTAAATGCAAATAAGGCTGTCTTTGACAGTTTAAGAAACAATCCAAAAGTGAGCTATGATGGGAAACGGTTCTCCTACAAGGTAATTTTGCTCTTTGCATGAACCAGCAAGCAGACTACTAGGCTACTAAGTACTTCTTCTCTAGTAAAATCGTACCATTTTTTTTCCCTGCACATGTCCCGTTGACAATTTACATTGTTTTAAAATATGTTTGCAGTCCAAACATGCTTTGAAAGATAAGAGCCAACTTCTTGTTTTAATTCGGAAGTTTCCTGAGGGTATTGCTGTTATTGATCTCAAGGATTCATACGCTACAGTCATGGAGGACTTACAGGTAACTTGTTCATTGAAACTGTTAAGCTATGTAAGTAAAATGTGCGTCAGTTTGGATTGCATAATTCACAGTCCACTACATGGGAGAGGACTTACCTCATTGCTGGCAGTCGGGATGGGTAACCTACCTTATTGGGTGGTCAAATTTGTGCCTCTGGTGTATTTCTAAAAGGATGTTCAATTTGACAAAGATTTTCTTCAGTTACTTCAAAGTGGAATTTTACATATTCATTCCTCGAAACTGAACTTTTGTGAATAAACTATTTGTTCACTCATTACTCAGCCTCGGAGAATGATCAACTGATCAATATTATTTTGTAGTCTTTGAAAGCTTCAGGCCAAATTTGGCTGCTATCGAACTTCGATTCGCAAGAGGACATAGCCTACCCAAATGATCCAAGAGCAGTTATTAAAGTTGATGATGATTTGAAACAATTATTTCGGGGGATTGAACTCCCACGTGATATGCTTGACATTGAAAAGGATCTTCAGAAGAACGGGATGAAACCTGCTACAAACACTGCTAAAAGGAGGGCGATGGCACAGGTCCATGGCATCGCTCCCAAGCCTAAGACCAAGAAGAAGAAGCACGAAATCAGCAAGAGGACCAAGCTTACAAATGCTCACCTTCCAGAACTCTTCCAAAACCTCAATGTACCGGGTTCCTGAGAACAGATCAAGTAGTACAATTTACACTAGTCACATCGTTCCGTGGGGATTTCTTACCTATGAACAACAATGCTTGGTATCACTTGTGATTGAGCCGGCTAATCCATAAAACGACTATTTCCAGTTCTTCTGTATTCTAATGCTTCTGTATCTAGCTTCCATACCCTCCAATATAAGTAGAAGCACGACCCGGAGGTGAACTTTGCTTCTAGACTTATAGTTGGAGATTATTTCTTGTTTTGAACCATTGATCCTTCACTGAGGGTTTTCAGCAAGAATTCAGTGTATTTTGTGGCTAATCTATGTGCAATTTCAGTGAAGGGGAACACAAAATATATTCTTGTTGGTCGTCTACTATGATTCCAATATGACACAGCTACATTTATTTTGCTTATTTGTTAATGTGAAAATTTCTTCGTGTCCAACACTTTTAGTCTTCGTATGTTGTATTGCTTGAAGGTGTTTGTTTTTCGTTTTTCCTTTTACAACAAAATTTGGATGATTTCAGTTTCGACTATCACTGTGGATCAGGGATTGCTCCAAAACTATGGGCCGCTTATAAAAATATTTGAACGGAGTGAATTTTCACTTTTTTAAGTCTTTTACAGTTAAAAAGTATTATTTTCTCAAAATAATATTATTGTGTATATATATATATTCTTTTTTAAAATAGATAAGAGAGGCAATATACCGCTTATACCCTTTGAGCCATTCATGGTTGGGTAGTTAGATGGATGATAGAAATGTCTTGAAATTAGCGAGTCCATGCACAAGGGCTTTTCCTAAAAAAGTAAAAAGAAAAAGGGAAAAGAAAGGGCAAATTGGTAAATGGAAATATAATTAGGCGCCAACACTAACCTCTTACATTTAAATTGCCGTTTTACGCAGTCCACCCATTCCATTCCACCTTCAAACTATCTCAAAAGGCTCCCATTCCCCGCAAATTTCATCACCACACACACACACACACACACACAATCACACCTACACTCTCACACATCTGAAGAAAACGGAGGAAAGGCTCAATAGAAGCTGAAATGCAGATTCTGACTCAGACTTTCACTCCTTATACTCTTCCTCTCAACGAAGGTGGCCTTCGCCGTGGCACTCTCTCGAAAACCCCAACGTTTTCTATAAACCCTTTGAAGAAAAGTTGGAGCCGCGGAGGTAAGAAATCAGCAATTTTTTGGGTTAATTTCCCCTTTCTTTTAATCCTCTTACTGTGTTGGTTCCATGTGGTTGTTTCAATCTGAACATTATCATTTTTCTATAAAAATTGTGTTATCAGTTGCCTTCTTGGTCGATTGGGGAGGAAGTTTTTGTCATTGGGCTAAAAACGACAAGCGGGTTGTATTTTCAGCGATTGACGAAGGGAGCTTGGCTCCTGGTGTACAAAGAAAGAGGTGTTCTTTTTCCCTCTTGCTACGAGCTTTATTGTTTTTATAGGATTTCTTTCTTTTATTTTAAGGGTAATCTTCCCAATATGTCTTCAGATGAAAATATTAATGGGATAAATGTGTTAAAGTTTCGTAATTTATTTTGGAATCAGCTTGGGTAGCAAACGTTTTCCATATAAAATACTTCGTGTTTTTTTTCCTTAGTGGTTCGAATTTTCTGAGTTTGTGTCCACATTGGTCCTTTGCAGCATCCTCTAAATGTGTATATTCTGGGGAAGACTTCTTTTCTAGTACTGTTTAGTGAAAAGCTGTAATAAAGATTAGTTAAAAGACCAAAATATATATAAGAGAATACGTGTTTATTAAAAAAATCCATAACTTTAGATATCTTCAACGCCAGTTATTCTCTAAAAGAATAGCATAATAGAAGAGTAAGATGAATTACCTGACCAACTTATGTTGTATGTGTAAAGAGCATGGACTAATTTAATAAATGGAATATCATATTATTGAAACGTGACATGAATAGCAAAGTAACTTCATCATGATGTTTTAATATACTTATTCATTTTCTGTTTACCAAATTAATTGCCTAAACATTTTGTTTGCACTTTAAGCAGATCAAATTTTGTCTCGCTCTTCATTTCAAATTATCATTACAAAAATGTCTAACACTTCTAAATTTTTTTAGTAAGTACGCTTGGTTTTCCGTAGATAAAATTAGTCTACAACTTCATATTGCTGAAGAAAGTCTCAGTTTAATTCCGTTCTCTTTTCTTATTTCCCCCTGAAACTATGCATATAGAAAATAACTCATATTTTAGAAAATAGGCGTTGGATTTTACATGTATCATGATGGGGTTAACATGGTCTTTAATTCATCATAAATATTGGCCAAAGCTGAACTCTAAGGAGGTGGCTACGAAGAATTAAAACCTTGTTGGTGGTCGATGCTAATTTCCCTCATTGAGATGTGTCTAACTGGAAGTATGACACCCATGAAGTGCACGTTTTTGGTGGTAGACGGCATGATCAGATAATTTGTAGGACCCCTTGGATGGTACACATGATAATTTTCACGTCCAAGGTCATGTATTTGTGGAACAGCTAAATCATGTGATTTAGAAAACATAATATCAAAAAATACTGATTCTCGCATTTCTTACTGCAGATCATAGTTTGCAAACTAAGTACATTAAAGAAAATATTTATCTCTTGGAATATTTTCCTGACGTTTGATAAACACCTAAGCCTCTTTATAGTAGTTCAAAACAGGAACTTATATACAATTCATAAGGTATCTATGGGATTTGTTAGCCTAGTATGGTGATGGTGTCCTTTTTTTTTTTTTTTTTTTTTGATGTAGATGGTGATGGTGTCCTTGAATCTTGATATAGTACCCCCTAACCTGATAATCTATGCCAAATTTAGTATTTTCAAGCACCACATTATCTTAATTGCAACAAGCTCTTTGTTATTTTTCATCCTTGGTTATGAGTATGTTAAACTTTCTCTTACAAGAATATGACTACGCACTTTGTAATAATACAAACCTTATACCAATATTTGCAGAAAAGTCGTTGAACATATATGCCTATTCAAAGCAAAAGAGGATTTGTCTGAGGAGCAAGAGAAAGACATGCTGGATTATCTTTACACAACGCAATATCATATGCGTGGCATTGTTGCCCTATCATTAGGTGATCTTTACAATGCTCCATAATTTGCGGTACACTTTTTGGCAAAAACTTTGTTTCCAGAGGTAGCGTTTTAATTTTATAATACTTTACGAGCACGTTAATATAAATAGTTGATGGGTGTTTGTCTATTGTATTTGTACGAAATTCTAACCCAATAAGAGAAACTTGAGTGACTACAGACATAGGCCTATTCTTTAGACCACTTAAAGTTTTTCCTTTCTTGTGCTTGTTTTTCTTTGTTTTCTTTGTACGCGCTTCAAAATATATCTTAAAAATTTCATCAAAGTACACTGTATGATGAACTTCTCAACTCTGTAATTTGGTGCAGTATACGAAAACCAGATGAATTTGAATTTTCTGTCATGAGATTTGACTTTTATTACTAAAAAATTCATTTTACATTGTTTTTGCCATCCTATGAAATGCAAAGTTGATACTTTGACCACAATATTTGTATTCATTACTGGATATTTAATGATTGGGTTTAATGCAATTTACCCCCCTTGATATTACAAATGAGCAAATTACCCCCCTATGAAAAAAAAATAGTAATTTACCCCCGTATATTTTTAAAAATGAAGCAATTTACCCCCTAGGCAGGGAGGTAAATGGCTTCATTTTGAAAAATACAGGGGGATAAATTGCTTCATTTTGAAAAATACAGGGGGGTCAATTGCTATTTATTTTTTCATAGGGGGATAATTTGCTCATTTGCAATATCACAGGGGGGTTTCTTGCATTTTTCCCATTTATGATTTTATGAGATTGGAGTGATTCCTCTGTTTTTGTTTCACATGTGTATTTTACGTATTTGGATGGCTGATCATTGTAAGGTAAAACTAAGAACAAAATGTTACAGGTCTAGCCTTTGGGCATTTATCCATGGATGTCGACGAACTTTTTGGCTCCTCAATCTCTTTTCCATAAGATTTCATGGGTTCATCTGTTTGAATTTTTAAGTATAATCTCTTGAAAGTTAATCATCTGTTTACTGAAACACAGATTTTGACGCCACACTTGCTTCCCCTGCATACTTCAGAGATTTTACATAATCACTTCATTGTTAAATTGGTGTCTCTTTGATATAATTGTGTAGTTTAGTTCTCAGTGCCTAAGCTCTGGTTTGTAATACTATGTAGCAATCTATTGGGTCAAATATTAGTATAAGCATTGCGGTATCTGCTCACTGTGCATTTGTTTGGTATATGACTGGATGATGTGATGCATTATGTGGTTTTTGTCACTGAAGTATCTAATAAGGCATCTTTTGACTCCTATAGGACGTATTTCTGAACCAAATCCTGAACAATTTACCCATGCGATCTTTATGCGTTTCCAGACAAAAGAGGACCTTGCCAAGTTTTATGAGAACCCTTTTTATTTGGGAGTTCTCAAGGAACATGTGATGCCTTATTGTCATGTATGCTCTGACATGTAAACACCAATACCTCAATTCTTTTTGTTCCTTTTAAGTCCCTGCTGATAAATCATATCTTTACTTTCTTTAATTTTATAGATTTTTGCTCACAGGGGTTTATCTATTTGGACTATGAATCTGAAGTAGAAGATGATATACTGCCAATATTTCGCAAAGGCGAGGTTGGAAGCTGCAATCATGCTTATTTGTTAGGAAATTGCTGTGATAATAGCTCTGTGATTTATAGTTTTCTACTCCTTCCAATTCTCCTGCCTTCACTTTAATCATGATAAACATGTAAAAATCATTTTAAGGTTATTTATCCATGTTCTGCAGGAATTCAACTATGGAGTTGAACTCATGCTTCTTATAGCATTTAGTAGGAGTTCTCTGGTTGGGCCTGCAGACGATGCAATGACTTCTCTGGCAAACCTGACGGTGGAATTCCCTTCTTTGATTGTTCAAGCTACTAAAGGTGTATTTTGTGTGGTTCTATCTCTGTGAATTCATTAAGGAACTAATTAGAGAGCAAATATTATAGCTCATAAATATTAAATGATTTAATTGCTCATAGAACTTATATGCATCACCTTGTTCTGTACTGTAATATTAAACTTGTAAGTTGGTTTTGCAGCTTCCTATTGGATAATATGCTGTGCAGGGTCACTCCTAATAATGCTATGATTATGCTTTATTTGTAGGTCAAAATTTGAATATAACCAACATGGAATATACTCATGGGGTAGTAATACGATTTCGGTCATGTAAGTTACATGTCTTTTCAGCATATACTCCATTATAAGCAACTCTATTTAATAACTTACGGACTTCTAACTGTTTTTTCTTCTATCAGCTGAAGCCTTCAAGATATTCATGAACAGTTCAGAATACAGTACTGTAAGGAACCTATCCATTCGCTGTTAAGCATGACCAAAAGTTCTTTAGTTTGACATTTTGGTTGTGAACTTATGTTGCTTCTCATAATAACTTATGGTTCTTGAATGATTTAGACCAATAGTAACTTTTTGAGAGACATGACAAAAAATGAGAAATCTCTCTCATAATTTTATATTTTATGGATGTCACAAAGGTATGGAAGTGATTTCTAAGATTTGTTATATTGATAAAGCTTTTGATGTGGGCTTGTCTATATTGCTACTCAGCCTTGGAGCAAAATTTGACACAGATATATGAATAGAAGCACGAACTTTGTGGTTTGAAATTGAAATATAGGCAAAACTAGACATCTCTATAATCTAATGTTTTATGTTACTTGTTATCAACTCTTTGTAACTACAACTACCTTTTCTCCATTAAGAAACTACTGATGACATGATTCTTGCTGGTTTTGGTAAAAAAACAGATGTGGAAATCTAAATTCCAGCCCTTCATCCAGAAGGTTCTGTCTCTGCATTTTTCGGTAGATCCTGTTGGCACGGATCTTATGTAGCCAGGTCGGTTTTCCTTCACATGCCCTTTGTTTGCAGATCAGTTGCCTATGAAAACATGTAGTTATCTTGATTTCATATTGTAATATGCTTCATGCTTGGTCTGGTTAGGATGCACCATCTGTTGTCTTTTATTCAAGTAGCAAGCAAGCAAGCCACCCCTATCTAGGTCACATGTCATCATACATGTATATTCATATTTTTGTATTTCCTCATATTTCATTAATATTTATTCTTGGATCTTATTTCTGCTTTTCCAATATTCGCCTATATTGGAGCGTGAAGTCTAAATCAACGTTACATTTTGGCCCATTGATAAGAAATAAACTTTATTGCCAGAGAAAATTATTTTAGGTGTTGAATATAAATAGTGATGGGGATCTTTTGTTGTCATTGTAGGAAACTCTACTCTAATAAGAGAAATTTGAGACGTAAAAGTATTTTTCAAATCACGGAAAATTTATCGATTTTTCTTTTTTTTCTTTTTTTCTTTTTTTCATGGGCACACATTTCATAAACTGTGTATGTTTGTGATATTGTAGCAGTGTTGGTGGATGGGTTGTTGATTGAGGAAACAGAGTTGCAGTTGGAAGAGTCTGATTCCACTCTCCTCTGTCCCTGTCATTGCATGCAATTCCTCCTTGATAATGGCCTTATTATTTGACTCTGAGACAGCACCACCTCTTGTTGTATCGTGCATAATTGTGGAAAAGTCGTGCTTTGAATTATTTAAACACTCCGCCTAATTTCATCCATCATCATCACACATATATATATATATATATATATAATTATTGCTTTGAAGAATAAGGGTTTATTGTACATACGAAGATACACGTCTGCAGACGACTGTAATATCAATCATGTACTATTTAGTTTAATTTTGAATCTTGAAGTTGCATTCTTTTATTTTATGTTTACTTGTCTATTTCTTCAGATGAGCGAAAGACGTACAAACACGACTTATCAAAGACTATCTCCTTGATGGCACTTTTCTTCCTTTTCCCAAACACTTTCTCCTCAAATAACAGCTCTTTTGGATAGTAATCGCAGATTCAATTATCCTAGTATCAAATTATTTCTTAGGGATAAATTTGTAATTTTACACTATTTTATAAGTACTCCATTATTGTATATATATAAGGGTTAATTACATTTATACTCTGTAAAAATGTAAAATTACACTTTCTCCCAAAAAGCCTCAAAATTACACGTACATTCCTTTCAAAAATTCGTTGTCCACACGTCTTTTTTGTTAGGATTTTAACGAAAAATATTGATATTTGCAAATAAAAAATTTACATGCATTTTCAATTTTAACCTTCATTTAACATTTTCATGTAATAATTTTGTATTTATAAAGGGGGAAATATAATAATATTAACATTACTTTTTATATATATTACATTCATTCCCTATAAGTACATATGCTAATATTAAATTATGGGCAAAATTGAAAATTTACGTATTTATTTTTGCCGACGTAAATATTTTTCGTCCAAACTCTCACGGAATGGTCAAGTGTAAACGAAATTTTTTTGGAGGGGTATAAGTGTTATTTCAGAACCTCTTGAAAAAAAGTATAATTTTACAGTTTTAAAGGGTGTCTAAGTATAATTAATCCTATATATTATTGACATATATTGAAAAAATTGATCTTCAGCTATCATGAACTAGAAATTTAGACATATTAGAAAGGGTGTGCAGGAGCTGATAAGGCCTAACTTAGTTGGCGAAGTTGAGACACTATGATCCTAGAGGTCATGGATTCAAACTCCCTGCGTGGGATGATGTTGTTACTACTGAATAATAGGTATTATTTATAACTGTAATAATTAAGTGTTATTTATGTGATATTATTAATTTGATTGTTATAATTATCTTTATTCGATATTGATATTCAACATGTTTGTAATTTCTTTATTTTAGTTAATAAAAATTCATCGCCAAATAAAAAATAAAAAAAAAAGAAAGAAAGAAAAAGAAAGTGTGCAGGAATGGAGGCGTTGGGATGGTGGAAGGGGCAGCATTTGACTTCTCTGACAAGAGACATTTATCAATTTCTTGACCATCAGAAAATGCT
Source organism: Sesamum alatum (assembly GCA_034509735.1). Classification (NCBI taxonomy): domain Eukaryota; kingdom Viridiplantae; phylum Streptophyta; class Magnoliopsida; order Lamiales; family Pedaliaceae; genus Sesamum; species Sesamum alatum. The sequence goes on from JACGWO010000002.1 coordinate 39,412,659, forward strand.
ACGAATATGGCCCGCTGCCTTAATAAACAAATATACATACATCTCCACTTCTCTATTCAGACTAGACTACACTTTATTAATTATTGAAACATAAATTAAATGACTTACTGTTAATTAATTAATTAATTAATCTGATTGTTTGACTTATTTAGATCAGCATCAGCCTGTGTAGCTCTCTTTCCTAATTTTATCGTTAAGTCGGTGACTACATTATTGTACTTTGATTTATTATTTTAATAATTTGTTCACATTAATAATTAATATTCCTCCCTTTCCCACTGCACTAACTTCTTGGCCTTATTCTTGGCCTGCAAAATTGTATAACAATTATTATGTTATAGCTATTTAATTATTACTTTAGAAAACTCTTAACAATATTTGAGGATATATATATATATATATATATGAAAGATGCATATTCGTGTTACCATAATATGTAATGAACTCAAGATGAACTTATGAGAATAATTCTTATTTAGATCATGTGATGTTACGGTTAGATTGTAAGTATTAACAATGTTATGTTTTTGGTCGGTGCTGGTATTTATGTTATGTTGAAGGAGGATAATTCTTATACATGTTTGTCCAAAAGTGAAAAATTGGATATATATTAATTAATTGTGGCTGCGTGATGACTATTAGCTGTTGTTTCTACAGGTCAGGTCATAATATTAGTTGTCATTAAAATCGAGATGAATATTTTGGTCATCTAAATAACAGGAAATGTTAATTGACCACCTTAGTCAAAATTTAAGTTTTTGCATTGATTTTATTTGATAATAGTAAATAATATCGATTTACCATTATTTTTAAACCATATTCATTTATAACATAAGGAATAATTCATTTTCAAAATTCACAAAACTAAAAACACTAACATCATCCCATTGAATTTCCGTCAATAATCCTCAAACCATCAAAATATCATCAATAGCCCACCAAAAAAAAAGTAAACAAGAAAAAAATATTTCATTTGTGTAATAAAATTGGTAAAAAAGAACAATAAAAATGTATCTTGTATGCATGCTATTTAACACAATCTCATGTAGGCTAGCTAACGTATACAACCAGAAAAATACTATATTATCAACATCAAGTATACATTTTTCTACATTCCAAGAAATTTAAAAAAAAAAAAAAAAAGACAACTAAAGAACTAAAAAAATAAAAACACAAGAACACCAAAAACACACAGTACTAACAACTGCAAAACTTGTTAATTATGTAAACAGAACATATCCTATGTACTAAAACAAAGAATTCATCAGTTGTGTAGAGGGTTCGGACCTCCCGGAGTTTTCCGATGTGAAACCCTGTAATAATATTCGTCCTGCTTTCTCGATTTCTTCGGAGGTTGTACTGAAACATACCACGAGAACTCGGACTTATGGAATTCCGACGATGGCCCTTCCGCGGTGGCTCCTCCGTGGAGGTGGCGGCAGCCCGAGAGGTGGGTGGTCGACGTCAAGATGATCACCACGATGACCAGAAAGAGAAGCGGAGGAGAATGGATCCTCATAATCTACGTATGTATAGCGCACGTTTGGTTAGTCTTGGGGAATAATACGACGATCGATGAATGAGGTAATTAAATTTATCGAACGAACAATGGTGGCGCAGTCAGTTGGAAAAGTGAGGACAGACGAACTAATATAAGTCGTCTGGCTTTTGAAGTAATCACTAAAATGCCCCCATGTTAGTGTGTGAAAATGTGTGGTTGTTGAGTACAACATTAATTTCAATCTTGTAGCCATTTGTGTTGACCATTTCATGGATATGAAATTCTTGTATGGGATATGTTATTTAAAGTTGCTATTTCATAATTTATATATATGTGGGTACAAATAAGAAGTTGTCGCACTTTACGTGATTTTCTTTCCACTCATGAATCCATAATTGAAAACGTGCTCGTGGATGGTTGACAAAAGCTTGGCCTGTTTGTTTGTGATTTTATTTTAGATTTTATTTTTTAAAATAGTAATTAAAATAAAAATATATTTGTTTATACAAAATATAATTTCATTAATCAATACAAATATATTCTCATTTTATATTAAAATTTATATAATAATAAAAAATATATATTTTTTTCACTTAAAAGGAAACACAAACAAATAGACCTGAGTTGGCTTTCAACTTTATTTGTTCATTACTGATGGAGAAAAATTTTGACCAAGGACAAATATGTTATTTTTGAAAGTATCAAGATGACAAGACCACATATTTTTTAGTTATTTTGTAATTATTAGATTACCTCTAGTTAGTGAACTACGCCCACATGTTAACAGTTGGTGAAGGGTAAAAACGAATTTACACTCCCAGCATTAATTACCTAGAATAATATAAATACCCCATTTGTATCACTGTAAAGAGGGACTTTTGGGCAATTGAAAGGAGCAAAACTTTTCTAGTTTGCAACGTGTAAAGCGTGTTTAAATTGCAAGCTTCCAATTTATTCCCCTTCAATTACTTTCTTTTTTTTTTCCTTTTTTTTTAATAAGAGAAGTTGTGTTTCATAATTGGTTAGATTATCAAGATGTTAATTAAATCGATTGGGGGTGAGTTTTGGTTCAATTTTTTAATAATTGATCATAGAAGAATCAATATTTTACATTGATTTTTATAATGATTGAATTTTTGTAGCATTTTTTTTCTATTTTGAAAACATAATGATCCATCAATTTTTTAATGAAAGTTGGTAATTTGAAAATGAGACTTTTTATAATTTACGTGTTTATTTTTGAAAATCTTGTAAGTAATAAAATTGAAAATATACTGAGTTTAAGTTATAGGACGATGAACGCAATTTTCCCCCACCTTTTATTTTGCTAAATGTGAATGCCTGAAGAGTCATTTCGTGGGTAATCAAATGCTAAATCTTGAATAATCACTTTTTTATTTTTTGAAACTTGGGATTGTTTGACTTGTACTACCGTGGATAATTAATCTTTTTTATATTTAATTTTAATTATTAAAAGGATAAATTACAGCCACCTTCCTTAAAGATATAATTACAAATAGATCAAATCTTTTCAGTAGTCCCTCATCTTTACATTTTATTCCGCATGAATCCCTCGTCTTTTAAATAAATTACACTATGATCCTCGATCATTAAAATTTAATGATCTAATTAAAATGGATGGGATATTCCATTAATGAAAAGTAAAATTAAAAAAACTCATTTGCTTTAGTTACTTGCACAATTAAGAAATATTATATATGTACCCAATAATTTATTTTTTAGCTAAACAAAAATCAAAATATCAATAAACCAACTACGTGCTAATTATTTAGAAAAATAAATAAATTTAATAAATGCAAGTTAAATTGATTTATTAAATTTTGCAAATGCTTGTTGAATTTGGATTTAAATTAAGTTATTAAGAAATGAGTTTCTCATAAATGTTGAGAAATGAAGATGGTAAAAGATAATTGAATAATAAAAAAATTATGATCAAATTTGAGATTCAATGTGAAAAAGAAAAAATCAACGTTCTAAACTAAAGACGAAATATGTTAATTAAGATTCATGTAAATTCTTTTTATATATAGTTTGCTTTTCAATACCTAAGCATAAACTATATTTATTACATTTGAACTTTTTTTTAAATGATTAGCAATGGTTTTATTAATATTTATATTTTGGTTATAAAAAATAACATTATTGAAGTACATGATACTTTTTTAAGAATTGACAAACTATTGAAGTATATGAGGTTTTTCAATTTTATCCCTTATTGATGGAATATTCCGATCATTTTAATTAGATTTTGTTAATATTTAAAGATTGGGGATTATAGTGAGATCCATTTAAAAATTAGGGACTATTATCGTGTATTTGTAAGATGAGGAACTAAAGTGGGACGAAATTTAAAGATGAGGGACTAATGAAAATATTTGACCTCACAAATATCTCCTTGGTGTTTGTAAAATTATAAATACCCTTTTAATTTTAATGTTATACGAGCTCATTCCGTTAGCTTCTGTTAAACTTCCATCCATTTATAGTGAACTGACTAAAATAACCTTTTGGATTATAAATTATAATTATATATATATTTTTTAAAAAATTTTTATGGACTAATATGCCATACGGATTACTTACTCTACCCACGATCATTTGTGTTTTTTTTTTTTTACAATTTTTCAACTTATTTTTTAGAAAATAAAATTCACAAGGGTAAAGTAGTAATGTTTACCTAACCGTCTAAGAGTTGTATAATTATTTTCTATTTGATTGAGTGTTTGTTATTTCTCAAATAATGACTGAATATTTGTAATTATGCCAAATCTCAATAAGACAGATGTAATTTACCTTTAAAAAAAATTATACGTGTACAAACATAAGAATTAATTGTGTTATTAATGAAAGGAGAGTTAAAGGTTGAAAGTGTCAGAGCAGAAGCAGCACATGATTTAGGGCAATGGTAATAATTATTTGGTTATGGGCATTCAGTGTCCAAATTTAATACTATTCCGTATTAAATTTGATTGTTCCATGTATGTAATAATTATTATATTGGGATCCACGATGTCTCAATGGTGGTTAAATTTGAGGTCTTATGAACAAGTTTGAGATTATGATTTTAGTCTTATTAAATAGGTGGATATTTATTTTATTTTGTTTAAATTTATGAGATATTATAATTTATTTTGTTTTGATTATATTAATGTATTGATTTATTGAGAATAGTATAATTACAATTTTTAAAAAGAATTATTATAGTGGCGAAGAAATTGGTGGGCGGTGGTGACAGAAATATGGGTGTTGCTGATGTGGTACGGCATTCATTACGAATTTGGAATTTTGGCTATGATTTAGTCTTCTCATTAATACAGTGGGTTGGATCCCAAATTCCATCTCATTTTATGATCATTACGTATTGAAATTTTGATGCGCGTTGGAAATTTAAGTTGTCTGTCAAGTGGTTTAAATAGAATGTTTTGGGATCTGAGAAGAAAGAAATTCGTTAGACTTGTTGGGTAATTTCAATAAAAATTCTTTGATATTTAAATTAGTTTGTGAGTTTGAGAGATCGAAGAGAAAGTTGTAAGTTAGTGTGAAAACAATAAATTACGTATCATTATCAGAAATGATACCTGATTGGGGATATTTATATGGTCAAATATCGTACTTGTACGGATTTATGTATCATCATCCCGAACATTCAAGTATAAAGACATCGGATAGTTGTGGTTCTAGGTCTCAGATCTGGTTGGGCCAGTGCGCCACCCGACCCGAATGGAAAACCTGCGGATCTTAGAATCTGTTGGGTGTTTTGCCTGAGGAGTATTTTAGTTTTTTTAATGTTGAGTTAAATATATCCCATCATTAAATTTAAATCTCGTTATTTATTTTTAAGAATTTTTAATATATCAAATGTAAAAATACCAAATTGTAATAATAGTCATATTAGTAGTTAAATATGCATAATGTGTTGGTATGTCGTGATTCACATCATTTGATATTCTTTTAGTAGTTGTTTTTTATAAGAATTTCTACGTGAATAGTTTCGTATCGGATCTTGTATGTTATAATTATATTAGTATTGGGGTATAAAAAGTTAATATTTATAAATATTTCCGACCCATGTGATTTCATCATTGATTCAAGAATGATGCAGCGATAATCATGAGTTTGTACATACCTGGGTTCAAGTCAAATCAGGCCTGGATCGGTACAACCCGATTAAGAGAGCAGTAGATTTTTTGGCCACTTACAAGGTTATTCAGATCTTTGGGATGATCAATAATGTCTTAGTTCAGTGTTTAAAATTGAGTTCCCATGAATAAATTTGAGGTCATGCGTTCGATTCCACCAAATGTATGGGTTTTTGTCCCACTTAATGTGAGTTTATTGCAGTATCAATTTATTGTAATTTAAGTTTATTGATCTAATCAACATATCTTCTCAATTTATTGATAGTAATGTAATTATATAATTATTATTTTCAAAAAAGAAATTTGGATACACTTAAATAAACTTTTAATACAATTATGTAATTCTTACATCAAACTCAAAGTGTAACATTAGTATTCGGTCAATTGTAAAATTCAAAATTAATGATAGCCAGATGTGGAAAAGGATGGACATAAATGTAGGAGGACAACAATAAATGTAGAGAATCATTTTCATTGATTTTGGAGAGAGTGGAATTCCATGCACCCATGTCTCATTTATTTTATTTAGGGTTATTTTCACTAAGGTCGGTTTCAGCTAAAATTATAAAATTAGTCCTACAATTCAGGTCATTTTATATTTGACCCAACACTTTACATATTTTAAAATTAATCCCATTTTCCGTTAAAAATTGTAGAAGAATAAAAAAGAAACACTGCAAAAAAAGGGTTTTTTTGCACGTATGGAGTATTTTTTGTAATAATTTTGGACTTTTTTTATAACTTTTAACGAGATATGTGATTAATTTTAAAATTTAGAGGCAAAGTATAAAATAACCTTAAACTAAGGACTAAATTTACAATTTTGCCTGTCGGTTTGACTGAACTATTGAATTCAAGGCAGTCTACATTTTGAATTGACATTTGTCCTTTGATTGCATTTGCCTACCTAATTAATTCTTATTGTATGGGTATGGCTGCATTTGCCCAATGGGAAGTAATTATACTTTGTAAAAAAATAATAATACCCCAATAAAATACTACTTATTAATATTAAATGACTGGTATAATCATGGCTTTAAAAAAAAGACAAGGCAATTCATTTCAATCATCTTGTGAACAAATCAAATAATAGCTTAGTCCAATACGTCAATACACACAATAAATATAGGATTTTACAGCTAAATCTCGTCAATGAAATATTGTTCAACCGGTAAGATTGATGCCTTACAACCAAAAAATTGTGAATTAAAATCCGATGAATACGGCTCATATATACTTTTATAATAGTTTGTTGTTCCTTTATCTCGTCTGAATGTGTTTACTTGAATTTGAATATATTGAATGAAATAATAAATGCACACAGTAAAAAAATAAAAATAAATTACACCTAAATCTCTCAAAATTGTAACGAGATGGTGTGAGATTGTAAACAGAGTATTTTAGGGGCGTACTGCAGCTTTTGTTTTCAAAAAATGAAAACAAAAAATAGTGTATATATATATATATATATGTGTGTGTGTGAAAAGTTGAAGTCACAGCGATCAATATAATTTCGATACATATGAAAGTTAAGCCATGTACCATAAAAATTAGAAATATATTTGTATAATTACAAAAACCACCATTAATCACCAAAAAAATAAGGATACTTTGAATAATAATATGGACGTTTCTGATGTATATGTGTAATTTTTAAAAAAATAAAAGTAATTTATATAATTGATGTTGACGTTTTCTATGAACATTTGTATCTGTCCAATGAAAATCCATCTAAAAGAGACATGACGATTACCGCATAAGCTAACATCATATTTGAATTGATGGATCTAACATATGAATTTCAAATTTCTAATAACATAAGAACGTATTTGGATAATCCCATATTAGAAAATTCAAATCTTTCATCGATATTTATCGATGGATTTCAAATTCTTTTGCTATGAAATTATTTAAAGTTCTTCCTCTAAATTGTTCTGTCAAATCCAAATCCTTCCATTCAAATGTAGACGTCAATACTTTCTTGAACAATCATGGTTGGAGCAAGACAAGTAATGTTGAAATAAAGTTGAAGCAATTTCTTACGATGGAAATGCCGCGGTCTGGAAATTATATACACGGTTGAAGCCCGGAAAGGAGGAGCTACTTTCTAATTCGAATGCCAGCGATGTCTTTCAATCCCATCTTCAACGCAGTTTTCCGGTACAGCGCAGGCGGCTTTTGTAAACCAATTGATGCTGAGAATTGGTTGGCCAACTCCACAAGTGAGGTTTTGTCCCTCCCAATTGCGCTGATCGAGTTATAATAACCGAGCCAGGCATGATAAGCGGCTTCTTTGATACTAGTATCCATCTTCTCCATTGACTCGTGTATCTGCGTTTGTATAGGAACGAATCAACAAATAACGGCTTAAGAAGAAGCAGCCAAAAAGAACATATTTTGCTTTGGGAGAGGGTCGTGTCGAGGCATTACAGAGTGAAATCGTTTGATCAAACTATGGATAAGAGATTGTGTACCTTTACTTTTACATCGGGATCCAGATTTGGCAAAGGACGTTTCTCAAGAGGTAGATCGTTTATCTCATCTAGGAAATATTGTTCCCATGGTGCAAGCAGCAGAACCCCTTCACCTTCTTTGCCTTGTCGCCCTGTTCTTCCGAGTCGATGAATATATTGTCCTCGATCCGTGGGAATGCCGACCTGACAGTATTGAAATCCTTGAGTACGTTTCATGGTGATATGGTAATTGTTTGGAACAAAACAGAGTTATTTGACAACATAATCTTTGGGCAAAATGTTGAGAGAAAAATTGAGCAATCACTTTACCTGAATGACTAATGTAACATCGGGATAGTTCATCCCTCGAGCAGAAACATCTGAAGTGATCAGAATCAATCCTTTGGCTTCCTTAAATTCATCAGAGATCCGAGTTCGATAGAGTGGAGGCTTTTTGGAATGAATCTCTCTAACATTCAATTTCATCTCCCGGAAAAGGGAACACGTGAGTGATGTCATCATTGCCGTTGCGCAGAAAACAATCACCTGAGAAGAAGTCAAAAAACAATCAGCAACAAAGGGGATGAAGAATTTCTGAATCATTTATATGATAAGATCTGTTGCAATTTACCTTGTAGTCAAGCACTTCTGATATATGGTTCTTCAACAGATGGTATACTATTTGAAGATGCGAGTCGTGCGGTGCAACAAGGTAAAATTGCTTAACCTGCTTGACAAGTAAAAGATCACTAAGCTTGCACTGGTTAAAAATGACTTCATATCTGAACCAAACTAAAACTTAAAGAAAAACGTGTAAAAAAGATGATCTCTAATCTTCAGATGGCCCAGAAAAGATCAGTATTCTGGCCTATAAGCTCCATCTTAAATATAACCGGATTTAAATAGTATATCAAAGAGAATAGTGGAGTATCAAATCATAGAGTATACCTTAGCATTAGTTTCCAAACACCCAAGCCCCACGGTATCTATATATGCATGCTCCCTTTTCAGAACAAGTTGAGATATTCGACGGACCTGAAATTTTCACAATATGAAATTAAACCAAAGAGCTTGCTAGGATGTTTAACACTATGACATTTCTATTATACAGTAAAACAATATGTATAGAATTAGAAAATGAACGAGAGCTGATATTTGGACCTCTTTTGGAATTGTAGCCGAAAAGAGTAAAGACTGCCTCTTGCGAGGCAAACAATCAACGATTTTCTCCATATCCTTCCTAAACCCCAGGTCTAGCAAGTGGTCTGCTTCATCAAGTATAAGCATCTGCAATCCCATCAAGCGCACTGAGATGCCAGACTTGTTCTCAATGTGATCTAACAATCTACCAGGAGTTGCAACAAGTATCTGCAAACATCACATTGTTAATACAAAGATCTCATAACTAATAGTGAAGACAAGGATAGTAGGTGCGCCCCATAGTTTTTGAGCTGCTCGCTCACGAAAGCTCCGATTTGCTAAATCAGATGTATACCTGGCATGGACCAGATTCTAGGCGTCTTTGATCAACTTTAAATCGTGTCCCTCCAACTAATGTTTGCACGCCTATGCCATCATGGTGCTTTAGGAGCACATTTGCTTCTGCGGAGATTTGACTAGCAAGTTCTCTAGTGGGGCAAAGAATAAGAACATATATTGGTGGGGCCCGCTGTACTATGGCACCAGTTGTTACCTTCAGAACTGTTTCAATAGCAGGAAGCTGTTTATGTTTAGCAGCATAACAAGAAACATAAATGGAAGGGAAATGAGAAGAAATAAAAATAGAAGTACAAATGAATAGTGTTGGGATATACCAAAAAAGCGAGACTCTTGCCCGTGCCAGCTCTGGCTTTGACCAAAGCATCCCTCCCTGCCACAGAAAATCCAGAAATCTGATCATTAACAAACAAAGGAACTGAATTCCAAAGACTGAAGAAAAGGCGTCATATTTTTCCCAAAGAGAACGAGAAGAAATGTGTAATTAACTCTTACATTTTATCTGAAATTCTGGGATGAAGAGGAATAGCAAATAGAGTATTAGAAACAAACACACACACACACATTATGGGAGAAAGAAAAAAGGAGGATCCAGGTGTTTGCACCATACTCTTTATCAGACGGCAAGTTCGATGAACACGAACCAACCCATTGGTCGTTTTTACAATGCAAGGCAGGAAAGAATTAGAAAATCAGACAAATCAAAATGCTAACATTGCATCTGACTCCTATCTAGGTGCACCCTGGTTTCCAAGACCAAGACAACATAATGACCATCAGAGACGCTGCACCAGTGGATTATAAATATTATTATTGCTTCAACTTAATCTACAAACTAATTATGAATCTTCTTTCCTTTCTAGATAGAGATCTTGATTTTTCGAACCAACTGATGGGCCAATGCACATACAACAGGGAAAACTAAAATTCCCTTACTACAAAATTTTGTTAATGACACAGTAGACATTGCTAAAGCATACGGGAAGCTTCTCTCCCATCCTAGAACACCCATTGGATTTCATATGATATGAAGTGATGCAAGAAGCCCTTATTCATCAAGACTATAATATCTTCTATGGCAGGTAAATAACCCTGAACCTCTCATCTAGTAACTACACCAGCCTAATCATAAAGTATAAAAACTGCATATCCATTAGAAACTTCATCAGAGAGAAAGTTAACAAATGAAAGATATCAATGACAACATAACCAGTTAGTAGACTTAGTACAAGGTAAATCAGGATAGTCACATGATCATATTTTTTAAGACAAAGAGTCACAGCGCAGATTTGCAAATACTACATTTTGTTCCTCTTACTTATAATTTTGTTGTATATCAGATCATCCTCGCTCTGGATTTTACTAGACCTCCATTCACATAGACTAAATGGAGTCATACAATCTGAATTGCAAAATGATGTAAAATGTACTTCACTGCATAGCACGCACTTATCTCATATAAAAACCTTATTCTGGAACATCAAAATAAAACAAGGAGAATAGAAGAGGAAGGGAGTATTACAAAAGACAAAAGGGAGGCAGCAAGTATATAACACTTTAGCATTGGAAGAGGAGCACTAAATGACTACGCTATGGAGTAACAAACTGACTAAGGAGCCATAATATTTGCTCATGAAATCAAACTTCGAAGGCACAAAAAGAAAGTCATAAATGTAACCACAGACCCTCGAGGCAGGCAGAAAGGGTCGCCTCTTGCACCCTAGTCATTTGCTCATAACCAGCCTCAGTAAGTGCTCGGATCGTCAATGGAGACACATCACACTCATCAAACCTGATAAAGAACAATCCACCTTTATGATTGCCAAACAATTCAAGTAAATAGAATGTTTTAGGCCTAGGAATAAGAAGATCATGCAACTCATAAAGCAAATCCCCTGACATTTTGGTGCTAAGGATTGATTCCTCTTCATCTTTTTCTTTTCCATCCTCCTGCATGCTCTTCCTCTGACTGATCTCCTGCCGAATTGCCTCAACCTGCTGAGATAAATCATCCTCATCTTCCAAAAAATTCAATGGCACTCTTTTCTTGGACTTAATATCATACTTCCCCAAAGCTGCACTACTACTCAACACCTTCCTGCTGCTTTCTAATTCATTATCACCGTCATAATCATCACTATCATCATCATCAGATGAATCCATTTCACCACCTCGAAACCTTGGCCACTTCACCCTCCCACCACCACCAGACCTCGCTTTGGCATCCGAGCCACCATCAATCAGAGATTTTTGGCCATTTCTTGCAAAATTGGACCTTTTACCCATTGTACTCGTAGCACCCACAGAATAGTAACACTTTAAATTCAACACATCGCTTACACCCATCAAAATCCCACGCCTACAACTACCCACTAAACCAAATCCATAACTCATCGGCCTCAAGTACTCATTTCCAAATTCACCAAAGAAATTCCCACCTCGCCTGGCATACGTAGAAAAATGCCTCGGTTTAGCTATATTACCACTCACATTCCTGGAAAAGTCACCCTTTTCAGTCTTTTCCCCACTACAAAACTTCGACCTCTCAGCAACCAACTTCTGCATATCAATCGGGTCACCAATAACTCGGCTTTTCCCCGGCTTATTCATAGGAATTTGCAAAGGGCCATCGTCTTCATTCCACAAATCCTCAGCTCCTTCCTTCATAAAGCGATCAGCAAGCGCCTTGACATGGTCTTGGGGCGTCAATGGCCCGTAATTGGGCTGGTTCAGGTTGGGCTTTTCCCGGCCCGAGACGGGGTTTTCAGCAGACACGAGTTCGGCCCGAATTTCTGACCGGATTCTGGCCTGATAAACTTGTTTTTCTTGCTCGAGAAGACGTTTCTCTTTCTCTCGGGCCTTTTTCTCGTGCATGCGTTTCCATTGCCACTTGTTGAGCCCGCCAGGAAAGGTTCGAGGGCCGCCGCCCATACAGCGGAGGAAGGTGAACCTATTGTGGAGAGTTCTTGAAGGTTTGTGGAGAAAAATGGAGGAGAAATGCATTCTGCAAAACTTGGGGAAAGGGGTTTCCAACCAGGGTTTTAGGGTTTAAGACTTCAGAGGACAGGGTTTTGAGCTTATTTATATATTTATTATAAAAAAAAAAAAATTACACATTTACCGCAAAAGCGGTAAATGTTGCAAAAATATAGTGGGTCGCCAGCTGGGCTGGCGACCCACTATTAAATTTTTTTTTTTTTTTGGTGGGTCGCCAGCCCAGCCGGCGACCCACGGTCGCCCGCTGGGTTGGCGACCCACAGTCGCTGGCCCAGCCGGCGACCCACGGTCGCCCGCTGGGTTGGCGACCCACAGTCGCTGGCCCAGCTGGCGACTCTTTTTTTTTTTTTTTATTTTTTTTTAAAATTATTTTTTATTATATTTAATTGTTAATATATTTAATAAAATTTATTGATTAAATCTTATTTTATTATTATTTCAACCTAATTATGATTATTCATTAAAAAATTATAATTGACACTATGATAATTTAAAGAATTATGATTATAAAAATTTAGAAATAAAAATAAAACACTAAAAAATTACATAAAAATGTGTATTCAAGTATTTGGTACATTATTTTGTCGTCTACGACCCTGCCTTTGGATGTTACTTTGGCTTGAAGGACCTTGGTTTCGTCGGGATTGACTGCGAATTTGTTGTCGTGCACGAGTTTGTGCCCAATCCATTTCATTAGGTATTCGGGTACTTTGGCGTCGACCCGGACGAGTTGATGTACGAAGAGTATCGTCGTGGACCAATTGAAAATTGGGGATATCCCAATAGTCTTCCGCCATTATAGGTTGAAAAGATTCAGAATATGTCATTCGGTAAGGCATTAAAGCATAATATTGCTTAACCATTGATGCAGCGTTAAGCCTATATGCAACGCATACCTTTTGAGCATGAGAGCATGGTATTCCAAATTGATTCCATTTGCCACATGAACACTCTTGAGTTGCAATTTTCACAACGTGAGTGTTGCACCCCTGTCCATAATAATGTCTCGTAACCACAGAGGCAGTCTGTTGGATTTGATCGAATGTCATGACCACATGCTCGACGGATCTGGCGGACCACCGTTGGAACATTTTATATGCATAGTCCGTCCACGGTTGATTGTTGTTTATCATTGTAGTACTCTTAGCCATCCTCTCACGAAAATAATGGACTGAGCGATTAAAAGTCATTTCAACAATTGCAGTTACAGGAAGACGGCGTGCCCCTTTTAAAACCCCATTGATGCATTCCGACATGTTGGTGGTCAGAATACCGCATCTCCATCCACCATCATGAGAAGCTGTCCACTTTTCCTTTTCAATTTGCTCTAGCCAGTGGTGTGCTTCTAGTTTTATACTCTTAACCTCTTCCATGGTGCGATTGAATTTTCTAATTTGATATTCTGAGCCAGCTCGCCAACAAAGATCCTTCAATTGCACGTTCTTAAACTGATTGTTGAAGTTTGAACACACGTGCCTCAAGCAATATCTATGCACACCACGAGGAGGAACAAAGTCAGGAATGTCTTTTATTGCGGATAAGAGGCCAGCATTGCGATCAGATATAAGACACATTCCCGACACCCCTCTAATGATGTGTCTACTCAGCATCTGAAGAAACCATTTCCAAGATAGATATGATTCTTCATCAACAATAGCAAATACAAGGGGCAATACCTGTTGATTCGCATCCATCGAAGCTGCAATCAACATTTTGTGTTTGTACTTCGTATATAAATGAGTTCCATCTACACTTATGACTTTGCGACAATATTGGAACCCTTCAATGCATGGTTTAAAAGCCCAAAATACATATTTGATGACATACGCACCAATTGAGCGCCGGAATGATTTGTGCTCCCATTCAACAATTGTTCCATCATTCCATTTTTGAAATGCGCCAAGGTAACTGGGGAGTTTCATTACAGAGCTCTCCCATGTCCCATAGACAGTCTCACGAGCCATCTTCAAACTGTACCATGCCTTCGCATATGATATGTCGAAACCTAATTGGTCCTTCACAGTTTGAATGACATTTTTTATTCCATATGTAGGGTCGCATTTAACTTGTCCCAATAGCAAGGACGCAACAAATCCTCTATCTAGATTGCAATGCTCGAGTGACAGTTCTGATATAACACAAGTGTGGTCACCTCCATATTTCGTGATCACCCAACGTCCAAGTTTAGCTTTATCTATTCCTCGGAGGTACCACCTACACCACATTTCTGAAAAAGAAAAAAAAAATTAATGAATGTGCATAATTAAAAAATCGATCAATGAATGTGCATAAGTAAATAATCAATTAATAAATGTGCATAAGCTATTTACGAGTACCTGGGGTGCCATGTTTGCATACGACTTTCCATATCTTGGGAGTGCTCTCTAGAACAAAATACTCACGACGTGCATGTCGTATAGAGTAATCTTTCACAGCACCTATCAAATGTACTTTATTTTTGAAAACCATGCCTACATCGAGCTTGCCTAGATTTGTGTCATAATATTTTGCGTACTTCAAAGACGGAACATCGATGGAGTCCGCAGGTATCTCCGGAAAAGTTTGTTCAAAAAAGGTATAGAACGATAAAACATGTGAGCATTTTCTGGTGTTGGTGTAATAGAAGGCTGAATTGGCGTTTGGTGTGTTGATGGCGTACCTTCTGTATTAGGAGCTAATGTCTCGGCCATCACATTAATGTCAATATCATCCTCGGGATCTAGTGGCGGTATTGGAAATTCTGCTTCGTCGGGCTCGGAACCTTCATCTGAGTATTGTGCAAAACTATCACCTTCCGGATCATTTGCAACTTCATCGTCGTCAAAAATCCTATCGGATTCGTGATAATTTTGTGAGGTCGTGGCCCCTGTGCAGTGAATCCCAACATTTTGAAGGCCTTCTGTGACTCTGACAACTTCGGGTGTGTCATTATGCAATGAAGTGGAAGCACCTGCGAATACATCATCAATAATAGTTTGAAACCCGTGAACCAGAATGGTTCACGGGTTTCGCTGCATGCAGCAGTCGCATGCATGCCGACTGCTGCATGCATGCGACTGCTGCATGCAGCGCCGCTGCATGCAGCGGTCAGCATGCAGCAGTCGCTGCAGTCAGCGACTGCTGCATGCTGAAGCGGGAATCCCGCTTCAGCATGCAGCTGTTGCTTCATCGGCGGGAATCCCGCTGAAAAGAAAAAAAAATATAAAAAATAAAAATAAAATTTAAGAAATTGTGGCTATAAAATGATGAGCAATAAACCAAATTTGTATATCTCTTCTACACATTCAAAATTCACATTCAAAATTCAACCTACGTCTAATATTTTTATATTAGCAATATGAATCAAAGAGGTTTATATGGTTCACATGATGACAGTATTTTATCACAACAACAACAACATAGGTCTGATGACGTCCCAACTGGCAACATTGATGAACTACTCCGTACAAAACGTACTGATTCGGCATTTTGGAGTCTCCTCGAGTCAAAATGTCCACATCCTCGTGTACTTGAAGTAATACACGAAATGGGTTTCTACGGCGTATACAAATGTGGTAGAATTCAATTAGATAGTCATCTCATCACCGCACTTGTGGAGAGGTGGCGTCCTGAAACCCATACAGTTCACTTTCGAACATGAGAGGCCACCATCACTTTACAAGATATCGCGATCATTTGGGCCCTTCCTATTGACGGAGAACCCGTTACCGGATTGGATCTCGAGAGAACTTCACATGAATGGGGGGAGTACTGTACTACATATTTAGGTTTTCAACCTCCCGCAAATTCGATTCGCGGTAGCCGTATAAGCGTAACTGCTATTATTAACCACATATCTAATATAGAAATCACAAACCACACTCCAAATATTGTTGTAGAACAATATGCATGTGCATTCGCATTATTGTTGCTAGGGGGGGTGATGTGTCCTGACTCATCCGGTAACCGAATCCCTCTGCTATATCTCCAGAAAATGGAGGCAACGCACACAACTCGATCATATAGTTGGGGAAGTGCTGTGCTTGCATTTTTATATCGAGAACTATGCAATGCAAGTTCGAAAGGAAAAGAAGTCATTGCAGGCGCACTACCATTGCTTCAAGTAAGTTTGAGTTATTATATTTATATCTGTTTATTTGAACAACTTCCTCAAATCTTATTATTAATCACTCATCTACTGTTAACAGATTTGGGGATGGTCTCGTATCAATCCATTGAGACCAATTGTAACAAAATGTTATGTTGAGATGGAGCACTATGTTATTGATGAGAACCATGTCCTGCCATTGCCACCATATGGTGCCTATTGGAACGGAAAACTCAAATTTACATCAATAGTGCATCGGACCATTCGAGCTATGAGAGAAGTATTGGATTGCATGTCGCATGATCAGGTATTTAAAACGATTTAAACATTTATACTAGCAATAATTAAACTCGAGTGCATAAGTATTTTCTGTATTCCAGTTTTGCTGGCAGCCCTACGACATGAGCTTGCAATGCATTGGAGAGTTGCCACAAGAATGCAACCCACAATTGTGGACATCATCATGTCCTCTAATCTTCTACGCAATTGTGGAGATGCACCGTCCTGAACGAGTTCTTCGCCAATTCGGGATGAGGCAAAATATCCCAGAAGTACAAAATGACCACGACATGGAACTACATCGTATCTCTCGTTCATCACGAGTGGGGATAGATTGGTATCAGCGACACGTCGAATATATCGTTCGATGGCAGAGACGAAATGAGACCATTGTGCTTCGACCCCAATATCTAATGAAATAACTGTAGAAGATGGATATGAGCAGTGGTATGATGAAATTACACGTCGTTTCATATCATCATCTGCTCAAATGCGTGTTGGAAGTGGGTACCAACCTGGACATGCAACATCGTGGCAAATGGTGGTACGTTATCTTGTAAACATACTTATTTCTAATCATATTTTTTATATTTTCACACGTTCAAAATTGCACACTTATAATATATTCGGTTCACTTTAGCTTGACCAAATGGAAACTCTTCGAATAAGTTGCGAAACTACACCCGATCAACTAGAGGCATATCGTCAAGCAATGACAACGCATTTGGACATATATCGAAATGTTGTTCAAATTGCAACAAATCAACGAATGGGACAAGGTATCGCACCTTAAAATCCATTGCCACAAGATGATGTTCCGTCCACATCCCACAGACAAACGCGAAGTCGTAACAGGATATCAACTCGCACAGTAGAAAGAGATACACCTGAGGTTGACATAGCTGGGCCATCTACTGTGCATACCTCTCAATTTTTTACTGAAGATTGCTACGTGCCTGAACCGCCTCAACAAGATGATTGGTTTCAATCGACTCCTTACATGCCAGTACATACTGAAGGTCATTATACAAATATTGAACTTGACCTTGGCCTTGGCATGAATCAAACATATGCACCAGTACGTAATGTTTCACCCATTCAATTTCCATCATGGAGTGCATACCGTGATCCAATAGGGTCGAGCTCTACAACATCATCTAGTCATTTTCAAATTCATGCCGATATTGATGATCAAGAGCAGAATGAACCAATTAGTCCGGAAATACGACGACCTAGGCGACAACGGCAAAGACGTAATTGTGGTACAGGCGGACATTATTAATTTTTGTAATTATATTTTTTTAATGTAAAATTTTAAGTTTATTAGTTATTTATATTTAATTTTAAAATTGTAATAGCATTATCTTATTGGAATAAATTAATCATAATTAGCTTGAAATAATAATAAAATACGATTTAATCAATAAATTTTATTAAATATATTAACAATTAAATATAATAAAAAACGATTTTTTAAAAAAAACAAAAAAAAAAAAAAAGGTCGCCAGCTGGGCCGGGAACCGTGGGTCGCTGGCCCAGCCGGCGACCCATCAAAAAAAAAAAATTTAATAGTGGGTCGCCAGCTCGGCTGGCGACCCACTATATTTTTGCAACATTTACCGCTTTTGCGGTAAATGTGTAATTATTTTTTTTTTTATAATAAAAATTTAAATAAGCCAGGGTTTTGATACTTGCCCTATTTCGATCAAATTTAGATTTCGAGTGCAACGATAATTTTTGTAATTTTGTCAAGGGGAAAGGGGAAAAAAATAATACATTTATTTTTAATTATTTGATAGAATTGAAAGGAAATTCAATCTTAAATATTTATTACGTGAAAAATAAATAAAGAAAAAAATACAAATTTTTAAAATGTTACTGAATTGTCCTTTTCATTATTTTGAATTAGGAATAAATAAATTAATATTATACTAAAATAATTTTAAATTACTAAAAATTTATTTATAAATATTTATCAAACAAAAAGAAAATATTTTTTATATGATTGTCTTTTTCTCGAATATTATGCATGAGGATTATTAGCAAGAAATTCTAAATGACAAGTTCAAAGATGCTGCTCTAGAGTTACTTTTTTCTTTTTTATTTCTGCTCTAAAGTTACTTATTTATGGATTTGGACATTTTATATCGATGTGGGAACAATGATGACATGTGATATTTTAAAGTTAATTAAGATCCTGCAGATAACAGAAGATGCAACTATGTTATTCCTGTCTGTATTCTATTGTAATTGTAATATTTCGAAAAATTCTGCAATCTCGATTTTCTTTTAAGGGATTATGATGGAGCGAAAATCCTAAAATTTTATAAAATAATTTGAAGAACTTGTTTTCGGATCTCAAAGAACGCATAAATGGCAAAAGTAATTCTATTTCTAATCGGATTTTCATAGTTTGCAGGTATTTAAACGATAGAGTTCTAATACAAGCTAGCGAGTGTTCAAAATTTGGGGTAGGCATCGGACTAATTCATAAAATTATGAAAGTTGGCCTAAACACATATTAACAACCTAACCACATTATGGTAAAATATTAGGTCCAAAAGACAACTATAGGAAATAGGAAGATTATAATAAGTTTGCCAAAAAATGACAAATTTTCTAAAAACATTCGGAGAGTGATTGAAATATTGAAATTTTGTGGCCCTAACGACATAAGCATGAGGAAGCTACTACTAATGTCGTTTTACCAAACTCGGTCAAAATAGTTGTATTAGCTAATTTCCTCCTAATATATAATTCTATTGGATTTCCCTTTTCCAAAAAAAAAAAAAAAAAAGAAAGAAAAAGATGATTGTGAATGTTCCATAACTCCAACAAATAAAAAATTATGATCATTTGAAATTTGATTGCCAAATTAGGTGCTTCAAGCATTGAAATTTGGATTCTTCTCATATATGAAGGCTTACAAAATGCATCAACCTCTTCTTTTGTATCAAATTACAATCTAGTGGATTGGGATGGGGAAGCGCAACCGTTTTGTTGAACACCCCTGAGGATTTGGTAGAATGAAAATGTGATTTTAATTATAATGTTTTGTAATAATTTTTTGTACGAAAAGACGTAATAAAATGAAATGTGTTTGAATTAAGATATTTTTTGATAATTTTTTAACACAAAATGATGTTTCACAATAGTTTTTTTTTTACAAAAAAAATATATTTTTATAAAAAAAATTTATGAAAAGACATGATATTTTTTAATAATTATTTTGTATGGACACACGTAACAAAATGAATTTTCTAATTATGATTTAATTTTACGAAGAAAAAAAATCAACCTTACATAATCTTACAATGTGAAATAGTATAAAATCGAAAATGGGCGTTACAATTAGTTTAGATCCATTTTCTTATCTTGCCTAACTGTTGACTTGCACTGATTTGGCAAGGAAAGGGAGATTGCACATTCGATGATCAGTGGATTTCTCAAGCATTATAAATGGTTAAGACAAGCAATTTGGCGTAACAAATCATACGCATCAAATCGATGAACTGGATTTTTTATTGCATTTTCTGTTCCATTTCAAATATACAAAGATAGCATCATAATTCTATTCAAAAATAATAATAATAATATATACCCAATAACGTGCCTATGTGAAATGGGATCGACTATACAACAAAAATTACAAAAAAAAAATTAAAAAAAATCCAATAGATGGATCATAGGTTTATTTGTGCAATGGGAATATGACTCACATTTGAGCTCAATAAGCACTGAGACTTCATTTTGGTACATTAACAAGAAAGACAACATTAACAGTTGGTGGCTGTGCAAGGACAAGATCCTTTCTGTTCTATGTACATCTGATGAATATCATATGTAGCTATAGAATTCAGACAATGTAGGAGAGTGGACCAAATCAAAGCTTTGACGATATTGTATGGTACAAAAGTAGATTTCCTTCTTCCAAAACCATAAAAGCACCATTCACCAACATTAGCTTTTCC
The DNA here is from genome assembly GCA_034509735.1 of Sesamum alatum. Classification (NCBI taxonomy): domain Eukaryota; kingdom Viridiplantae; phylum Streptophyta; class Magnoliopsida; order Lamiales; family Pedaliaceae; genus Sesamum; species Sesamum alatum. Next base: position 39,433,604 of record JACGWO010000002.1, read on the forward strand.
ATCAGTTTTGTTTGTACACTCATCTTACATACACTCTTCAAACAATCCTTTGCCATTAGGGCTTTGGTAATTTGACGCCTACAGTAACTTTTGTCTTATTTTCGATAATTTTGAAAAATAATACCAGTTCAAGCTCTCAAAAACGATCCCTGATACTCCGATTATTTCAGTGGATGCAACATTAAAGCTGTATTTGGACAAGAATTTGAATTTGATTAAAGAATATTTAAAAACGATTTGAAATGTCTTCATATCGAATGAATTTAAAATCTTTTGCAATGACACAAAACATAGTTAAAATTGTCCAAACAACAACCCTAAATAATTATCGTCTCCAATTTCAGATACGTGAATCCAAATGTATCCTTAGATCATATCAAAAGATCTTTCGACAAAACACAACTTAAAATTATCATTTAACTTTCTTTTCAAGAATCTGAAGTCCATAACTGGAAATTAGTCTACTCAAATGTAACCTTAAACTATGCAAAAAAATCTATAGCCATTAATCCAACGACTCCATTCAAGAAAAGACGCAGGCACTACAACATAGCATACATTCGCAACCAAGGCATACCATACAGCATCATCTACCACAACAAAAACCGCAACAAAACTAAAAGAGTACTGTCAGGATTTGGACACCATTAACCGACCAAAATGAGTGCCTACTTTCTCGAACTAAACCTCAAAACCCCCAAAACCGACAACCCAATCATCTGATTTTTTCAATAATGTCGGAAATGACCTCCTCCATGTCCAGTTTCGTCATCGGCTCAAAGGGCCTCTTCATATTCAGCAGACTGAGGAAAACCTCCCCGCCTTCCTCGCGAATCTCGAAGCAGCCCCTCCTCGGCTTCTCAGGGTTGACCACCACTTTGACTCCGGCGACGCCCTTCTCCAGCCCTTCCTTCACCTGAATAGCCCTAACCTTGAACCGGTTGCACTCTGTGCTGCGCTCAATGATTATGGTTTTTCCACCATTAAGGACATCCGGCGCCGGAGACTGTGGTGATTTAGCTTCGCCTTCTGGCTTGACGGCGGTGGCGGTGGTTTTGCCCTTCTTTCTCTTTGGTGGCTCGGGGACGTCTGCGGCAGGCGGAGAGACGGCGGCGTTTGCGAGGCGGGTGGAGCTCCGAGTAACCCTGGTGGTGGTGGCGGCGGCGGCGGCGGAGTCGCCGGCGGTTGTTTGCTTCCTCTTTGGTGCCATTTTTGAAAATGAAAGAGAGAAAAAGGGGGTGTGGTGGTATTAGGGTGTGGTGTGAGGATGGGGAAAGTGATAAAGTAAATTTTATGGCTGGCTTTTGGGGTTCTCCAGTCTGATCTGGTTCGTTGATTGGTAGTTTTCCCGCTCTTTTGGACGGAGAAGATTGTCATGATTAGGACGTGGTCCACGTCCTTGGAGTTCTTTAAAATGGGCATATTATTTTTTAAATATGCCAAGTGGAATACATGTAATAATCTTTTTTATTTTAAAAAAAGTAATTAGAAGTTGATTGCAAGAATTATAATGAAACATAAATTAAATGTTCTATCCATCAGTACTCGATCGGTGACTCGTATTATTTATTTTGACTGTTTATGTACTTCACAATTTTTATATGAAAAGAAAGATGAGAATTTGGAAGTTATAAGTCACTCAAATTTTTCATCTGCAACCAATATAGGATACTTGATCACATCATATACTATATTATTAAAGTTAAGGGATGTAGAACAACCACCGACACCATGATCTTTAATATGTATATAGACTAACAAAGTGTTTAATAATTTTTAGAAAAAGAACTTAAAAGTACTGGTCATAATACATTGCATTAAATTCATGACAACTATTGCGTTCATTTATTTATGTTTGAAAAAAAAATCACAATATGATGTATATAATAACAAAATATTACATTTATTTATTTGATTAATGTTACATAATTATATAAATATTAAATAAATTTCTATGCTATTTTGCACACGCATCAAGGAAGATGTTGATGTATAACAGGATTTAGAGGGTGTTTGGCTAAGCTTATAAGCTCCTCAAAACATCTTATAAAATGTTTGGGAGCTTATAAGCTCCAAAAATTTGTTTGACAATTTTTTTGTTGAAGAGCTTATAAGATCTCAAAATAAGATGTTTTGGATCTTATAAACTCTTAAAAAAAAATTAAGATTTCTAACTTTTTTCAAAACATCTTATAAGTTCTATCAAATTCATATGTTATATGACAAATATACCATCATTACCACATACACACTCTCTCTACATACACACTAACTCTCTCTCTCTCTCTCTCTCTCTCTCTCTCTCTCTCTCTCTCTCCACACACACACAAAACACACACAGACACTATTCTTTCTCTCTCTCTCTCTCTCTCTCTCTCTCTCTCTCTCTCTCCACACACACACAAAAACACACACAGACACTATTCTTTCTCTCTCTCTCTCACACACACATAGATACTCTCTCTCTAGTATTTTAAAATTTATTATTATTATCTTTTTGCATTTAAAAGAGAGAAAATGTTTCATTATTAAATAATAAATTATTATAGCTAAACAAAAATAAGATTGGTATGATATTATATTTACTGAAAAAATATAAATTCAAGACATTATAAGCTATACAATTAGAAATAGTAATTGCATCAAGAGAGAAAACATATATATCTATATTAATATTCGACTAGCATGAACGTACATATATATTATTTTTATTCAAAATTTAGGTCATAATTAGCCATTTTTTTATTTTTGTAAGAAAAATTATCTAATAAATTTTTACTTGAAGTTAAACTAATGTATACTATTTATGAAATTATTTCAAAAATATTTAAATACAAAATATGTCAACAAAAGGAATAATTTATTTGATTCTAATAGTATCATGTCCTTTTTGATCATTTTACCAATAAAAAGGCCTTATTATGCCAAACACCCTAACATCATATAAGATGTGAAAACAGTTTATAAGCTTTAACATCTTATTTTACCCAAACATTTTAGGAGCTTATTTTTAAAATAAGATCCAACATCTTATAAGCTCCTAAAACATCTTATAAGATGTAAGAGCTTATAAGATGTTTAAAAAAAGCTTAGCCAAACACCCTCTTAATCAGATTTTATAAAATATATGGATTTACTTCTAATTATATATTCTTTTATTTGCATTAAATATATTTGGGTAAATTACACTGGGCTATTATAAAATTTATCATAACAACAAATACCCCCTGAAATTAACAACTATTCAACAAATGCCCTATAATGTGCTGTCACGGGGTATTCATTATACGACTGTTAATTTTAAGAGGTATTTATAATTTTTGAAATGATAAAAAAAAATATATATAATTATGATAAATCTTAATAAAACTCATTATAATTTACCATAAATAAATTTGTTCTAACAATAACAACCGATTGAAACTCAAGATTTGTATATATCTACATAAATCTTAACGGGGTATATATTTACCATGGATTCTTCGTCTCTACGGCCTACAGTGGTTCGTCCTTTCAGGAGCGCCCATTCGTCGGAAGTCTCTTCTTCAGACATGGGCGGTTCTCGCCGTCCGGCGAGGGGTGTCAACATATTTGGTAACTTCAGTCCGGTGCGACAGCAGTTGGAAAAGTTGGAGCAGTTGGAGTGATTTCCGATTCTTCGCTAGCAGTTTCGGGCAAGCAAGGAACCGCCCATAATTCAGTTTCTGAGTCTGAACTGCCGGTTTTCTCTGGACCCAATGGCCACTCTACAATTTTAAAGGCCTTACTGAATCCATTGGCAGGCGGCCCATCTCTACCTGTTGGCCCAACTCTTCCTGGTGGCCCAAATATGGATTTCTGCACACTCCCGGTTTCGGCTGGGCTTAGTTCTCGGCCCGTTTTGAAGCCCCAGCCCACTACTTCGTTAGGGATCTCTCAGCTGCTCACTCATTCTGGCCAATCTCCGTCGTCTTCCTCTCGAATTCCAGCTCCAGATCTCCCTCTCTCCTCCTCACCGGGGGGTGGTCTTTCCGGTCGGAATCCTGTATCGAAGGCTGTTGAAGGCTTTGGTTTCTTCGCATCAACGGCGGTTCCTCCTTCCTGTCGAAGTCCTACCTCTGACCTTGCTGCAGACTTCGTCTTCTCATCTTCTCCGGCGATTCTCCCTTCCGGTTACTGTCCCGAATCTATGCCTGTTACGATTTCAATGAGGCCTTCGGATTCCATTGCCGGTAGCAACCTATTTGATGTTCCGTTGGGGGATGACATTGGCAGGGATTCTATTGAGGTGTATACCCCTCCCTTTTCGTCAAGCCATGGTGGCAGAGCGATGACGAGATCCCGTGGTCGGGCTCGGATGTGCTTCTGGTTCCAAGAGGAAATTCTCCTCCTCAATTTCTAGTCCTCAGGTGGGGCGTCCGGTAAAGAAATAGGCTGATGCGAAAAATTCTGATACATCGTCTGAAGTATCTTCGGCGGCGACTGCTCCGCAGTCCCGCCGGGCATTATGAATTGCTTAGTCTGGAACTGTCACGGGCTCAGGGGACCGGGGACAGTTCGACATCTCACGGAGCTCATCAGGACTCATAATCCCTCGCTTGTATTCTTGATCGAGTCCAAATGTAGATCAGCGCGCATGGCTCGGCTGAGGGAACAACTGAATATGTTTGGTGTTCATGTGGATGCGGTTGGCCGTAGTGGGGATCTTATTCTGCTTTGGCAAAAATCCTTTGCAGTCTCTCTTCATAGTTTCTCCCTTCATCACATTGATACTGTGATTAATTCTGCAGATTGCTCATGGCAATTTACCGGGTTTTATGGCGAGCCTGAAATAGTTAGACGGAGAGAATCGTGGTCTCTCCTTCGGAAATTGAAGACACAGTCAACCCTGCCCTGGTTAGTATGTGGAGATTTCAACGCAATGTTATTTCCCTCTGAAAAACAGAGTTGATCTCCGACTCAACCATGGCTATTGCGTGATTTCAGGTCTGTTATTGAGGACAATCAACTCTTTGATCTAGGCTTTATTGGTGAACGATACACTTGGTGTAATAACCGGGAAGCCCCTTTTACTGTTCGATGCCGCCTTGATCGCGCTTTTGGGGATAGAGCATGGCGTGTGTTATTTCCCCTTGCTCAGGTAGAACATCTTCCTCTTCTTTATTCTGATTACTGCCCTTTGCTTATTCGTACAGAGGGGTCGCTTCATCATCCATCTGTTACAGCTTCATGTCGCCCATTTCGTTTTGAGGCCTACTGGACTAAATCTGATCAGTGTTTACGTATTATCCAAGACATCTGGAATGTGCAGCCAAACTCTGGTCACGCTTCTGGTCCGTTGCAGCGATTGCTTTCATGTCGCTTAAGACTTTCGTCATGGAGTAAGAACCACTACGGGTCTCTTGATAAATGGATTAAATGCCTTGAAACTCATCTGGCTGAATTAAATGCAGGTGATTTTACGCCTCAGACTCAAAGGCTGCGTCACTCTCTACAAGATGAACTTTCTGCAGTTCTTCGGGATAACGAATTACGTTGGAAACAGCATGCTAAAGTGGAGTGGCTCCGGCAAGGCGATCGTAACATCGGATTCTTCCATGCCCGGGCATCTAGTCTTCAGCGGAAGCATGCCATCACTAAACTCCGGGATGACGTTGGGCATTGGCACTCTAGACCGGCATCCATGGAGCGTTTAGTCACTCGATATTTTCAAGAGCTGTTTTCTTCCCAAAATCCTTCTGACTGTGATTTTGAAGAGGTCCTCCAAGCTATCCCTGTAAAAATCACCCCGGACATGAACAAAATGCTTACGCAGCCATATACACCTGATGAGGTGCGTGCCTCTGTTTTTGCTATGTCCGTTCTTACTTCCCCGGGTCCGGATGGGTTCCCGCCACTGTTTTATCAAACATATTGGTCGGTTATTGGTACAGATATTACTCGGTGTGTGTTAAGTCTTCTTAATGATCATGTTTTGATGCCTGAACTAAACTACACTCTTGTTGTCCTCCTTCCGAAAACTACATCACCTGAACTTATTTCGGAATTTAGACCAATCAGTTTATGTAATGTGGTGTACAAAATTGCATCCAAAACTATTACTACTCGTTTAGCTGCCATTATGGATAATATAATTTCTCCGACACAATCGGCTTTCACTGGAGGACAACTCATCACTGACAACGTGTTGTTAGCATTTGAAGTGTCTCATTTTCTGAAAAATCACAGGCATGGGAAACAGGGGCATTTTTCTCTCAAACTTGATATGAGCAAAGCCTACGACCGTCTTGAATGGGGTTTTATTGATCGTCTTTTGCGTCGTATGGGTTTTGCATCCTCATTTGTTGATCTTGATATGCTATGCGTGTCGTCTGTGGTTTTTTCGCTTATGTTGAATGGGTGTTCTTTTGGTCATGTTAAGCCGGGTCGTGGTATTCGCCAAGGAGACCCTTTATCCCCATTCTTATTCATAGTGTGTGCTGAAGCTTTTAGTTGTATGTTGCAGGCAACGGAAAATTGTGGAGACATTAAGGGAGTGGCTGTAGCTCGCGGGGCACCTCGTGTTTCACATCTTCTCTTCGCGGATGACTCTCTAATTTGCTGTCAGGCATCCGAACAGGCGGTCAGAAATATTCTGTCCATATTGCAGAGATATTCCCGTGCCTCGGGACAGACGGTTAACTATCAAAAGTCCGAGATAACATTCAGCCCAAACCTTGGGGCTGAGTTTTGTGGTGAATTGGCTCATATTCTGGATGTTCAGCAGGTCCCGAAATTGGCTAAATACTTGGGATTACCAAACATTGTTGGCCGATCTAAAAAGGATGTGTTTATTCATATTCGGGATGGAATCTGGAAGAGAGTATTGGGGTGGTCTGAAAAACTTCTCTCACAAGCAGGACGAGAAATTCTTATCAAGGCGGTACTTCAAGCCATTCCAATTACGCTATGAGTTGTTTTTTATTACCAGTTTCTCTGGTTCGTGAGTTGGAATCCATTTGTGCAGATTTTTGGTGGAGTTCCAAACAGGAGAAGAAGATTCATTGGGTCTCTTGGTCCAAATTATGCCGACGGAAACATGCAGGAGGTTTGGGTTCAAATCCGTCATACACATGGCGTAGTATTTTGATGGCTAAACCAATCATTCAGGCGGGTTATCGGTTGATAGTAGGGCAAGTGCGTATAACCTAGCTGTTGAATTAGAGTCGTAGTACGACGGTGGGTCAAAGTGGCCCAGGTGAGATGCCAAGGGGAGGCTGGAATATTTTGTGGAAATTGAAGCTGCCGAGCAAGGTGAAGGTGCTCGCGTGGCGTCTATGTACGCAGGCGCTCCCAACATGTTCTAATTTGCAGCGACGTCATTGCCCAGTTCTGAATGTGTGCCCAACATGCTCTATGGCAGAGGAAACTGAGAAGCATATTATGGTCGAATGTGATTTTGCGCGGCAAACTTGGGCACTCTCTAATCTGTCTTGGCAGAAAACTGGGAATTGGGGTGACTCAGCCGAGTCTTGGCTGCGGTTTTTACACCAAAATCTAGAGGCCTGAGAGTATAGATTTGCGATAGTGCTGGCTTCGAAAATCTGGAACTGTCGTAATCTGTTGTTGATGGAAAATAATTCAATAAACGTGAAAATAAAAGTGGATCAAAATATCTTCAAGTCTTTTTTTTTTTTTTTTTTTTTGTCAAAGTATAAGCTTTATTTTCTATAAAATAATAATTTCAACAATATTTTTAAGTTTTGGTGATTGTTAGGAATAGAAATTAATGTCACAACCTACACATATATGCAATTAAAAAAATTATAATATAATATACTAAAAGTTACAAGTCCACGCACTTTTTAACTTTAAAAATTACAAATTACCCTTAAGGGGTATTTAAGTCATAAAACTAGAGTTATTCAGGTTGAGGGTATTATAGAAAGTTCAGACCAATTTTTTTTATAACATCGCAAAATTCATTAGACTAACGGAAATTGCAATTTGTAAGGTGGATATATTTGAAAGGGAAGTTTATGTAATTTTCATAATAAGAGAGGGGAATTTGTATATCCTCATAGTAGTAGGGGAGGTCCGTGTAATTAACCCTAATTCTTACAATAGGCACATGGATATTTATTTTCTTGTTTTCCAATAAAAACGATGAATTATTATTTTTTTGAATAAACCGATCATAATTATTCATATTAAACATCTATATTTAACAACAACTATAACACCCTTCAAAAAAAAAAAAAAAAAAAAACAACAACAACTATAACAATCACATAGTAATCACCAATATCAAAGAACTATATCTAATTAACATTTACTATTAAATTACAACAACATTTCAATAATAATGTAATTTGAACTCATGATCTTAGAATTATGGGACCTCAACTTCACCAATTGAGTTAGGTTTCATTGACACAACAGAAGCATCGAACTAGAATCATTATCTCATGGTTCACCAATTGAACTAGGTTTCATTGACACAACAGAGCCATCGAAATAGAAGCATTACCTCATGAATTTGCCAAAAATCAAAACCTTTATATGTTGGGAGACAATTAGAATATATGTTTAATTCCATTATACAGTGTTCGGACCAACCTAAGGTTTCAAATCCATCAAATTTAAAAGGATAAGTCCATGTCATAAAGGATTTAAATTCTTAAACTTTTATTTTGAATTATATCTTATGAGAGTGGATTTTTAAATCTATTTAGTATAAAGTCGTTTGAAATCCTTACTCCAAATTCTTCCATCCAAATACATCATTAGATATTTTGACAAGAATTTAAAATCGATATTCTGGTCTCACCCCAGACCGCAACAATGTAGTTCTTAATTATATTCACAATTTAAAACACTTTCTACCTCTCGATATGATTTTCGAAAAGTAAGGTAAAGTTGACATCCCTGAAATTGTCGTTGTAATTTATATTGACTCATCTCAGGGACATAAACTTACGCAAACACCATATGGTAAAATTACATCAACGCCCCCTTAGGATGGGAAAATTACATCAAGGGCCCCACAAAAGGTGTACATATAATTTTATAAAAGATAAGAGATGTTTGTACAATTAGACCTAACTTTAACTAGCGTCGATATAATTTACTCAAAAATAAAATAAACAGTAACGAATCCCGTCGGAAACCACAACATAAGCCTTGATCAGAATGACCAGCATATGACAGTAACTTTACAACTTGTAAGAAATAAAAACAAAGCATTGATCTGAGATTACATCTTTAGGTTCCTTTTCCTTCAACATCCCAACAAGTTCCATTGCTGATTTGAGGGATCAAAGTAAATTCTCAGCAGACAAAGAATGTAAGATTTCTTACCTTAAAGTTCTACGAAAGACATGGACTTTCTGACTTTCTCAAATTATGTCAAGGAGAAACCATCTTTGCAACGGAAGCTGAAACAGAGGGAGGGGATATCGTTTACTCGACCCTGTTGGTGCACGTCAGTATAGCAGATTTCAGCTCTTCTTTGCCCAGAGAAGTTTGCACAATCACCTGAGCAAGTGATGCATGTGTGTATTAGATTGTCAAATGATTTTAGCAACGTCAAATTTCGCTAAGTGTTTCTCCTTTGGGTTTAAGTAGAGTTTGATTCGTCTAATTGTAGTGAAACGGAACGGAAAGTAATGAGTATGAAGGTTCTAACCTCTTGTACTCTATTTCCGGCTCGAGCGAGCAACTTGTATTGGTTCTCGAACATGGAGGCCATGTACACCTGCAAAGAGCCGTTGATCGATTTTAAAAGATGTTAGTATTGACAATTTTGTAGATTGCTGTCAACTTGATTAACGTCACCTGAAATGTTGGCGCCAAACCCGGGCTCAAGAAATAGCGTCCTTTCGACACAGATTGGATCCCGTCAAACTGCTCTAATTCTCTGATGAGTGATTCGACATCAGCCCACTACACAAATTTACAATTGAAAATCATCAAGATTTAGCCGCGTTCATGAAAAAATAAAATCGGAGGTGCCAAGATGCGATGGAGGTATAAAAATGCTCGTAAAGTGAAGATTTAAATATAACCTCAGTGTCCGCCTGAGCTGCTTCAAGTCTACCATCCAAGGAATCTTGATCACCAACCACGGCCTCCAAGGCCTCTATCAGCGGATCTGGCTGCCGTAGGAAAAAGATGAGAATATTTTTAATAGGCATAATGTCATTTTCTACAGATTGGAGTTACCGACTTACCGTTATTTCCTTCAAAGATAAGAATATTCGTTCGAGCGAAAAATCCAATTGGTGAACTTTGGCCTCAACAATCTGCAACCAAAAGCACTCCCTCGGTTAAAAATAAGAGCATAAACAATGTCGGATTCCCAATAGAGTGTGCAGTAAGAGATTCGATTCTTAATCTGCCGAAAATGAGTACCTGGCCAACTTTAAAGTAGGATGCGGGATCCAAAGTGGCGTCCCAGGAGACTTCTGTCTGATGAATGAGTGCCGGTACTCCTTCAACCTAGATACAACAATTTCATTGACATAAATACACGTATCACTTCACAAGTCATAGAGATAAACATGGGAAAGTGGCTTCAGCTATTTCAGCAGTTAACCGTTTTGACGCTCCGACGTTCACCATTATATAGTCGAAGCGCAAACCAAAATATATCAGTATGAAATACAATAGAAAAAATCATGTCATGGGTTTTAATGACATTTTTAGTTTACCTCAACAAAGACACCGAAGTATGTAATCTTCTTAATGCAACACTTAACTACATCTCCAACACTGAGTCGTCCCTGCAAAACAGAATAGTCGAGAAGCTTAAGAAGTGGAACCAGGCGTTAAGGTTTTATATCAGCTCTGCGTCTTTAATTCAATATAAAATAGTCATAACAGGGAATGTCCGGGAGAATATATGACAGAACAAGAACAAGAGATGTTCTAAGAAACTCGCACGCAGGAATATTTGAATGACTGAAAGAGACTCATTTAGCTTTTGTGACACTCTAATAGATACAGATACGCATTAGGAGGCAGGCTTGTAATAACATTGTAAATCTAACCTTTCCTCTATGTATATAGCTGTCCCGATTAACGTTTTTACTTGCACAATAAAAGACAAAAGATCAGAAGATAGGACCCTCAAGTAGCAGCAAACTTTAAAGGGGACCATCTGAAACACATTTTTTTACTGGTTTGATATTGAAATTAATTTTGCGTAAATTGGCTTTTCGGATCTTAATCATTAACGGGAGTCAGGAGAACCACTTTTAGGTATGGCCTTCAGCCTCACTCTTCTGACTAACATCTTTCACCTCTTGGATAATTGAATTTAAAGGCCATAGAAAGGAATCCATTGTTTGCTAGATAATTTATGATCGAAAACCTTCAAATCGGACTAAACGCAAAAAAGATTAACTAAGAGTAACATGAGAAGGCTTACCATGAGACTTCTCTTCTTTTCAACCAATTCTTCCTTCTCTTTTGGTTTAATGGAAAATATCAGCTTCCGAGTATTTCTGTCGGCCAATACTACACCCACTTTGACTTTCTGCGATCATAAGGATAGTAAATAAGTGTAATCCAATTTAACGGATAAGGTTTTTGACTACAGATATGGCTGTCCGAACCTGACCGACAAAGGATGATAAGAATTTGAGTTTCTCTTGGTCATAGATCATGAGAAGATCCTCAAGTTTCATATCTGATGTTATTGTCCCATCCGTCTTACCAACAATTTCCGAATCTACCACCGACTCAGAGGAATCCATCATGCTATTAGAGTCATAGTTTCCAATTACGCCCAAGTTTTGTCTGTAGATTGATGGGTCTATGCCTTTTCTTCTCAACCATGACTCGAAGGCTAAGAACTTCCACCTGGCAGCAAGATTGCGATAAGGTAAAAATCCTATCAACGAACCAAAGGATACCTGTAAGCAAAGCAGAAAAATCAAAACGGTAAATTTAAATGTTAAACAAGCATGGTTGATGCTAAAAAGATGAACCAGACTGCAGTAACAGATAACTCACAACAAATCCTCTGGTACTGGAGCTAATCAGTTCCACTTCTTCCCGGTCTCCTGTCCTAACCAGCTTCTCCGCCCTAGCCCAGTCATCGTCCTCTCGCTCCTAATGCATAGGCAAGAATCAGATTCCAGCTCATAAGGCTTCCCACTAAGGACTAAAGATAACGGCCAACCTTAATAGGTGAATTTTCCAGGAAGTTCTCAAGCTCTAAGGAATTCCCCAAGCTTTGAGGACTTGTAGGAATCACTTCCTCTTGAACTTTCTGGTCTGTTGCTTTCACAGCGCGGTCTAATCTATAACACCGTATCATTCTCAAATGAGCCAAAAAATCAAGGCAGTAGATACATAAATGTTACACAAAAACCATATCCAGCAGCAGGAAAGAGAGACAGAGAGATAATGCATTACCTTTTTGGTTTTCCGATGAGCACACTATCCATAGACATCGCCGGGCTACTTCTGGGAGGCCCATCAGAAGCGAATGTTTTCCCGGCAGACCACATATCAGCCTGCAATTCTTGAAAAAGAACCAAGATATTTAATAAAAATGAAGTTTAGTCCTTCAAGAAACCCTATAGCAAATCCCGGTGTTATAAGATAAGTAGTCAAACTAATCCAATTACCTGTTGCAGATCCCTTTTCCATTACAGAACCCGTTTCACTAGTTTTGAAGAATTGGTTGTCGTTGCTGTCGGTGGTGGTAGCTACTTGATTATCTGAGTTGGAAATATTTAAGGTATTCTCATTGGCAATGTTACCAGAGCTAGGCTCGACATACTCCTCGGATGATTCTTGTTCTCCCTCCTTATTGAAATTGAGCTTCATCAGCTCCGGCTTTTGCAGAAGTGCAGCAGCATCACTTCTTCCAGCAGATGCAGTCCCATATTCCACACTCTTATCTCCAGTCTGGCCGTCTTTAGAATCAGAGTGAGCATCCTCTTCCCCTGATTTGGGGCTAATTGTCATTGGTTCAGGCTTCTTTAACAAAGTAATATCACTAAACCTCTCCTGCTGTGGATTTTTCCCCATTTTCAGTGATAAGTTTGGCTTCATACTAAACCTTGAAGATTTTCCATCTCCACCATCATTCTCATAATATGAACTCGGTTTTCGCAAGATAACATTGGGAACACTGCTTTTACTCTCTTTTGTAGCCTTTTGAATTGTTTGCTTAGAATTTTTAGCATTTGATTCCACTGGTTTATTAGTCGTACCAAAGTTGGTTCCTTTCTTTGGAACAGGCCGAACCAAATCTAATCCTTGGATGGATTGTGTTGACTTCTTTTCATCTGATAAATCAAATGGGACCTCCTTTATTTCCTCATCCAGTGCTTTTCCCTTCTTCTTATCTAATAACTTCTCTATTTCCAAATAAGACATATCTGGATTCAATTTCCTGCCCATTATCTGGAAAAATTCCAATTAAATGCAGCATATATTATAACAACCTAAACAAAACATTAATTTCAGGACGGCATAGCGCAATATAAGTTTAAAACTAACAAAGGAAAGCTCTTATATACAATCAGAACAAAACACAACAGTTTTGTTCTTTTGCAAATACTGCACCATTTATTCACGTGTGCCGTAGAATATCATAAGCCATTACATATAGAAACGTAAAGTATCTCTCATCTCCGAAACATAGTTCAACGCAGCAATCTACTTCTAGTTAGTCACAACATATAGCGAAAAAAAGTGATTCAATCCTCCATGCACATTATTATTACACCCCTTTTCATATTAAAGCGCACTTCATCACTTTCCCTCGCAACCAAAGTAACCAACACAAGAACTATCCAAATCCCAACATCAGCAAAGTAATACTATCTTTGTCCATTCATTACCTAAAGAAGCATCATCAAATGCAAGAATCTTGTGCAACCCAATATAATTCAAGTCATATATTCTCATAATCATTTGAATCTTCTACAGGAACACCCTTCATATGTTCTGCATAAGTAAAAAGCAGGCCTGTTTGTTTGTGTTTTTATTTCCAATTTTCAAAACAGTAATTAAAGTAAAAACATATGTGTTTATACATATTCTCATTAAAAATATATTGATTTAACACGTCAGTTCAATATAAAACACAAAATAAAATTGAAAATGAAAACACAAACAAAACAGGCTCTCGAATTATTGCCAAGTTCCATTACTTGAACATTCTAAAACAAAATATTTATGCCAAACACACTCAAAAGCATACAGGAGGAGTGCTTGTGTAAGGAGAAAAGGAGGGACCTTTGCTAAGGTGATTTTGGGGTCTTCGCCGAGCATTCTACCAAACTTAAGCTCCATTTTGTCCCACTCATCGAGTTTCGAGTCATCTTTTGATGCAAAAACCAAAAGCTTTCTGGGTTTTCTATAAGGAAATGTCAGAATTCTTGATTTCTTGGCATGGGAACAGGGCTGCAAGAATTGAATTGCAGAGTGACTGTTGGCAGTGAGAGTGGTGCTGAGTGAGAGACCATCCATTCTTGAGAAAATGAGAGAAAATTCATCAGACAAGAGCGATACGCATTGAGATAATTTGTGGGTTTTTAGCGTTTTTTCTCTGAGATTTTTCGGTCCCTCTTGCGGTGGAAGATTGGTGAAGCAGCAGCAGCATGAAGAACAAGAAAGGGAGTTTTATCAATTATCCTCGAGATGGATAGGCACGTGATTGGCACGTGAATTGAGTCTTCTTGAAGTTTCGCGGGATAATTGCATTTTGGTCCTCAAACAAAGATACTTATACAGTTTTGGTCCTCAAACAATTTGAGGTTGCAATTTTAGTCCTCAAACTGTCATTTTTTCCCACACTTTTGATCTTCCCATTAAAATTTTCATTAAACTTAACTAAAACTTCATTTAAACTTTAAAGTGGAAAAAATTAGTATTTTTCTCCTATATTGTAGTATTTTTCAAGTTTTAGTCTAATGCACCCATTTTCCCTATTTTACTCGAAACTTCAAGAGAGAATAAAGAAAAAAAAAAAAAGAATTTAAACAGCAAATTTTTTAAATATTTTTAACAAAAAAATTGATCAATGTGGAAAAAGAGCCTCCTGACTAAAAATCTTAACAAATTTTTATTTGAAGTGGAAAAATTGCTATTTTTCTTAACAAAAAAAAGTGAAAATATACTATTTTTCTTAATAAACAGCAGAACAAAAAAGGAAAAATGTTAACCATTTCTTGATTTTTTACTGTCAATCTTCTTGCATGCATATTTTACCATGAAATTAATATCTCTAACTCAAAGCAACAGGAGTAAGGAAAGTATCTGCATTGCAAAGGAAAAAACACTTAAACTAATTCCCCAATATTTTCAACTAGTGCTATAACATCTTAGCAATAAGAAAAATAACATTTTTTTTCACTTTTTCTATTAAGACAAATAGCAATTTTCCACTTTTTCTGCTAAAAATAATAGCAATTTTTCCATTTTAAATGAAAATTTATTAAGATTTTAGCCAGGAGTCTCTTTTTCCACAATTATCATTTTTTTGTTAAGATTCTTTAGAAAATTTGTTGCTTAAATTTATTTATTTTTGTTTATTTTCTCTTGAAGTTTGAAGAAAAAAATGAGTGTATTGAATTAAAACTTAAAAAATAGCACAAAATGGAAGAAAAATAGCAAATTTTTCCACTTTAAATGAAATTCCCATTAAGTTTAACAGAAACTTTAACGGAATGACCAAAAGTGCCAAAAAAAAAAATGACAGTTTAATAACCAAAATTGCAACCCCAAATTGTTTGAGAACCAAAACTGCATAAGTGACTCTATTTGAGGACCAAAAATCACAATTACCCCAAGTTTCGCATATTCATCTTTATGCTTAACTATTAGGGTATTTTTCAACAATTCCATTAAAGCTTGACATAATTATAAATATTTTTTCATTGTCTGAAAAATTACAAATATTTTCTTAGAATTAACAACCGTCTAACAAATATTCCTCGCGGGAAGTTTGATATAATTATAAATACCTTCTCATTGCTTAAAAAATTATAAATACTTTATTGTAATTTTTCGGAAGGTATTTGTAATTTTTTAAATTAAGAAAAAAATACTTATAATTATGACAATTTTCAAGGGAGTCCATTGTAATTTACCCCAACTATTTTGTTAAAATGGAGATAATAATCATCTTCGGGTAATAAGTCTCACTTTAGTGATTTTGTTTTTCTTTTTTTCTAAATAAAAATGAAAAAATAGGAACGCCACCCCATAGACCGTCAAGAAGAATTGTGTCTTATCATATGTGTTAATTACAATTTCTATAACTAACCTACTGTCATAAAAAAATAAGATTTAATTACATGAGAATCTATACACAAATCGAAACGTACGTTAATCCCACCAAACATCTTAATAAATATTTGAACCCATATTGTAGGTGTGACAACGTTGGATCTCAACTACTAGACCACAATAATTAATGATTTATGAAAGAATTATAAGTAGACTGTGATGGATATAATAAATTGTTAATATCAATAGCAGAGTAATGAAGGATGTGCTTCAAGGTTTTCTTAGCTTTATATCCCATTTTACTTCTTTTATTTTTAACATCTTCTAAATGGAATGCGGAAAATTTTCGTCCGAATCAGATTTGGTCAAACCAAATCAATTATAAAGCAAGTGTGGTATATTTATTATAGGATTGGTTACTTTTTCTGAACTATACACCAATCACGTGACAAGTACATTACACTTACCATATAATTGGTTCACATTTAGTCGAGTTTGATCCGAGTTAGATTTTCCATAAAATGCACTACCTATTTTGCCTTAGAATATATCTTATGAGGGTGTTTGCGAGGGCAATAATTAAAAAAAAAAAAAAAAAGTGGTTATTAAGTTTTTACTGAAAATAAATTGAAAAAATATTTTAAATCTATAATTTCTATTTTAAACAACTTAAATTAAGTTTGGTTTAAGTTAAAAGCTAAAAGCATCTTCGGTCTTTCCACCAACTTTTGCAGTTTATTGGTAAAATCGTAAATATTAAGTTGTTGTCCCAAATACTCAAACTTTAGCTTTTTTCTTTGGGTAATTACATCCACCGCCCCTGAGGTTTAACATAATTATAAATACATTCTCGTTATTTGAAAAATTACAAATACCCCCCTGAGGTTTGTAATTTTTAACCAAAGGCCTGAAATTGATCATTTTGCCCTTAAAACTTTTATTAAAATTGTAGAAAAATCAATCGAGACAAATTGTATTATTGCTCATCTGTGTAAAAAACTTAAGAAATCTCTCCCTGCGTATTGTCCTCCAAAAAATTTTAAGAAATAAAAAATAATTCACTACGTAATGGTATTTGGGTCAGTTCACCCATAAAAATGGATGAAAATTGGTTATTTGTTAGACGGTTACAAACTTCAGGGAGATATTTGTAATTTCTCAAACAATAAAGGGTTATTTGTAATTATGTCAAACCTCAGGGGAAGTAGCTATAATTTACTCTTTTTCTTTTTACTTTTAATTTGTTACTTTCAAATACTCTGAACTATCACTACAACTAAATTTAAAACTATTTTCACCACTTATTCCGACCAAAAAAATTAAAAGTACTGCAAAAATCTGTGCGTGGGCAAATATATTCGGTTGGAAGTATTCAAAAACGTCATAATATTCTCTTAGAGTATGTTTGGTTGGGGGGAAAAGTGAAAATATAGGAGAAGTGAAAGTAAAAAGGGATATATAAGAAAAAGTTTAGTGTTTGGTTTGGAGGAAGATATAGAGAGGAAGTAAAACTGGATGTATATGAAACCCTCCGGAGTCCAATTTTATTTTCGTTCGAAATTAGGCGGAAAAGTGGAAGTATAAGGCCAAAAAGACAAAAAAATACATATATATTTTTATTTACTCTATTGTCCATATATATATATATTTCCCTCCAATTCTTTTCTCCTTCCTGCTGATAATACCTTACATAATCGCCAGAGAAAAGATAATCACATTGTTGGAAAAACTACTATGTTGAAGTCAACAATCCGGAAAACATACTTTTCATTTGCGATTTTTCAGAACTTTTTATTGCTAATTTGCTATTAATCTTGATCGAATAATCTTTTCCCCTAATCGTGTTCCCTCTTTCCGCCGCCAACACGAGTAACTTTTAGTTTATTTAAACTAAATAGTTTAGAATATGAACAATATTCGTTTTGATGAATATTTTTATTAATAAAAAATAAAATATTAATATTCTTGTTTGATATATATTTTTATTACTATGATTTTTAGATCTTTCATATTTGTATAATATTAACTTGTTTATTTTCTAATATAAAATGAATAGAATGGGTTAAACTCTAAAATTACAAAATTAGTCTTTTCTTCTTAATCTAATTTTCTCGGACCAAACAGGGGAAAGTATTTGAGATTTACTCCCCTTTCAATCATACCAAACAACTTGATGGAAAACTATTTTTCTTTTCTTCCCCTTCCCACTTCCCCTTCCCCTCCCCCTTTCACTTCTCCTTTTCCTCTCATTTGAACCAAACAAATCATTAGGTACTTAATGACACAAGAAGAATTTATGAATTGCACTATGAATCAATTTTACTTGGAAAAATGAATTTTAAGTATGAATAATTACATTTATACCCTTATGATCTACACAAATTATCATTGTTTTTTTGTATAATTACAAAAATCTCTCTAGCAGCCAAAAAGCAGGGATAGTTTGTCCAATAATGTCGACGTTTCTGGGTGGTGTATGTGTAATTTTCTAACAAATAGGGGTGATGTGTGTAAATAATGTTGACATTTCAGGTGTGTGTATGTAACTTTCTAAAAGGTATGGATGGTTGGTGTAAATAGATTATAGACCAGGGGTGTAAATATAGTTATCCCTTTCAAATAATACTATAGTAATAGTAATAACATTTTTAAAAAATATACATACATACTCAACTCATCTATCTATACTAATATAAAAAGAAAATCCCATTTTTACTCACAAAGAGCGGTTACTTACACCACGACACCAAATTTTCTTATACCAATAATACCCTTAAGTTGGTTTCTATCTTTTTTTTTAAAAAAAATAATGTGTTGGTTTATATATATATTTTCTTATTTATAATATATTTTAAAATGTGAAATATTATTTATTATATGCACGCAGAGACGGCGTGACACGTCACTAGTACTATATAAAAATAAAAGACCCATATACTCACAAGCGGCGGTTAATGACACCGTTACACCAATTTTTAAATATAACAATTATGCCCCTAATTAGATCATTTTAAAAATTAATTGTAATTACTTATTTGTCTTTGCAAAAGTAACCACGTTATTTTAACATCACCACACCTATCTTTTTGTTGCGTCGATAATACCTTAAGTTGGTTTTTCTTTGTTTCTTTGCTTTTTTTTTTTTTTTTTTTTTGAAATGTGATTTGTTTATTTATATATTTATCGTTATTTATAATATATTTTAAAGGGTGAATTACAATGACCTCCCTTGAGGTATGACATAATCACGTTCCGATCGGGTCTGTTTCGCTTGCAGAGAATGTGCGGTTTGAAGTAGTGAGAGGAGAAAAGTCCAATTTCTTCGACAATATAAGCCTCTACAATTGACGCCTCGACGTGTGGCAGTCAAAATGGCATGTCTTCCGACCGTGCTGTTAATAGAATGCCCGTATGTCCTCCATACAAACTGGACACCCCATAAGACCGGCAGTACTCCATCCAGACGCCATCCCATAAGCAGGAAGGTCGTTCACTGTCCACATCAATGCGGCATGCATCATGAATGCCTGGTTTGTCGCAGTATCGTGCGTACGTACACTCACATACCATAAATTCTGCAACTCCTCGATCAACGACTCCAAGTAGACATCGATAAGACGTTTGGGATTCAATGGGCCAGGGATTACCATCGTTAGAACATATACTCAGACTTCATGCACATTCCCGGTGGGAGATTGTACGGTCTAAGTATCACAGGCCAACATGAGTAAGTTTTACCATACTGGCCGTGTGGTGCAAACCCATCTGTGCACAACCCAAGTCTAACATTCCTCGGCTCAGCTGCAAAATCAGGATATGTTCGGTCAAAATGCTTCCAAGCCTCTGCATCAGACGGATGACACATGGATCCTTCCTCCGTCTGATGGCTCGCATGCCAAGTCATATGCTCTGCTGTGGCCTCCGACGCATACAACCTCTGCAGCCGAGGGGTAATCGGTAGATACCTAAGAATGGCATATAGAGACTTCTTGCGTTTAGAATTTCTGTCCCTGGTGGGCTTGTACCTAGCGTCTGCACAGAACTTGCAATATTCCAAATCAATATCGTCCTTCCAGTACAACATGCAACCGTTTTTGCAAGCATCAATCTCCTGAACTGGTAAACTCAATTCTCTTATCAATTTCTTCGTATTGTAATAATCGGCGGGAAAAGTGTGATCGCGGGGCATTACATTATCAACCCACTAGCATAACCGATCATATGTATGCTCGAAAAAACCCCCTTCGGCCTTGATATTCACCAAAGAGACAATTGACGCCAACTGAGAGGTGGTGCAGCCGTTCCACAACCGTTGGTCCGCAGCATGAACTACATCAAAAAAACAGTCTGACAAGCCAGACACATAATCATAGAGCCCCGAATCGTAATATGAACTAGGACCCACATCAGATGGACAATACCGAGTACCATCATCAGTCATTCCCTCCTGGTTGTACGAAGACCAGAATGACGGCCCGGCGGCATCGAATACCATCCTCTGCGCCCAATCCATCTGAGCTGCATCACCCCATGCGAACTACCCTCCTCCTGAACGGGTGGTGTTTGCTGCTGCTACACAGGGGACGTTGTCAATACTTCAAAGTATTCCTGCACCCTCTCCTCACCATGCGAAGTCCAATTGTAATACTCTGGCATAAACCCTTTCATACACAAATCAAAATTTACCTCGTCTGGTGTTTTGAACCGTTCGTTTTTGCACTTCCGGCAGGGACACTTAATCTTGTCCCCGTCCATATATGCACGCTGAGACTGATTCCATTCTAAAAATATTGTAACACCATCCTCAAACTCCGGTGTCACACCCAGGACGTCTCGATCATACATCCATTTCCTCAACTGTCTTAACATGATTGGTCCTACGTATAATTCACAACAGTAAGCAATTAAATGACTAGAGTATATTATATATATATAAATACACAAAAATAACAGAAGTTTGCATACTTACCTGTGCAAAACACCTATCAATATCAATGCAAAATTCGCGTTCGGTAATTGATATGTTCGATTTTCCATATAAAGAATCAAGGGGGGGAGTTACAACAAAATGAGTTGGAGAGTAATTATAAGAACAATGACAAAGAAGGGGGACATATATATAGAAAATATTGGAACGAGCATTGGAATATTATTTGGAACACAAAACTAGCCGTTTAAATATAGCCGTTGTTCCAGCTTTAGGAACGGCCCCAGGAGGGGTAACAGGAACGGTAATATTACCGTTGTAATATAGCCGTTAGCGCATATTAGGAACGGTATGAGGCACACCAAAAATGACCGTTCCTAATTGGAGTATAATTGGGAACGGTAATTGTAACAATATTGCACTTACTATATACACACAATTTGGAACGATAATTGCATTACATTTTTTCCCATGGCGTAAAAGGGTTTTTTATAGGACTACATGTTGGAACGGTCAGTCCACCAGTCCGAATAGACCCGGGCATTGGAACCCATATAGCAACGGTAAGTGTTCCCGATCGACTAACCGTTCCAAATTTCACACATGTGTTCCAAATTGAAGTCCAAAATATATCAGGTCCCTTTTAAGAACGGTTATAGGTGTACAAATTGGCTCACATATGTTGGCACTCTAATAGGAACGGCCGAGCCGTTCCTATTAATTTGTATTACAATTACCACGACAGTGACGTCATCAACGGTTTACCGTTCCTCAACTGTTCCTTGAACCGTTCCTATTAGGAACGGTAACTGGAACGGTCATCTCTATCCGTTCCTATTCCCGCATTTTTTTGTAGTGCGAATAGCCCCTCGTTGTTTTGAAAATTATAAATACCCCCTGAGGTTTGTAAATTTTAACCAAGGGTCTGAAATGATCAATTTTGTGTTATATATATTTTTTAAAATTATAGAAAAATTAGCCGATGCAAATTACATTATTGCTCTTATGTGTAAAAAACATAAAAAGACCTCTCCCTGCGTATTTTTGTCAAAAAAAATTAGAAATTTTTAAAAAATAATTCAATTTGCATAAGGGCATTTTGGTCAGTCCACTCATAAAAATGGATGGAAATGAGTTATTTGTTTAACGGTTACAAACTTCAGGGGAGTATTTGTAATTTTTAAAACAAGGGGTATCCGTAATTATGTCAAACCTCAGGGGAGGTCATTGTAATTCACCCTATTTTAAAACATAAAAATTATTTATTATATGCACTCAGGGATATTTTCGCAACAATACCCAAATTCATTAGGAGGAGTGCCCACCTAAGGTCGGTCCAAATAATCGAGCTTACATCATAATTTGTGGTAGAGGAGCATGCATTCGCGCCGCCCCTATTAGGAACCCCCCCCCCCCCCCCCCCCCCAAATTCATACTAATATTAGAAATAAAACTATTTATTAATACTTCTCATATGAGACATCAATGATCTCTTGTTCCCATCTCCATTCAAATTTGCTTCCCCTTTTGTGCAATTTACTATTTTCTTGTGCTTCATATTCCATGTCCTTAATATCAGGCTCATCAATTCACCTGCTCCACATCTTGCCTATTATAACTTCACCCTTATAACATCAACTCCTGCCATTGCAAGAAAAATAACAACACATATTTTCATTGGGATTATTAGTTTGGGGGACAAACACTTGTGAAATTCAACTTCGTCGGTAACGTTGTTCCGCCAAATAATAATCTTCGCTCTCAATTTTTCAAAAAATAACGACAAGATGACGCAGTTTGGCACGACGAAGAAATGCAGCGCTTGCGATAAAACCGTTTATCTTGTGGAGATGATGTCCGCCGATGGAGTTCCTTACCATAATACCTGCTTCAGATGCAGCCACTGCAATGGACGTCTCACGGTATGCATGCATGCATGCATTTTATTCTTTGAATGAAGAAATATAACATTTTGTCATGGTTGATTATTATGTCTGCACAACGACTATTAATCGCTGTTTATGCAAGAGGAATAAAAAAAGTAGGTATAGGTGAAAAGAATCGCATATGTTGATCTGACAGATATAGGATTGGCTCATCATGATTTTTAAACCGTGGTCACGTTTATAAGCATATGATGATATATATATATATCTATGTAGAGTAATTATTTATTTGTTTTGTATTTCCTTCATTGTTAAAGATGAGCAGCTACTCTGCTGTGGATGGAAAACTGTACTGCAAGCCTCACTTTGAACAACTTTTTAAGGAAACAGGCAGCTTCACTACCAAGAAATTCCAATCATGTAAGAATATTACAATCCCAATTTCCAACACATATATATAAATATCTTTGCAATAAGCATGCATGTTACCCTCATATAATTTTCTTTTTTTTTTTTTGTCATTTTTGGTCAGCTGGGAAGCACGGAGAACTGGTAAATAAATTCATAATTCCATGCATTATATACTTTGATTTCTTGCATATATGCTTTTTGTTGAATTTATTGTCCAAAATTTGACATTTTAATATTTTTTTTTTGCTGCTATATATATGTTCGGTGTTATGTAATAACAGAGTAGGACTCCTAGTAAAGTCTCCAGCCTTTTCTCCGGCACCCAAGACAAATGTGCCGTCTGCAAGAAGACAGTCTACCCTCTTGAGAAGGTACATTTGTTGTTCTTGCAAGCAAGACCAAAACATTAGTTACAGTTAAAAATTAACAATGAACAGAACTTAAGTTTTCGCATTTTGACAGGTGACGGTGGAGGGTGAATTCTACCATAAGTCGTGCTTCAGGTGCGCTCACGGAGGCTGCAATCTGACGACCTCATCGTACGCGGCGCTGGACGGCATCCTCTACTGCAAGCCTCACTTCGCTCAGCTCTTCAAGGAGAAGGGCAGCTACACTCATCTCACCAAGGCTGCGTCGCTCAAGAGGAACGCGTTGGCTCAAGAAGCGGGCTTGGTCGGACCTGATGATCAGCCTCCGCAGCCTGAAAACCCCGCCGTCGAGCTTGACCAAGACAAGTAGATAAAGTTATGTTTGCTTTTTTTTTTTGTTGTACTTTTACTCGACGTACGTTGTGATTGATTAATGTTCATTGTTTGTTTTGCCTTTATTTTCTGCATTTTGTAATAGAATTGCCGAGCGTGATTTTGTTTATTGTAATAATTAATAATCGGCGAGTTGTATTTTATTTGAATTTTTGGATTGATATTGATGTCTTTTTGTATGTATATATATATATATATAATCTTGTTTTTTTCTTCATTTTTGTTCCTAGTTGGATTAACGCATGGATGATTTATTTGTTGTTGGTTTGGTTCGGCGAATCGGATTTTTTGTTGCAAAGTCTATTTCATCTTTCACTCTATTAAACGTGCGCATGCTACTTGTATCAAATCTTTCGCAAACTAAAATAAATAATGCCATTTTTATACTTGTGGCGTGTTGGGGTAGAAGATGAAATATGCATGGTTTGTAACAGAAAATCTAATCCGTTATGTTGGATACTGGATTGGATTTTCTACTTCGAATTCCATTACATCTTATATTTCATTCAATATGTATATACAATGTGTATATGTTTTTTACTAAATAGAATATATGACGTAATCTTTGTACACACGGCGACCGATGTGTATATATTAATTGGCATAAAAATGCAACAAGACTCGGGATAGAAAATCCAATCCTGTTGTAATACAAAGTAAAGATAATTGTCCAAATATAAATAATAAAATTTGAATTATATTTGTGATATTAAGCTCATGGTATTCAGTTAAATATTATACATAAATTAAATGCTGTCCTTAAATTTTTGTATAAATTAATTATTTTTCAAAATGGAAAAATTAGTACATGAAATATAGTTAAAAAATTGTAAATTAAATAAAACAAAGAGTTCATGATGTGAGTTTAATTTCTTGTCAAGATGTTTGGTGGGGGTTCAACATACATTTTGACTTATACGTTAATTTTTACGTGATAGTTATTTTTGATAATAGTAAATTAATTATAATTTGATTTTTGCCAACAATAAATCAGTCACAGGACCTACACATGTGCAATCCTCACTACATTTCCATTTTTTCTATAAAAAAGAAAACAAGAATAATAAGGAGTGGCTGGACATGCTAAAGTTCAGAGAAGTGTGGGACTAAAATTAAGGGATAATTACACCGTTCTTGATATTTTGTGTTATTATATGGAATGTTTTGTAGTTTGGAAAAGTATATTTAGTATTTTGATGTTTGTTTTCGTCCATAACTAGATTCATCTGTTAGTTAAAATTCATCGAATTTGCTGATATTAACATAAAAATTAAATAAAATCCATATTTATCCCGATTGACCTGCAATAAGTTAATCGACGGTAAATATAAATTTACATTCAAGCTAATATAACAAATTCAGGAAATTTTAACTACGGATGAATCGATTTATTGGATGAAAACAGTCAAGGGTACTAAATATAATTTTTTAAACCACATAAGGTTTACATGTAATTACACTAAGGGCATGATTGGTATGACGGAATGCATTTGGAATGAAATGAACATTCCTAATCTTATTGCAAACACATGTTTGGTATAATTTAGGAATAGCAATAGCCATTCCTTTGGGAATGCCCATTCCCATAAATATGGGATTAGACATTCCCCCACTCACCCATGGTTTTAGCTATTCCCAATAGTTTGGGAATAGATTTTTTTTATATACTGCTAAAATAATTTTTAATAAAATTATAGTTGCGAGATTTATAGTCACAAAATTATATATTATTTCAATACATTAAAATAAATGAATATCAATATAAAATATTTAAATATGTGGTTTTTAGAAAATATAAAATGTAAAATATAAAAAAAATTCTTAAATATTTTTTTAAATATACTATAAAATTATTAACATCTTTATAGGCATTTTACCAGATATTACTATAAGTATAAGCATTTACCAAATAATAAATATTTATTAAAAAAATTTAAATATATAAAAACGTCCAACAATATATATATATTATAAACTTATAATTAATTTAACATTTCAAAAATAATATTTCTTATGTCATTAATAAGACGTAGCTTAGTTATTTTTTATTTTAATTTTTAAGTTTTATTATTAAAAAATATATAAATGAGTAATTTGAAAGTTTTGATTCAATTCTCCTTTTCATTCCTTTGGTATACCAAACATAGGAATGGTATACCAAAATCATTCCATTCCTACTTTTATTCCATTCTTAATTTCATTCCATTCCCACTCAATTCCATTCATATATACCAATCATGCCCTAAACCTTATGGGGAAAACGGTGCAATTATTCCTTAATTTTAATCTCACACTTCACCAAACTTTAACATGTTGACTACTGAGCCACTCGTTAATGCAGGTGAAAAGATATATCTTGACCCTTATAAAGTTAATTTGATTAGAAAATATTTGTTTAACCTAAATAAGTTAATAATAAATTAATTGGGGGGAAATATTGATTTTTATTCAATTTTTTGTTAATATCAACAAATTTCGTAAAACTTGACTAATCAATTTGTTGGGCGAAAAAATATTAGAAGTAATTTCTCAAACCACATGAGGTCTATATTTAATTAGATCAAACTAATGGGACGACGGTGTAATTATCCCAAAATTAAGGCTAAACTCCCATTTACCCCTCTGTGTTTTGCTGAAAATGCTAAAAACCGCCTGTGATATGAAAATAGGCAAAAATCCCTTGTGTTTTGTTAAACGCAACAAAAAATACCCCTTCCGTTAGTAATTGACGGAAGGTGCGCTACACGCTCATGCGATTTTGGGTGTTTTGTAGCTGTTTTTGACCTCAATTTTGGGTGATTTTTTACTAAAATGCCCTCATGATGTGTATAAATTTGACATGGGCTTCTTTGACTTATTTTAAGCGATTTTTTTTTGCATTTTTATCTATATAAAAAATTAATTTTTTTAAAACATATTTACTTAAAAAATAAGAAAAAAATATAATTAAAAACTGTTGTAATTTTGAATTACTAAAATTAAAAAAATATGCAATTTTTGTGTTTTATTATTTTAAAATTTTACATTAGTTTTCTAATTTTTTTTTAAAAAAATAAATATTACAACTTTTTAAATACTTAATTTTTTTAATTTAATTTAAATTAAAACCTTAACGGAATTTTTATTTACTGTAGAACTAAATTTAAAAATAAAAAAATATAAAAAAAATAGAGAAAAACCTGGGCGACGACAAAAAACCCAGGGGGCATTACTTATTATAACCTGGGCGAGAAAAAGGGAGGTTTTTTTGCCGATTTTTCAAAACACAAAGGGATTTTATCCATTTTAGTAAAAAATTAACTATGTTTAAAGTACGGCGTCAAAGTGGGAAATTTTCCATAATTTCAGGACTGAAGGTGCAATTTTCCCACTCTGAAAATAGATAAATAGAATTCAAATTTTTGCCGTTTCCTGTAATTCTCGAAAATTATAGACGATTAATTTCGCATATAGATTTATCTATGCGATGAATGAGAATCAAGCTCGAGGGCGCTATCCGCCCGGGAGCGGCGACGGCGGCGCTCTATACCCGGATTACCAGAACTTTAAACCGCAAAACCCGCACCTGCGGCCACCGGAACCGGACCGAGCCTTACAGAATCTGCCACAACGGTGAATGAGGCGTAATCCTATTGCCTCCACTGTTTCAATTCTTCTAATGAAGTTGAAAGAAATGTGCAGTCTGAAGCCATCGGTTCCACGTACAATTTCTAAATTTTACTTAATTTGACAAAAAAACTTATGTTTTTCATTTCATTTTGTCTATTGCATTTCTGCTTCATTGCTTGGATGACAATTATAGGTGTTTGTGTTGTGGACTGGTAGATATAGAAATTAGGATCGGCAAACTCCTTCACATTGGTAAATACTGTTTCCTATTTATCCTTAAACCAGCAAAAATTGAAACTTTGGGTTTATTTGTTTCCAGAATTTTGGGATAAGACCGCAGGAAAGGAACAGATCACCTGAAACTTGAGATTTCATTTAGTTGGTGCACGGAAGATATCATATAAATTCTGAGTAGTGACTTCCGCTCACCAATTGGTTTTTCCGTTTCGGGCATTTAGCTCTCAAGATTGGAAGGCACGTTTGATGATCCTGCCTCCTGACACCCGATACAAGACTACAAGTTTCTTATAACCATACTCTTCTTTTGGGCTCTTGGCAGCCATGAGAAGGTTTCTTCACGGAATCCTGTAATCTGGACTATCATAACTTTGTAAATGTGGTAGGAAAAGGAACTCAACTTGTATGTGATTTATTCCCACACCTATGGAGAATTCCTCCTAGACATGGTGTTAATATTAGGTAATCTTATATGACACCCAAGTATGAGAATATAAAGCCTTTACTAATGAAGTGGGGATCAAAGAGAATATTGTCAGTTCAGTTGATCTTGTATATGGTGTGGATGTCCCATTCTTTTCTTCATTTTAGTTTTCTTCTACCGTTCCATTTCACTATTCGCCTCCCTTTCTCGTATCTTCTATCATTCACCAAAACTTTACTTTGCACTATAACAGGACAATTAGCAGAGCTCGGAGGCTGGATGCAGTAGTGGGATTATCTTTCTAATCCTCCAGATTTCTCTACTGTTCCAGTAATTATACTCTTGTCTATTCTTCTCAGCCTTACCAGCAGGTGCTGCAGCAAAGGCTGGACTTTACATATTCGACCAATGCCATTCCCCAAACGGAATAGCGTACTGGTGTTGCAATCTCAAGCCAAAGATGGAAGATCATGGTTCCTTTTTCTTTTTGTGTCACTAAAATGCCTCGATTTCTCCTACAACTTACCATTGCTCGGTCTCATCTTTCACCTCATTCTTGGTTAGTTCCTCAATTGGTTACAAAACATTAATGCACCTTGGATACAAGATACCATGCACAATATGACACTTGGATATGCATGCATGCACACATATATATGGTTCCCACAAAGACACGCGGAACATAACTGTATATGTGGCAGGTGAAAAAGCGGTCATCATTTATTTACTTTTCCGTGAAATATTCTCAATTAGGCGTTTTATTTTCAAGGGATTTGCTTTGAATCTTTTGATGGTACCAACTGATTTAGCTTCCCAAAAAGAGAGTATTTTTGTTGAATTTAGCCTTCTTGGGAACTAAATTGGCGTTAGTGCTTGTTTTCTTTGCGGCCTCACGGGATATGTCTTCTTTCAATCAGGATGTCACAGCGACGAAAGGAAATGAATTCGAAGATTATTTTCTGAAACGTGAGCTCTTGATGGGAATATATGAAAAGGGGTTTGAAAGGCCTTCTCCCATCCAGGAAGAAAGTATTCCTATTGCTCTGACCGGAACTGATATTCTTGCCAGAGCTAAAAATGGCACTGGAAAAACTGCTGCGTTCTGCATTCCTGCACTAGAAAAAATTGATTCAGATTACAATGTCATTCAAGGTACCTATGCATCTATTCGTTTTTTTTTTTTTTTTCTTTTCCAAGAAAATTTGTCTGGTACTATCTTGCTTGCTTAACTTTCTAAAAATTTATTAAAATGAGATTGTGTGAACAGTAAAACCTACCTTTTGATCCACCTTGATTGAGCAATTTTTTGTTTTTTTCTCAAATAAGTTAGTAAATTGCGACAGTGGTAAGTCTGTTGAGTGTACAAAGAGATACAGCCACGACAGGAAGCAAGTGGTAAATTTTGATGAAAAATATTACGAACATGAAATATTTTGCTAACTTGTTTATTCAATTATTTGATGAAGTGTAGTCAATTCTTGGGTCCAGAAGACCCAGAAGTATCGAACTAGAAATATTTAATGTTTTTGTTTCATGATTTTCTCCAGCAGAAACTCACTTTTTAGCATGTTTACTCTAAGAGAACCCTGTGGCAATTCTCACTTTGAGGAATATTAACATTTTCTCCAATTGGTTACACTGTTATGATGACATTGTTTATTTATGTTACTTTATCCATCATTGATGTGAACAGATAAATCTGACTTTTTCTATTGTAATTGGAAACTTTTGCACCTGATGTCATGTTTCCATTATTTTGAGGCATGGAAATTGGTATTATGAATTTACTATTTACGTTTTTTGTGTCTCTGAATTGATGGTATATTCAAGTAATTTTGTGAAGTGATTTTCCGTAAGTCAATAGTATCTCAGGTAATTATAGCTATGCTATCTCTGTAAAAGACATATTTAAAGATTAAGCACTTTTTGACATGAGTTCAGCCTTGCTGCCAATTTCCGTTGATCATACTATTTGGATGTGATTTGCCTACACTAATGTTTATGCAGCATTGTTCTGTACTCGATGAGTATTATGTCTGGAGATATTGATTTTATTCTCCATCTCTCGCTCATGTTATCAATTTTTTTGTCAATCATCAGTTTCCCTTGTAGATACTTATATGGATGGGTTAAATTTTATCGATGAATTGAAACAATAAATGTAACTCGAATGATGTTTTCTGTTTCTGGTTCTACTAGATGCTTTAGTATAAGAATTGCTTTTGAATCTCACATCTTGAGTTTTTTACGAAATTAATATAAAGTTCCCTATTTGCATGGTTATATTGAATCTTTGTAATGCATTCATTGCTCCAATCCTGTAGCAGAGGTCCTAACTATATGCATCTACTAATTTATGCAGTTGTTATACTAGTCCCAACAAGAGAACTAGCACTTCAGACGTCCCAAGTCTGTAAGGAACTGGGAAAACACTTGAATATTCAGGTAATGGCTACCACTGGAGGAACCAGTCTCAGGGATGATATAATGAGATTGCATCAACCTGTACATTTACTTGTTGGAACTCCTGGAAGAATACTTGATCTCGCCAAGAAAGGGATATGCAATTTGAAGAATTCTTCAGTGCTTGTTATGGATGAGGTATGTGGAGTTGAATTTGTTACTTTTTCCCCAATCTTTGGAATGAGATTTTAAAACTATACTTATACCAATACAGAAACCACTTATCAGATTTCTACCTTGGTTATATGAATTGTTTAATATATGTCTGAGGTTAAACATTGATCGCAACTCTGTTCTAATAAATATTCCACTGGGGGTGTTATTTCTGAGAAAATGGATTTAGTAGTGCTTCTTTACAGGCTACTGCTTCTTTTTATCTATTTTGGACTTATATGAGTTAGTTATGAGGGGGAACCAAAAAAAGAAGGAACCTAGGTGAGTTTTGTTTCTCAGAGGTTTAACTTTCAAAGGTGCAATACAGGCATATCACTTTGTCTATTTATTACAGCACTAGGGATCTGTCAGATTCTAATCTTGCTTAAACCTGATATTTCAGGCTGATAAGCTATTATCTCATGAATATCAACCCTCAGTTGAGCAACTGATCACCTTTCTTCCTCCCAATCGGCAAATGTTGATGTATTCAGCTACATTTCCAGTAACTGTGGAAGATTTTAAAGACAGATATTTGAGAAAGCCCTATATCATCAATCTGATGGATGAGCTCACACTAAAAGGTATCACCCAGTATTATGCTTTTGTAGAAGAAAGACAGAAAGTTCACTGCCTGACTACGCTTTTCTCTAAGGTTTGATCTTTACTTCTCAATAATTGTGTCTTGTAAGCTTTGTTTTCTTTTAGTGGAAATGTTTACATAATGCTATTCTTACAGCTGGAAATTAACCAGTCAATAATCTTTTGCAATTCTGTGACTCGAGTGGAAATGCTGGCCAAGAAAATCACAGAGCTTGGTTATTCTTGCTTTTATATTCATGCTAAGATGTTGCAAGATCATCGTAACAGAGTATTTCATGACTTCCGAAATGGTGCATGCAGGAATCTCGTCTGTACCGGTATGCTCTTGGTTTTCAAGTGGTCTGTTTTTTCAAATTCTATTGCTAGACTAATAATGCACCATTATTTGACATTGAGGCATGTAAAACAATCTGTTTTTTATTTCCAACATCTGCATTGTCACTAACTCGGAACAGGGAGGTTTGATTGTGTTTTTTGGTTCACAATCAGCTATATATGTATAACTGCCGTTCTTTTTTTTGGGGTATAACAGTAAT
This sequence comes from Sesamum alatum, assembly GCA_034509735.1. Classification (NCBI taxonomy): domain Eukaryota; kingdom Viridiplantae; phylum Streptophyta; class Magnoliopsida; order Lamiales; family Pedaliaceae; genus Sesamum; species Sesamum alatum. The sequence goes on from JACGWO010000002.1 coordinate 39,465,826, forward strand.
TGAACTCATTTAAGGAAGAAACATTTGATACGGTAATGGAGGATGTTAGTCTAGAATCAATTGGAGTTCATGGTCCTGCTAACAACACATGACAGACATATTCCTTCTGCTTTACTTCCAGCCTATGCTCAACATCTGATTTTGTTGTTTACTTCTTAAATTCTTTAAAATTAGTCGAACTGCATCTTATTTATCAATTGTGTTTGCATGAATTAGTTTCATAAGTATGATAGAGTTGCAAATACCTGATCTTCATGATTGTAACCTTGTCTGTTGTGCACTTGGCTTATCCAACGCTTTGCACCACTGAACTGTAACCTTGTCTGTTGTGCGCTTGGCTTATCCGTGATGGAACTTCTAAAAGATTTAAACATTCTTGTTGGTTTGATATCAGTTCCCCTTTATTTTAGTTCAAAGAATGACTTTTGAGTCCCTATTATTGCGTAGTTGATGTCTGTGCTTTGGATGGGTGGAAAGGAGTATTTTCTTTTCATCTCAAATGCCATTAAATATTTATCGATTTGATTGTCAATATGTACCAGGTGATTACTCCTACTGAGGCACCATAACATTTGTTGACCAGATTTTCACTAATATCTTTTACTTTTAATGTCGATACAGATTTATTCACGAGAGGAATAGACATCCAAGCTGTCAACTTGGTAGTAAATTTTGATTTCCCCAAAAGTTCAGAAACTTATCTGCACAGGGTATGTGGCATTGATGAGGGGGAAAAAGGTCATCAGGGAAAGGCAAGAGGTATCTTGCTTGAAAGTTAGAGAATCTTTTAGTGAATTAATAGTTGTGTATCTACTTGTTTAGGTGGGTCGCTCAGGAAGGTTTGGACACTTTGGGTTGGCTGTGAATTTGATTACTCATGACGATCGTTTCAACTTGTATGTGTCGATTCACGTATTGATTAGTACTTTATACATTTTTATCACATCATTGTTCATATTAGTTTTTATTTTGTCCTTCCTTTCCTTTTCGCTGTTTGGCTCCTTCTCAGGTACAGGATTGAGCAGGAGCTTGGTGCCAAGATAAAACGGCTTCCTCATCTTATTGGTCAAGCTACATACTATCGTTGACAGCCGACAATATTGTTATGGTGGTAAGCTTCTTGAACAGTTATATGATATTACTATGCAGAAATTAAAACGACTCAAGCTAATTTATCCACTATTAATTATTAAACCTTTACTTAATGCAAGCTCACCCGAATAGCTCCCAGATAACCTTCATCGTTCAATCTCTTATCATGCGCTCACGAGCAGATGATGATGACTTATCAATTCTCAGTGTATCGTTGTAATATTTAAGTTTTTGCCATTTTCTTCATCTCTACCTTCAGTCGTTGTAATTAAGTACTTTTGGGATGCAACAGGAGACATGCTTAGTTTTCTTCGAAACGAGCTTTTAGAATTAATTCTTAAACATAATTATTTTCAGGGGCGGCTTCGATGCATACTACATGTTCCCCTGCAACCTAATCAAGGGCGAAGTTCGCTGCACCGGAGGGAATCAGGGTTCTGAATGAGTCGAGTAACTGGAAAACGCAAGGTGCTGTATTTATAGAACGCACAACTCAAAACATTAGCTGGTTCGCGCTTTTCTTGCTTTATGAATCTTGTGTAATGCATCTTTAACATGGCATTTGCATTATGTGGTACCTATAATGTTTAAATTGAGATCGTATCGATCAGTAATGAGCCTTGAGTTGAATAATTATGTTATCTGTTGTTTAATATGTTGATTTCCATTCCGTTTTGTATCCATAATTTATGTTTTCTGTAGGGATCATGCTTGTTGTAAAGTGGCTCGTATGGCTGATTGAATTTTCTGTTGCAAGTCCTATTTCATCCTCTGCTTCGGTTAATATACACGTCACTTGTATAAGAATGATTGTAAACAAATAAATTTTGCAACCAATTAAATGATGACCAATGGAAAATATATATTATTTATCAATTATATTTTATTTTTCTATTTATATTTTGAAATTTACTAAATTAATTTCAAATATAAATAGTTAATTTAATTGATATTTTAATATATATTTCGTCATCAAATCAACTGCCGACACGTGTCAAATTGAGGTGTTTTGGTCAATCAAATCAAGATAAATATTTCTTATATTATCTCAAAAAATACAAAAATTAAAGAGATAATATAGAAATTGACCAATCATGTCTTCCCAAATATTTAATTTATTTATGTCTTTAAATTAAAATAAAGAGATTATACAAAATAAGTGTTCAAGTTGACCACAATTCTGCCTCTTTGAGAGCTATATAAAAGGGTTTTTGGAACTTATTCAACACACACATATACAATTGAAGATACAAGTAACAGAGCATTCAAGAAAACCCGAAATCATCTCAAGCGCAAATCAAGGAAGATCTATGGCATTCAAGGCAAGATTCAAGGCGTTCGTCGCGGAAATCATCCAAAATCAGCGTTTAATTCAATAAGAAGTCCGAAGACCGGCGAATAAGCGTTATCAAGACAGAAGTCCACCTTGGTGGAAGATCGAAGTCTCAAATTCACCAAGAAATATCCAAAATTCAAGTCAAATATCTTCAAGTTTATAGCCTTTAATCCAGGATAAGTCAACGACCTCCGAATTAACGTTATTTAAAGTCAAAGTCAATGTCGAAGAAGATCAAACGTCAAGTTTCATCTCCGAAGTTGTCAAAATCGAAGATCACGCTTTTGAAGAGAAGAATCAAAGGTTTCAAGTAGAGATTTTGCACCCACAAATATTCAATCAATTCAAGAAATTTATTGGTACTATTTTCTTGTTTCAATAAATTCAAAGGAACACAAAAATTTGTTTATAAATTTTGGCACGCCCAGTGGGACAGCTCTACCTCTCAACTCTTCCCTTCAACAAAGTCTGAAGTATTTCAATGGACACTCAAGGAAAAACTGTGAAGACGGTGAATTCTAAACTCGCCACATCGAAGTCTTCAAGTTCAAGTACCAAGAGTCTCAGTGTTACTACGAGAAGCATGTCGAAGAAACTTAAGGAATATTCCCAGATGACTCCTCCAATTAAGTATGCTCAGAAAGACATATTCGCGCCTAACCAAGCAAGCAAAGATGACGAAGATAAATCTCCTCCGTCCTCTCCTTGTTCCGAGTCTAGCTACTCCTTCACAACGAATGTGGCCCCAGTTATGGTGATGAATGCCACGACCTTAGAAGAGCAAATTGGAAGCTTGACAAGAGCTATCGAGGGACCCACCAAGCATGTCCAAGAGCAAGATGCCCAAATCGCTAGGTTGATCAACAAGCCAGACAACGTTGAGACAAGCCATATTCGGGGGAAACAAGTCGATGCTCATGGTGAAGTAGAAATATCCACAAAGCCGAATTGTATTGAGAAGGATAAACCTGCAAAAGATCTTCAAGTCTCGTCTGATGGTTTGATTCCGATAGACTAAAAGAATTCATTGAAGGAACTATCAGGAGCGAGATTGAGGAGAGCGCAAGGCCATCCTTCACCTACTCCAACCCCTACACTCCAAGGATTGATAGCTTGAAGATGCCAATAGGCTACCAACCACCAAAGTTCAAGAAATTTGATGGCAAAGGCAACCCTAAGCAACATGTAGCTCACTTTGTTGAAATGTGCAACAACGCTGGAACATATGGGGATCACCTAGTCAAGCAGTTCGTCCGATCACTAAAAGGGAATGCATTTGACTGGTATATTAATTTAGAGGTTGGTTCACTTGATGGATGGGAACAACTAGAGCAAGAATTTCTGAACCGTTTCTATAGCACTCGGCGCACCGTCAACATGATTGAGCTTACGAATTCCCGTCAATGGAAGGACGAGCCAGTCATCGATTATATCAACATGTGGAGGAATCTGAGCCTTAATTGCAAGGATCGGTTATCTGAAGCTTCCGCCATTGAGATGTGCATTCAGGGATGCATTGGGGGCTTCGCTACATTCTCCAAGGGATCCTGCCAAAATCATTCGAAGACTTAGCGACTCGAGCGCATGACATAGAGTTAAGTATGCCAATGAGTGGAGCGGAAGGACCACCTGTTCAAGAACTCCATAGAACCAAGGAAAGGCAAGAAGGCAAGAAAGGGGGCAAGCCTTATTTCGAAGCTCCAAGCAAGGAATCCATGGCAGTAAATGTGGCACCTTTCAAGCTCCGAAGCAAGGCAAATAACGATAGCATCCTGAAGAATAATGCTCCATACGAGAGACCGCAAAAAAAATTAACCTTGAAGGAAATGCAGGCAAAACAATATCCTTTCATTGATTCCGATGTTCCCGACATATTTAATGACTTGTTGGAGGATAACCTTATCGAATTACCCGAAGTAAAACGACCTAAAGAAGCCGAATGAACGGATGACCCAAAGTATTGCAAATATCATCGCTTAGTTGGGCATTCAATACAAGATTGCTTTGTGATTCAAAGACAAGGTTATGCAGTTAGCCCGCCAAGGTAAAACCTCTCTTGAAAATGCCGCAATAGCAAATGTTATCATGATCAAGCGTGGGTCTTTTGACAGCAAAGCTTCATTCAATACCACGCATAGGAATGACACCACAATCAACGAGGATGACCTACTCGAAAAGAAAGACTTCTCTGATGCAGGTGAATGCATGTCAGCAATGACCTTTACTGATGAAGATATGCTACTTGGCTCCAAGCCGCATAACAGGCCATTGTTCGTAACTTGTTATGCACATGAGCAAAAGTTCAACCGCGCATTAGTTGATGGTGGTTTTGCGGTCAACATTCTGCCATTATGCACTATGAAGCAGTTGGGGGTTCCTATAAATGAACTAACAAACAGTCGTATGATGATCTAAGGCTTCAACCAGGGAGGCCAAAGGGCTCTCGGCATCATAAGAATAAACTTGTTGATGGATGATATGTCGTCATCCGCATTGTTCCATGTCATAGATGCCAAGATATCATACAACATGCTTCTCGGCCGACCTTGGCTACATGAGAATGGCGTGGTTCATTTTACTTGGCCCTAGTGCTTCAAATATTCAAGAGACGGTATTGTAAAGAAAGTGTTTGCTGATGATAAACCATTTACCGAGGCCGAATCTCATTTTGCCGATACTAAATACTATCTCGGGAGTACAAAAGCTAAACAAGACTCATCCATCGAGAAATTCGAAGAACAAATCAATCAAGTTGAAGAAAATAAAAACAAAATAACTTATTCAACAGACGCTAGTGAAAGGCCAAAAGAAAAAGTCTCCCTCGTAGGACTGGGCTCATTAAAAGAGATATTACTTCCACTGACAAATCCTGATGCAAGGAAGCCTCAACCACTCAAAGGGTTCGCACGACCAACTCAAGGACCCAAAGTGGAGTACGGAGAGCCATTAGAGCTAAAAATTGCAAAAGTTTCCGACCCCAAAGCATGCAAACTTCTTATCGAAGCCTCATATAAGCCACAAGGAGAGGTTACCTTAGGAAAACTCCCCTCGAAGGTCGGTGGTAAACAAGTACAAGGACGCAATACCACCTAAGCGATGTTGAAAGAAAAAGGATATGTAGTTTAGGATTCCCGAATAGCTTTTTGTTTGATCCATCCTAAGCCTATCCGCATTGCCACAAATAGGGCCAGCATCAATTACGTCACCGAAGACGAAGAGTGCTCTTTAGCTGAGGACGACAAAAGGGAAGAAAATCTACGAGAATCTGTTTTCAATAGACTTGGCCCACATAAAGAAATGATGCATGGAAAAACTAACAATCGATCGGTCTTCGATAGGCTTGGTCCATACAGAAGAGCGGTATATCAAAAGGAAGGCATGTTCAAGGTCGTCGCACATTCGAAGGAAAACATCAAGTCCTCATGTACGCAAAAGCTCAGAAGCTTGATTCCTTCTAGGATGAAATGCCACACAACTTTAGACATATCATGTGGCAGAATCTTGAAGGTTAAAGCACGAACTATGGTCTTTACGCAAGTTCAACTTAATGACAAGGATGATGGAGAAAGCGTAGCATCATCAAATTATATTAGCAACAGTGTTGAAGAAGACATTACTCAAGCTCATTACATCACCTTAGCTGAAAATGATGAGGTTGAAGGAGAGGATACCAAAGACGGCTTGAAGATAGGCCCGATAAATGAAAAGTTCTTGAAGCGATACTATGCTTGAAAAAAAAACAAAAAAATAAAAGAAAAAGGAAAAAAAAAGGAAAACAAATAATCATGGCCTGCATGAGTATAAACTGTGAACGACCCTCCCCTCTCCAAATAAATAGTTTGTACTCTCGAACTACAAATTGACTTGATCCTCTTGATGAGGTATGTAGGCAGCTTAGATATTCTAAGTTCAGTCATAATATTTAAATGAACTTTATTTCTCATATGAAGCCATCGAGATGGAAAGTATTCAAACATGCTCTCAAAGATTGCAAGCTAGAAAGAAAGGAAAAAGCTTCTATAACGTAATCTTGAAAGCATTGGAGTTTATGACTTGGAACAAAAGAAAAAGGAATTAAATGCAACAAATAAAAGGTCCTAAGCAGATCTCAAGCAAAGGGACTCAAGTCCTTCAACTCTTCCTTAAGGGCTTCCAAATTTGTTCTTGAAGCCTCTAAACTCGCAACTACTTCATCATTGAGGGGGTGGTATTCTCAAGCGCTGCGATTTCTTCAACAAATTCACGAGCTCCAACTTGGGCACTATGAAAAAGTTTATTTTCTTCCTTCAGAGTAGCACACAAGTTTTTCCGCTGCTTTTTCAAACCCGCAAGCTCCTTCTCAACATGCTTCAACTTGTCCGTAGTAGATTGGACCTTAAAAGCCTCTCCACTTTCTTTAGCGCGGGCCTGTTGAAGACGATCGTTGGCTTCTTTTAACTGCCGCTCGAAAATATCTTTTGATAACCTTTTAGAAGACGACGACCTCACCCTCATCATAAGAAGCAACCTTGGCAAATAATGTGTTCATCGATTCTTCCACGTTTGAGAGGTCAAAATTCTGAAAGCTCTTCATAGATTCAAGAACAAAGTAACATCATCTCTGACTGATGAGATGAAATCAATTGGGGTGTTTGATATCTTCATAAGAAGATCACGCCATAGCTTTTGAATGAACTCCTTTTGATGATTAAGAACAAACCTCTCGCCTTCAAATACCGACACCGCGTCTTGACAAGAGGGCTGTTTTCTATTAAGCCCCATTCCAAGAGAACGATTCATAGCCAACAAGTTAGACCCAAAAGTCGACCCTTGGCTGTCTTGGGAAGTTTCATCATTTTCAACGGTTAAGACTTCAGCTTCGAGCTACGATAATGCATCAACTAGAATTAAAAACAAAAGAAGATCTTATCACAAAGAAAAAGGAAAAAGAGTAAGGAAAAAATAACCTCATTGACAAAATTCAACATCGATGGTTCATGACTTGAGCCTTCACCTTCAATGTTGATGTTTGTTGGTTTCGAATCCCTCTCCGGCCTCTTCCAATGGTGATTAGGGTTGCAACTCCCACTTACTTCCAAGGAACGAAGATCACTTTGCTTCTTATTCATTTCAAGGGGTTCGGCCACTTGAGAATTTTGCTTAGGAGGAGAAGTAGCCGGGTCGTGAGGTTGATCTTGGGCGACTCCTTCACCATACTTCTTGCCTTTTGGAGAAGCTTGACTTGGGCCTAAGGCAAGCTACTTCGCCACGCTTTCTTCAAAGTAGCCACCGTGAACTCCGAGCCACCACCTTTTGCACGCCTCAGAGGAGAAATTCTTCACATTTGGGGGCATGGGAGGGAACAACACTTTCTCCATGGTATTGGACAAAATGCACGAGCATCAATAACGGATTCCACCTTCTAAAGAGGCTTTGCGAACATTTTGCGAAAGAATTTCCGACACTTCTTGAAAGAAACCAAATTGACGACTAAATCGATGAGGCTATAGGGCTCGACAACGAAATGATTTCCTTGCCGCAGAGGGAGATAGTTCGAACGGACGACCATGACATAGGTTTCTTCAGATTCTTTGGCGTGCCCGTCGTCTGTGAGTAAAAAATCCTTGTCCCTCATAATCATGTTGCAAGTCCAAGAGATAAAGTCGCTTCTGTGTAGTCGCTTTCTCGCCTCTTGCGGATCGTAGTATTTCGCTTCTCCTTCACCTTAGAAGAGCATCATCTTCGGCCCGCGAACACTTTGCACAAGTTGATAATGAGTCTTGAAATAATAAGCTATCCAACTATAAACAAAGTGAATCAAAAATGGAGAGTGTACGCGAGTTGGTTTTGGGGAGTTAGAAATCTTATTCAAACCTCTGTAAAATCCTAGCCAAGACGGGAACAACAAGACCAATCCTTCGATCGGCTGCCATGGCACTCGCCACCTTGAAAACACTCGGATGTATTGAACCAACATATTGAATGGGAAGTGAAGGTACAAAGTCAACACACCAAATACGCCGCAAAAAATGTCTCCTCTTTTAAGCTCCCTTCGATACCAAGCCTCGAGAACAATGCCTCGTCCGCCGTGGACCACTTGCCATGTGCCCCGAAGGTCCCAGAGGGATTATAAATTGACTTAGGACGAACGGCCTTCTTCTCTTTACGCGGAGGGGGCTCGCAGTATTTCGTCGCCCTTCTAAGCCAAAACTTGACCCACTTGTCGACAGGAACTTGAGAGGATCGACCATCGTTATTACTTTTCGAAGCAAATGGTAAGCGTGGAGTAGGAATTTGCAAGAACAAGGCACAAGTCTCCACCCTGTCTCGTCAACCTCGTTAAGCTCCTTGGCACTTGGGACGACTTCGTCGTAAAGGAGTCTGGCCGTAGGAAGTCCTGCAAGGGTATGCACGCCCCATAACGAGATAGACAACTCTCCGAAGGATGTCAAAAGAGTATTAGTGGATGGGCACCACGCTTCGCAGAACGCCTTGACGATGTTGGAGTTGCGGTCGTAAGTGAACAGTGAGGCGTATACGACATCATATACAGTGAACAGTGAACTAGCTTGTCCTCGCACCGGCTGAATATGTCTTCCGTCCACTCCCAAAATCCTTTGATGTAGCAGAACTCGCCGACAAAGTGAATGTTATTGCCCCACTTGGATTTCCCTTCAATGATGTGGCGGCCTAACATCGGTAGAAAACTTGATTCATTAAAGCAACGGTGATGAGTCGCTTGCGAAAACCACACCTTGGAAGTCTTGCTCAAAGGAACTTCTCGAGACCATTGCTCCGTGTGAAGTTGATGCGTTAATCTCGGCCATTGCTTCGCATATCGACTGATAAGAGGAGTATGAGTTGTCAAAATTGTTCCGTTCTCTATGGGTCAACTTTCATCGTCGAGAATTACTAAGTTTTGTTGACCGGAGGAAAGAGACTCGACTTTGAAGTAAACTATGTTGTAACCTATCAAGGAACAAAATAGGGTAGATTTAATTAAGTTACAAAAAAAAAAACTGAAATAAATTAAGGCATAAAAAAAAGAGAGAGAGAGAGAAGGCGTAATAATACCAAATTGAAATTCAGCACACCGAATTTCATACAACTTCAATGCATAATTTGGTACTATTGGGGTTCTAGCCTAAAACATGACTAATAATACCAAATCGAATTTCTACTCTATAATAAAAAAAAATGACAAAATTCATTGGGTAGCTTACAGAAAGGTTCAGTTTCACATAGCAAAATTCAATGCACAATCCCAAGTTAATATATTGTTAACTTTGGCCCACTGCCCCAACTTCATGCCTAACTTGGGTTTGCAAGCTATATTCGCTTATTTATTTTATTAATGTAAGAAATTAAAAAATAACAAAAATAATTATAATATATAATATACAAAAACAATGGTAAAAGTCGAACTCAAAGAGTTCAACTTTACCAATTTTTTATTTTTTATTTTTTATAAATTGTGAAGTCGAACTCTTTGAGTTTGACTTCAACTTTTTCCTTTTTTTATTTTATTATTATTATTATTATTATTATTATTATTATTATTATTATTATTATTATTACTACGTATATTATATATAATTTACTGATTTATTTATACTGAAAATATTTAAATGTACAACAAAAAATATATATTAACACAAAAAATATAAATATATCAAAAAATTATATTTAAATCAAAAAATAAAATTTAAAAAATTAATTATAATAATTACAATTTTTAAAAATGACCGCCCGTCCCACAAGTGCGTCGGTGCCGTTGGCGCCGAGGTCTTCTTATTTCTTCATCCATATTTTGTATTGGTTCATCTTCAACATTATCATCATTATCTGCATTCATATGCAACCGACTTGATGATGTTGCAGAACTAGACTCTCCATAATCATGATATGCACCAAATGCTGGAAATGGAATTGGTGAGATTTTATATTCTGGGGCATATGTTTGACTCGTGCCAAGGCCAAGGTCAAGATCAACCTGTCCATAATAAGGTTGTTGGCTTGGCATGTATGGAGCTAAATCAAACCAATCACTTTATTTGGGCGGTTGAGACACGTAGCAATCTTGATATACATTTAGAGGTGTATGCATTGTGGATGGACCAACTATATCTGCCCCAACAGTATCATCACCTCTAAGTGAACTTGTAGATATTCTGCTACTGCTTCTCCTTTGTCTGTGGGACGTAGACGGAGCATTATCATGTGGTGCTGCTTGTTCTACGGGCTGATTATCCCTCAAAAAACGAGAAAGCATTTCACAAAATTCAATCATTCCGATATTAAACCGTTGATGCATTTGCAAAGCCTCTTCGAAATTGGTTGGTGGAAGTTGCACACTTTAATGAAGGGCCTCTGCATATTGCTCCTGCACCAATTTTAAAATAATGAATTTAAATCTAAGAGAAAAATGGGTGTAGCATGAATCAAGTTTTATTGCACAACATACCACATGTTGTATTGTTGGTGCATGTCCAGGTTGATAGCCACTCTGTACACGTCTATTAGTAGATAATGAGACAAATCGACAAGTTATTCTACCGTACAAATTCCAATATCTATTTTCTGTATCTCTTCCGTTGGAAATGGGTGGTCGGCGCACAACCGTTTCATGTCGTCTATCTCATCTACTAACGTATAATGCGTGATGAGTCTCCCAGTGTGTGCCCCCACGTGCTCTACGGGAGACGTTATGAAGGCTCATTTCCCGACTATCTGCACCCTGTGGGATGTCTTGCCTCATACCGAATTGGTGAAGTACCCGTTCAGGATGATGCATTTCCACAATAGCATAAAAGATTAGAGGACATATTGATGTCCACAACTGGGGGCTGAACTCATCTGAGTGGGCTAGAATGTTCTCCAAGTTCATGTCGTACGGCTGCCAAAGAAACTGAAATAAAGCAAATATGTTAAACTAGTAGGTAATTAATATTCATAAATAAATATGCGTAACGATTAGTCTTGTTTACCTGATCAGCCGTCATGTTATCTAGCATATCTCTAAATACCCGGACAGTCCACCGTACAGTGCGGGTGAAATTGTATTTTTTGTTCCACGTTGCACCGTACGGTGGTATTGGAAGGAGCCGATTATTATAAGTTTGTATTGGCCCCATCGTTACATGTTCATCACCAAGACCGGGTGTTATTGGTGTGATACGCAACCAAGCCCAAATATCTAAAATAATAAGTTTGTGTCAAAAATAAAATATTGCAATAAGTTAGTTAATGAGAAATATAAATATTTAATGTTACCTGCAGTAACTGCAACGGGCCACCAATTTGGGCTTTGCCTTTGGTGCTGGCATTACACAATTCACGGTACAAGAATGCGAGCACAACATTGCCCCAACTATAGTTTCGGGTGGCGTCGATATCCTCTAATTTCTGGACATATAGTAATGATACCAAATGCTCGGATGAATCAGGGAACATCACCTCACCGAAAAGAATTAATGCCATACAACGTGCATATTGTTCAACATTGGGGAACGGTGTGTTGTCATCAATTCTGATTGGTGTAATGTGACGCAAAATCGCGTTTATGGACACACGCGAACCCCTAAGTTCCCCATCGTCTGACTGGAAACCCAAATAAATAGCACAATATTCTTGCCATTCTGTCCAAGATCTCTCCCGATCCGCCTCGGTCACGGCAAGTCCATTTATTGAGAGTCCCCAAATTATTTGGACGTCTTGTAGGGTCATTGTCCCTTCCCCTACGGTGAAGTGAAACGTGTGTGTTTCAAGGCGCCACCTCTCAACTAGTGCTGTGAGGAGATGTGCATCGTACACAATCCTACCGCATCGGTACACACCATAAAACCCCATTTGGTGTAGTACTGCCAGCACCTTGTGATGTGGGGCATGCTCTTGGAATTGTGTCCAAAATGCACCATCCGTACGTCGTGCCTTTAAGGGTCCACACAGGGTTCGACATAACATACCAAAAGGCATGGTACAGTTTGAAGATGGCCCGTGAATTGTTTATGGCACATGGGAGAGTTCAGTTCGAAAGCTACCAAATTTTATGGGAGCTCTTGAAAAGTATAATGAAGGGACGATTGTTGAATGGGAACATAAATACTTTCAGCGGTCAAGCAATGCATATGTGATAAAATACGTCTTCTGGGCATTCAAACTGTGTGTCGATGGGTTCCAATACTGCCGCAATGTCATCAGTGTCGATGGAACACATTTATACACAAAGTACAAGCACAAAATATTGATTGCAGCTGCCATGGATGAGAATCAACAGGTACTTCCTCTTGCGTTTGCTATTGTCGATGAAGAATCCGAAGCATCTTGGACTTGGTTTCTTCAAATGTTGAGCAAACATATTATAAAAGGACGGTCTGCGATGTGTCTTATTTCTGACCGTAATGCCAGTCTCATCAAAGCAGTAAAAATAATTCCAGATTTTGTGCTACCACAGGGAGTGCACAGATATTGCTTGCTGCACGTATGTTCTAATTTCAACAGTCGTTACAAGAATGTGGAATTGAAGGACCTTTGTTGGATAGCTAGTTCTGAATATCAAATCAGCAAGTTCAATCGAACAATGAACGAGATAAAGGCGAACAAATTAGAAGCATTTGTGTACTTAGAGAATATTGAAAAGGAAAAATGAACAGCTTCTCATGATGGCAGATGGCGGTGCGGAATTCTCACAACCAACATGTCAGAGTGCATCAATGGAGTTCTGAAAGGGGGCTCGTCGATTGCTTCTGAAATAGTAGTATAACATTTGCTCATTCAGTCCACTATTTTCGTGAGAGGATGGCAAAGAGTGGTGTCATGTTAAGCAACAACCAACTATGGACGAACTTTGCAAACAAATTGTTCCAACGTTAGTTCGAAAAAAGTGTTGAACATGCTGTGACGAGATACAGCCAGCACCAACAGTCTGCCTCCGTTGTGACAAAACATCAGACTGGAAATGGATTCAACACTCACGTGGTCAAAATTGCCACACGAGAATGTTCATGTGGCAAATGGAGTCAATTTGGCATCCCGTGCTCGCATGCTCAAAAGGTATGCACTGCATATAGAATTAGTGCCCCATTAATGGTGAAGGACTATTAGGATATAATGGCTTACAAGAGAACATATTCTAAGTCTTTTCATCCTTTGATGGCGGAAGATTATTGGGATGTTCCACAATTTGAGTTGATCCATGACACTACTTTGCGTGGCATCATTCGTCCTGGTAGAAGCCAAACATCACGTATTCCTAACGAGATGGATCGGACACAAACGCGAGATAGACAATAATACCAACAAAGGGAGGACCATTTAAGACAAGCTGCGTCGGTGAGGAGTCGTAGAAGACAATAATAATTGTATTTTATTTTTTTCAATAAATTAATTTTTAAGAATTGTAATTATTATAATTAATTTTTTTGATGTAATTATATTTTTTTGTGTTAATGTATATTTTTTGTTGTACATTTAAATAATTATCAGTATAAATAAATCAGTAAATTATATATAATATACGTAGTAGTAATAATAATAACAATAATAATAAAATAATAATAAATAAATAAATAAAAGAAAAAAGTTGAAGTCGAATTCAAAGAGTTCGACTTCAATGATTAGAAGTCGAATTCCTTCACAATTTATAATTTTTTTTTTTGGTGAGTTCGACTTTTATCATTGTTGTTATATATTATATATTATAATTATTTTTGTTATTTTTTAATTTCTTAATATTAATAAATAAATAAGCCCCATTAAAACCTATATTTTAACTCAACAGCTACATTGTACATAATGCCTTCACGTTGGAAAAGAAGTGGGCTTAGCAAGCACATTCAGTTTCGGTATGGCGGCAAAGACAAAAAAAAAAAGGGCGGAACACAAGGCTTACAAATTTGGTGTCCCAGTGCTCGCGGTTTGAATGACGAATGAACGCCCTTGGTGTACGGGTTGCTAACGACACGAAACCTGCAAATATGTTCAGAAATTTTTGACGTCAACTCATTGAGGCATTATGACAAATAGTTTGTGTGCGTATCAGAAAATCAAAGAAGAAAAATACATTTGGCTGTTAAAGCATACCATGAATTACATCAGCAATTGATCTTCGCAGTACTTGATCGATACCGAATTAAGCTCTTTATATACAGTTCAATTGAAGTATTTTAATTCGAGAAGAGTTAGAATTTTGAGTCATAGTTCAATTAAAAGTCTAACAATCCAAAATTCATTAAAATTGGCAAAGGTGCACGGTTTGATTGCTCATGAAGTAACTTGGACTCCTTACTCGCCGAGGTCACCACTCCGAGGTTACAGAGGAAAGGTGGGAATGCCACTGTTGCTCATACTTCTGCAGAAGAACAAAAAAAGGGGCGACTTGTTGGTATAAATGGGCCAAAGGATGAACATTTGAAGCAATTCCAAAAGAAAGCAAAATTGAGTATCATTTGAAGCAAATTTATGATGGCAGGCCCATTCAATTTTGATCCGCATTTTCGCAACTCATTCACTTTGAAAATTATATTTTCAAGCATATATTTATGAACGAGTCTCGAGGAGATATTTATAAACAAATAAATTTTGCAACCAATCAAATAACGACAAGTGAAAAATATATATTATTTATCAATTATATTCTATTTTTCTATTTATATTTTAGAATTTACTAAATTAATTTCAAATATAAATAGTTAATTTAATTAATATTTTAATATATATTTCGTCATCAAATCAACTGTCAACAAGTGTCAAATTGAGGTGTTTCAGCCAATCAAATTAAGACAAATATTTCTTATATTATCTCTTTGAGAAATACAAAATTAAAGAGATAGTATAGAAATTGACCAATCATGTCTTTCCAAGTATTTAATGTATTTATCTCTTTAAATTAAAATAAAGAGATAATACAAAATAAGTGTTCAAGTTCACCACAATTCTTCCTCTTTGAGAGCTATAATAAAAGGGTTCTTGGAACTCATTCAACACACATACAATTGAAGATACAAGCAAGAGAGCATTCAAAAAGTTCCGAAATCCTCTCAAGTGCAAATCAAGCAAGATCCATGGCGTTCAAGGCAAGATTCAAGGCATTCGTTGCGAAAATTATCCAAAATCAGCGTTTAATTCAATAAGAAGTCCGAAGACCGGCGAATTAACATTATCAAGACAGAAGTCCACCTTGGCAGAAGATCGAAGTCTCAATCCACTTAGAAATATCCAAAATTCAAGTCAAATATATTCAAGTTTATAGCATTTAATCCAGAAATAAGTCAAACGACCCCCGAATTAACGCTATTCAAAGTCAAAGTCAACGTCGAAGAAGATCAAACGTCAAGTTTCACCTCCAAAGTTGCCGAAATCGAAGATCACACTCTCGAAGAGAAGAATCAGAGGTTTCAAGTAGAGATTTCGCACCCACAAATATTCAATCAATTCAAGAAATTTACTTGTACTATTTTATTGTTTCGATAAATTCAAAGGAACAAAAAAATTTGTTTACAATGATATCATGCATTTTATTTGAAAAAATTTTTATATGCATAATGTGTGTATGTTGAATAGAGTAGAACATATAATAAACTTTGCAACAGAAAACTCGATCCCCTCATCCGGTATCATTGATGCCCTTCTTAATAAAAAGCATGGATATGAATGAAATTTAAAATGGTAAGTGAAGTGGGACTTTTGAAAATTTTATTTATTCGAAAAACCAATTTTTTTTTGGATTTATTTGGATAATTTTATCTTGGAATTTTTTTGAAGTCCTTTGACTCTCATTTTGAAATATGTTTAGTGGAATGCCAATGAAATTCAGTTTTTCAATCCAAATGTAGTCTTTAACAACTGCAGTACTTGAAGAGTTGAGATGGTGAGATCAAGATCATGATATAATGTTCAATATATATATATATATATATATAAACAAAAGACGAAATGCCACCATTATTGCTGCATAAATGACATTTTCTTTAATATTTCTTCTCTAAAATCCCATGATCAAATTTAACCTAATAACTTAATATTGTGTTAGGAATATTGTGTTAGGATCAATGGATTCAAAAATGCAAATTTCAAATTCCTAACAACAAATGTTTTGAATTTGTTTAGGTTGTATTTGGATTGACGGGTTTGAAATCATGGATTTCAAATCCTTCATGACAAATACTTTGAATTTGTTTGGGTAATTTCAAGTTTAAAGGATTTCAAATCCTTCCATTCCAATTTTGAACTATGTTTTAGTGAAAATGGATGTATTTCAAATTCTTTTCAAATGGAGTAATTTGAAATCCTTTCTCCAAATCCTTCCTTCAAATCCAAATTCATCAATCCAAACACACCCTTAGATAATTTCATATTACGAAGATTTTTGAATTTAATGTTTTAACTATATTAAATTCAATTATTTCCTCAAAATTCAAATCCTTTGTCCAAATATAGCCTAAATAATTATGAAAATCTACTACCTCTTTGTCATTTCCAAATTTCCGACACACAAACAAATCTTACTACATCAACACATTAGTCTGTGGATGTTTGTCATCTTCACACTTAACTGGACAGTAGCAGACAGCAAAGCCAGAGTACATTGCACAAATTCCGTCGTGTTTCTTATGAAAATAATCTGTGCATCGCTTCTTACACAGCTCATCGCTGCCGGCGCCGCCGGAGCATAACCCTAACCAATAGTAACATGCCTCCGCCGACGAGCTTGGAGGACTACTTCCCTCTAATTCGCCCGTATTTACATCACTTCCTGCATACGTATAACGGGTTAATTTCATTTTACCTCCTCCCAAAAATACTTGCTTTTTAAGCAATTAGCTGATTCAACCGATTATCAATATGATTAAGAACAATGAACAAATCACATGATTCAACTGATGTATCAATATGACACAAACACTCACATAAAATGATACAAATATCCACACATCTAGTAAGACTCGAACTCAAATTTTGAATCTGTTCATGGTACCTTAACCTTAACTGTAACGATTAGGCTAAGACATCATTAGTATCTCATCATAGATATACTAACAGGTACAAAACCTCCCTAAACAAAAGAAAACGACAACGTGATCTCTTTGAATAATAAGCTCACTGCCTCCCCTATCGGGAGTCACGTTCCACATTTTCTTTTTCTTCAGAGGGGCTTTTTGCCTATTATTATTTTTATAAGAGGATCTGTTGTATTTAACCTTAATTATAACATATATATATATATATATATATATACACATACAAATACGTATTAATTAGTGATTCACGAAGATTTCACCTTTTCTAGGGTAGACATGAATCGATGTGCACTTTTTCGGCGTTTTTATGTTCTCAATATGCAAAAATTTTAAAATTATAAACTGAAATTTCATGAACAAGTTCGAGGTCATGGATTCGAATCCCATTGAATGTGCTCACATTATATGAGTTTATTGTGATTTATTTCATAGTTCTCTATTACATTGATATATTAATCAGTACGATACATTACGTTATTACTCAGTGTATTGAAACATTGATGTAATCATATAATTACTGCCTCTATAAAGAACATTAGGTAATAGAAACTACACAGTTTTAGTTCAGTTGTTTTGCCGTTTCTTTCAAAAGAAAATAAATATAAAGATAAATGTGAGAACATAAAATTTTGGAAAACATCAGTCATTGCGCTACAACATTGCAACTCAAATCTTTAAATCATGTTAGCCGTCGTGGCACGTCGTCCCTACATGCATATAAAATAATATTGCATGCTTTAAAATTATTATAAATAAGAAAATATACATATTAATCAACACATTGCATTTAAAAAAAAAGAAAGAAAGAAAGAAAAGAAATAAAAACTAACTTAGCTGTATTATCGGTATAACAAAAAAATTAGTGTTGCGGTGTAAGTAACTGCCATTTATTAGTAAAAATGGAGTTTGCTTTATATAATAGTATAGAGTATAGATAATAGCAGAAGTATGATATTTGGATTATAATTAGGCAAATTATATTTTTAATCCTATAATTATGGGGTATGACAAATTTAGTCCTACATCATGGTCTAATTTTGACACATTTAATCCTAGACTTCGCATATTTGGTGTAAGATTGACATATTTGGTCATCCCTAATTTTTTTGGCCCAAAATGTGTTGTCAAACAAAGACATGTCATTGCATCCCGACAAGACATTTTGGCAGGAAATATTTACGAATGGCCAATTTGACAACTCATGATCACATTTGTTAATTGATGACCAAATGTGCGATGTTCAGGAATTCAAATGGTGAAAGGGGTATAAATTACAGGAATCAATTTATAATTATTAAAAATATAGGGTTAAATGTGTCATAGCCCGTAGTTATAAGACTAAAAACATATAGCATAATATTTTATATTTACACATCGAAAATAAAAGAATTAACGCATTTCACATCAATACTTTTACTTTTACATCTAAGTTGCTTTTCTTTATTTTTGCGAGATACAAAGATATTTGTTTGTTTCTAAAGTTTTCAATATATTTGATTTTATTTTTTGTATTAGGATAAAGTAAATAAAAATAAGATAAGACACACGGGACTCTTTATTTTGTAGAGATTAAAACAAATATTCAAATTATTATTTTTTATTGTTTTTAAATAACAAAAAAGAAGAAGGATAAATTACATCGAATCCTCCTGAAGTTAAGCTTAATTAGTATACAAACACCCCCTATCCTTTATAAAATTACAAGTACACCCCTCAAGAGGTGCAACGCAATGTACCCGGTAAGTGTTTTTGTAATGTTACACCATTGAATAAGGGGTGTACTTCTAATTACAATTACAATCTCAAAGATGTACTTGTAATTTGTAACGGGTAGAATGTTATAAAATTAGACCTAAATTCAGGGGTGTCAATATAGGTTATTTAAAAAAAAAAAAATTCTTTTGTTTTAGTGTCTATTGTTTCTATTGAAAAGGTAAAAAACACGGAGCCTTAGAAAATTGATTCTTGAAGACTAGATTCCTTTTTTTTTTTTCTTTTTTTTTTACAGGAAAAGAAGAAAGTTTTCATAAATGATAAAATTACTAGGTTAAACTTCAATTTATCCCCCTGTGTTTTCTCAAAAAAGTTGAAAAACTCCCTATATTTTTAAAATAAGTAACAAAACCCCCCGTGTTTTGTAAAACTCAGCATAAAACTTCCTTCCCGTTAGAATTAATGAAAGGTGTAGAACACGAGCGGGTGATACGGTTCGGGGAGTGTTTTGGCATCCTCACACAATTTTTTGGGCCCTATATAACTAAAATGCCCCTATTCTGGCTATATAACAGTCTTGGACAATTTTGACTTGTTTTTAGTTTGTTTTGAGGTTTTTTTTGCACTTTCATCTCTCTGAAAAAATAAATATTTTTGAAATATATTTATTTAAAAATAGGAAAAAAGTATATAAAGTTTTTAAAATTTTATAATTTAAATTAAAATCACAACACAATGTTTAATATACTAAATTTATTTTTCAAATTTAAATATCTTAACAAATATCAATATTAAATAATTATAAATTATCAAAAAAATATTAAACAATTATAAAAAAGTATACATTATTAAAAGGTTTAAATTATTATTTAGTTAAAAATATTAAATAAATTATATTTAAATTTAAATTAATGTTATAAGTATTGAAAATAAAAATTTGATACTTTCCTTTAATTCTTTTTAAACTTTTGAAATGTTTAATGAATTCATTTCAAATTTAATTAATTTATTTTTTTTTCATTTTAAAATTTAAAAACTAAAAACTAAAAAAATAATTAAAAATAAAAAGAGGGGCGACAACGGTTGCCGCCGTCGCCCAAAATGAGGGCGACCACAATGTTTAATATACTGTAATATTCTGAATCTGTCGCCCATTTCTGGGGGTGGGGGCGGCGGGTGGTGTTGGGGGTGGGGGGCGAGGGAAGGGCGACTAGGGTGGGAGGGCGGTGGTAGGGGTGGGGGGGAGAGGGGTGAGGGTGGGGGAAGGTAATTTTTATTAATTTATTAAAAATAATAATTTTATTTTTATAATATATATTTAGAATTAATTAAATCTAAATCGTAGATTTTTTTTATAAATTTAATATCTGACAGTCAAGATTAATTGATTAGATTTAACGACTCTCATACAATCAACAAAGATCCAACGGTCATTAAAATAAAGAATAATATATATTATGTAAAGGCATAACGACCACTTTATCAAAAATTTAACGCCGTTAAATACATGTAACGAAAATGGGTAATTCAACTACGTTTAAGAAAATAGAAGGGATTTTTAGCTTATTTTTAAAATGAAAGGAGGTTTTTAACTGAGTTTTCAAAATATAGGGGGGTAATATGCTATTTGGCCAAACCATTACAACAGTATCATGTCGAAAACAAAACCGAACAACACAGACAGAGAATTTAATTAGAAAGAACACAAAAGCAAACAACAAGAAGCTATCCGAAGCACCCATAATCACTCTCGCACGCAAATTTGCCATTCGCAATTCTACAGATACGATTTAACAAACAGAATAGTTGCTACTGGATTACTAGAGACACCATCAAAGATGATCTTATTGCGGTGCTTCAAATTCCCCAACACAAAGAAGTAGCCATTAAGAATTGATCAACTGTGCGTTTCGCCGCAAGATGCCGCATCCATCGTCTGACGATCTTGTCTGTAAATATATGTGGCCCAAATCCCATAGGCCCAAGCCCAGTCTCACCATGGATGTTAGACTTTCGCTCTGAGCTCAATATAAACCGTTGGCCTATTTCTATTGACCCGACCCACTCTAGCCCAACCCGTTTTACTTCCCTTATAAGCCGCCTCCATCCTCTTTGTCGGAAAACCCTAACGCCTCTTCACTTTGTGTCTCTCCACCTTCACCCTCATTACTCTCTGGACTTGATACTCCCCCCTTGGCTGAAAGTCTCCTCGATCTCCCTTCTCTCTCGATAATGGCGGACCTATATATAGTCACTCCTCTGGTCTTCTTTCAGACAATAAGTCTAAAATTTCTTCCTCTCTCTCTAGTTCTTTCTCTCCAAAACGTTTTCTGTGAACCCTAACCTTTGTGGTTTCCAGATCCTTTGTGGATCCAAAAGCCTTAGTGGCCTAACCTGTGTGGTTCTGTGTTAACAGCCTTAGTGGCAATAGTCTTTGTGGCTCATGAGAATCTTGCAACCGTGGGACTAGTTGCTGGCCTTTGGCCTCTGTGGGCGTTTGGGCTAGTACATCCGGATCTAGCTTCTGAGCTTATCACTCTGAGATCCTAATCTTTGTTCTCAGAGTTTATGATATATATTCTGCTGAAAATTCTTTAATTTTGTAATCTCCTGTTTCAGTTAATAATTTCCTATTTGTATTAAGGGTTTTTGAAACCCACCTATTCTCTATAATAGTTGGCTAGAGTTGAAAATTTGATCCTATATTTCCTGGTGGTTGTTTCCGAACAGTGGTATCAGAGCCTGGGTTAAGCCTAAGGCTCCGTCATACTGACGGTAATATCCTCTCTAAACTTTATTTTGTATTATTCCTGTTACTAGACCCAAACCTATACTTGCTAATATCTTGACCTAGCCGGGCCCTTGAGGCCGTCGGGTATCTGGCTCGAGGAATTAGCCAAGTTCCCTCATTATTATCTGTTGTTTATTTATGGTCTTTTATTTTCTGTTAAACTCGTGTTGAATCTTTTCTGCATTTTGCAAATCTGTCTATACTTTATTATCTATTCATGTAGATTATAATCTGAAAATAGCTGGTTATAATTTACAACCTTTCGATGGTAAGACAGATTTCTCAATATTGCAACAAAAATTGAGAGGCATCTTAATCCAACAGAAAATGTTTAAGGTTATAGATAGTAGATATGCAGAAACTGTTTTTGAAGAAAAAAGACTTGAAATGATGAGTATGCATATTCTTCTATTATTCTTAATCTATCTGATTCTGTGATTAGAAAAGATGGAAAACAAAATTCTGCTAAAAAACTTTGGGATAAACTTGAAGAACTTTACACTGAAACATCTTTACCTAGTAAACTGTTTCTGCTTGAAATTTTTTTCAGATATAAACTTGATACATCTAAAAATATTGAGAAAAATATAGATGATTTCACTAAACTGATTCAAGACATTAAGTTAACATGTGATAAGAATATTGATGATTACTCTCCTATAGTTCTGTTAAATGTTATTCCTGATACATATTAAGGCTGCTATTAAGTACGATAGAGATATTGTAAATCTAGAAACTGTAATAAGTGGTCTTAAAAGTAAGGAGATGGATTTAAAAACGAATAAATGAAGTCAGAGTCAGAATGAAGTAAACTTTGTAAGAGGAAGAACTAAAAATAGAAATTCGAATTATAAGTTTAGGAGGCACAATAAAAGCAGAAGCAAAAGTAGGGGTAGGAGTAAGTCTAAGCAAAAATACAAGAATGATAAATATGATCATGAAAAACAAAAGGATAAAAGATGTTACAATTGTGGAGGAAGAGGTCATTTTATTAAAGACTGCAAGAATCCAAGAAGAATAATCTTAATGAATCTGCAAATGTTACTGAAGAAAGTTGTGGTGAAGTGTTTATGATATGTGATGTTAATTCTGCAAAAGCTTCCTTGAATATGAATGAATGGCTCATTGATTTTGGATGCACTTTTCACATGACCCATTTTAAAGAGATTTTGACAAATTATAAAATCTGAGAAATTAGACTCTGTTTTCATGAAAAATGAAAAATTATGTGATGTGCATGGTTTTGGTGATGTCTGTTTAACCTTTGAAAATGGTTTTAAACTTACACTAAAGAATGTGAGACATGTTCCTGACTTATGCCACAACTTGATCTCATGTACTGCCCTAGGACAAGAAGGGTTAGAGGGGAGATGGGGTAGGGGAATCATGAAAGGATCCCTTACACTGTTTAAGACAGAAAGAAAAAGGAACTTGTATGTCTGTTCTATGAAATGTGATCTATTTGCTGCCTCAGTTTTGAAAAATAATAAAACTGACTTATGGCATAAAAGGCTTGGACACATAAGCATGAAAGGACTCGAACTGTTGCAAAAGCATGGTATTTTAAATGGAAAGTTTGATGAAATGGATTTCTGTGATGACTGCATTTTAGGAAAACATCATAAAGTACATTTTCCATCATCACCCTCCCCAAACCCCACTTCATCCTTTTGCATACTTGAGTATATTCATGCTGATGTCTGGGGACCTGCTAATGTCCCAACTCATGGTGGAAACAAATACGTTCTTTCTATAATTGATAATTTCTCCAGAAAAGTGTTTGTTTTCTTGATGAAGCACAAATCTGAAGTTTTCGAAAAATTCAAAACTTGGAAAACTTTAGTAGAGAACCAAACTGGAAAAAGAATAAAAATCTTAAGAACCGACAATGGTTTAGAATTTTGTAACCAACAACTTACTGATTTGTGCAAAGAATTTGGTATAAAAAGGCATAAAACTACTCCCTGTACTCCCCAACAAAATGGTGTTGCTAAACATATGAATAGAACCTTGCTGAACAAAGTTAGATGCTTATTAATCAGCTCTGGTTTAGCTAAATCCTTTTGGGGTGAGGCTTTGTTAACTGCTGCTTATTTGATTAATCGTTCTCCCTCTGTTCCCTTACTTGGAAAATTGCCTCAATGTGTATGGTCTGGAAATGATATTGATCTTTCTCATCTTCGCATTTTTGGATGTTCTGCTTTCGCTTTACAAAGTGGTGATAAACTTGAACCTCGTGCTCAAAAGTGTGTTTTTATTGGTTATCTGGAAAGAGTAAAGGGATATAGATTATGGCTTAAAAGCCAACCCAGATTTTAGAGTAATAATTAGCATGGATGACCTTTAATGTATTAGAAATGCCATGTCTGTCCAAAACCCCTAGAAAAGATGCAGATGTTAATATAGAAAGCACCTTTAATAAGGTGGAAGGTATTGTAGAAGATAACCAACAAGAGGAAGAACAAGTAGAAGATAATCATCAAAATACTGAGAATGAGCACCCAAATGAAGTCTCTAATGATAACTCTAGCTCCAACAGTTACCAACTAGCTAGAGACAGAGAAAGACGAGAATCTAGGATTCCCTTTAAGTATAGAGACTTTCACTTAGCCTTAAATACTGAGAGTTTTGAACCATCCTCCTATGAAGACGCCTTAGAATCTGCAAATTCTAAGCATTGGGTAAAAAGTATGAATGAAGAGTTCGAATCTTTAGATAAGAATAACACCTGGACCCTTGTGCCTAAACCCAAAGATGCCTCGATTATACACTGTAAGTGGATTTTTAAAATAAAACGGGAGAATGATTCAACACGCTACAAAGCTAGATTAGTAGAAAAAGGTTTTACTCAAAAGGAAGGAATAGATTACACTGAAATCTTTTCTCCTGTTGAGAAATATCCTACTGGAAGAATTCTCCTTGCACTTACTGCTCATTTTAACTGGGAAAGGAAACAAATGGATGTCAAAACAATATTTCTGCATGGTGATCTAGATAAGAAAATTTACATGAGTCAACTTCTGGGATTCTGATAAGAAAAATCTAGATCATGTCTACTTGCTTAAAAAATCCCTATATGGTTTGAAGCAATCACTAAGACAATGGAATAAGAAATTTGATCTCTTTATGAAGTCTTTAAAATTTCTAAGAAGTGCTTATAATCCTTGTATATATTTCAAATATGATTCTCATAATCCTGTCTTTCTAGTACTCTATGTTGTTGATATGTTAATTGTTAGTCCTAACATGAACTTGATTAAAGACTTGCAAAACAATCTGTGTAAAATTTTTTAAATGAAAGATCTTGGTGATGCTAAAAAGATTCTTGGAATGACTATTGAAAGAAATAGGAACTCCTGTACTATCCTTCTAAATCAAAGATCTTATGTTAAAACTGTGTTAGAGAAATTTTCAATGCTGAGTGCTAAATCTACTAATGTTCCCTTAGCTGCTCACTTTCAACTTAGTAAGGAACAATGTCCAAAAACTGAGCCTGAAAAAGAAAAGATGAAAAGATTCCTTACTCAAACGCTATTGGAAATGTTATGTACTTAATGGTAAGCACTCGACCTGATACTGCTTATGTTGTTAGCTGCCTAAGTAGATATATGTCAAATGTTGGCTTTACTCATTGGGAAGCTCTTAAGTGGTTCGTAAGATATTTGAACAGTTCAATGAATGTTGGTATAAAATTTTCTAACTGTCCTGGATGGGGTTAATTTAGTTGGTTATGTAGATTCTAATTATGCTGATGATAGGGATAGTAGGAGATCCACTACTTCTTATGTTTTTACCTTATGTGGAGCATGTGTTAGTTGAAAGTCTCAACTTCAAAATATTGTTGCTTTATCCACTACTGAGGCAGAATATATTGCTACCACAGAAGCTTTTAAAGAAGCTATCTGGCTTAAAGGATTACTAACTGAAATAGGTTTTTTAAATAAAAAGGTAATTATTTTCTCTGATAGTCAGTCAAGTATTCAACTCTGTAAAAACCTAGTTTTTCATGATAGAACAAAGCACGTTGATGTCAGATACCATTTTATAAAAGATATTGTTGGTAAAGAAATTATTAACCTTGAAAAGATAACTTCAGAAGATAATCCTGCTGGCACAAAAATGTCTTTCCTTAGAAAAAATTAAAAACTGCCTCAACATTCTAAATCTAACTTAATTACTATCTTTGCAATTTTTTTGTCTTGATCTCAGTTTTTTCAGATACTCTCAAGGGCTCCGGCAGAACGGCAATGATGAAGCTCAGTATCCGGCCTCTCAGTTTTGGTCCAAGGTGGAAATTGTAAATATATGTGGCCTAAATCCCATAGGCCCAAGCCTAGTCTCACTATGGATGGCAGACTCGCTCTGAGCCCAATACAAATGGCTGGCCCATTCCTGTTGACCCGACCCACTCTGGCCCAACCCGTTTTACTTCCCTTATAAGCCGCCTCCACCTTCTTCGTCTAAATATCCTAATGCCTTTTCACTTTGTGTCTCTCCATCTCACCCTCATTACTCTTTGTTCTTGATACTCCCCCCTTGGCCGAAAGTCTCATCGATCTCCCTTCTCTCTCATTAATGGCGGACCTATATATAGTTACTCCCTCTGGTCTTCTTTCAGACAATATGTCTGAAATCTCTTCATCTCTCTCTCTAGTTCTTTCTCTCCAAAACGTTCTCTGTGAACCCTAACCTTTGTGGTTTTCAGATCTTTTGTGGATCCAAAAGCCTTAGTGGCCTAACCTGTGTAGTTTTGTGTTAACAGCCTTAGTGGCAATAGCCTTTGTGGCTTAGTGAGAATCTTGCAACCGTGGGATTGGCCGCTGGCCTTTGGCCTCTGTGGGCGTTTGGCTAACACATTAGGATCTGGCTGTCTAAGCCTTATCACTCTGAGATGCTAATCTTTGTTCTCAGAGTTTATGATATATATTCTGCTTAAATTCTTTAATTTTGCAATCCCCTATTTGAGTTAATAATTTTCTATTTGTATTAAGGGTTTTTGAAACCCACCTGTAGAAAGTAGTAAAAGAAAAGAGGAATGTTGTGTATATTAATGTTTATTTCACCTCTATATATAGTGGTGGAATTAAGTATAACTACAACTTAGTGCATAACTATAAAAGAGACCTACTCAAAACAAATAGGAAAAAATAAGCATAAATTTAAATATTCTAACACTCCCCCTCAACCTGGAGCAAATATATCAATCATGCCCAGCTCTTACACAGAATATTAAACTGCTTTGCACCTAAAGTTTTGGAAAAAACATCTGCTCTTTGCTCTGAAGAAGGAGTAAAGGGAGTGCAAATCTTTTGACTCATGTCAGCCTCACGAACGAAGTGACAATCAACCTCAATATGCTTTTTCCTCTCGTGGAAAATAGGATTGTTGGCAATATGAATAGTTGTTTGATTGTCACAGTGCATAGGTACAGAATCATTGTTCGTGAAACCTAACTCTTTCAATAGATTCTTTAACCACAAAACTTCACTAGTTGTGTGAGCCATAGCCCGATATTCCGCCTCTGCGCTTGATCTAGCAACTGTAGTTTGTTTTTTATTACGCCAAGTCACAAGGTTCCCACCAACATAGGTGCAATATCCCGAAGTAGATTTCCTATTATCCTTCGACCCTGCATAGTCTGCATCGGAATAGGATTCTATCTTTGTGTGTCCATGCTGCTGGAATAATAACCCTTTACCAGGGGATGCCTTTATATATTTTAAGATCCTTAGAGCAGCTTCTCAATGAACTGATCGTGGGTTATCCATAAACTAACTAACTAGGCCAACTGCAAAGGAGATATCAGGTCTAGTCACGGTTAAGTAGATTAGCTTGCCAACAAGTCTTTTATACTTTGCCTTGTCTTCCAAATAGTTACTATTCATCATTCCAGAAATCAGGATTAAAATCCATAGGAATGTCCACCGGTTTATTGCCGAGTAAACATGTTTCTTGAAGGAGATCACAAGCATATTTTCTCTAGATAGAGAGATCTCATGCTTGCTATGAGCAATTTCAATCCCCAAAAAATACCTTGGCCTCCCCAAATCTTTAGTGACGAAGTGCTTCCTTAGGTATGTCTTGGCCTCTTCTATCCCAGAAACATCACTACCGATGATCAAGATATCATCAACATAGACTGCTAGAATAACCGTACATGATTCCTTAATTCGAACAAAGACTGAATGATTTGCTTGGCACCATGAAAATCCAAACTCACCAATAATAGTACTGAATTTATCAAACCATGCTCTTGGACTTTGTTTAAGACCATAGATCGCTTTCTTCAATCTGCACACCATTCGTTGCTTCTCCCCCTGAGCAACATAACCAGGAGGTTGCTCCTTATAGACAATTTCCTTCAAGTCACCATATAAGAAAGCATTTTTATGTCCATCTGATGCATCGGCCAATTGAGATTAACCACCAAGGAAAACAATACTCTAATAGAGTTTAGGCGAGCAACAGGTAAAAACGTTTCAAAATAATCTACCCCATATGTCTGAGTAAAGCCCTTGGCAACCAGGTAGCCCTGTCAGCTTGAAACTTGAGGGTGAATACCCATCGACAAGCAACGACGTCGCCGTTAGGAGGTGGATGGACAAGCTCCCAGGTTCCCCGGGAAATGAGAGCAGACATCTCCTCATCCATTGCCACCTTCCACTCCGAATGCTGAAGTGTCTCACAATAAGAATTAGGGATAGAAACAGATAATAGAGAGACAGAGAAAGCACGATAAATAGGACTAAGACATTTATAGGAACGGGAATGAGCCAATGGATGACCAGTACAAGACCTTTTACCTTTGCGAAGAGCAATAGGAAGATCGTCCGCCGACGTAGGGGTCGGGATGCCAGGAGCTGCAGCAAAAGGAAGACGAGGTGGATCAGCAGGCGTGGTAGTCGTAGAACGATTACGCCTGGAATATAGTTGTAATGGTCGTGTAGGTTGTTCTGTATGGTGAGGATATGATAATGCCGGGACAGATAAGGGAAGATATGTAATAGGGACGTACGGGAAAGAGGTCTTAGATTAATAAGCAGTGGACTCAAAGAAGGTAAAACTTAGGATCATCTCAAAGAGTACGGATGACCAAGACGACAATGCCACTGAAGAAGGGAGATAGAGGTAGAAAGAGCACGAGCATCTACAAGTGTAGTTCTATCTAGATAGTAGAGACCACCATGCTCATGACCGCCACCAATCGTCCTCTGTGTTTGCAGATCCTGGAACACACAGTAAGAAGGAAAAAATGTTACCAAGAAATTGTGGATTTTTGTAAGGTTACTAATAGAGAGGAGACTAACAGGGAACTTTGGCACAAATAAAGGTAAGTTGGTGTGTGGGATGAACAGTACCAGAGCCATATATGGGAGAGTAGGATCCATCAACGAGGGGAATGGAGAGAGAGAGAGAGAGAAAATGAGAGCGATTACCAGTGAGGTGTGTAGTAGCACTTGAATCTAGCATCCAAGACTCACCATGAGTTGCAGCAAAGGCACCTGGAGTGGAAGCTGTGGCAGGAGCAATAGAATTAGCCACAGGGCGATGGAGGAGCTGCTCATATTCTTCACGGGTAAGGGTAACCAAATTGGATTCATTAGTAGAAGGTTCCGGTGTTGCAGGTTCACCATCACTTTTAACTATATTAGCCCATTCCAATTTGCCATATTTGAGCCAACATTTTTCCGCAACATGGTTCGACCACTGTGGGTGAATATTAGGAGTTAGTAGAAGCATTGGAGCCTCGACCACGACCACCACAACCTCGGGAAGAGTTCCGTCCGTGGCCACGAACTGCCATGGTTGAGGACTCGGTGGTTGTACCAGATGAAGAGTCAGAGGATACAGTAGCCACGCGGAGGACACGAGATAGAGCATTGGATAACGTAGGCACAGAATCACTGGCTAGGAGGTGATCACGAACCAATTTCAAATTGTTGTCGAGGCCAGACATGAACTTCGCCCCCAAAAAATCTTCCCACTGAATCTTGCGAGTCTGAGCATTACAACTCAATGGGTGATATAGAAAAATCTCATCAGATGTTCCCTTCAATGAGGCAAAATAGTCGGCAACTATACGGCCATCTTGTTTGAGGGAAAAAAAAGTCTCTCATACAGTTCAAATACACGGCATATGTTCTTCTCTTGAAAATACATATCATGTAACGTATCCCACATTGCTTTAGCAGAAGTTAGAAACATAACATTGGAACTAATAGATTTCTCCATATTATTCAGAAGCCAAGTCATAATCGAATAATCAGCGTGTTGCCAAGTAGAAAAATTAGCATCAGTAGAAGTTGATGGAGTCGTCAAAATATGATTTAGTTTATTTTGAGACCCGAGAAACAACCGAAAGGCCTGGGACCAGAGGATAAATTCTAGCCATTCAACTTAAAGGTGGTGCCAAGAGCACTTTTATGTTCAATGGTAGCCATAAGCAAGTGGGATAGATAGACAGATATATATAGCAGCAGTAGGTAAAAAACTCAGATAGCAAACATAGAACAGATCTAGGCTATCATCTCAGATCTGGGCGTGGGACAAGGGAACTTCGGTCGGCGATGCAGGAAGAATCGTCGGAAGCGGGGCGCTGCGAGCAGAAGCGCCGAATACGGGGCGGCGCGAGGAGAAGCGCCGAATGCGGGGCGGCGCAAGGAGAAGCACTGGCGCGGCCGCGCGAGCAAAAGCACCAAATTCATGGGCGCAAGGTGAAAGGCCGACAGCGGTGGCGGCCAAACGACCTGCGGCAGAGAGTGGGGTTGGCGGCGGGTTTGAGTAACTAGGGTTTAGGTTTCTGCTTTTTTGTGTTTTTCTCTCTCTTTTTCTAAGAAATATATATATATATATATATATTTAAACCTGCTCTGATACCATGTAGAAAGTAGTAAAAGAAAAGAGGAATGTTGTGTATATTAATGTTTATTCCACCTCTATATATAGTGGTGGAATTGAGGATAACTACAACTTAGTGGATAACTATAAAAGAGACCTACTCAAAACAAATAGGAAAAGATAAGCATAAATTTAAATATGCTAACACCACCTATTCTCTGTAATCTAAATTTGATCTTATTGTTCCTGGTGGTTGTTTAACACTGTCCAAACATAAATCGCCTCCCAAGGAATATCAATGAGGGCCCAAAACTGTCTCGCGAAATCACATCGTAATAGGATGTGCTCCTCGTCTTCCCCCTTATTCCCACAAATGGAACAAGTAGCAGCAACCACCACACCTCTTTTGCTTAAGTTCTTGAGTACTGGTAAAGCTCCATTACAAAATCGCGAACAAAAATGCTTAATTTTGCCCGGAAGGTGAGATTTCAACATAAAATTCCAACCACAACTGACAACAGCATTAGAGGATTCACAGCACGTACCTTGGTGTCTAGCAAACTCCTTTTCAGCCAAGAGGTAAGCACTTTTAACATAAACATACCATTTGGATTATAATGCCAAACGATATGATCTTCTGGTGAATGCGGACTTAGTGGAATGGACCTAATGCATCAAACATCCTCCTCACAAAACAGCGACTCTAGTTTAGGCACATCCCAATCGACAAGAAATGAAGTCATAAGATTAGCCACCCTCAGGTTCGCATTTTTCGTAGTAATTCGAGAAATGGGTCGAAACAGATAAGGTCTTGGGAGCCACCGATCAGACCAAACCCGAATACGGCTGCCATCTCCAACCTGCCAACGATAGCCCGCATTCGTAAGATATTTACCGCTGAAAATACTCGGCTATGTTGCGGATGGATTGTATCCCAGGGATGCATCAGAGAAGGAGGTTCAGGGAAAATACCTAGCCTTAAGGACCTTTGCAAGGAGGCTATCTGGATTCATAAGGATCCGCCAAGCTTGCTTGGCCAACAGTGCTAAGTTGAACCTTCTTAAATCCTGAAAACCAAGACCACCAACATTCTTACTTCGACAAAGCTTTGACCACGCAACCCAGTGAATATGGCATTGTTTCGGAGAACTCCACCAGAAATCAGCAAAAGCATAATGCATCTCTCTGATTAGCGAACTCGATAAAATGAAACATTGCATGACAAAGGTAGGGATGGCTTGCAAAACAGGCTTAAGAAGTGCCTCTTTACCCGCAGCGGAAAGGGATTTTTCTGACTAGCCCGTCAACCAAGTCCAAATGCGACTCCTAATGCCCTAAAAAATCTCAGATTTAGCCCGATGATTGCAAAAACATGCACTAGCAAGTGCACTAGCTATAAGTAGTATAAAAGATATCGAACCCATGGGGATTTAATAAAGCAAATCCACAACTATGACTAATCCCTAATTATTTGGACGATCGAAAGTTTAGATGATTTATGAAAACTACTAAAAAGCAATAAAATTAACTATAGCAAGCAATTACATTGGAGATAAAGAAAACGCAGATTTAGAGAGAAGTTCTACGACTATAGGTTCACCTAATCGATACAACGAGTTCAATATTAACGGATTAATCGAATCAAACAAGTATTTTCACACATTGAGGTTTTTCCTAATTTAATCTGATATACTCTCTCGAGCTATACCGAACCTATTACTAGGGGATCTCTCCTGTCCAAAACTCATGACAATAATGTATTAAGATTTATGAAAAACTTATGGAATCAGATAGATCATGTCTGTATATGTCTACACATCATTCAATCCACACCATGAATTACTCTATCCACTATGCTAAATTCCCTCTCAGTTCATCAACATAATTAAGACAATCTAAGATGTGATCAAGCTCTCAAATAATAGCAACAAACACAATAATTCATGGATATGCGAAAATAACAACTAGATTAATCATGAAAATATTTAACACATTGTATCAATTAGGCTTTCCATAAGCCTTAGCACAAAAAGAGATTAGTTCATCCTGATTCTAACTAAAACTAAAGAGAAAAATTGAGAAAAACTCATGGATTAGTGGATTGGCTTGATGGTCGTCACTTCAACGCCGAATCTCCTTCTTCATGTGCTCCTCGTCTTTTCTCTTGCTCTCACAACGTCTATGGCTCTACGAATTTGCTAAAAATCGCATGTCTTTTCTTCCCATCCTCTCTTCCTTATATAATGAGTTCTAACTAAGGTAGGAAAGGAATAGGATTCTACCTACTATAAAACTCTTCTCCTTTCATAATCCTATCTGTACCAAAAATCTAAGGTAGATTACAAAGGAAATAAAATCTCTTTTCAAATGACCTAAAATCAGAATTTCAGATTTACATTGTCAACGTGTCTGCGATTTCCGCCCAGCGAATGTGTGATAACCCGTAGGTCACGGGTTATGTGATTTGCATTTATGTCACATGAATCTCTGATAGGTCGTGGGTCGCAGGCTAACGTATGCTCATTTCTGTAGAATTTTGACTCTTTCCATTATGTTTAAGCTCTTTGCTTGTATTCGCCTTTTTTCCACGAAAGCTCCTAAATGTCACAAATGTACCCAAGAACAAGCAACATATCGAGAGAAAATAAGGGCATAAACACAAGAATATATCGTATAATGTCCCCTAATCACCTAACCCGCAACAAAAGGTAAACCCAAATACTTGTCCAATTTATCGATCATATGGACATTGAGAATTTCAGCCATTCTGATCCGCCTTTCCTCCTCCACATTAAGACTAAAGACAAGCTCAGACTTGGCAAAATTTACCTGTTGGCCCAAAGCCCGCTCATAAATGCCAAGAATGCTCCCTATTTCCATCAAAGCCTCTTCCGTCGCTTTGGAGAAAATTAGTGAATCATTAGCATATAATAAGTGGGAGACTCTTGGAGCTTGACGGGCAACAACAATACCCTAAATCACCCCCCTCAACTCGGCCTCCTGGAGCAACAAACTGAACACCTCAGAGCAGAGGATAAACAGGTAGGGTGAAAGGGGATCCCCCTGTTGAATTCCCCGGCAAAGATGGACAAGACCAAAAGATTCACTATTTAACACAAACGAGTAGCTAATAGGAGAGATGCATAGCATAAAAAGCTTGACAAAAGATTCAGCAAAACCAAATTTACACAGTAGCAGGATTTAATGAAGTAATTATCACAACTATGAATAACCCCTAATATTTGGACGATCGGAAGTTTGGATGATTTATGAAACTACTAAAAAGCAATAAAATCAACTATGGAAAGCAATTACGTTTGAGACAAAAACGTAGATTAAGAGAAAAGTGCTACGGCTATAGGTCCACCTAATCGATACGACGAATTCAATATTAATGGTTTAATCGAACAAACAATTATCTTCACATACTGAGGTTTTTCCTAATTTAATCCAATATACTCACTCGAGTTATACCGAACCTATTATCAAGGAATTAGGGGATCTCTCCTCTCCAAAACTCATGAAAATAATGCATTAGGATCTATGAAAACCTATGAAATCAGATAGATTATGTCTGTGTATGTCTACACATTATTCAATCCACACCATGAATCATTCTATCCACTATGATAAATTCCCTCTCGGTTCATCAATATAATTAAGAAAATCTAAAAGGTGATCAAGCTCTCAAATAATAGCAACAAACACAATAATTCTTGGATATGCAAAAATAACAACTAGATTAATTCGAAAAATATTTAACGTATTGTATCAATTAGGCTTTTCATAAGCCTTAGCACAAAAAGATACTACGTCATACTAATTCTAACTAAAACTACAGAGAAAGACTGAGAAAAACTCATGGAGTAGTGAATAGGCTTGATGGTCGTCACTCCAACAACGAATCTCCTTCTTCACGAGCTCCTCGCCTTTTCTCTTGCTCTCGAAAAGTCTATGGCTCTGCGAATTTGCTGAAAATTGAATGTCATTTTCTTTCCATATTCTCTTCCTTTTATAATGAGTTCTAACTATAGTAGGAAAGGAATAGGATTCTACCTACCATAAAACTCTTCTCCTTTTTTAATCCTATCCTTACCCAAAATCTAGGACAAATCACAAGGGAAATAAAATCTCTTTTCAAATAACCAAAATCAGAATTTCATATTTACATATCAGCACGTCTGCGATTTCCACCCAGCGCATGTTTGATAACCCATAGGTCACAGGTTAGGTTTTTCGCGCTTTGGTCCAGTAGATTTCTGATAGCCCGTGGGTCACGGGCTAACTTGTACTTATTTCTGCAGAATTCTTGGCATTTTCTCCACATTTAACCCATTTGTTTGCATTTGTTTTTTGTCCACGAAAGCTCCTAAAATGTCACAAATTCACCCAAGAACAAACATCATATCTAGAGAAAATATGGATATAAACAACGAAATATGTCATATAATTCCCTCTAGTCACCAAACAATGCAACTCATGGTGACCCGAGGGGCCGCACCGCAGCCACCGCCAATGAAGAACCACTAATCTCCAACTGAGGATCGACAGAAGGCCGCTTAGATGGACGGGATAACAAACCCCGCATAAAGGAGTGAAGGAGGCATCTCTTCATACCAGAGCGAACACACGAAGCTACTGCGACAGCTTAAGCCCGACGAACCCCACCACACAGCCACCCACGACGTCCGCCAGAGCCACCCAAAACAGTAGCAGCCCCCTCAAAGGAGAAGGATAATGGCAAATCTGAAAGGGGCACATCCATCAGGTTAAGATTTGGCTTAATGACGTCATGTACTGTTGAAATACACTCACCGACCAACTCAGACGACGAGGGAAGAGACGGCAAAGCTGCTAGAACTGACACCCCCTTATCGATGCGCACAAAGTCCCTTAAATCCCATGTCGCCATCGAACAGTGCAATGGGCCGCCCTCACCCAGCAGCGGCAAAAGAGTCGGCTCACCCAAAACAGATGTTGAGTGGGAATGCATGAAGCGCATACCACAAGACCCATTTCCATTAGCCTAAAGAGCCGTTGGCCATGAAACCTTAGGAGCCCTCAAGCACTCAGCAACAATGGGCCCAAAGCCCATCCCCTTGATAGAAAAATCAGGCCTAGAAAGCATATGTTGCACCCATGAAGTAGACCCATTGATATTTAATTCGCCAGAGCCCAACCCAATAGATTGACTACTCTCATCACGTAACTACCGTTGAGGAAAACTGCCCAACTGCCCGGCTTGCTCAGGCAACCGCTCTTAGACCCGGGGTAACTGCTCCTGGGCCGCCACTAGAGCCACCATACTACCAACCGACACCTCATCAAAACGCAACGCAGAATCCTCCGGGCAATGGAAGTCCCCAAAAATATTAGCACCACGACAGATCGATCGTGAATCCCCCACACCCAATGAAGATGACTAGACATAAGTCGAATGAATGGTATCAAGCACTGGACCCAAGCAGCACGCCGATCCTGCCACACGCAACTAGGTACCATAGGGAGTGAGAGGACCCGGATCAACAAAGCTCTCCTGGAAACGAAAATCACAAAACTGCTTGGTATGGCCTAACTTACCACAAAGGTAACAAAAATTAAGGAGTCTCTCATAGGAGAACTGCACCACCACCTCATCACCATGCTCGGACCTCAAAATAAAGGCACGCTTGAGGGGCAAGGACACGTTAATATTGACCCGAAGTCGAATGGATTCGAACCGGGATATATGTTTCTCAATATTATCGGTATCCCACCACGAACCCAAGTAAACCCCAATAAACCGCAGAACATCAATAATCTGCAGCCCATACGGGAGATCATGAATATGAACAAAGAACGGACTCCAATCCAAACTCGCCGTAAGTGGATCCTCAGAGGGGTTGAGGCGCTAAAGGACAAGCAAATTACGATCAAAGATCCACGGGCCCAAGTCCAACACTCGTCGAAGGTCCTCGGAGTGGTTGAAGATAATGCAGAACAGGGAATCCAAAACCTTACGAATAGCAACCCCCCAAGAAGCTCGAAGAATTTGAGTAAGGGAGCCCTTGAACGACTCAAAATGCAACATCCTACTATAGTCCCCAAGGCCCTTATCCCAGGCTAATTGCGGGATGAAGATGCCAGAGGCCTCCTCTGAAGTAAGACAAAGCACATAGTCTAATTTCAATATATCACTTTCCATGCAAAACAATAGGCAAGAACAGACATTAAAGGAAACAATGATCCACAACACAAGCTAGGAAACAACCACCAAAAGACATACACAATCAGAAATATGCACAAGGCAACCGCTCTCAGGAAGGAGAGAAAAAAACACTAAACTCCATCTTTGAAGACTAGATTCCATAAACCAAAATTTCCACGATGTGTCTTAATTATACAACAAGAAATTTTTTGAAATAAAATAATTAAACACCAAAAAATCTAATTATTTGTCTATGTAACAAAAAGCTATGTAATTTAAGCATCTAGCAACCCACCGTTTCCTACACGTAACATATGTTTGGCTCAATTAGGAAAAAAATATATTTTTCATCCTATAACTTTGGAGGTTGACATTTTTGGTTCACTCTGATTTCAATTTTATAATTAGGACAATAATATTTTTTTTATAAAAAACAAAAGCAACAAATTTGGTCCAATTTTCCCAAAAAAGAGGGGTTGTCAGTGCCAAACATGTGAGCATTCATATGAAATTGGTATCTAAAAGAATCTGACCAAATATTCTATTTTTTTAAAAAAATTGCCTTAATTACAAAATTGAAATTGGAGTGGGCCAAAAGTATTGTCACCCCGCCATAGTTACAGGACAGAAAATGCATTTCTCCTAATCTATATACAAGCCTAACGAGGCATTAGAAATTAAAAATTAAGAAAAACAAACAAACTATCTTAAATAAGAAAAAATAATAAAAGAACAAATATTAACAAAATCTAATTAAGTAGTGTATTTCATTTTCTTTTTGTCTAATTTCATGATCAATTCATGATCACATGTTACTTTGCAATACTATGTAGCATTGCAAGTGGTTATATTAAATTAGTGAGTGAGATCACCATTAATTATTCAAATATTACGGCTAATGGATTAATAAATTAAAACTAATTGGTATTTTACATAAAAATAAAAATAAAAAATAATTAATATGGCACGATTTCGCACTTTCTTCCCCAATTAACTGCATATAATAAATTAAGTCTACATTAATGTTCCAACTTCCAACACTAGAACAGTTTGTAAGTTATAGTACTTGCTGAAGAATACTAAATGTTAGTAGCTCCAATTTAATTATTTATTTCCTAGAAATCATCAAATCACATGCTTTTCATAATAGTTAAACTTCAAAAGTACTATAGAATTACATATTTTGACAATAATATATATTATGACACATTGTTACAAAGAAAAAAAACTATGCATGATTTTTAGTATATATACATATATATATATCAAAAGCAATGAAGAAAAAGACAGAAAATAACATTCTTCGTCCAGTAATTTAGAGTCTTTCCACTTTTGGTCTCATTAGTTATGAGATTATCACTTTTTGTTTCGTAACTTTCAAAAAATAGCTCTTTTGGTCCCATAGCACATTTTCGTTAGATATTTTAATGGAAAAAGACATGTCGCCACTAGGGCCTTTAAACTTTTGGTCTCATTAGTTACAAAATTCTCACTTTCTTTATCTCATGACTTTCAAAAGGTAGTATTTTCGGTCTCATGCACTTAACGATCAGATAGTATTTTCTGTTAAATATCTAATTAACAATCATAGGACCAAAAATATTATTTCTTGAAAGTTATGGGACCAAAATTGAGAATAATCAATAAGACCATAAGGAAAAAAAATTTAAATTACGGCACGAAAAATACTATTTTCTCTTATATGTATATATAAAGATATACATACTAAGAGAGAAATGTTCCTTGGTGAGTTCCCCAACTCAAGTGTCCAAAGTCCAAACAAATTTACATATTTCTGAGTAATGAGTTTGGTCAAATCAAAATTAATTATATATAAGCACATTACACTTATCATATATTTGAGTTACAATTATTACCAGTCAATAAATACACTTATAATATAATTGGTTCGGCTAATCTTGAAGACAACCTTAGAATTGATCAGAGTCCTGATATATCCGTTTCATGGCTCCAAGACAGGCAGAGATTCCTGGGCAGGAACAGAATCAGAAACAAGGGTAATAAGAAAGTCGAAAAGATCAGTTGTAATAACAGCGGAGGCGACATCTTCTCTCTGCATGGTCCTCCTCTTCCCCTGCAGCGTCATCGCCCATGCCCGCTTCGTTAATTCTTCTATGAACAATTCGCATGCTTTGCTGAACACGATCGGGGCCTCCCCCGATATCATCTTCACCTCCTCGCTCGAGTTCTTCATTATCTTCTTAATTCTCGCCAGTGGCAATGCATGAGGCCCGCTCCTTCCTCCCGACACCAGCTTAGAGTACGCGCCCGCTTGCCTCATGATTTCTCAACGTTTTTGGAATATATATGTATCTGAAAGGGATTGTTGATGTTAATTAGGGTTTGATAAGGTATATGTGTATGTAGAGATTTGTTGTCTGAATTTTGCAGCTTTTGTAATGAATTGAGGTTAATGTTTTGAAATGAGGCAAGTGTCTGAGCAATTTATAGTTATGAGGTGGAGAAGGGGAGTTAGGGCGGCCGGCCAGCCTGCTTGGCCTTGCTGGCCGGCTGAAGATCATAATTATGGATTGGTAATTATAAGGTCTATTTTTCTTCTATTTCTTGGGGTTTGAATGAATTTAACAAAATCTGTCTGAGCGTCAAATAGGTAAAGGATTTGCGTAAATAATCGTGTCACGCGTTGATGTTATACGTGCGAATACATTGTATATGATGTTATTTTTAAATTTGAAAAAGAATATGTGTTATAATTCGTTGTGACATTGTTGATGCAAAAGTGTGATAGAAGATTTATACTAGGTCAAACATTTACTGGGGTAGTCGTCCACCTCCAACATTCCCTGAAGAAATAGTTGACAAAGGGGAAAAGTATTTACAATTTCTACCTTTGATACGCGGTGGATTGGATTTTCTATTGCAATTCATATTGCATTTTTAATTCGATTTTACATAAACGCCACGTGTATAAAGATTATGACATCAATTTTATCTAAGAAAAGATTTTATCCATATCTGTGAAATGAAATAGAAGATGCAACTTGAATTGCAGTAAGAAATCCAATCCGCTTTGCCATGATTTTTAGGTATAGTCAAAGCATTTTTCGTGATTTTTAATTATAATTAATATTTTGATCTTATTTGTTGAAACAACGATCATCAGCCATTGAGAAACTGTGGTTGATTAGTATTCATATTTTTTCTTACTAAGAACTCATGTAATATATTTTTTTTTTAAAATAGTATAGTAAACTGCATTTGTTAGATATATATTAGAGAAAATCTCATAAACAAATATTTATATCTTTGAAAAAATCATTTTTATCAAATAAGAAGAGATATACACTAAAAAAAAAAAAATTGGTACACAAAACTCAATCAACAATACATGGACGGTAAATTTTTTACTCACTCAACCTTTGTATGGAAACAATATGTGATGTAGGCAAATATCTCATCTTGGTTGCGGATGAAAAGTTTAAATGGCTTATAAACCTCAATATTTTATTTTCATAGCGATGCGTCTTTTTAAATAAAATTGTGAGGCTCATACGTAGCTAAATCGAACAATACCTTATACAATGAAACACCGATTGAGTCACAAATCACGTGAATATAAAATATTTACATCCCTTTCATATGCATATTGACTACAATTAATTAATTATTTCACGCAGTAGTTTTTGAAATTCAAACTTTTTCAAATATTTGAGGAATAATTTTATATATTTGAGAATATATAATTAGGAAAAAAAAGTAATGAGCAAGGACAAAATATCACTTTTGGGACTTGGCATGGCATCTAGGGATCTATCGCTACCAATACAGCTGACTTCTACCACCAAGTTTACAACTAATTTCTATTTTTTATAAGTAGGAATGACATCAATTTTTTTAAATTAAATATTCCAATTATCATTAAGGACAAATTAAAACTTTTTGGTCCAATGTCATAGCTTACGCAAGTTATTATTATTATTATTATTATTATTATTGTTATTGTTATTATTTAATAAATCTTTTGAATTCAGTTGAGTCATAAAAAGAAATAGAAAAAAAAAAAAGAAAAAATGAAGAAAGAAATTAAGCATAGGGCACCACATACACTACAAACAATAAATTATTTTTTATATTATAAATAACTAAGGCTTAAATATTATGATAAATTTATATTATTTATTACGACCACACAAAACTAATGCAAAAATTTAAATATTAATCATGATTAATCAACATTAATTACTATAATTTTAGCTATAGCCAAAACACGATAGAAGCATCCGATTATAGCCCGATGCGCTGTTTCAATGGCTCGATATGAAAGACGACTTTTATCCTATTCCGGATACGCTTGTCTAACACAAGATTCAACCCCCTATCGATAAAATAAAAAGGGGAAAGGCTTAGGACACTTTTGTCATGATTTTTAATTGTAACTAATATTTTGGTCTCACATGCAAAAATAACGTTAAGTAGCCGTTGTATAGCCGCGATTAATTAATATTCTCAACAATTTTTTACTTTTAACTATGGTAATTACTCACGATAAAAAGACCATATTTCTTCTAATACTTAATTAAATCTTTTTATTTATTTTCTTTGTTCTCTCATTACTTTAAATTAAAATTAATATTTATAGTGATCCAAACTCAAGTACTGTAGACTTGAAAAATTTTGTAAGTTTTATTTAATTTATTTTGTTTTTTAACATTAACAATAATGTCACTTAAAATTAGTCTAAATTTGTCGAAGACTACAAATTTAAATAAAATATTAATAGCTTATATACAAATCCCTTTAATTAACTTTTAATTCTGAATAATTTTTAGTTAATAGACAGTCAAAATTCACGAGCATCGATTAATAATGTTAAATAAAATTTTCTAGTATTAGAATGAATTTAAGACCTATCAAATCCTAAACTAACTCGGAAACGTTAAATCGTTCCATTAAAAAATAATCTTATAAAAATTGGTAATATTTTCTCTAATAGACACCTAACATCTTAATAATTATCTATAGTTTATTAGTTAATTATTATTCGTACAATATATTACATATATAAGCCAAACACGCTATGTATGACCTTACTTAGTTTGATTAAAAATAATTTCTTGTACAGCTATAATAATGGTATAGTCAAAAGTTGCATTATTTTAATAATAATGTCGCCCTCAAAATTATAGAAAATAATTGGTTTGAGATTTGGTCTACGTCTAGGGGATTAAATACATTCAAGTAAGGCCAATATGCTCTTTGATTCGTTAGACATATTCCTGATTGGGTTAAGTTCCATTATCTGCAGGCATTTTTATTTTTTTTTTAGTGAATCGGTTACCATTACGATATCATAAATTTCAATTATTATAATTAATAGATATTAATTATTAATATTAGATATGTATCACTAATCAATAACTATTATTAGAATAAACCAACAACTATTATTGAAATAAACACTAGAAAAAAAAATTAATATTAATTATATTTTTACTGATCATGGTTAAAAATCGTGGTAAATAACTATTATTAACTATGGTTGAATAAAAACTGATGCAAAAACTAACTTTTCCACCATGAAAAACTTATTTGCCACGGCTTTTAGCCGTGGTAAAAGCATTCGCCATGGCTTTTAATTAGCCATGGCAAATGTTTTAGCCACCCTTGCAAAAACCACGACTGACAATCGTTGCGTGGCGGTGATTAACGATTATTCATTACGATTATTTAGTATTAACCATGACAATTAGCCATGATTAAATATCATAATTTTTGTAGTGAGACCAATACCCGTATATTGATGAGACTGGAACTCACGATATAGAAATCATGAGCCCTTAGTTTCACCAACTA
Source organism: Sesamum alatum (assembly GCA_034509735.1). Lineage (NCBI taxonomy): Eukaryota > Viridiplantae > Streptophyta > Magnoliopsida > Lamiales > Pedaliaceae > Sesamum > Sesamum alatum. The sequence continues at coordinate 39,508,614 of JACGWO010000002.1, forward strand.
AACTGGGCCACTGGCCTATTTGTGGGCATTTTTAAGCATACTTCTCTTGACAAATGATAATGAGTTTTTGGTACTTAGTACTAATTATTCATTAATTAGTACATTTAGTGGGATCAAACTATTCATATTTGAGTTGAATAATTTAAATGTCTATATTAAGGGTCACTCAAGTGAGCTCATCAATTATTAAGTCCTTGTTAATATTCCATTTTATTTATTTCAATAGAGTTGGAAATATGACCCCCACGCTAAGAAACCTAATCTAGTGACAGGACAAAAAATGAATTATTTCATAAATTATAAATGACTACGATATAAAAAATCCTAATAAGTTAATATTTTTACAATCGTAAAAAAAAAATCAATGTAAAAATTTAAGTGGGCATGATTAATCAATATTCCCCAATTTAGTCCCATGCATGGTTTTTAATTATAGTCAAAATATTTATCACGATTTTTAGTTATGAATAATATTTTGGTCTTGATTGCAAAAACAACGGGTAATATCTGTTTCGCAATTGTGATCGATATTCATTACGATTTTTCACCTTTTAAAGATAGTAATTAATTTTAGAAGAAGTTGTATTTCTTCTTTTGGGATTTTTACATGAAATGATGGGATAATTTCATGTTGCGAGGAATATACATTGTGCTGATACTGTACATGTTAATTCATATTAATCGTTTAAATTTAACGCTAGTCTTTCTAACTTGACCAATTGATATAAGTTGTAGAAAGAGAAAGTTGGGCCGTCCAGCCCAAATTTACAAAAAAACACAAAATTATACGCAACTATCATCTCCACCAGCCCACGAATATTAGTTGGCAACTTATGGGCTATTGCCCCATGCATAAATAATAAATCCCACAATCACAGATTCCGAATTAAATAAAAAGAAATTACATCGATATTTCTTAAAATTAAATTTCATTACACAAATACCCCATATTATTATAAAATTACAAGAAACACCTAGCATTAGAAGAAAATTTACCTATTGCCTACAGCTCTCGACTAAAGCCGTAGTAAATAAAATCATGACAAGAAACACTTGTATTGATCTTTGTAAAAAAACAAAAAAAAAAAAAAAAGGCCTAACTCTCGTTCGGCCGTGCAACTTTTTTGCTCGCAACAATAGTAAAAAAATTATTTGCATTTATGTCTCCCGAGATTTCTGTCCCTTAAATCTGTTTGTCCTGCGACTTGAACTTTTAATTTAAAGATAAATTAGTAACGTCGCGTCGATATATATCGCTAAAAACAAAAGTTTATTTCAAATTTGTTTTCTTGGCTACTTATTTCATGTGATAAAGGTTCCAAAATATTACTTTTGGGGCTTGTATTTTTGCATCTATCTCTAAAGATTTAACACCAAGTGTAGGAAAAATGGGGTTCACTGATAACAACAAAAGAGATATGCTGTTTTTCTCTTTGCAACATGCAAATGTTATACTAAGAAGAGAGGTTTGGACTACTCTGCTGGCAGTGTTCTAGTTCTCTGAGCGACTTTCCTCACGTGCCAGCCTCAGATTTTTGGGCTGTTCACCACGTGATTTGTATGGTTTTCTTTTACTTTTTCTTTAATTTGTTTTTACTCTTTTCACTTTCTCTTTATATATTCTCTCTTTGTTTTTCTTTTTTCTCTTAAATTAATAGATTTTTTTTTTAAGTGAAAGCGATTCAATATTATTAAATATTGAAATAAATTTATTAAAATTCGTTCTGTCAAATATCAATATCTGAACAAAAGTAATTACAATAATTGTACTCTAATCAATAATCTAAACAAAACCTACATCCAAACAAAACAAATTGATTATAGTAGAAACACTTACATCTATTATATAATAGAATAAAATCACATGGATATGATGGGGTTCGAACCCCCTCAGCTTCGCCAACTGAGCTATGCGTCATTGACTAATTAATGGAACTTAAAGAGCGATAGTAACATAATTCTATAATTAAAAGAATAAATAAATAAAGAGGTTTCGAGATTTATTAGAAGATATTAATCTATTTATCCTATGATATGGAAACTAAGCAAAAATCCTTCTAAAAAAAAAAAGAAAGAAAGAAAGAAAGAAGTAGTGAATTATCCTCATGTGTTTTGAGAAATAAAGCAAATTAAGCCCAGTCACATAGGAGATAATTTGCTACTTCTTTTACATGGATGTTTTACTCATTTCTCATATCACATGCCGGGTAAATTGCATTTAACCCTTGGATCTTTTTTAGAGCACTTATATGATCAAATATCTTATTTTAGTATAATTAGTTCTATAACATAAAAATTAAATCATCATTATTAATCATGATAAATAATTATTATTAATCATATTTAAATAAAAATCAAAGCAAAAGATTAGATTATCTACCATGAAAATTATTTTTGCCATGTTTACGAACCATAACAAATATTTTTATCAAACATCCACAAAATTCGTGACCAACAATTGTTGCGTGTCTGTGATGAATGACTATTTGTTATAGCTATTTATTTTTAACTAAAACAATTAATTATGATTAAATATTAGATTTTTCTAATCAATGTATGTAAAAATTTTCAAAAAATAAAAATAATTTATGTAAATAGATCATATGCCAGGAACATAAATATAATCATTCCTAAAGATCAATGCTCCACGGCAGAACGATTTTTCTATAAATTAATATCCCAAAGTTAAGATTTTTCCTAAAAACAATATCAAAATTTTGCAAACAACATACACCATTTATGATTTCATTCCACTATATCGACCTCTCGGTATCAATAAGGACATGACATTCTTGATGGCTGCTAAAAAATTTATACTTAAAAATCATGATAAATCGAACAATTTCTATTACTTATTATTAAGGAATCGCACTTTTTGATGTCTCTCAACTTTTAGTTTGCCAATTCTAATTTTATTTTAAACTTATTTATTTATTTTATTTTTTCACTTCCCATGTTTAAAAAACTACTCTACCCTTGTTGATGAGACCTAACTTAGTTGGTGAAGTTGAGGCCCCATGATTCTAAAGGTCATGGTTCGAACCCCTGCGTGGGTTGATGTTATTTTTACTGTATAGTTGGTGTGATTTACTGATGTAATAGCAGGTGTTAATTCATGTGATATTATTGATTTGATTGTTTGTAATTGCCTATCTTCGATATTGATAGTCGACATGATTGAATATAATCACTTTACTTTTGATTAATAAAAATTCATTGTTACCAATTAAAAAAAAAAAAAAAGTAACTATTGCACTCCCACTTATTATCCCACTAATCTATATTTTTTTATATATGAATTTTCTTTCATTGATTTATTCCCTTTGTTTTATTTTACCCAAATACATTTCGATATTAAATTATTAATTTAATAAAAATATTATTATATTTATACATATATGGAGCTTGCGTTTCTGACTTAGTTATATAAGAGGATGTGGACTAAAATGTGTGCGAATGTGTCCGAAAAATTTCACGTGAGCACAAATTATGTTGTCTCCCTCACGACCGTATTGGGGGCATCATTGCAAGTTGCAACACCATCTCTTGTTTCTTCGGCCCTTTGATGTTTTTGCCAGCCTTTCTCCATTTTTTCATCCTTTTTTTTTTCCTTGAAATTCTCCTTTTTTATTGTGATGGGGTAAAATTCGAGAAGTGTAAGATCGAAGCACACTAACACGTCTCGAGTCAAGAATTCCAAAATTCATTTCTTTATTGTTCTTTCAAAAGTAGCCAAGTCCCATTTACAATGGATTAAACGTCCTATTTATAGTAAATCGATGATGAAAGTGGGGGCGCAAAGACAGATTTATCCCCCAATCGCCTATCATCTGACGGATATAATTTAATGACTAAGGGCAACTTGGTAATTTACATAGCCCCACTAACTTACAAGTAAAATAATTAATCGATGATAATCCGGTAATTACACACATGATCAGGAATATTTTGATAATTTAGTATATGATTTTATCTTATTACCATCGAATTGTTTCTTGGATTTAAATACTTGACCCCTTGTACAAGTTAATCTAACGGTGGTAGATATTCCATTTTATCATCATGCGACTGAAAAAGTTACAAAGTTCTCCTTACAAAGCAATCATCTCCTCACGAACAAAAGGAGTGTATGTTCTTGCTTAGATGGAGTAGTATTATGATTATTATTTTTAATTGATTGTTTTGTATAAATTGATATATATATATATATGTGGATTTAGAACAAAAAATTTCACCATTAGAAGGGGTTGTTAATTTTGAACAAATTATGTCATAAAAGTAATCGTCAATTGTCACGTACTTTGAAGTTCGAGATCACATCATGTGGATCTGTACATATATCGATATTTGGCTCTATAAATACTCTATAGTTATATTGTTGGGTACCAGTACATCATTTATTATTTTGAGCAATACATTATTCACTTTCCCTCGATATAACTTCAACTAACTTAAACATGAAAGGCTTTTTGTTAGAAATCACCTACCGAGTCTAATGATCTGCTTATCTTTTTTAGTTTTCAAGAACCTTGAAATCAGATTACCCTCGAGACAATCTCAACTTTTGACCCGAACCAATATATATATATATATATATATATATATCCCTGGGTGCTATTCTCATAATTTATAAATCTTCATGTATTTTATTTTCATTTAAGTCCTATAAATTTGATTTATTAAAAATCAATAAGGGAGAAAAGTTTTGTTTATTTTTTCTTTTTTTCAACATGTAAATAAATCATTTAATTTGTTTTTAATAAATTGATCAGATTTTATGTCTAATTCGACTTTTTTTTTACAGAAAAAGAAAAGGGGGAAAAGGAAAAAAGCAAGTGATCATTGTCCTTTTCCCAAAGGGGATTCCCATAATGATGGCTTAATTATTAGGTCATGGGGCTGTTTCCATAGAACTGGTTGCTTAAGATTGCAATTTTGTGAGAAATATCTTGAAATCGAAAAAATAAATTATTTAATTAATTAGTTTTATCATATTGGATAAGTGGGTCCCCGCTCAGAAAATGGCCTCGAAAATTGCAGTGGTGCGTCCACCAAACCATGATTATATTTCTCGTGGTTGTAAAGAGATAACGAAAAATTCTAACTTAAATTGAGTAAAATTAAATTTAATTAATTACATAATAAATAAAATTACCCTATAAAAGCTCCGATAACTAATATGGAGACCACACTTAAATTTAAAAAAATCAATATCCCAATTAAAGGGTATTTGAGTGAATTTATAAGTTGATTAAAAATATCTTATAAGATGTTTTATAGCGTATAAGATGTTGCAATGCGTTTAGTAAATTTTTCAAAAAGAAAAAAAAAAAGTTTAAATGGTCCAAATATAAGATGTTATAAGTTTATAAACTCCTTAAAAGAAATTCAACTTATTTTTAAAATTTTAACAAATTAGTTCAATTTTCTTCACATTTACCATTAATTTAAAACTTTTTTGATATAATATTTTTAAATATCCCCTCAAAAAGACAAAAAGAAAAAAACACAATATCTCATATCATATCCTAAAACAACATTTATGATACAAAAAATTTCATAAGTCTGGGATTTTAAGTTCGAAATTATCACTATTTTTAAGGTTTAATGCAATTTACTCCTTATAATATTATAATTGAGCAATTTCTCCCCCTTCCCCATGAAGAAGAAAAAAAACAATTTACCATCAAGACATTTTTAAAATAGAATAAATTACCTCCCTACCTAAAAGGTAAATTACTTCATTTTAAAATATAGAGAGATATTTTGCTATATTTTTTATAGGGAAATCATATACCCCACGTCACAGGAAATTGCTTCCCTATTTTGTTACTCATGAGATTCATATGAATAAAAGAATATAATATTCAAAATTATAAAGTCTCGCAACTCATCAAACTGAATCAATTTATATAAAATTATGAAAAAAAATATATTTTTTTAAAAGAAGGATTAAAACTGATTCCACAACTCCTTCCACAAAATTAGGATAAATTACATTGACACCTCATGAGGTTAAGTCCAATTACACTAACATTCTTTGTCTTTTGCAAAATTACAGCTACACCCCTTGATGGGTGTTAGTGTAATATTTTTTAGGGGGTATTAGTATAAATTTTTTCTTTGAATAGGGTGTAGTTATAATTTCATAAAAAATAGTGAATATTTGTATAATTAGACTTAATATCAGGAGACTTAATATCAGGAGGTGTCATTGTAATTTACCCTAAAAATTATTTACCGAGACGGGGCTTCTCATTGAAGGGTTTGGGCCCACATGCATATATTTTAGTGGGTTTGAATGCACAATAATGACACATGTGCACCAACAAATTGAATACAACTCACTCCCTTTCTCTCTCCACACACATGAATTATCTCACTGGATTCATTGCCAACTATACATATATGTGTGCTGTGGTCCGACCATGACCATGTGTCTTTTGGTTTCCACTCTAGTATTATGATGGTAATCTACGAAAATCTTGGTCCTTGCCTTTGATTCTTGAGTTGATTTCCTTAAAATTGTTTAGCCAGAAAAATGTTAAGACATATTGCTTGTTTTTAATAGAAACTCTTACATAGTTTTCTTGTTCCAAGTTTGGATTGTTTCAATACAAATTGTTAGAATTTTGGCATCAACATCCTAAAAACTAGTAAGTGATTTGTAGGATTATGAAATATCAGCATTAACTGATATAAGATCAGAACCTAGTAACTTGGTCCATGTGAGTCTAGATAGAATTGTGGAGATCGTGGATTGTTATGCTAAATTTTAGTTGAAATTGAATTTGTCAAATATGAATCAATTATACTGTAAGTAATTGACTTACACTTTACAAAGAGTACTTGGTTATGTAATAAATATGATTTGAATGAGAATTGATCCACCAAACAATCATGGGATAATTACATTCTCCTCCTCCGGGGTTTGGTGTAATGATGTGCAAACTTCCTGTTGTTTAAAAAATTATATTTAATACTCTTGAAGTTTATTTTCGTCTAACAAATAGGTCCCCCCATTAGTCAAAATTCATTGAGTTTGTTGATATTAATAAATTTTTTTAATGAAAATCGATATTCACCCTTGATTGACTTATTGCAGGCCGAACAAATCTTTTATGACTAAACCACCCTTATAATGTTGAAGATATACTTCCTGCACATGCATTAAAATACGAAGATATATAAGGATAGTCTGATCATAAAAAAAAATAAAATTATTTGACCTATAGTCAATTGATGGTAAACATTGATTTTCATCCATTTTTTTGTTAATATAAACAAATTCGGTGAATTTTGACTAAATAAATGACCTATTTGTTAGACGAAAGCAGACCTCAAATATACTAGATGTAATTTTCCAAACTATGGGGGTCTACGTGTAACTACACCAAACATCAGGGAAGATGATTGTAATTAGAGTAAATTACAGCTACCTCCCCTGAGGTTTGACATAATTACAAATACCCCTCGTTGTTTAAAAAATTATAAATACTCCCTAGAGATTTGTAATCATCTAACAAATAACCAAAATTTCATCCATTTTATGGGTGAACTGATCAAAATGCCCTTATGCACTGAATTATTTTTTATTTAATTCTTAAAATTTTTTTGGACTACAATGTGTAGAGAGATGTTTTTTAAGTTTTTTTACACAGAGGAGCAATAATACAATTTGCCTCGGCTGATTTTTCTGCAATTTTAATAAAAAATTTAAGAGCAAAATAGTTAATTTCAGACTTCTGGTTAAAAATTACAACCCTCAGTAGGTATTTATAATTTATCAAACAACGAAAGAATATTTATAATTATACCAAACTTCAGCAAAAATTATTGTAATTTACCCTTATAATTATCCCAATAATCATTGATTAAAGGAGTAATTCTTGAATGAGTATTGTAGGTGAAAAGAGCAGCAATTAATAGACAGTGGGTGTTGTTGTTTTGCTGTGTGGAAGGGTGACAGCAGGCCGACGCCTGAGTGTTGGGGTGGACCCACCCATCCGGTCACCAACCGTAGTTAAGAACCCACCTCACAATCAACCCATGACCCTCTTTAAACCCAACCAACGCTCCATTTTCTCACCCCCACTCATCCTTTAATATACTCATTCATCTATTTCTCTTCTTGCTAGCTAGTTTGATATTCATTTCACTCAATTATTAAACTACTAAGTAATATTACAATATAATTATGAATTAAAATGAGGGTTCCAAATTTTTAATATAATTATAAATACTTTATTTTTGTTTAAAATATTACTAATACTCATCGATGATTGATAAAATTAAGTAATTTTTAGAGGAAGAACTGTCCATTTTGTTTTTGTTGTTTTATTTTAATTTACAAAAATTTTAAAAGAAAAGTTGATGAGATGAAATGTCCTTGTTGCCCTTATACTCAATAAAAAAAAATTTTAAAAAATCAAAAAATAAGTAAAATTATCATAGTCCACAAAGACATTTAACCAATTCACTACTGAAATTAAGGGTATTAGTAATTTCCCCAACAATAAGAATGTATTTGTAATTATATCAGATCTCATAAAAATCGTCGTATTAACCATTAAAAATAGGGTAAATTACATCTACCTTCCCTGAGATTTGATATAATTATAAATACCTCATCATTGTTTGAAAAATTACAAACACCAGTTTGCCATTGAATTTTTTTATTAAAATTGTAGAAAAATAACATGAGGAAAATTGTATTACTCCTCTTCTGTGTAAAAAATTTAAGAAACTTCTCCCTACGCATTGTAGTCCAAAAAATTTTAAGAATTAAATAAAAAAATAATTAAGTGCATAAGGGTATTTTGGTCAATTTATCCATAATAATGAATGGAAAACGGGTTATTTGTTAGACGGTTACAAACCTCAGAGGGTATTTGTAATTTCTCAAACAACAACGGAGTATTTGTAATTATGTCAAACCTCAAAAGAACTAACTGTAATTTACCCTTAAAAATATTAACATTAGCATGTAGCATGTAATCGTTTACGATTAACTTATATACACAAATTCAACGAGTATTTTAAAGATATAATTGATGCGAGCGTGTAACTTAATCAGTTTCTCGTTACTTGAGGTATTGTCGCTTTAGCACCTGTATGAACTTTATGATTTTATTCTAAAAAGACGTCTTCCTAGCAAAAAAAAGCCTTAGAACTTATACACTATTCAAACTCATCGTCTACAAAAAGTTAAACTTGTTAATTTTCAACTAAAATTACCAAGTAATAGGATTTGGGTGCAAAAGCATACATAACTATTATCGGCAGCATATTAAGGAAAGGGCTAGAGAATTAGAGAAATCATTTATTCAAATCAAATTTGATTGCATCAAACAATCATACAAGTGTGATATATTTTATATGATTGATCACTTTTTTTTAATTATACATCGTTCATACATCATTTAATTAATTTAAATTTGATTAAATTCAATTTGAGTTAAAATTTTCTGAAAATGAACTAGTTCTTTTTTTAAAAGTTAAAAATGATGAATTTTATTAATGGGAAGTAAAGTGATTATATTCAATCATATCGGCTGTTAATATCGAACAGAGACACTTACAAACAATCAAATCAATAATATCACATAAACTAACACCTAGCTATTATAACAACAAATCATACGTACTATACAGTAAAAATGACATCAACCCACGTAGGAGTTCGAACCCATGACCTCTAAAATCATGGCCTCAGCTTCGCCAACTAAACTAAGTCTTTTTGCCGAAAAATGAGCTAGTTGTGTTGAAAGATTTGGATTTGGGGAGGAGCCAACCAACTGTTTTGCATTAATTATATTATTATAGGGCTGCTATTAAGTACGTAGGATTTTGACCAAGGAAAGTCAAATGTGGGGAGAGATGTTATCGTGTAAAGTGGAATTGGAAGGTTTTGGTGGGACACAATCCGTCGGATCAGATTTAACACTAGGTTTTCCTAGATTGCATGACAATGGACGTCTGATAATGCCATGTCCACCCAACCTGTTAAAATTGCAAATTGGTCCTACACTTCATAGTTATTTTAAATTCAACCCTATATTTTACAAAATTTTAAATTTAATTCTATGTTTCATTAAAAATTGTAAAAAAAGCTCCATCCTACTAACAGATATTAAAACTAACGGCTGCCAATTATTTTGACCCATGTGTACGTGACTTTCACGTATGTTATTGGCAATTAATTTTAACATCTATTAGTATTGAGATTTTCTTTTTTTTTTGTAATATTTTGGACTCTTTTACAATTTTTAACGAAAGAAGAAATTAAATTTAAAATTTTGTAAATGTTAAATCAAATTTAAAATGACCATAATTATGAAATTAATTTTACAATTTTGCCCCGGCCAACTACAAGCACCAAAACCCAGGTGCCCTACGCGCCCGCACACGCGCTATTCTTTGGTAGATAATTCAAATTTCAAAAAGCGAGATTTTCAAAAAGTCTACTTAGGGTTCGGAAAATAGTGCAGAAATCGGGGTGCAAAAATGCGATTTAAGAAATAAATAACATAAGAACAGCCCAGAACCGCCTCCCGAGACGGCGGGTCTGTCTTACAGTAATTTCAGTGAGCAGTCAAATCAATTCGACCGTTGTTGACGGTGAGAGGAAGATAAAGCCTTCTCCTCCTCCTTTCTCTTCATCGTCTTCTTCTCCTTCGCATCGGCAGCTTCTTCATTTTGGGGCTACATTTAACTCTGTAAGTTTTATTTATTTTGTATTTTATATATTTTTGTTGTTAATTTTGTTGAGTTTTCTCGAAGAGAAGATTAAAACGTATCATCGAAATGAACAAAATAAATCGGATTATGGCTTTCTGAAATATTACCAATGTTGAAAAAGAATGAAAGGAACAATTTTTTAATATTATTTTCGTAAATATACGGTTTAGATTAGTTTCATTCTTAGGTTAATTTATATATTTACCATGATATTGATGAAATGGGTTAGTTTCTTGATTCTTATAGATATGATTTTCTTAAGATATTCCATTTAATGTTTGAAATATTAACTTTGGTTGTAGTTTATTATGTTTTTTTTTTTAGATTTTCCATGTAATTTTTTTCTGAAAATTATTTGTTGGAGAATATTTTGAAATAATGATGTATTTATTGTTGTGATGAATTGGAGTTGTAGTACATTTGAGAATTATTTTGGCTAAAGAGGTAACTTCATTTGTATGATGTTTTATAATTAAAATTTTAGAGTTAAATGCAATTTGCTTCCATGTGTTAACCAAAAAGAGCAATTACCCCTGTAAAGAAATAACTAGTAATTTATCCCCTTGTGTTATTCAAAATGCAGCAAACAACCCCCTCACAGGGGTTTTTTTGCTCCATTTTTTAAAATACAGGGAGTAAATTGCTATTTATTTTTTCACATGGAGTTTTTTGCACTTTTGCATATCACAAGGAGGTAATTGCATTTTTTCCTAAAATTTTAGTTTAATATAAGTTCATTAATATATATATTGTTTGTTATGAAAGTTGTTGAATGACTAAGATATATTTTGTTGAAGTGTGGTAGTTTTATTACGTAAATGAATTGTTGATTTTGTTATATTAAAATGTGTATTTTGTTATATTCACATTTTAAATCTGAGTGGGATATGTATTTATTGAATTTATGTTGTTTATCTTGATAAAACGATAACTTAATTATACAGTGTTGTTGTACAATCTTAAATGCAATTCTCTTTTTCTATAGGATGGATATAACACAAGATTTTGGTCCACGTGATCCGAGCGTCTTGTACCAACAGGCGAACCATCGGTCGCAGAACGTAGTTGCAGGACTTACTGACACTACACTACATGTGAGACGAGGCGTACTAAATTTTGCGCATTTGCTCCAGAAAGCCCCACGCAACCCTCGTGTTCTTCAGTTATTGTATGAGATGGGCTTCTATGGTGTGCTACGTTGTGGGCACATTGAGATTGACTCCCACCTTATCACTGCATTAGTAGAGAGATGGAGACCTGAAACACATACATTTCATTTCCTAGTGGGAGAGGCGACTATCACCCTCCAGGACATCGCTCTATTATGGGCCCTTCCTATTGATGGTCATCCCATAATCGGAAAGGATACAAAAAAGAGTACTCAAGAGTGGCAGGACTATTGCCTTATATGGCTAGGGTTTCGTCCCGACGCGAGCTCACTTAGGCATTCTTGCCTCAAGATGTCTGCATTGATCCAACGCCTACTAAATCATCCAGTCAATGGTGACAGCAACATCGTGGAGGTCATGCAGGAGGCGAGGATGTGTGCCTTATGTCTTTTTGGTGGTGTTATGTTCCCTGATGCACAAGGGAGTCACGTGTCATTGTTATATCTCCGCTACATGGAGAACATTTGTGACACAGGGTCATATAGTTGGGGCACAGCAGTATTAGGTTACTTGTACAGAGAGTTATGCAATGCATCACAAAAAGGTAAAATGAATATAGGTGGAGCTATGCATCTTCTACAGGTACAACTCAATCTAAACACTTTACATGTTCATACCTTTACGATCTTATGTTGTTGTTACTTATGCCAAATACTTGTTATAGATATGGGCATGGTCTCGCATAACGATGTTTACACCTAAAAAAGTAGATGACAAAATAGAGATGGGGTCCATAGTGGTTGATGAGGATAACATCTTACCTATTCCTCCATATGGTGCACGGTACGTAAAATGTATAGATAATGATTTGATGAGGCATACTTTTTGTTATTGTCGTTCAACAATTGAAGTATACCTTTTTTTTAAAAAAATAAAATAAAATTGGGCGTGTAGATGGACGATGCAGATGAGTCTAAAACACACCGTTACACACTCATTACGTATCTTTAGGGAGATGTTTGACAGGATGGTTCCAGGGGAGGTTAGATCCTCAACTTTATATTTGATTAAATATTTAAAGACACTGCCTTAAATTTAATAACTTGTATTAAAATATCATTGCAGTTTATATGGCAGCCATATGATATGGATTCAGATGAAGTACGATCATTATCGGATACAGCCGCACCTCATCTGTGGGCTACAAAATGTCCATTAATCCACTATGCAATCGTGGAAATTCACCACGCAGAGCGGGTTCTCCGGCAATTTGGCATGATTCAAGATATCCCTCCTATTCCAGATGTAAGTGAGCGTAACTTACATTCAATCGATCGTCGAGGCCGTCCTAAAGAGGATTGGGCTTGGTATCACAGAGAGTATGTTGCACAATGGGCTAATGTACAAGAACTGGTTGTTAGAAAGCCGATGATCCAACCAGGTGGCCCAAGCATGGTCGACGATTACATGCCTTGGTACTATCAAATCACAAGGATTCGAATTTCCAAATCACTTGAACCAAACACAATTGGATTCCATCCCACCAATCTAACTGACTGGCAACATGTGGTACGTGGAGAATTGCTTTACATATTATATTAAAGTTTTATCATATGATTGTGAAATTTATTAACACTTAGACATATAAATGTCAGGTTAATAAATTGGAACAACTAATTGTAAGCTGTGACACAATAGATAACGAGGATTTACAAGCATTAAACCGAATGAGGGTAACATGTCGTGGCATAGCGACAGATCTCATTGATTACTCCCGAGCACGTTACCCTGCTGCACAAATGCATGACCTTGTTCAGGATTTCTCACAAGGTGGACGCTACATCATTAATAACCAAAAGCGTCGGACAGAGAGGTCCAGCAGTTCTAGTCTTCAGGATAGTGATACAATGGAACTTGGAGGATGACCCTTGTGGTTTGAGACGACGGCTTTGTGTATAAGTGTTATTTGAGTAGAGGTTCCCTAGTCAAGGTCGTCTTTGATCGTAACCGGTTCTCTAATCGTTGTCACTCATTAAGCGTGATTTGATGCTTAAGTTAGTTAAGATCGATTCAAAAGCAATATCACTTACATCTGGAGGGCTTTAGCCTAATCACATCAAGATGACATGAACAACTAACGACCATTGATTCAAAATAGGTATAAATAATTTGTTTAGAAGAAAAACACAGAGTGTGTAGCTTTTTTTAGGGATAAAATTACACTCCCCATCCCTGAAATTTGGTGTAATTACACGTAGATCTTATGTGGTTTGCAAAATTATATCTAGTACCCCTGAAGTTTGCTTTTGTCTAACAAATAGGTTCATCCGTTGGTTAAAATTCACACTTACCCTCGATTGACTTATTAATGACTTAATGCAGGTCAAATAAATCTTTTACGACTAAATTACCCTTATAACAGTGAAGATATACATCCTCTCGTGCATTAACGTGTGACGATATATAAGGGTAGTTTGATCATAAAAAGATTCGTTTGATCTACAATAAGTCCGCAATAAGTCAATCGATGGCAAATATCATCCTTAATTTATTTTTAGTTTTTTTGCAAATGTCAACAAATTCAATGATTTTGATTCACGGAGGGACCAATTTATTATACATAAGCAACCCTCAGAGACACTAAATGTAATTTTTCAAACTACATGGGGTTTACATGTAATTACACCAAATTTCAGGAGAGGGAAGTGTAATTATCTTTTTTTTATTATAAATTGTTCTATTTTAAAATATATATATATATATATTTCTTTTTTTTTACTAAACATGGAAGGAGACATAAATGAAGATGATCCATGATTGGTCGACTGCAAGCTCATTTCCGAAATAATTGTCATACACTGGCGTCATGATTGTAGATGAGCTCCACTCCAGTATTTCAATTGGAATGTGCCCCCCTGCAACCCCACCCCCCACACATTGGTACCGATATTTTATTGTGAAGATATTGAGTTCAAAATTTATTGGGACGGAAAATTTTTTTTTGGAAAAGAGACCGTTGAATGATAAAATTACAGAATTACCTAGAACCCGATGGCTATGAATTTAAATTATAGGATAATTTATATCGACATTCTTAGAGTTTAAATCTAATTATATAAACACCCTGACCTTAATTCTTTATAAAATTACAGGTACACCAATTGAGGGGGTGTTAGTGAATTGTCCCCAATGGGTATTTGGGTAAAGTTTCATCTTTAAATAGTTCGTGTACTTGCAATTACAACTACAACCTAAAAGAATGTACTTGTAATTTTACAAAGTATATGATGTTTGTATAATTAGACGTAACTTCAGGGATATCAACGTAACTTACCCCCATATTATATAGTAAAAATAATTTTGTTCGGTAAAATGTGAAATATAAATATATATTTTTAGGTCAAAGTTTATAAACAAGATAATTATTTCTGTATTTTATTAAAATTACCAATTTGAATGCAAGGTGTTTTTATTTAGCTGACATGTTGATATTTTAGATTTTTTATAAAGGAAAATCGAAGATATTCTATTTTTGAAAAAGAAAATTCTAATAATGAATATAGAATGCTTCTTTTCAAAAAAAAAATTCAACTATTGTCATTAATTACGATTTCTTTTATTTAATAAGAGCTTAATTGTAATTGCAGTACCAAACATGGTTAGAAAGAAAATACCCCTTGTTCTTTAAAAATATAAATAACACCCTCTAAAACTGTACTCGTAATCTATATTGACACCTTTCAACACTAGAAGAAATATAGTTTTTTGGTCAATTGTCATGGTTAAAAGTAAAAGATCGTGACGAGTATTAATTAACCATGACTGCACAACAACTATTAGTTGTTGTTTCTGCAAATGATGCCAAAATATTTGCTACAACTACAAATTGAATATTCTGGCGATAGATAAAATCCTAGCGAGTATTGATTAACCTTGGTCAAAATTTAAAATTTTACATCAATTTTATGTAATCGTGGTAGATAATGTTAATTTACTACGATTTTTAAGGCCCAGTGATTTTTGGAGTAGGGAATAATCAATTTTTATGTAGTGCAAGAGCAAAAAACTTACATGAACACTCTTGAGGAAAATTGCATTTACACCCCCTCAAGGGGTGTACTTATAACTTCATAAAAAATATGGGATATATGTGTAATTAAACCTAATTTCAGGAAGTGTGTCGATATTTTATTCTTGAATTTAATAATTAAAACACCCCTCTTATTTTACAAAAAGAAAAGCAGGAAAAAGGTAAAAGCAAAATAATATGTCACAAATATTTATTTTCACCAATAATATGGTTTTCTTAGACGAAAATAAAGTTATGAGATTTATTAAAGTTAATTTTGCCAACTTTCATACCGAAAAAGTAGTGATTAGAGATACCCTTTTTAGAACAAGTGGAATTAATTATAATTAGCGGACGTCATTAGTGAATAACTTACAATAATTAGCTAAATATTAATGGACAGAGAGGGTATTTTTTTTATTAGTTAAAGGTCATTTTCGGGACATGAAAATTATTATTTTAGTACGAACCTCGTGTCTGCCGTATGCAATCAAGTCAGAGACCAATTTCAACGTGGCCAAAAACGCCTTCCGTCGGCAGCCAATATCATTGGCTACTCAAATGACCGTTATACCCCTCTCTCTATCAAATTAGAGTAAAACCTTTATAAATTAATAATGTTGGGACCACGTAATTTTATTAATTTAAAGAGGTATTAATTAATAGATAAATTAATAATTTATTAATTTAAAGAGATTTTCTCGATTCAATGAACCTCATTATATAATCTTCATGAAAAAGTCATATACATTATATCGACTAATTGAATGATGTTCATGTACAATGTGACTAATTAAATATAATATAGGGTTAAATACACTTTGCACCCCTGAACTATGCATGTAGTCGCATTTAGGCCCCTAAAGTATGAAAGGTAACAGAAAGGCTCCTCATGATATGGATTAATTTTTTTATGATGAAAATATCCTTATTGTTTACACCCATAAAATATATTTATTTCAATCATTCCCCCAAAATATAATTTGAATTATTATAAAAATTATATTTAACATAAATACTATCCAAATTTTATTATTTTTATAATTAGTATAGAATCTATATAAACTCTATAAATTTACAGTCCTTATATTTTTTTTACATAACTGTTTAAAAATTTACATAATTTTTGCTTGTGTAGTTATATATATGTTTAACTTTTTTTAAAAAATAAAATTATTGGTACAATTTAAAAATATTATATCAAACATAATGCACTATAAAATATGCAAATCTATAATATAATTAATCTATAATATTCTATAATATTTTGTATAATGATATGATATAATTTAATTATGCGTACATATACCTAAACAAAATTATAGTTATATAACATACTTTTTTATAAAATTATATACATTATGTATTTACACATATTTACATATATTTTTTTAACATAAATAATTTACTTTGTAAAACATACATGTATTTTGTAACATAAATAATTTACTGTGTAAAACATATATGCATATAGAGCAATTGTAAATATTTTTTGTAGTACATAATTAACAAAAAAGTTATAAATATTAAATACTATTTTGTAAATAAAATTTGAGTAAAATTTAAATCATTAAAAGTAGTTTCTGCGAAGTAATAAAACATACCTTTAGGGAATAAAATGAAATGTATAGGAGATAAGTGGGAAGGACATTTTTGTCCTTTTAATATCAAATTATTTTATCATGGGCCTTTTTGTTGCCTTTCATACTTTAGGGGCCTAAATGCGACTACATGTATAATTCAGGAGTGCAATATTTAGCCCTATAATATATCCATCTAAAAAAAATAAAGTTCATTGTAGTACGTAGTATTGGTTAAACCTTAATGCAAGTTCATGTACGGTAAATCAACCACTATATAAACAATATCAAACGTTCTTAATTAGTCAATCAAAATCAAAATCATACAACAATGGTTTCTCATCTAAAAGGTATACAAGAATCAATCATGACAGATCAAATACGTAAAGCACTATGTGAGTATAAGAGAGATCACCCCACATGCACTCAAAAAGATTTGCAACAATGGATTGATGAAAATTTTCATTTGAAAGTTAGTCAAGGTACAATATCGAATACACTCAAGTGATTATTTGAGTATCTTTCAGCTAACTTACAAAAAAGAGGGGATACCAAGCTAGATTTAAATTTTAAGAAAAAGCAAAAAACAACATAATTATATTTTATTAAGTTGTCCTAGTTATATTGTAATTTTATAGAAAAATTATTAATTTATAATATTGAAAGAACAATAAATTTACATAAGCGTCTTCCGAAAAATTATTATCTTATTAATTTATCGAAATTATTAATTTAGACCTTGGGTCCAAATTGGGACCGAAAAAAATTATTACTTTAAAAAGGTTATTAATTTATTGAGTATTAATTTATAGAGGTTGTAACGTATCATTAATTTCTTGGAAATTGTAAAAACAAAAAAAAAAGATAGCTGAATTAATGAAAATTAAAGAGTATTTAACAGGTAAGATTAAGACGTGTTTCGTATGCTTTGTCGGTTTTAGAAATATCCATGATTGTTTCGCAAAAATAATTATCTAAATTTCAGTAAAATTAAAAGAATGAATATGATTAGGGATCATTATACTGATCTCCCTGAGGTTTGGTATATTTACACGAAAATCTCATGTGATTTGAAAAATTATATCTAGTACCCTTGAAATTTGCTTCCATCCAATAAATAAATTCATCCGTTAATTAAATTCATCAAATTTGCTGATATTAATAAAAAAAAAATTGGATGAAAATCCATATTTACCCCCGATTGAATTTCATGTCAAACAAATCTTTTTACGATCAAACTACCATTATACATCTTCATACATTAATGCATGTGATGAGGTATATCTTCACCCTTATATGGGTAGCTTAGTCTGAAAAAATTGTTTGACCCGCACTAAATCAATTGAAGGTAAATATCAATTTTCATTCAGTTTTTTTGTTGATATCAATAAATTCAGTGAATTTTGACATATAGAGGGACCTATTTGTTAGATGAAGCAAACTTCAATAGTACTAGATGTAATTTTATGAACTACGGAAGTGTATGTGTAATTAGACCAAACTTTAGGGAGGATGGTGTAATGATCCATATAATTATGACCTTACTATAAAATCGACTGTTCCATAGATTATAAATAATTACGATTTACAAAATCATGATATATTAACACTATTTACCATATTTAAACAGAATAAATAAGTTTTAACCACATTTAATTAACATTTATTATAATTTAGTTATGACTAGAATATTTATTACGGTTTTTAGCTGTTACTATTGGTTTCGATCTTAACTGCAGAAATAACATTTAATAATTATTGTGCAATTATAATTAATTAGTATTCACCATAATTTTTTATTTTTGACTATAATAATCAGTTACGATAGAAATCATATTTCTCCCAATATATGACACCACAAAAATAATATGGAAAATACTATAAATTAGGATTTTTTTTTTTTAATTTTAATGATTGTCCACCATTCTTAAATAGTGTCCTCCAAAGGAGTTTGTGCACTTTCAAAGATGACTTTGGATGGTAGAAATTAGCTTTTGAAGTGCTCACCATATCCACTTGCAAATTTGGATTTGACACTTTTGATTGGGACCTTTTGCTTTGTAACAATTTCTTGGAATTAACATCCAAACGAGGAATAGCTCAATTGAGGAAGTTGAGGTTCCATGATCCTAGAGGTTATGGGTTTGAATCTCTTGTGTGGGATGATTTGTTTATATTGTATAGTAGGTTTATTTGTTGCTGTAATAGCAAGATGTTAGTTTATGTGATATTGTCGATATGATTTTTGTATTTGTCTCTGTCCAATATTGATACTGATAGGACTGATTGTAATCGTTTTATTTCAATTAATAAAAATTCATCGCTTTCAACTTCAAAAAAAAAAAAAAAAAAAAACCCCACCCCCAAGTTTAATTGCTTTTATTAGGCTGATATATTGCTTAATATATTAAAATATTAATATAATCATATAATTATCGCTCTTATCGTAAAAGAATTATTTTCATAATTTGACAGTTTTCTTTTAATGAAAATCCACCTATTATCATTTACATTTTTTAAGCTACTTTGTTACTTCATAATAATTGGACTATCGAAGGGAATTCGAGAGCCGACCCGAAATTATACTTAGGTTATTTGTAATTCTTATAATTCTTTGTAAACACTTTAGTATATAAATTCACTTAACAGCAATTTATTATAATTTATGAAAACTTATTTTAGTAAAATTAAATTTGAGCGATCCCAAGTATAGGAGTATTTTCCTAGCACGTAACTCTTTAGTATTTTGCATTTAACTTCTACACACATTTCACTAGAAAAATTATGACTATTCGTCATAGTTAATAATTATGATTAAAAATTTAATTTTTTATAGCAAATACGATTAAATTAAGGCTTCACGATGGTCATTAGTCATTATTTCTGTAAGTGATGTCAAAACAATAATCATAACTAAAAACTGTGTCAAATGTTGATTAAGCGTGGTTATAATTAAATTTTCGTATTGATTTGATTTCACTGTGGTAAATAATATTGAGTTACCATAATTTTAAAGTCACGATCATTTATAATGTAGGAAAAATCAATTTTACAGTATTTCACAATCTATCAATGATTTTCTCACAGTAGTGGATATTTATTGAGGGTGTTAGGTGTTGATAGCTTAAGTACGAATCACTTATTTACTAAATTATTAGAGTTTGATTAGGTGAATTTTTCAAACAAACATATTACACATATATAATAAATGCATGACCTAAATAGATGTAGGTCAAAAAAGGAACTTGCAACGTCCGATTTGATTGACTTCTATATAAATTCATCGCTTCTATATATATAAAAAAAAAAAATAGATATTTAATAAACGTGATTTATAAATATACGCGGTACACAATTAATCCTATTTTTAAGTTTTGGGGTAATAATTTAAAAATATTAAGAGAAATATTTATCAAACTATAAAATAAATGACATTATTATTTTTAAACTTTTATAATTTTATTTTGTTTTCCTTCACTAAAATCTATGAGTTTGACTCCCACCAATGAGTGGATATTGGTTTACTTTAATAAATAATAATTATCGATTTATTATAATAGTAGTTATGATTAATTATATATATATATTTGATATTGGTAATCAGCATACATTAATTGTTATTAATTAAAATTTGTGATGTTATAATTATAATGTATTCTTTAAAAAATTATTAAAGAAAAATTGGTCCCACCACTAAAATATCAATCATGGAATACAACAAATTTTCCAGCTATTTTGTTAGACATATATGCTTTCACATTTTAGGTATTCTTGCATTACGCTTTTAAATGAAAAGCCTTGTCTTTCTCTCTCTCCTTTTTTTTTAAAAAAAAAAATTCCCTTGTCTTTTTTAATTTGTAAATTAAAAAATATGCACCAAGAAAAAAAATTATTATTATGGTAGACTTTTATCTACATTTGAAGGGCTGTGAACCAATAACCTTTTAATTGTGAGCTTGTAATTTTATAGTTTTATTATCCCAATATAAAATACGAACATACATATTCAGACCAATTTCAATGCTAAACAGCGCTATCTAAAATGAGAGAGTATATATATGCCTGTTTGAATCGATATATGCAGGAAGTTAATATTTTTTCATATACTTCTGATTGCATCGTCAATCTTGACCACATTCTTGAAAAAAATTATGTATTCTTGAATGGTATGAATTTAGTCAATTTAATTCTCATCTGTTGATAAAAATCTCTATTAATACTCATATCACATTTAAATAGACTTATGTGCCTAATGATTAAATCTGATGTCCTATTAAAATGTTCGATATTATGGATTTAAGTCCCACCAGGTGTGGAGGAATTTTTCTCACTTAATTATATGAGTTTGTAAATTTGTTATAACTTATTTCATTATTTTTAATTATACTGATGCATTAAATTGAATTGATATATCTATAATGATGTAATTCGTATTAAAAAAACAAGTTAGCAGGCAATCAAATCCACAGATTGATGAAAAAAAGCTTTTTCCAGAATCTGAAAATCTACACACAAAATCAAAGTCATGAATTATGAAAAGGGACAAAAACAAGAAACAATAAGATATTAATATTTATTTTGTTTGGCTATAAGTAACGGATACCTCCCATTCAAATCCTTATCATTCCCATCACAAAGCAAAATTTCACATTATTTCTGAATTAAAAATTATTATTATTATTATTATTTCCTTTCAAGAATTAATTTCCACTAAATTAATGATGAAGGGCTTTATCTCTTTATCATTCCCCATAACGATCATAAACAGCATTATCTTTGACTAACTCTCAATTTTCATTACAACGGTATCCTATGCTAACGTTATAATCTTCATTACCAAATACAAGTTTCTGTATTAAGTTTGGTTGCATAACTGATTATAAAATAATTAATTATGAAATAATTAATTTTGGGATATTTGATTTTAGAAAAAAAATTATAGTATTTGAATTCACAATTTTATAATAAATTATATATGTTCAGATTGTAATCAAATTCCAAATTATTCTAATTCTTGAGTGGATAAATTACATCGACATTCTTAAGGTTATGCTGTGATACACAAACGTCCTTAATATTGTAAAATTACAAATACAACCCTTAAAGTTATAATTGTAATTATAACTACATCCTTATTCAGATGCAAAGTTTACACAAATATCATTCGAATAAATATTACACTAATTACCCTCGGGGGTGTAGGTATAATTTATCCTTCTTAAAAATGAGGGAACAAAAATTTCATTTAATGGGCAATTATATGAAAAATAATTGCAGTGCAACTAAAAATCCAAAAAGTGAAAATGGCGTCAAACAAGACAAAAAATTTGTATTCGGACTCGAAACACAAGTTTGACCTGTTCAATTATAGGGCCAGACGATCATTAAATGTATTAACACAATAAAAAAATAAATAAATTTTTGAAAGGGCATTTGTGTCATTTCAGCACTGTGCATTCTGATTTTCTACCTAAACTTAGACAACCAAGAAATATTTAAACATTGAGTTTTCACCTAATATCTGATCAAGGTATCTTAATTAACCCACAGAAGCTTCCCCCCATCAATTTTTTTTATTCACTTTTTTCTCTTACCAAGAAAAATTAAAATTAAAATACTGGAAAACTCTCTCTTTTTTTTTTAACAAAAATAAATAAATAAAAGATACGATCTTCCTCACACTCTTTCTTTTTCAAAGAGAATACTGTTACGTACACAAGATATAGAGAGAGAAAGGAAGAGAGCGCATGTAGAGAGAGAAAACTGGAATTGTAGCCGCACAGCATAGGCGGCAAAGAGGAAGAGCAAGCGAGAAAAAGATCATCTTTAGATCTGCGTTGCTGTTTCTTCTCGTTTCAGTAACTGGGCTATCAATATCAAGATCAAAGAGTGCAAGAATTCGCCGAGTTTGACTCTGCATTGATCCACTGTATCAACCGCTCGCCCACTTGAATTTTCTTGATTATCTCAGTGTTTCTCCCTGTTTTAGGCATTTGTGGCTTGGAACTCGAAGTGGGCACTTGGAATTTCGCTTGCATTGGTGGGGTGTCGGTGGAATGGTGGTTTTCTGGGGGCGGTCGCCGGAGCTCCGGTGAGTTTCCGGGCTGAGCTCCGGCGGTCTTGTGAAGAATAAGATCAGGAAATAATGTGGAATTGAGGGTAAGATAGTGAAAATGTTCAAGTCGGCGCGGTGGAAGAGCGAGAAGAACAAGGTCAAAGTTGTGTTCAAGTTGCTGTTTCATGCAGCTAAGGTACTCTCACTCTCTTATCATACAGACATAGTTACATAGATAAACTTATGTGTTTTTGTGTTTTCATTTGTATCTAGTGTGTGCATTTTGTGTTTCTTTCTTGATTTGATGAGAAAACGCATATCAAGATTGAATTTTTCTGTAGAAATTTTTATTCTTTTGTTTTTAGAAACAGTAAAAGATTGATATTTGGTTTTTGGAATAAGTGGGATAGATTGTGAGGCATTTTGAATCAAACTTGTGTTGAAGGAAGCAAAAGTTCATTACAGATGTTTGAGGTTTTTTGATCTTCTCTTACATTTCTGATTATACAATGATGTTTGAAATTTGAATTTTGGGATAAATGCTATGCTCTTTCTGTCATTCTACTACTGAAGTACATAAAGGAATCTTGTTTCTCTGCCTTTTGCTTTTACAGCATTTTCTTGGTGTAAATCTGATTTGAACAAATCCTCAAGATTATGTTGACTAAAGGGAACTTTTTGAAAATAGTTGCCACAGGTTGGAGAAGATGCATTAATGATCTCTGTTGTTCCTGCGGATGTTGGTAAGCCCACAGTAAAATCGGACAAGGCAGCGGTTCGAGACGGGAGTTGTTTCTGGGAGAATCCCGTGTATGAAACGGTGAAGTTCAATCGAGATCCGAAATCGGGGAAGATTCATGAGAGGATATACTACTTTGTTGTAGGGACGGTATGGAACCGTTATGGAGATGTGAAAATTTATGCTTTGCTTTGCTGCCAAGTGATCATCTAAAGCTGACAGTTCTCTTTTCCAGGGGTCTTCTAAAGTTGGAGTTATTGGGGAAGCTTCCATTGATTTTTCAAACTATGTCGAGGCAACTAAGGTCTCATTGGTGTCCCTTCCGCTCAAGAATTCAAGAACGGAAGCTGTGTTGCACGTAAGTTGATCCATTTTCATTTTTTTCGTTATGTTATGGGGTGCATTTCTTATGCATTGTTTCCTTAAAAAAATGTATTTAAATTCTGTACAGGTTTCGATTCAAAGGATGCAGGAGTCCGTTGATCATAGGTGCAGACCGTGCAGTTCAATACTGTTGTTATGTTTTGTTTCACATTTTACATGCAGGGATTAAATTGAGAATGTTTGTTTACTTTGTTGGCTCTCACAGAGATGTAGAAGAAAACGAGACTCCGAAATTGAATTATAAAGAGCACAGCTTGATGTCACATTTGAGCAATGGTGATATCGATGGAACCATAAAAAACAATACCGAGGTAGCTAATGGCTTTTTCGTTCACAATTCTACCTTTCGTACTGACAGTCAAAATGCTTTTGTCGGTGCTATGTGTTAAATTGGAAATGCTGATGTTGAATAATTATCCGTTGGCGTTCCTTTTTAACAGGATGTGCCGTTAAACAAGATTGTTCCCCACGCTACTGAATTTAATGGGAACCGTCGAGCATCTAATGGATCTGATATCACGATGTCGAGCTCTGAGAGCAGCTCCGGAATCGACAGCGTTCATCGGGAGTCTGCTGGACTCGTATCATCTCTGAGGCCTCAGGGGCAGAATGCGGATGCACAAACGACAGTGTATGAAGAGCATCAGAGGTCACATTGGGGATGGCTAGGAAATCCTGCCCTTGAAGCTAGTACAGATGACTCTTCAAGCACTCCGAGAGAAACGTTTTTACAGCAGCACTTGGAAGAAGCGCCTGATGTTGTGATTGAGAAGCTGAAATCTGAAGTCGCTGCTTTATCCAGGCAAGCAGAGATTTCTGAGTTAGAATTGCAGACGCTTCGTAAACAGATTGTCAAAGAGAGCAAAAAGGGTCAAGATCTCTATAGAGAACTTGTTTGCTTGAAAGAGGAAAGAGATGCTTTGAAGGGAGAATGTGAGAGACTAAAAGCTGCTCGGAGACGCATAGATGAAGCGAAAAGTAGAACCAACTCGCAACTTGAGGGAGGGGATTTGAGGGTGATTGTTGAAGAACTCAGACAAGAGCTAAATCATGCGAAAGAACTCAATGCCAATCTTCAAGTTCAGCTTCAAAAGACGCAAGAATCGAATTCTGAACTAATTCTTGCCGTGCGTGACCTTGATGAGATGTTAGAACAGAAAAATAGGGAAATATTGAGCCTCTCGAGTGGATTGTCGGCGAAAGATATTGATGAAAAGACTCAAGAGGCGGGCTCCACAGATCAGCGAGACAGAGATAATGACGACGCGGAACAGAAAGCTCTGGAGGAGCTTGTGAAGGAGCATGTTGATGCCAAGGAATCATATCTTCTGGAACAACAGATCATGGACTTGCGTAGTGAAATCGAAATCTACAAGCGAGATAAAGATGAGTTAGAGATGCAAATGGAACAGCTTGCCCTTGACTACGAGATCATGAAGCAAGAAAATCATGAAATGGCGTATAAGTTGGAGCAGAGCCAGCTACAGGAACAACTGAAGATGCAGTATGAATGTTCTTCCTCGTATGCCGCTGCCCATGAACTTGAATCCCAGGTAGAAAACCTGGAGAACGAACTGAAGAAACAAAAGAAGGAATCAGTTGATGCATTGCTCACGATAAATAAACTTGAAGACCAGATAGAAAACCTGGAAAACGAACTGAAAAAACGAACAAAGGAATCAGCTGATGCCTTGGTCGCGATAAATGAACTGGAAGCTCATGTCAAGAGCTTAGAGGAAGAACTCGAAAAGCAGTCACAAGGGTTTGAAGCTGATCTGGAAGCTCTTATGTGCTCCAAAATTGAGCAGGAGCAGAGAGCAATAAGAGCTGAGGAAGCATTGAGAAAAACGCGGTGGCAAAATGCTAACACGGCAGAGAGGCTTCAGGAGGAATTCAGAAGGCTTTCTGTGCAGATGGCATCTACATTTGAAGCTAATGAGAAACTGGCGACCAAAGCTGTAGCTGAAGCAAACGAGCTCCGTTTACAGAAAAGCCATTTGGAAGAAATGATCCAAAAAGCTTCTGAAGAACATGAATATGTCAAAGAAGATTATGAGAGTAGATTGCATCAACTTGCTAACAAAGTGGTATTGATGACAAATCAAGTAGAACGGATGCAGTCAGAAATTGAGGATAGAGCGCTGCAGCTGGAACATCAGAAGAAGCATGCTGAAGAAACTGAGAGGCTTCTCTCAGACGAAATTTTAAAGCTCAAGAACGAGATTGAAACGTACATAGCTAAGAATAAAATTCTGTCAGAGGAGGTGGAAAGTAAGGAGACCTTGATGCATGAGTTGGAACAAATGAGAATATCTGTTAAGGAGATGGAATTGCTCATGGAGCAAGGGAATGACGAAAGAATTGGACTTGAAAGCCAGATTGTGTCGCTGAAACGTGAAGCTGAACAGTTGCAGAAGGAATTGAATAAAATGAGTTGTCTTTTGGAAGAAAAAGAGTCGACAGTCGGGAATCTGCAGTCAGAGCTAGACTCTCTTAAAGCACAGTATACAGAGTTGAAGCATTCTCTATTAGAGGATGAGTTGGAGAAAGAGGAGTTAAGGAAACAAGTAGTTTTATTAAGAAGCGATCTGAAGAAGGCGGAAGATGCATTAAGTAGCATGGAGAAGACGATTAACGCTGGAGCAACTCGAGGTGCAGTCGAAGCAACTTCAGAAACTAGTAAGCCTGTTTCTTGTGGCTCTGAAGAGGCTGCAAATCTCAAGGAGAAAATCAAGTTGCTTGAGGTAATCTGCGTCCTGGCTGAGTTTATTCATATGTTATTATACACTGAATGCTATATGTCAAAGTCAGATCAGCCATAAAAACGTCTCTAATTCTAACAGGCGGTAGAGATAGTTTCGTATGTTATTAAATATGAAAATGCTCGATGAACGGGCTT
Source organism: Sesamum alatum (assembly GCA_034509735.1). Taxonomy (NCBI): domain Eukaryota; kingdom Viridiplantae; phylum Streptophyta; class Magnoliopsida; order Lamiales; family Pedaliaceae; genus Sesamum; species Sesamum alatum. The sequence goes on from JACGWO010000002.1 coordinate 39,536,189, forward strand.
CAAAATACTTGTTTAATGGGTTCAGCTATACGTGTTTCAATGTTGCTATAGAATATGGGATGCTGATTTGAGTTTCATGACAACAGGATCAGATCAAGTTAAAGGAAACTGCTTTGGAAATCTCAAGTAATACATTTCTAGAGATGGAAAAGGATCTTCGGAACAAAATTGAAGAGCTAGAAGAGAGACTGGAAGCGCTCGATGAAAGCAGTATTCGTTATTGTGAGAACGATGTCGAGAAGGTTGGCAAGCTTTGCTTTGATCGAAGATTTTGTCGTAAATTGTTATACCAATACTCATTATACAGCCGCTAATCCTGTTGGAACTTAAAAAGTGTGGGATTTCTCTTAGATATCGTCCAACTATTTGTTTCCCTGAAATCTAACGACAGTTCTTCCTGGAACACAGGCGTCTCCACCTGCAGAAGACGAGGCCCCGAATCTTAGGTTGAATGAAGAGGAAAGAAATTCAGACGAAGATTCAAGCACTACGAGCAAGATCTCAATTCCCAACAATTCTACAACAATATCAATAAAGAGGTATCACTTCAAACACATATAACTTCATTTTGCTTGCAACTTGACACGACGAAAAAAAAAAAAAAAAAGAAAGAAGTTTCCCCATCTGACCTCGACTGAATTTAAACGACAGCAATAATACGGCCGATACTGGATATCTTGATGAATTCAAGAACGAAATGGCGTTGCTGAGGGAGAGGAACGAATCAATGGAGGCAGAACTGAAGGAAATGCAGGGGAGATATTCAGAATTGAGTCTCAAGTTTGCCGAGGTAGAGGGAGAACGACAACAACTTGTAATGAGAGTACGTTATCTGAAGAATGCAAAGAAGAGATCGTGACATCCGGTGAATTTGTTCGACTCAGTATATAGGTAAATTAACTTATTGCACTTCGATGGCGCGTATCCACAGATTTTGCAGGGTATTTTCAAGAATAAATTCTTTGTAAATTGCTGAATATATTTTCTTTCTCGGAATATATCGTTGATTTCGTTATTTCATTACATGTAATAGTAAATCCAAAATGGTCACTTCATCGTTGCAAGAATGCGGCCCCGGTGCCGGATTCTTGTTCTTTTTCTTTCTTGGTCTCTTGATTTTGTTGTGTAGTATCCTTTACAGTATTTGTGATCATATGTAAAGAACTGGTGAAGCTTTTGTTCATGAATATATTCAGTTCCATTGTTCAAATTGTTGTTTCTCTCATTGATGGGGTGATTGATTATATGCAAAAATCAACTTCTCAATAAGGTAAGTGTTTAAAGTGATGAAACTAAATCAGTAATATGTTTTAAGTTTTTTTTTTTTCTTTTTTTGTTAGAATCAATTGCAATTACATTACAATTTCAATCATCAATTATCGATATATGTCAATTACTAACATCAAATATATATAATTAATCAATAACTGTTTGTATAATAGATCAATCAATAACTACTGTTAAAATATATAAATACCCACATACTGATGAGATTCGAATTCTCATTCTCGTGTTGAAAGATTTGAATTATTGAAATAATGCGTAACTTACTCCTTGTTCTTCAACCCCTTAGTCGTTACAAACACCCATATGTTCCCGATGGATCGCAAGTATTGTCATTATTAGGGTTAATTACACTAACCTCCCCTACTACTATGGTAATATACAAATTCCCTCTCTTTACTATCAAAATTACATAAAACTTCCCTTTCAAAGATATCCACCTTACAAATTGCTGCTTCCGTTAGTCAATTTAATGAATTTTGCTGATGTTATAAAAAAAATTTGTCTATACTTCCTATTATACCCTTAACCTGAATAACTCTATTTTTTATGACTTAAATACCCCTTAAGAGTAATTTGTTATTTTTAAATTTAAAAAGGGTATATACTTGTAACTTTTAGTATATTATTTTCTAATATTTTTTTAATCACATATTGTGTATGTGTAGGTTGTGACGTTAATTTCTAGTCCTAACAATCATTCAAGCTTGTAAATTTTGGTGAAATTATATTATTTTATAAAAAATAAAACTTATATTTTGGGAAAAAAATTACTTGAAGATATTTTAATTCACTTCTATTTTCAAGTTTATTGAATTATTTTTAGTTTTATAAATGGAGGGCAAAATGATCATTTAAGCATATACCGTTAAATTTGACTAACACATATTAGTCAAAGGGGGTAATCTGTAATTTTCATAATAAGAGGGAGAAATTTGTATATTCTCATAGTAGCAGGAGAGGTAAGTGTAATTAACCCTTATTATTATTATTGTTATCATTATTATTTATGTGATAATGTGTATGGCTAGCAAGTAGTTAACTACTCAGTTTTGGATAGGCCATTCTTATCAGGTTATGATTCACTCCATCTGGCCAGTGTTGACCAACACGTTTATAATACATTACATCTCGTTTACTTTTTATTATTAAGTTGTATACATAGTTCAGTACATCTAAATAAGGTATTTGCTTTATAATACATTTAAGTTTCGTTTATTTTGGTGTATTAGCTTGACTAAAAAAATTAATATAAATTAATACAATGTTTACTTTATTGTATGAGGGTCCGGTATAAAACCAAAACCTTATACTATTTATTATTTCAGTTGCATAACAATACCACCAAAGGAGGTGGTATAACTTATTACTAGAATAATACAACCATTCTTCCTTAAGTAAACACTTTACAATTTATACAGTATTTTTTAATCATTTGTTTAATTCAAAATAATCCTATCACTCATTTAATACGATTATCAAAGTAAACGGGACCTTAGGTGGGTCGAATAATTCAACCCAGATAATCTAAATAAACATAATAAATTAATACATGATTTTTTTTAATCCTGCCACCCAAATACCTGGTACCATAAAGTAAACAGGCCTAACTAGCGGCAACCGCCACATTCGCAATGACTATTATTTCTCTGTTTCTTAAATATGAATTGTATAAACGATGATATATATGGTATATGAATTAGGAAATGATTCATAGGTCTTACATTAGTTACAAGGGTAAATTATAGTTAGCTTTTCTGAAATTTGGCATAATTATAAATATCCCTTATTATTTGAGAAATTATAAATACCTCCCCTGAAATTTGTAACCGTCTAACAAATAACTCATTTCCATCTATTTTTATGGGTAAGCTGACCAAAATGCCCTTATGCACTGAATTATTTTTTATTTAATTCTTAAAATTTTTTGGACTACAAGGCACATGGAGAGGTTTCTTAAGTTTTTTACACAGAGGAGGAATAATGCAATTTGCCTCATGTGCTTTTTCTATAAATTTAATAAAAATTTAAAGGGCAAAATGGTCAATTTCAGGCCTTTGGTTAAAAATTAGAAACCTCAGTGGGGTATTTATAATTATGCCAAATCTCAAAGAAGATAGATGTAATTTACCCTAGTTACAAACAATGAACGTGCCCAACTTATAAACTTGAGACCTCTTCTTCCTAACGAATCATCTTTTTAGAACAAAATTGTAAGATTATTATAAATGAAGCATTCATGGCCACGCAATGTGGTTTCTTATCAAGAACTCTACATATACATATGTCTGTAATAATTATCTTAAATAAGGAGATTAATTAGTGAGTTGATGAATGACGATAATGCTTCCGCAATCAAAAGTAATATTTTATTAAAGCAGTTTGCAATTTGCATGTGATGTCTGCTAATCGAACTAGATTGTAAGCTGTGGTATTAGGTAGAGAACCAAATATAGTAATCGTCGGAGTTGAACTAATAGGACAAGTTGATATTTTTAGTATTGCAAAACTTAAATATTTGAATTAATTGATTCTCCTCTTCATCGATCGTCACATGACATGCAAGGGACACTGCATATATACTTTGAACTTTGTCTAGATGTACATCACATGATGTTCTGATCAACACACGTATATAAATGTCATAATTTTACCTACATTTTTTGTTAATTATTGATATTTATTGTCGTTAATTGTATGGGAAAACGTGCATTATATACTTTGATGAAGGTGGCTTTTTAATGCGTGTGTGCGTACGCGCGTGTGAGATTAAAATTTTGTGGCGTGAGGTATTGTCTTCTCTTACTTTCTAACCTTCTCGTTTTATTTTCAAAAGGGTTTCATTAGGTAATAAACGCTTTGAGGCTTATAAGTTACGGAATCTTCTCGTCTGCAATTAATATGGGATGTCCAAGACTCCAATATCATCAACCTCGAGAACAAGGAGCCTAGAATAGATATATTGCTTTGTTCCCATGGACAACACCAAATGCTACAATGTGTGATGCGATCGGAATCTGGTCCCTTGCTCAAGGTATTGTTCACTCTACTTATTTAATATCACAATTTTATCATAAAAAGACGTCTCATAGAAATGAAGTTCAGGTACTTATAAGTTGATCTCGTCTGCTTCCGATACAGGCACAACATTATAATATATAGTTGGCCGAGTAGTTATTTCAATTTGAGTTAGTAAAACAATGATGAAATATTTGATCTTACTTTTAGTTTGAGCTCACTTCATAAACAAATTTGAAACTATATATGATTTCAACGAATAAGTTAGTCACAATTTTTTAAATTGATTTTTTCGTTTGTGATAGAAAATTGTACCCTCGCCATGTTGTATAATCTGATATTGAAAATTATAATAAAATGTCTCATATGCTGCTAGGTTTTAATGCAATTTACCCCATGTGATATTGTAAATGAGCAAATTATCCTCTTATGAAAAAAAATTAACAATTTAACCCCCTGTGTTTTCTAAATGGAGCAATCACAGGGAGATAAATTGCTTTATTTTAAAAAATACAAGGGGGTACATTGCTATTTAATTTTTCATAGAGGGATAATTTGCACATTTGCAATATCACAGGGGGTTGCTTGCATTTTTCCCTATGTTGCTTTACCTTGTAGATCACACAGATTTTGGATTCGCCGCAAGTTTATGAGCAGACGGAGATCAAAATTTATTTTTTACACACTCACGCACCCAACACATGCAAACACCCAAGTTCTGAACACGAGACCTTCCATAGAGAAGTCTTGTGCCATTGGGCTGTCCCATGGGATCAATCGGAGAACAAGATTAAGATCACTTCCAACGATTGCATAATCGATTACAAGATAATTAATTTTCAAGTAATTAGTTTTAAAATAATAATTATGGCATTTGGAATAATAACATCATAACTGATTATGCAGAAGTAGGTTATAGTTAAATTTCAAAGCCGGTGTCATTCTTTATAAAGTTGATGATGGAACTAAAAAAGAATTATTTAATGGGCATAATGTGCAGTGGGATTAAAAACAATAAAGTGTAACTTTTATAAAAAATGTGATTCGTACGAAATTTAATCTGAAAGTGATAATTGATAAAGACTCAAACAAATAAGCTACACAAACTTTTTCTATAACAAAAAGGGTTTTCTTTATTTCAAACAAATAAAGCATTTACATAACAAAATTATAGGGTCCATAAAACAAATTTACACCAAAAATGTCTAAAATTAATCTGTCTTCCTTCCCATCTTTTTCCCCCTCTCTGTCAAAAAGCACTAACGACATGTTTGTCTATACGTATTAACACCTCTTACAGCTTCTTGTTGATCAAGCCATAAACTGTGACAAGAGCCATAATAAGTGATTTATCAGCATTGGCTTCCACCATTAATGTCAGTACATCTTCGCCCAAAAGAACTCCTGACGATGACTGCTTTTGTGTAGCCTGCACACACATCAAACATTTGCCCCCAAACGTGTCATTAATTTGTGAAATTTCATTACAAAACATGGCAACTAGTTACTACTTTATATCGGAACCCTTTGTCGTGTGGGACCCATACCGTCCACACAGATCAATAGTTGGCCCGAAAATAAATAAGTATGACATACATACGATACTAAAACACTAACCTCGGCAACAGTTTGGCCCGAAAAGTCGATAATCTTGAGCGCAGATTTCCCTTCCAACCCTAGGATCTTGTAGCAACGTCTACCGATATTTTCGTCACTTTTAAGGTTAACAATGCAAGAAACATCTTTGCTCAATATAGGGTGAGTTCTTCTCACTTGAAACCATGGCCTCTCCTTGCCAACCCTAGAGTTACCAATCCATTTAAACCCCTCCCAATATCCAAAAATTGGTAATTTCTGCCAAAAAGAAAAAAAAACCCATAATTTTAAGAAAACATTCTAAACTCATTAATATCGAATGTCAATAAAAATTAACCAATTTACAAATATACCTTTCTATTTATAGTGAACAAAACTTTGCCATTGGAGTCCATGAGATAGACTTTGTTGCTGCATCTCTGCTGGTAATTATCCACCCGAAAAACGACGTCGCCTCTAGAATTAAATACAGTGCAACCATTCCCATGGAACACTAGAGACTTCATCCATACAGTGAATGTTTCTCTTTCCGACGAAGAAACACAACAACAATTACTACTACTACTATTAGTACTTGTTGACGTATAATTCGGATGTATTTTCGCCATTTATCGACTGGTATGTAAAACGTTCTTCTTTTCTCTCTCGTTTTTTTTTTTCTCAATATTATGAGATGATGGGGAGGAACTCCGAAGAACCCTAAGTATATATTTATACATGTTAAAGAGCACTATACTTAAATGTATTAATTTCTACCTACATATATACGTAATCCACAATGGAAAGAGATCAGATAAGCAAGCTTTTGACTTAATGAGAGCTCCTTAATCCAAAAGCTAATTAGTGGAAACCATTAGATTTAATTAATTAATGCAATTTGCCACTAATAATTAATTAATCCCAACGTTTAGCTTTAGTTGGTACGTAAGTAATTGTGATCTTTGTCGTTAATTTAATTGCGATTAGGACATCATTAATTAGTTGGTCATAAACTAGGAATTATCCATGCAGCGCGCAGTTTGATTTGCAATGAAAACCAGAATAAAAAGATTGATGTCATGAGAAGGACAGCTTCCATTGTTAATTACATTGTAGTTATCGGATGTCTCATTCTTATCAACTTGTTGCTTGATTTTATTTAATCATCCAATAATGTGTATGAAGCCAATCTTGACTCATGCAATAGTTTTAATTAATTAGCACTAAGTAGGGTTAGAGTCATAATTTTTCTTAAGGTTGCATTTGGATTGAAAAATTGGAAATTATGAATTTCAAATCCTTTGTAACAAATCTTTTAAATTTGTTTGGATAATTTCAAACTTAAATGATTTCAAATTCTTACATTCCAAATTTAAAATATGTTATGATAAATATGGATGGATTTCAAATTCTTTCAAATGGAGTCATTTGAAATTATTTCTACAAATCATTCCTTCAAATTCAAATCCATCAATTCAAATATACCCTAATTGATTTTGAGGAGGCGAGATCAGTATTTTGGCGGGTTTAATGCAATTTACCCTCCCGTGATAATGCAAATGAGCAAATTACTCCCCTATGAAAAAAAATAGCAATTTATCCCCCTGTGTTTTTCAAAATGAAGCAATTTACCTCCCCAACTTCATTTTGAAAAACACAAGGGGGTAAATTGCTTCATTTTAAAATATACAAGGAGGTAAATTGCTATTTATTTTTTCATAGGGGGGTAATTTGTACATTTGTAATATCACAGGGGGACTGCTTGCATTTTTCCCATATTTTGGCTGATATATAAGAATTTGAAGGGGTGTAATATGAGTTTTATTTAATTTTTATATCAAATTTAAAATTACAGATAAATAAGAAACTCCTTACTTCGTGTTTTGCGGGTAGTGATATTCTATTTTTTCACTACATCATTAAACTAGTCAGTGATATGTACCCTAGAAAAAAAATTACTATTGATTATGACAAAAAATTATGGTAAATAACTAAATATTAACTACAGTTTAATAAAAATTGATGCAAAAACTAGTTTTTCTATCATGAAAAAGTTATTTGCCACGGCTAACAGTCGTGGTAAAAATATTCGCTATGGCAAATTTTGTAGCCACCCTCGCAAAAACCACAACCAACAACCATCATGTGGCTGTGGTCAATGACTATTTGCTACGACAATTTAATATTAATCATGGCAATTGGCCATAGTTAAATATTATATTTCTTGTAGTGGTAATAATTCTATGAAGAAACATTAATTGCGTAATACGATGAAAACTTTATGTCAATGTTACGTTTGGATTGATGAATTAATTAATTAAGTTAGAAATTTCAAATCACTAATAACAATTTTTTTCTAGACGTGTGTTTTGATAATTCTATATTGGAAAGGATTTCACACCCTTCAACTTTCATTTCAAACTCTTTGGATATGAAATCATTTGAAAATTTTTGTCTAAATTATTTCGGAAATCTGAATCAACCGGTCCAAATATAGCCTAAGAGAATTCAGACACAAATTCTTGCTCACTAGTCCTTTTTTTTTTTAGTATTTTCTTGAAAATGAGAAAGATAAATTAATTATTTAGTGAGTTAATATTTGACTTTATGTTTCCACTATATACGGCTATAGTAGTCATTAGTCAATGAAAGTAATGTTTATGGAAGTTATTACCAAAAGGCAAACCCATAATGATGATTATCTTTCGGTAACTCGCCCATATAAAGACAACTTAGGATAGAAAAAATTGTATTTTATATCCCATAACTTATATTGTTTGTGATTTTGGTTCCATTAATTTTCGATATAGCAATTTTAATTCCATAAATTTACAAATGTTGCAGTTTTAGTCCCATGGGCAGATTCCGTTAAAAACTTAACGGATGTGCACATGCTCCGTTAACTTAACCCATGTTTGACTAGAAGCATGTGCAGTGCACGTGCTCCATCCATTAAGTTTTTAATGGAATCTGTCTATGGGATTAAAACTGCAACGTTTGTGGACTTATAGAACCAAAATTGCTACGTCAAAAATTAATGGTACCAAAATCACAAACAAACGTAAATTGCAATTTTTCCACTTAAGGACATGTCCAAATATTAGTTAATTAATTGGCGGTTGTAGAACCTTATCCCGGGCTTTACACTTAATTAATTATGCATTAGCCTGAGATTAGTGACTTGCAGATAGTGTCTCCACAACTAGATTAATATATATATTCACTCCACTTTGCATGTGATTTATTAAGATTAGGTCATACTAATAAACTGAAAATTAGGTACAGTGCTTGTAATTGCAGCACTTGTTTTTGTTTTTCTATTTTCTTTTTTTGGTCAAGAAAATGAGAAAGCAGGGGCGGCACCCCCACAAACCAGCCAGCGACAATTGCACATGCGTCATGTGTGTCAGTTAGGGTTTTTATCGCTGACCACCACATGAGAATCAACGCACAGGTCAGAATATACGTTTAGCCACGTCAAATGTCACTTCAAGGATTCGAACCCACATCATGGGTGTGGCAATGTTCGATCTTACCTACATTGTGGGAGCGACAACGTTCGACCTTAACCATTAGGCTACAACAAATGATGGTTAATTGTACTATTTTTGCATTATCCTAAATTAGTACTTTTTTAAGGAAAACGACTCATCCTAACTTGAACAGTTCATTCTTTCAGCCAGAAACTATCTTGATGCATTCAATGGACTGCAGATACCGAACTCAATTCAACCATCTTCTTTGGTTTCTTCAACGTGGGTTGCTCCAGCAAATGGTGTTATTAAACTCAACTTGGACGCGGCAATCTTTGCTTTAGATGGTGATGTTGGCGCTGGAATCGCCGCACGTGATTCGACTGGCCAATGTCTTACTTGGGCATCAACTAGATTACACCGAACCCTCTCGGCGGAGGCGGCAGAAGCATGGGCAGCGCGCATTGCTATTCAGCTTGCTCATTGTTTCTTTTGGACGGATGTTGTGATTGAAGTCGATTGTGCATCTCTACACGCTCAACTCATTTCACCTTTGGAGTCATCTCCTATTGGCCCTTTTATTCATGACATTTTATCGCTTTCCTCTAGCTTTAATTCTGTTTCTTTTCTTTAGTTAGACGAATTGGTAATACGGTGGCTCATTTCCTTGTTCGGTATTCGAGTATTTGGACTGAGAGTACCGATTTGTTACCCTCACCAGCTTGTAATCTTCTCTTGGCAGATATGCCTCAGTAATGAATTTGTTCATTCCCTTTCACAAAAAAAAAAAAAAAAAAGATACTTTTTTAAGGATGCCCTAATGGAAGCCCATTCATTCAGACCACAAATTATTAAATTGGACAAGCCCAGAAAAGTGTATATTGTTCAATTACAAAGCCCACAACAAAAAGGTTGGACTTTTTCTTAACATAACCCTAGCTCAAGATTTTTTCAGACTTTCTTTGAAATAATCGATTTAGATGTACGTTTTTGAATTTATAGTAATAAATCATTATGAATAACTTTTTTTTGTCATAATATATTTTAAATTATTTTTTCGATCAACGTGATGGATTTAAAATTTTCCTAATATGCAATCGCTGGACATTTTTTCATCTAAATAGTTTATCCGAATACAACCTTAGAATAAAACTCAACTCGAATTCTCTCAACTTTATTCTATTGATATAGAGATGCAAACCTCGTATTATAAGGAAAACTCATTTTCAAATTAGATTTGGAGGCTAACGAGGTCTTATTTAATTGAAAAGGTTGAGGCATGACAATGGAAAATTGTGGGTTCAAGTTCTATGAATATGGATAAATATCTATTTTATAATAGTTTCTTGTTTATTTGTCTCGTTTGAACATATTTGCTAATTTAAATTAATTTTGTATTAAATCAGTACTTGAATTTGAATGTATTGAATAATATAATAAATTATATACTATAAAAAGAAAAAAAAAAGGATTTGGGGGATGAACCAATCACATAATAATATAAAGGCAAAATTGTATTTTTGGTCCCACAGTTTAGGGGTGTCAGCACTTTTGGTCCCAAGCTTTTCGAGATGGACAACTCAGGTACCAACTTTTGAAAAACTGAGCATTTATGGTCCTGGACATAACTGCCGTTACTTAGATTAATGGAGAAATCACGTTTTTTGCACGTGATCGTTAGTCAAGCAATTCTGAGGTTAAAGTTGACAACCTCAACAGACCTTTAGCCATTTTCAGCCAAAGAAGAAAAGAAGTGTCTGTTTCTCTCCCAAATCCGCCCCCAAATCGAAAACCCTAACCTAATCACAATAAAATTCCACCACAAATCTCTGAGTTTTAGCCATTGCCATTGAAGAAATACACGGCGGAGTTGAAGGAAGAAGGGAGTGAAGATGAGTTTGAGGAATACACAGCTGCTGGAGTATCCCAACCCCAAGTATGAGAAATACGGTAAGTTATCTAATCCTTGCGCTTAATATACTTCATTTGGTTTGAAATTGTTAAATATGTTTAGTGGGGTAGGTTTTGTTGCATATTGCAGTTTAAAAATGTTTTTTTGACTGCGATTTGTTTAGGGTTTTCAATGCATGTGGTCCCTTTCTTGTTTATCTGTCATTGTCTTGCATTTTAATATTTGTGGTCCCTTTTATGTTTCATCAAAATAACCTTTGTTGCTTTGCTTTTGGCTTTTATTGTTTATTGCTTTGTTGATGAATGTTTGGAGTATAGTATGTAATGTATGTAAATTTCTATTTCAGGACTTGAACGATTTGTCACCATAATACTTTACCATGGGGGTGAACTAAAACATACTCCTAATGCTGAATTTGTAGGGGGTAGTAAAAGTAAGTTTGATTTTGTTGATGTTGATGATATGTGCATAGCTTACTTGAATGGGTTAGGTGAGAAGTTAGGATATATGGGGCCAAAGAAGTTTTACAGGCTTGAGAGTAATATGAACAAATTCACAGTGATTAGTTATCAAACTGATGTTCTAGCTCTATGTGATGGATATTCCTCTAAAAACAGACAATTCACCCTATATTGGGAGGCTAATATTGATAAACTTGCAACACAAATAGGTTCATCAATTCCTGTTACTGTAGATAAAGATCATAAAGGGAAAGGGGTTGCAATAGAAGGTGAAGACAGTCCTAGGTTTGATGATGAGGATTGGGCTGAGGTGTTTAAATTAGTTGATAGTTATGGAGAGGGGGAATTAGATATGGGAGCAGGGTCTGGAAGGGAGTGTGATGAGGGTGTTATGTAGGATGATCTCCACAGTGAGGGGGAGGGTAGTGGGAAAAGTGAAGGGACTGGTGAGGGGGATAGTCTACATGAATCTGAATATGGGCAAGAAGATGAGGAAGATGGGGAAAAAGGGAATGGGGAAAAGGGGGATATGGAAGGGGCTGGTGAGGGTGAGCAATCATCATCTGAATCTGATAACTCCCCAAATGATGATAGGAGGATTTTGATAGTGAGGTGGGGTCTGATGCAGAAGGAAAACCATCAAATCCTGTATTTAATCCCATAAACAGATATGAACCCAATTTTGAAATTAGAATGATCTTTAGCACCAAAACAGAATTGAGAGAGGCAGTGCACTGTCATGCAGTGAGCACAAAAAGAAGTTTAAAAATCACAAAAAATGACAAGAGAAGGGTTTATGCTAAATGTTTGGGAGAGGGGTGTGAATGGAGGTTGAATGTGACGCCCACAAATTTTTATACATAATTATGGGGTTAATCGGTAATTATTTAAGAAATTTAATTAATTAGTAGATATATTGTAGATTAAATTGTGATCATATTAAGACTTGAACGGAGTGAATTGGAGCTTTATATAATATTAGAGAGTAAATTATATTAATTAAGAAATTAGAAAGGACGTAATGAATATTATGGAAAATATTGGTTTCTATAAGCATACACACACCACATTTAATAACACACACACATTAATAACACACACACCCCTTCGGCGAACAATAGGTAACTGATTATTTTGTTTTAATTAGTTATAATTCATATAATTATATTATTTAAAAAGTGCATTTATTAAATGTTATTTATACTATTTGATTTAGAGTTTAATCAGAAAATTTTATGAATTTGAATATTTATAAATTAGTGCTGGGTTAAATGTCTCAATTGAATTAGGGGTATTATAATTAATGGCTTAAACTGCTTAATTTACTAGATTTAATAATTTCTACAATTGATTGACTTAGTTTAATCGGGTTGAAAATTTTATTTGAGAAATATTATAGAATTATATATGAAAATGTTATATTTACTAAAAATGAGTATGTTTTGGTGATAAATTAAATCCAAAATGGTTATTAAGAATAGTAGTTATAATAGGATGAGGGGTTTAATGAAATATTGAGATATTGGGTGAATATATATATATATATAAATACTATTTAATATTTTATTTAGAAATTGGCATTCTAGATATTAATTATACGCATATACCTTATGATAGAACACGGGGATAGAGTAGAGGATCAGACAACTTCATACCCGCTAACCAAATCTGTATAAGGTCGAGATAAGTAAATAATTAGTGCTGCTTATATATGTTCCTTTTTCCTATTAGTGTTGTGTACGTAAATAATTAGTCTTATCTATATATATGTTTTATTTCTTGGTGATATTACTTTTATGTGAGCCTATGATTCGTGCTTGACTAATCTATTTTGAACTGTACAAGTGGTTGATGATTACTATGAAATGATTATGTCGTGAAAGTGAAATGAGGAAGATATGCCATTGGCTGTTTGATATCAGTGATATGTGCTTGTACGTGAAAAATGCTGCTATGTGGTTTTATGTAGCTAGTTGGCTTACAAAAATGGTGATATGTGGAATCGAGAGAGTAATGGAAATTGAATGTAGTTATGATATGAATACCCCTTGATGTTGTTGAAAAGCCTATGTGGCAAAATGAAATGAAAAGATCTATGATGCGGTATTAAAGAGCTATGATGCGATGTGAAAAGAGCTATGATGCGATGTAAAAGAGCTATGATGCGAAATAAAAGAGCTATGATGCGAAATGAGATTGATGAGCCTGTGTGGCATGTTAAGGGAATTCATGTATATGTGTATAATGCATGGTGAGGTTGAGTTGGTGGAGAAAAACACTATATCACCTTTCTGGCAAGCCAACTAGGATAATACGAGTTTGATTGATTGTCTAATCATGAGATGATTACATGGAGTAATGAAATAAAATGCGCTTGATCAAATTGATTATATATTATATACGTTGCTTATTTTCTCTTGTTGAAACTATATTTGAGGTGCGTATATAGTTGGTGCCGATTATCTACTTATTGAGTTGCAAGCTCATTCCTCTGCTAACATTTTTCAGGTATAGATTTTACTGTGCCTACTCACGACAGCTAGGTCCACATTTTGCATTCCAGTCAGGTTGGGCCAGTATGCAGTTTTCTCTTCATCGTAAATAGAAATAGCCGTCTCATTTTGAATTAAAAGCGAGAATGGCATGTGAACTAATTATAATAGTCCCATTTTTGTCGTACTTGATATATGTATATATAATATTGGGGATGAGATGATAAATATTCTTGTTGTGATGATGAGACACGTGTATTTATACTCAACACGGATTGAATTATGTGCATAATTACATATTGAACAGGATTTACACTAAGTGTGATAATTAGGGGAGATATAGTTGTAGTGTCGTAAGGGGTGCTACATTTGGTGGTATCAAAGCAGGGATTAGATTCTCTGGGGTATTTGATGATATGTGGTATTATACGTAAAATATATATTATGAGTCTAATTATACATGTGCATTTCATATAGGATGGAAGCGTCAGGTGAAAACGCTGCTGGCCGAACTGAGTCATTAAAGTCTGTATAGGGTCATGATCATGCATCTGAACATCAGGGGTTAGAAGCCTAGAATAGAAACGTCCCCTAACCAGAAGTAAATCCTTTTATGCAACAATTCCTAGAGTTTATGCAAAGGATGGCTCCACCACTACAACCCCAACCCCAACCACAAGATGTAGTCATTGATAAAAATTATGAGATAGTTAGAAGGCAGGGTGCGAAGGTATTTGCTGGTACAACTGATCCTGCAGAAGCAGAAGAATGGTTGAGGAATACGGAAAGAGTTCTAGACATAATTGAATGCACTTCTGAACAAAAGTTGAGGTATGCGGTGTCTTTATTGGAGAAAGATGCATTGGATTGGTGGGAAACTATTCTAGGGAGTAGGAATCGACCAATCACTTTAACATGGAATGACTTCTTGAGAGAATTTATTGAGAAATATACTCCACCCGTCTATAGAAACCGTAAGAAAGTTGAATTTCTAGATTTAAAGAAAAATGATTTATCTGTTGCCGAATACGAGCTACAATTTGTGAGGCTATCCAAGTATGCTCCAGAAGAGGTAAGTACTGATGAATTGAGGAGAGACAGATTTGAAAGAGGTCTGAGGCTTGATATACGAGAGAAGATAGCAATGAAACCTCCGAGTTACAGTGCACTTTTGGAAGCAGAGTTGAGAGCTGAAGGGACATCTATAGAAAGGAGTTCCCCTGAAGCTAAACGGAAGAAGTGGATAGGTAATCCTAACTTTACAGGTGGGCCAAGCGGTGCAGTTTCTTTTAAGAGTTCGGATTTTCAGAGAGGTGGGTACAGAGGCCGAGGAATGAGTCAAACTAATAGGTCTCCATCAGTGTCGTCAAGTAGAGGCGCGTCTACCTCAGTTGGATTTGGTGGAAGACAGGGCTCAACCAGATCGTTTAGTGGAAGGTCTATTCCCTCGTGCACGAATTGCGGTAGAAAAAATACCGGTGAATGTTGGGGAGTCCAGCCAATCGTGTGTTATCGTTGTCACCAACTGGGCCATATTGTCAGGGATTGTCTTACGTGGAGAGTTGACGCCAGTAGATCTCAGATTTTAGGACCCAATAGTATGGGGAAAATGTACAACGGGCTGGCATGAGTAGAGGGGGAGACAGAGGTGGTCGAGGTAGCGGGACTATTTCTACAACATCGACTGGACATAGTAGTCAATCTCAACCACAAGCAAGGGTGTATGCCATCACTAGGGAACAAGCTCCTATTGCACCTGAGGTTATTACTGGTTCCTTTTCTATTTGCAATTATGGTGCGCATGTGTTAATTGATCCAGGATCTACTTGTTCATTTATATCACATGATTTTTCATCACGTGTGCATGCTAATATTGAATCGTTAGGGCATGACTTATGTGTATATATGCCTGCTGGTGGGGTTATATTTGTTAATACCGTAGTGAGATCTTGTCCAATAATAGTGGATAGTGTCACACTATATGCAGATTTGGTTGTGATAAACCTTAGGGAGTTTGACGTTATTTTGGAGATGGATTGGTTATCTAATAATCATGCTTTAGTGGATTGTCAAACAAAAGAGGTGGTTGTAAAAATCAATGGGCAGATAAAGACGGTTATAGTGGGAGAAAGAAAAGTTATACCTAATTGTTTAATTTCTGTGGTGACTGCATTTAACTTAATTAAAGGAGGGTGTGAAGCATATCTAGCTAGTGTACGTGATACTACGAAGATCAGTCCGGGTGTGTCAGATGTTCCAGTAGTTAGAGAATTTCCTGATGTTTTTTTGGAAGAATTACCTGGGTTACCACCTCATCGAGAAGTGGATTTTGAAATAGAAACTATTCCTGGGGCAGCACCTATCTTGATTGCACCATATAGAATGGCTCCACTTGAACTGAAAGAATTAAAGAAGCAATTAGAAGAATTACTCGATAAGGGGTTTATACGATCAAGTATTTCGCCTTGGGGAGTACCAGTGTTATTCGTAAAGAAGAAGGATGAGAGTATGAGATTATGTGTTGATTATAGGCAATTGAATCGGATCACAATTAAGAACAAGTATGCTTTGCCACGGATAGATGATCTGCTTGACCAGTTAAAGGGTGCAACTGTGTTTTCTAAAATTGACTTGAGATCAGGGTATTGGCAATTGCAGATCGAAGAAGGGTCTATTCCAAAGACAACTTTTCGAACCAGGTATGGTCATTATGAATTTGTTGTTATGCCATTTGGGTTAACGAATGCTCCTGCTGCTTTCATGTCGTTGATGAACAAAACCTTATAGCCATTCGTTGATCAATTTGTGATTGTGTTTATTGATAACATCCTGATATACTCTAGTAGTCACGAGGAACATGAACAACATTTAAGGACAATTTTACAAATATTGAGGGAAAAGCAACTATATGCTAAATTTAGCAAATGTGAATTTTGGAAGGAGGAAATTGCTTTCTTAGGGCATGTTGTTTCAAAGCAAGGGGTACAACCTGATCCGACAAAAGTTAAGACTATTTTAGAGTGGGAGCCACCTAAAAATGTATCGGAAGTTCGCAGTTTTCGGGGATTGGCTGGGTATTATAGAAGATTTGTAAAAGACTTCTCTGTGATTGCGAAACCTCTGACGAATTTGTTAAAGAAGAATGCGCCGTTCAACTGGAGCAACATGTGTGATCAGAGTTTTGAAGAGTTAAAGAAAAGACTTACCTCAACACCTATTCTTGCATTGCCATTTGGGAATGGAGGATATGTGATATATACTGATGCTTCACGGCAAGGACTTGGATGTGTTTTGATGCAGCATGGAAGAGTTATAGCTTATGCTTCAAGGCAATTGAGGTCGCATGAACTGAACTATCCCACTCATGATCTGGAACTGGCAGCTATTGTGCATACATTGAAAATATGGAGGCACTATCTGTATGGAGAAACATTTCAAATATTTACAGATCAGAAGAGTTTAAAGTATATTCCAACACAGAAAGAGTTGAATTTGAGGTAGAGAAGATGGATCGAATTGTTGAAGGACTACGATTGTACTATTGATTATCATCCCGGAAAAGCAAATGTAGTTGCAGATGCTTTGAGTAGAAAGACGGTGGACCAACTAGCAGATATGATTTGCTATAATGTGGAGTATTTAGCTGCCCTCAGAGCAATGAATGTGAGTTTTAGCGTTGGTGATGATCTTTTACTTGCCACTCTTCAAGTGAAGCCCTCCCTTAGGGATAAAGTTAAGAATGCACAAAATAGTGATCCGTACTTGCAGAAAATGAAAGTCAAGGTACAAGAAGGAAAGAACGATCAATTTGTAATACAAGAAGATGGTATATTATTAAATGGGAAGCGTATGTGTGTGCCGAATGTAGAGGAATTGAGAACGGAGATTATGCACGAGGCGCACTATGCACCGTATGCTATGCATCCTGGCAATACCAAGATGTATCGAGATTTGAGCCCTACCACTGGTGGTCAACAATGAAGAAAGATGTCATAGAGTTTGTGGCTAGATGTTTGACTTGTCAGCAGGTAAAGCAGAACACCAAGCACCAGCCGGTAAGCTTCATCCTTTATCTATACCTGAATGGAAATGGGAAAAGATTACTATGGATTTTGTCATTTGGATTACCACGTACGTTCAAGAAACATGATGCTATTTGGGTGATCGTGGATAGATTGACTAAATCGGCTCAGTTTTTGCTAGTAAGACAAAATGATTCTTTGGATATGTTGGTTGAGTTGTATGTTTCAAAAATTGTGAGATTACATGGGGTTCCTACTTCTATAGTCTCCAATAGAGATCCTCCATTTATGTGGGGAAGCTTGCAAAGGGCATTAGGTACAAGCTTGCACTT
Source organism: Sesamum alatum (assembly GCA_034509735.1). NCBI lineage: Eukaryota > Viridiplantae > Streptophyta > Magnoliopsida > Lamiales > Pedaliaceae > Sesamum > Sesamum alatum. The sequence goes on from JACGWO010000002.1 coordinate 39,554,758, forward strand.
CAGTACGACATTTCATCATCAGACAGATAGACAATCATAAAGGACCATTCAGACGTTAGAAGATATGATGAGAGCTTGCGTAATTGAGTTCAGATGGAATTGGGATGATCATTTACCACTGATGGAATTTGCATATAAGAACAATTTTCATTCTAGTATTGGTATGTCTCCGTATGAAGCTTTGTATGGAAGAAAATGCCGAAGTCCAATTTGTTGGACATTGAGGGATTAAGACAACTTAAAGGGCCCAAATTAGTCCAAGAAACAGAAGGGGTTGATTCCTGCATTTGAATCAGTGTTTCCAGGTGCCACTAATAGATTTTGTGTAGGACACTTACACAACAATATGAAAACAACAGGATTTAGAGGACTTGCCCATAAAAAAAGCACTTTGGAATGCAGCCAGAGCATAAAAAATGCATGAATTCAATTTTAGAATGGAAGAAATGGCTTGTCTTGATGCAAAGGCTGTAGAATGGCTAAGTGATAAACCTCCAACCCATTGGAGCAGAAGTCATTTAAGTTGTTTCCCTAAATGTGATATGCTCCTCAACAATGTTTGTGAAACATTCAACTCATGCATCCTTGAAGCTAGGGAGAAACCAATCCTCACAATGCTGGAATGGATAAGGGAGTTCATAATGACTAGTCTGTCTGATAACAGAGACAGAGCAAGGAAAAAGTGGGGTAGGAAAAAAATATGTCCAAGGATTAGAAAAATTGTGGAGAAAAATATTGATAAAGCTGCAGATTGTATCCCAATCAAATCAGATGATTGGAATTATGAAGTTTCATCATATGATGGCTCAAGATATGTTGTAAATTTGCAACATCACACTTGCACCTGCAGAAAATGAGACCTCACTGGGATCCCATGTAACCATGGCATGAGTGCCATTTGTAGTCAGTCCTTGGATCCAGAAAACTTTGTTAATGCCTGCTACAGTGTGAATACATTCATGGAGGTATACAAGTATGCTATACTTCCTGTTAATGGGCCATAGTTATGGAACAAGACAGGTCTCATCCCACCCTTACCTCCAAATTTTGGAAGAAGAGCAGGAAGACTATCAAAAGCAAGAAGACTTGAGCATGATGAACCAAAAAACAAAGGATAGAAGAGACAGAGTGGACAAAAGAAACAACCCACAAGGTTGAAGAGGCTACCTTATCAAGTCATGTGCCATTATTGTGGTGGCACAGGGCACAACCAAAAGGGTTGCCAAAGAAAGAAAAATGACCATCCAACAACCTCTCAAGATGCAGACTTAACTCAAACAGCAGCCAATAAGCTCACAGTAAGTAATCTCCAGGTTTAATGTTCATTCAATCTTTATTGTTTACTTGAATGCAATATTTATTGTGGTTTCTTATTTTACTAGGCAAGAAAAATGACAGCACCACCTCCAAAGAAACAAAAAGGGTCAGCCAAAAAACCTGTAAGGATTTCATTTTTCAGTTAAGTCTTGATGATTTGAGTTTTAATGTTATAACTATTTGTTTACAACAGTCAAAGAAAAGAAAAGGAGGGGAGGTACAATCCATACAGGGCACTTCACATTCAGTTGCAACTGAACCAGTAAGTCTTACTGTTTCAGTTATGCATAGGTTATGAATACAACCAATTTGGTATAATTAGTGATTTTGTTGCAGTCAAGAAGGATTACAAGGGCTTTATTCCAACAAAGCACACCACCTCCAGCACAATCACATTCCAACCAAGGAACAATAGGGGTAAGAATCTCAACTCTCATTCTTAGTGTTAAACAGGTTGCAATTTATATTAATTCAAATTTCAAATACATGTAGGGGACACAACCTCTTGTGCATAACTTTACACAATGTTCAAATGTACAAAATGTTTCATCAAGTGGTGTTCCAGTCCTCAGTCAAAATGGCAAAAACTTTGTCTCTATGAAGAACTTAGCCAAAGCTGTTGCTGCAATAAAGAAAAAGTGATGCCCTTGTGTAGTCAGTATTTTTGGAGTTTTTGTCTAGTACATGCCTTGTAAAAAATGCAGTTTTATGCTAAAATATTGTAATGTGTTTGCACACTTTGTGGGAGCAGGTTTCCCAACATTTGCAATTTTTTGGCCAGTATTTTGGTATTGAAACTGCAACATTAGCTTGTAATGAATTATTTGTGCCATTTTGATTAATTTTTATGAAGTCTTTTTTTGGGCATTAATTTATCTATAAATTTAGCAATATGTTGTATATTCGATTTGATATAAAAATTAGGAATGTGTAGTTAAAGCATTTTTCAAAGGCAAAATTCTGTTTGTAGACCATAAAATGGTTCCAGGCATATTTTGACTCCAAAAATCTGCAAAAAATGGTTCCAAGCGCCATTTTTTTGGCTCCAAAATGCACCAGGCTGTTAGTCAGACGATTATTTTGACTCTAGACCGTTTGACTAACGGCCACATGACACTCACGTGCCTTTTTCGTCAGGAATTTTAACGACTGAGTTAACTTAGGACCATAAATGCTCAGTTTTTCAAAAGTTGGTACATGAGTTGTCCATCTCAAAAAGTTGGGACCAAAAGTGTTGACACCCCTGAACTGTGGGACCAAAAATGCAATTTTACCTTATATAAAATTTCACTTGATATGTGATTAGTTAGATCTCTTAAACACTAAGACCCCATTTATTTTGATGTATAAGCTTGAATAAGAAAATTAGTATAAATTATGACAATGTTTACTTTGATGCATGTGGGCCCGTATAAAATCAAAGCCCGATACTAATCCTGTTAAAGTAGGATAACTCATCCCACCTTTGGAGGTGGGATAAGTTATCCTAATGACTTGTACATACTTGGCCCTCAAATTAAATGTCCATTCTACCCTCAGTTTTGAGCTGGAACATACAGAAACCCACCTACTTTTCTCAGACATTTATGCTCCATTTTCACTCATTCTGTCTTCACTCTATCGAAGCAGTAAAAGGAGCCCAAGTTTCGAAAAAGCTAATGCTGCTTCCATTTTCTTCCTTTTGTTGTCCAAACTCTTCCCAACTTCTTGGTCTTAAGGGCTGAAAGGTAATTCTTCTATCCAAAGCATGTGTTTCCATCAAAGTAAACACTTAACAAAATTTATCCTATTGCGCTAATACATATAAGTAAACACCTTACAATTTATTTATTTTTTATCATTATTTAGTTAAAAATAATTCTTATCACTCATTTAATTTGGTATTCAAAGTAAACAGGGCCTAATGCTCAATTTACTTGAACTTATAAGGTTGGATAAGATTTTTAATACAACTTAGTACACCGTTTACATAGTGGTATGGGAACCCGTGTTGGAGTGAGAGGTTCTACAGTAAATTATAAGCAACCCTCACTCCAAACTCGGGCCCTAGGTGAATTAAGTTATCAACCTATTTACAAAATTAATCCCACAAAATACATGCTTTATAATTAATTATGAGTGTTTTTTGTTATACATTTAATCAGATTTATCGTATTATTTATTTAATTGAATATTCAAAGTAAACACAATCTAATTACACAATAAATATATTTCGATACTACGGTATGATTAATTCTGGCTTGGACAATTCCAACAAAGATGGGAAAGGCTAATAAATGCTCTCTTCCTGTCTTGAGTTCACCAGAATTTGCAATAAATTGTTGGGCCACTCCCAATGACATATTCTTCTTCCTTTCTTGTTTTAAGGTTGTCACTTGGATACTAATCACTTCTCTCAATTCCATTACTATTTTTATTTAATTTTGTTAGATAATTAAAATTACAAATATGATTTTTTATAAGCGTAAACTACAACAAGCTCCCTTGAAATTTGGTATAATTATAAATATCCCTCATTATTTGAAAAATTACAAATACAATCATAATATTTAATGAAATTATGTAATCCTAAATGGATGTTTAAAATTATCAACTTTGTTCTTGTTTTATTTTTTTTTAAAAATAGGGTAAATTATAGTCACCTCCCATGAGGTTTGACATAATTACAAAAATCCATTTGTTATTTAAAAAATTATAAATATACCCTGAGGTTTGTAATTTTTAACCATAAGTCTGAAATTGACCATTTTGCCATTGATATTTTTTTTATTAAAATTGTAAAAAAATCAGTCGAGGCAAATTGCATTATTGCTCCTCTGTGTAAAAAACTTAAGAAACCTCTCTCTGCGCACTGTAATCCAAATTTTTTTTAAGAATTAAATAAAAAAAATAATTCAGTACATAAGGGCAATTTGGTTAGTTCACCCATAAAAATGGATGAAAACGAGTTATTTGTTATACGGTTACAAACCTCAAGGGGGTATTTTATAATTTTTCAAATAACAATGGAGTATATTTTGTCAAACCTTAGGGGAGGTAGTTGTAATTTACCCTAAAAAAATATTAGAAAGAAATTAGACAAGGTGGGTGGAAAATTTTGAAAATTGTAAAAAAAAAAAAATTCACTTGGTCCAAAAAATTTAGAGAAAATTTTAAAAATACATAAAAAGTTATAAATCATAGTCCACAAAGACATTTTGGGCGGTCGTCACAAAAAATTGATGAAAACCTAGCGAAGACTAACGAATTGGGCTAATTGTTATACGACAGTCAAAATTAGGGGAATATAGTAATTTACCAAATAATAAAGGGTATTTATAATTATGCCAAATTTCAAAGAAGCTCTTTATAGTTTACCCTTTTTATAATCATTTTATATAATTAAATACCTAAACAAACATGCCTCTACTAAAGAGTGTATGTAAAATTGATTGAAAGTTGAAAAAAAATAAAGAATTTCTAACTTATTTTTAAAATATTAACTAGTTTATTATCATATTCATTACAAAATTATTATTTTATCAGTATTTGATATATTTCTTGATATTATTTTATTCAAACACTTCAAAACTTATTTTCAAAATAAAATATAATATATTATAACCTCCAAAAATATGTGTAAAATGTATAAACTTATCTATAAAAAAAAAAAAAAAATTTGGGCGAACAATGTTTCAAGTCCAAATTAGATGGAGTCTAAATCATCGTATCAAAACACGATATTGTTATAAAGTAAAATGCTGATATATGTCATTATGTATGATTTGACGTCTCTATTAATTGAAAGGTACTGTTTCCAAACACCCTTATCGGGAGGGCCCATATAGTTTCCTTTGCAACTATGTTAAGTATTTTAGAAATAAACTCATTTTTTTCGGTACATTCAGAAAAAAAAAATAGAAAAAAAGGATAGTTGAAGAGTAATTAAGGGTGATTTTGGCCAAGTGGTTGAAGTTCACAAAATTACTGTTCAAACTCAATTATGATAGCAAAGATGTCCGACAGTCTATATCTAAAATCATTTTTGGTCAATTATGATTTTAGAGATGTTAAAATACAATCATTTTTGAGTTGTTCAAACATAATAATTTCGGTCTTCAAGGGGAATATTTTGGACATTTGGCCAACTATGATTTTACAAAATCATATATTATAAAATTATCTATTTTTATAATCGATTACGAAACTCATGAAGCATTATTACACTTTCGAGATAAGGCGGATAAAACATAAATCAAATGTTTGTCATATGATCATCAAGTTAGGGTTTTGAACTTGTTTGTGATCACCATACAAAAATGTCTCAAATTAGGCAAAGAAGAAACAAAGATAACAGTTAACGAGATCCAGTTTAGTTGACGAAGTTAAAACTTCATAATCATTTGAATCCGGTTAAGATATAAGTATTTCTGTATTTGTTTACTTTAACAATAATTAATATTGATATATTTTAATAGTAGTTATTCGTTATTTTATGTACTTAATATTAATGAAAGTGTATGCAGAGCTGATAATATAAATTTATGATATAATTATAATCGATTCACGTTAATTAATTGCACATGATGAGCGAAGTTAGGACAGGTTGATAGTTGCATGGCATGCATATATAGGTAGGACCTGTCACAAGCTAAGGTCCCCTGCCTCCTTTCCCACTTATCATTTACCATTTTAATGAAGAATTCTACATAATTTCCCAACCACCACCCACACTGATTTTTTTGGAGTCATGTGATTAGTTACTTATTTGAATATGAGTTTGAATTTTATCGATCATGTAGAGCTCATCATTTTGTAGAAATGTGCCGTGGACTAATGGTATTTGATTGAAGTGAGGACGTAAAGTGATTAAATGTGACGATGTCTCGACAAGTTTTGACAAAAGAAACATTTATTAAAAATTAAGGTGGTAATTCGACTAAACTAGTTTAAAAATGCTCATCATTTCATACTTCATAAGATGTTATGTTATATCTTATTTTCAAATAGATTCTCGAAGTATTTGCATAAAACAAAACTATCGATCTAATTGTCAAGTGGTCAGAATTCTGTCAGAAATTTTCGATGATCGAAACACTGTTGGAGATTTTGTTCCAAGTTTGAAAAAAAAAAGTCCGACTAACTTTCCAACGAGTAGGGATGGACATATTTTCATGTTCTATTTTTCGATGAAATTTGCGACGACCTTGTCTTTTTCCGACGGTTTATGTACTTCCTCCGTCTACTGAAGGAATCCGTCGGAAATTACTAAAATTTGTTACAAAATTGTCAGAATTTGGGACAGATTTTGCGACAATTTTTTGGCCTCCCAAATTTTTGCCCCAATAAAATGATTTTTTGGTAGTGCGAGCTTACAAGATATTATTGATGATAATTTTGTATGATAAAAATTGGAGATGGTTGTTAAAATTGAAAATAAGTTAACAATTCCTATACTTTTTCTCAAATAATTTATAAGCTCATAATCTCACTTTACAATATTTTGTTTTTTTTAAAAAATTATAAGATAGTTTAAAGAGTTTGTAATCAGCTCAATGAAACACCTATAAATTTCTTAATTATAGCACCATTGGTTTAACTCGTATCTAACGTTTTAATCACAAAAAGGATATAATTTATTTTATTATTTAAAATTATATTAATTTATTGATTAAATTAAATACGTTACATAAATTATATTTATTATGTGATAAATATACGCTCCACAAAAAAATATTAATAATTTATTATATCATGCATAAAATAACTCGAATATTGTCCACAAATCTAATGCCGGAAAGAAAAATTTTACTCAAGGTTGCACAAAAAGCCTTGATCTTTACATGCATCTATTTTATTTTTATTTTCAATTAAAATTGATTTTTCACTCACTTGAAACACAGCTGACTTCATCTGTTGTTGTTCACCAAGAAAGAGATTTTATGGGTGGAGTGAATTTTTTATTCTAAATTTTATTATATTTTTTGTTCTACTTTATAATATATGCACGAACAAAATTACATTAGTTATGTTATTCAGAAAAAAATCAGTCACATATATCTATACTATTTAAAAAGAAGGTTGTTGTCTTACCAATTTTTTGAATACTCAAATTTATCATTTAATTCATTTCTTCCGATCAAAGAAACATTTGGTCAAAACAATAATTTCAGTATTTCTTTAATAATATCACAATTGCATTTTTTTTCCTCTCAACCCACTATTCCACGGTCAATCTCTCACCTTATTTATCTCCATGGTTTTATTTTCTCACAAACTTTTGTATTTTTAATAAACCTATAATTGTAATTTATTTTTTTCTCTTTCACATCACATAACCTTTCTTTTTTCTCATGAACTTCTTTATCTCTCATCCCTACGCCATAATTGTTTCTTTTCACAATTTTCTTTTATCTTCATCTCACAATTTTTTTCATATATTCACAAAAACAACATGCAACGACTAATTTATATATTAAATAAAAAATATATAATATAATTTGAAATAGAAAATATAATTATTCTGCAGGCCAAAAAAACTTGGACGCAAATTCAAATATCCAATGTATAGCCCATTTTGGGATACTTGTAAATTAATATATTGGTCTCCAATTTTGGAACATTAATTGTGAAGGTGACAACATACCAACCACCTCAATTTTGAATTAGGGTAGGGTACTATATTTATAATAATTTGTACAAAATTGAAGTATGCCACAAATATAAACACAAGTAGATGGGACATACATATCGTACAATTTATGCCGGATTCCCTTGAGTCAATGGATTAAAACCTATTGCTGAGACCTCAAGATTAGTCCAATTTCACATAAGTGTTGGAACCCGAGAAAACGAGCAAACGATAGGCTTGTTCGGAGGTTTTCAATTAAAATTCTTCGACACTTAAATTAATTCGAGCGTGAGAGGAAAAACCTAAGAATATTTTCTTAGAAAAATGACATACTTTGGCCCCTAATGGCTTAGAAGAATTTTATAGGGTTAATGCAATTTACCTCCATGTGATATTGCAAATGAGCAAATTAACTCCCTATAAAAAAAAAAAAACAATTTATCTCTTTATGTTCTTTAAAATGGAGTAATTTACCTCCCTAAACGGGGAGGTAAATTGATCCATTTTAAAAAATATGGAGAAGTAAATTAATTCATTTCAAAAAATACAGAGAGATAAATTAATATTTTATATTTTATAGGGGGTTTGCAATATCACAAGGAGGTTACTTGCATTTTTTCCGTATTTTATAAGGTAAGATGTTTGTACTTATTTGGATCCACATGTCAGAATCTCCATCATTCAAGTGTTGAATAATGGACGATGGTGATTGCGAGTCATCCGGCCGAGTCGAATTGGGTAGGATCCAACCCGAATAAAAGTGTATGAATCTTCGATCCAATTTGAGTATTTGAAATCCTATAATTGGTATTTTTGTCGTTTAGACAATTTTCTTATTTTACCCCGTCAAAACCCTTTTGTATCTATGCAAGTTCAAATTTTGAAAAGCATTAATTTTTTTTATTTGACCAACTTGATAACTTCTCGAATTAACAATAGATTAACTTGTAAGTAAGAGTTTGTTTTTAGAAGATAGGGGATATAAATTTGTTTGAAGATGAAGTGATAACTAAAATTGATGATTTTTTTGGGTTTTGAATCTTATACTTTTGATTTTTCTGCTCTACTTTATAAGGGATTCAATGCTTCCTATTTTATTTTCTTTCTAATTGATATTTCTTTTAAACCGAATAAGTAATTAAATTTCTTTTACATATACTTTTATTTTTGTTGTTTTTAATAATGAGCGATAAATTATTAATTTGAAAATATAACAATACTTCTATAGTAATCAACTGCTATTACAATATCCAATCTATAATAATACAAACATTTTATAAATTAAATAACTTCCTACATTCATAATACTCGAACTCACGACCTCTTAATTGTGGGACTTCAACCTCACCATTCAGGTAAGGAATCATTAGTATTTTTATTTTTGTTATACATGCACTTTCATTCAACTAAATAAATTTAAAAAATAATACCTTACGGCTAATTACGATTTTGATATTTCGAGGAAATAATCAAGGCATTAGAGAAACATCCAGACATAAAGGGCCCAAAAAATGTAGAAAAACGTAACAAAAAGCGCACATGATGATGTTCCCTATCAATATAAAGTGCAAGAGCAAGACAAACCTAATATAATATAATAATTTATACATATTTATATATTTATTAATCTTACCTTTAGGCAGGACGAAAAGACCATCTCTGTATTTCTCTTTGCTATAGAAGAAATCAAAATATCTAGTCTTTTGAGAATTTTAGTATTGATTATGTTAAATGGCCACCTAATTTAAAAATTTAAGTGGCTAGAGACATTAAAAAAATGTAATTTTTTATTATAATTAATTATTATTATCAAAAGAAAAAAATTGTGACGAATACAAATTAACCACGATTCAGCAACCCAAAACTTTAGCCATAACTAAAATTAGGAAAAATGTTTTCTTCATAATTAAAAAATATGGCAAATATTGATTAATTATGATAAAAGTTGAAGTGTTCGCATTTTTGTTGTATTTTTTTTTTTACCATAATTAATAATGTTGATTTACCATAATTTTTAAGTTGTGGTCATTTATAGTATAAGAAAAAATTATTTTTTTTTAGTGATAGTAAATCATTTTTATGATATAATTGATATGTAGGAATGAATAAGATATGAAATAAGCATTTTCAAGCTTATTTCAAAACACCAATTCCACCTCATTCTCTCCTCTCTAGCGAGACGTTTTTTCATGGATAAAAGTGTGAAGCTCATACAAAATTAGAATTGATAATATTTTACGCAATGAGAAATCGATCGAGTCGCACACACGCATCACCTACTTTAATTCCATTGCCATGAAAACTCATTCATGCATACTAGTATTTCACTAAGCGACTTGGATGTTTCCCAGACTTGAGTGTTCCTGAAAAGAAGAAAACACGTCAGGCTAGTCGGGATCGTCCCCGCGAAAATCCTCCGATACTTAAGTTAGTACAGATCGAGATGACAATATGACGATCTAATGTAATAATTGGGGCCGAATATAATCTGAATAACTTATAATAAATGGGTAGGTATAATTATAAGTTCAAATGTATGTACTTGCCTGGTCCACGTGGAGTCATCTCAAGGCTTGAGTTGTCCCACAATCAAGAACTTGGATCTTGGATACTCAGCATTGGGTATGGTTCGGGTCGCCAGTCCAGGTCGGGTTGCGTGGCTCGACCCGGGGGGGGGGCTATGTGCGGGTCCTGATACCTTTTGGTTATTTTGGCCCCTTTTTCAGGGCTATTTAGGTCTTTTCTAAATATGCGGGTTGCACCCCCATCATTAGTCCCCCACTTCTTCTAGTGTAAGTTATTGCACTAGGAGAAGTCAAAAAGTTGCTTCGCGAAATGCCACCTCTTTCCAACGTCGGATCTAATCCACGTGTCAGCATCCTAGCGCCTTCTGAACGGGGCCGCCTTTCCATGTTGACCTCCTATAAGTAGGAGGCTCATGTGACTCCTTTCTTATCCTCACGCATCTTGGTGTCCTTCGACCTCACCCCTTTAGATATCTCCTGATCGTTGTTTTTCAAGGTACACCTGCGACCCCCCCTTTTTTAAATCTTAATACATGTCTTCCTCCAATTCTAGTTTTGTCTCTGATTCTAGTTCTGGGTCGAGTTTGAGATCCTCTTCCTCAGGGTCGTCCGCGACCTCACCCCATTCTAAGAAAATAGTAGCTGGTACTAGTTCACCTCCCCCTTTGCCTGCCTTAGCCATCCCCAGTCGGGCTGGTCCTTCTCATGTACATGCTTCTCCTCATAGGGTCGCTGATGTAGAACCTCCCCTAGAATAGATAGATCCTGATGAAGTTCCCATCAATGAAAGATACCAAACTATGATGGCTAAAAATCCTTGGGCTGGGATAATAAGTAATGTAAGGCATCCTATTCATAAAATTAAGGAAAAATATCACATTCTCAATAATTTCGAGATTTTGATTCCTCGATCTTTTGATCGTATGGATCATCCTCCAGAGGGCTTTTGTCCTCTTTCCCTTGTACATTTAGATGCAGGTCCCTGTTTTCCTTTGGCTCGACCTGTAGCTGATACTTGCTAGTTTGGACATTTGTCCCATGTAGTTGTCGCCTAAGTCTGTTAGCCATATACTTCTTTTATCATAATAATGCAATATCATGACCTCGAGCCAAGTTCTGATAATTTATAGTCACTGTATCCCTTCACCGTCTCTACACGTTCTGGTGAACGCGGTTCTATTATCTCTCTGCTCGACCATATTGTAGGTATCTATCTAGGTTAAGGTCCAACGTCGGTCCTTGGCGTGAATGATTTTTCTTTAATCGACCTCCCCTGGTCAAGCTTGGCCATTTTGATGCGACTGACGCATTACCAAACCTGATCTTGAGACTCATGGAGGGGGCTGGAGGGTGATCAAATTAATGTTATTACCTCTGAGACTTATGATCCGAAAAAATTTCTAGTAGAGGAAGTCTTGGAGCTTGCCAGTCTCTCTTCAACATATTAGTCAATGAAAATATTTTAGAAAATTAAAAAAAATGTATAAAATTATAATTCATAATCCAAAAGTGCATTTTGGTCAGTTCACACAAAAATTGAATGCAAACCTAACGAACTAACAAAAAGGGCTCATTGTTAGACGGTTTGTAATTTCTCAAACAACGATCAAAAGTTTGTAAATATTATGACAAACCTCATGGGAGATGGCTATAATTTACCTTTTTTTTAATTTCGAAAAGACATCTTATTAAGGAGAAGAAGCTTTGGAATTTCTATGCCACTCAAGTTATTTTCTCTTAATAATGAGGGGTGGTAGTGAAATACTCAAAATCATTAGCCCCAAACGAGGGCTTTAGAAAGGCACATTGTCTCGCTAAGGAGAGAGAATTTTGGGATTTATATGTTGTTCAAGTCTTTCATTTCTTAAGTAATATGGGATAATGGTGACACATTCAACTTCGTCAAGCCCTGATGTGAGAGGCTTGGGAAGGGCATACGGAAATAGTGTTGAAATGATGCGACATGCATTTGTTCATCCCAATCAAAAGCCGTAGTATGAGATACAATACATTTTGAAAAAAAAAATCTTATAATTTTATCTTGAAAAGTGTACACTAGGAGAAAGACATTTAATGGTTGTGATTTACATTTGTTTTTTTTTTTTTCGAAAGGGAAGGAGTATTATAAGTTATGAATCAAGATCAGCCAAAACGGCTTCAATACATGTATCAGGAAGATCAAAGAGACCTTCAGAGTCAAACAGTGTAGACCGTGCAAGGGAATGATCAACCCCATTTCCCTCGCAACGAACTAAGCTAAACAAACATGAGGAGAAGAAAGAGCAGAGTATGAGAATATCGTGAACTAAGGGACTAGTAGTAGTCGAGCATTCTTCGCGATCTTGGAGTTGGTAGAAGAGGTTGGAACAGTCTCCTTCAATAGTAACATGGAGCCATTGTTTTTTATAGCAAATTCAATAGCGATTCTAGCAGCCCAAGCCTCTGCCAGTTCAGGAGCGAAGGGACGGTGAAGACGTCTGCAGAGCCAGCCCACACAATGGTCACTATAGTCACGAGCAACAATGCCAACAGAAAAGTCACCGGAAGCTGGGAATAGTGCTGCATCAAAATTAATCTTGAGGGAACCTTGCAGAGGTGGAGTCCAAGTGGAAGAAACCGAGGGAGATAGAAACTTCGGGGAGACGGTCAGAACATTCAAAACGGAATCCAAGTAAGCACGAGCGAAGGAGACAACCTGTTCAGGAGTAACAGGGGATTCGTCAGCCCATTTCTTATTACGACACCACCAAATGCTCCAGCAAGTGATAAGAAACAGTTGAAATTCATAAGGGTCCAGATTCTGATAAGCTTGAAATACCCAGTCTCGAGAATTCGAGTGCCAAGAAGAGATCACTGTCCAACGAAGATGGGGCAGGCACCAAACCATCCTAGTGAAGGGACAATGTAGGAAGGTGTGTCGGCTATCTTCATCAGGTTCTCGGCAGAAGGGACAACAAACATCCAGATTCGTTAACCTTCGGCGGAGATTGGCACCAATGGGAAGAGCATCATTGCATAAACGCCAGATGAAAAATCTGATCTTGCTCAGGACCTTGGCGTTCCAGATTCGAAGCCATCCCGCCCGATGAACAGGGTCGCTGGAGGATGAGGAGCAAGGGTTATGTTGCTGCGCAATTTTGCGAATAAGATGGTACGCCAATTTAACCGAAAATTCACCGGACTTTGTGTAATGCTAAATGATTTCATCCTGAAGACCAGTGCGACTGAGAGGAATGGACAAGATGGCTGCAACGTCTTGCGGGGGAAAGATATACTCAATCAATGGGATATTCCAGTCACCAATATCTGCGGCAAAGAGTTGATTGACAGTAGTAAGAGGGGGCAAAGGGCGTAGATCAAGACCAAGGCAGAATGAAGGTTCTCGGGGGAGCTATTTGTCTATCCATATTCTTGTTATCTGTCCATCTCCGATCCACAACCAATAGCCAGCCAGAACACACTCTCTATCCGAGAGAATACTTCGCCATGTGAGTGAAGGTCGGGAGCCAAGTTCTGCCTCAAGAATAGACGAGCCCGGCAAATATTTGGCTTTAAAGAGACGGCCAAGAAAAGAGTCGCCATTAATAAAAATCCGTCAAAATTGTTTAGCTAGCATTGCCGAGTTGAACACCCTTAAGTCACGCAAGCCTAGGCCGCCGTGTTCCTTGGATTCGGTTAGCTTGGACCAAGAGATCCAATAAATTTTATGTTTGTCCCCCGAATTCCAAAGAAAGTTGGCCGTCATACCTTCAATATCACGAATGAGCCCATTCGGAAGACGAAAAATGCTCATGGCATATGTGGGAATAGCCTGAACGAATGCTTTAATGAGGATCACTTTTCCAGCTTGTGAGAGTTGATGTTCATTCCAAGAGTTCATGCGAGCCCAAATTCGGACTCTGAGAAAAGAGAAAACTTCCATCTTAGATCTACCCACCACTGATGGCAAGCCGAGATATTCTCATGTTTATCGGCATAGCAGATTCCAAGTCCCGAAGCTAGCAATTCTCGTAAGACCATCGTCGTATTCTTACTGAAGACCACCACTGATTTCTCAAAGTTAACCTCTTGGCCGGACGCCCGTCCAAAAATCTGCAAAACCGTGTTAATCACTTGCATAGCTTCCACCGTGGCTTGACAACAAATGAGGGTGTCGTCGGCAAATAGGAGATGGGAGATACTCAGTGTTCTCCTACAATTATGGACACCATGTAATTCATTCGTCGCTTCCGCCTTGGAAATGAGTGAGGTGAGGGCATCAGTGCAAAGGAGGAAGAGTTATGGCGACAGTGGATCTCCCTGACGAAGCCCTCGTTGTGGATTGATATGCCCGAATTGCCTGCCACTGAGGATAATAGAATACGAGACAGAGGACACACAAAGGAGGATAAGATCAACAAAATGAATATGAATGCCTAGTTTAAGGAGTACCTGCCAGAGGAAACTCCATTCAACCTTGTCATACGCCTTACTTATGTCCAATTTGATAGCCATGTCTCCCGAATTTCCCCAAGTCTTATTCTTAAGAAAGTGATTAATCTCGTAGGCAATTAGAACATTATCAGAAATTAGTCTACCACGTATGAAGGCAGATTGAGTGGGAGAGATAATCCGATTAAGAAGGGGTTTCAACCTATTAGCAATGCATTTAGTAGCGATTTTCATTGTAACATTACAAAGACTAACAGGCCAAAATTGAGAAATAAGCCCAGGTTTATTACACTTCGGTATAAGCACAATGTGTGTGAAATTAAGAGATGGTTCTAGGACGTGATCATTAAGAATATACAATACGCAACGAATCACATTAGCTTTAATGATATGCCAAAATTTATGGAAAAAGATAGGGGGCACACCATCAGGGCCGGGAGATTTATACGGGGCCATGTTAGAAATTGCGTCAAGAACTTCCTCAGCAGTGTAAGGCTTAAGCAAATCCGAGTTCATATCAACATCCACTTTACAAGACATAGCCTCAACACCCCGTTCAAGTTCATCGACCGAAGGGTTCGCCGAAGTAAACACCCGAGTAAAGTGCTCGGTAATATGCTTATCCAATTCGTCCTCTTCTTCAATCCAGTTTCCATCTAAACCTTTGAGCCGTGAAATGAAGTTCTTACGAAAGGTACGGTAGCCTGGTTATGAAAAAACCTCGTATTTCTGTCGCCTTCTCGTAACCAATGGACCTTTCCTCGCTGTTTCCAAAAAATTTCCTCCATCTGAGTGTAGATTCCAGTTTACGCCGAAGGGTATTCTCTTGAATTCTCGAAGCCGGTGTTATATCACAACGTCTGATTTCTAGCAGTTTACGTTCCATTCTCTTGATATCATTGCTGAAGGTTTTATGGGAGCCACGAGGTAGCGATTGGAATTTGGAGTGACAAAGAGCAAAATTCATTTCCAGTGTTTTTCTGTGGAGAATGCATACCGACAACTGACCATGATTTAGATATGATCCTTTCACACTGGCCGCTGAATCCAAGCAGCTTCAAATCTAGGCGGTTTGCATGATGGGCGCGGGCGGGTTGAGGTTGGGGCGGTTTCAATGAGTAGGAGTGAGTGGTTAGAATGGATGGAGGGAATGTGACTGAGTTGTGCATTAGGGAACTTAGAAGACCAAGAATGATTGCCGTAGGCTCTGTCTCGAGGCGCTCAAGAACTGTGTTCGGGATTTCTTGATGGTTGCACCAAGTAAATTGCTCTCCGGTGAATCCCAAATCGTCTAGATTAGCCGATTCTAGCGCTGAGTGAAAGTCATGGAGCTGCCAATTTGGTTGGGGAAGACCCCCCCGCCTTTTTTTGAAGAAGAATTTCATTAAAATCTCCTGCAATCAACCATTCACGTTTCGATTGAAGAGCAAGGTGTTTCAATAAAGTCCAAGCGTTCTTACGTCCAAGAGTGTCCGGCTACCGTAAAAGCCAGTGAAGCGCCAATCCGGGGAGCCATCACACGGTCCAACAGTAACATTAATGTGTTTTTTAGAAAAACTCATCATTGTGATTTACATTGTTCAAATCCCTCAATTTCATTTGGCGTGAGATAGTAATCACAAGACTCAACGTTATCTTTTTTGGTGCAAATTAATTTTTTGCGAGTATAATATATACATGATAAAAAAATATTACTTTTTCAATTATATCATTCAATATGTCAAAATCTTATACACTTAGTTATGCACAATTAATAATAATTTATAATTAATTAATAATGTTATTAAATAAGCTCTACATATTATAGGATTTAAACTCTATAATGTTATAATTATAGAGGGTCAACTTAGCTATTTAAATTAGGTCTCATTGGCTGCTAATTACGCTGTGAACTATTTATTTCCTATCTTTCTCCTTCACTGCTAAATTTACTAATTACTATATTAATTTTAAGTAAAATATCAATTTTACACCAATGATCTCTTAATCTAATAGTTAAGATTGATGTCACATGAACTAGTTCAATGTCACGGGTTTGAGTCCCATCACGCATGTGGTTGTTTATCTCATAAAGTGAATCTATCGTGGTTTATTATTTTATAATTTTTAATTATATTGATGTATTGATCGAACTAATTAATTGTTGAATTGCATCCATTTTAATAATTAAATTATCGTGATATTTTGGTGAGATGAGTGAGGTGATGAAGTATCTATCGTGACTTGGTAATATGGGTTTACGGCGCCCCTCTAATTATTAAGCGCGGTCCTTTCTAACGTGCGCTGAGAATGAGGCACATGATACTGGCGCAAGATTCGGAGGCCCTTTTTTTGGTGTTCTTGGTATTATTTGTTTCTTGTGATAGATTAGAATTTTTTCCCAAATTAAAATTTTAATTACTATATATTATATATTTTAATAATTATCCTTAAAAAAAAGGAGATTTGAGCTCATCTTGTTTCACTTTTTGAATAATAAATTTTATTTCTAAAATAGCATTTTGATATGAACTTCTTGAAAGCACTTCTTCATAATATAAATTTATTTAAAAAGTTCATTCAAAATTAGCCAGCAAACACAAAACATTTTTAAATCTAAAAATTCATATGCTCCTCATGTATGAAACTACTACTTTGGGACACCACGAAAAAGTTTAAAGTCATGAATTCGAGTAGGATTGGATATGTGAATATTTATATCATTTTACGTGGGTTTTTATTATTTGTGTTAATATTATTTATTATATTGGTGTATTGATCGAACCAATATATTGTTTAATTTATTTGGATATTGACGTAATATCTACAATATTCTTTCCGATAAAAAGTATTTTAAAAATCAATCTTAATTCAAAGTGTTTTAAATTGAATAGAATTATAGATTTGGACGACATAATAAAGAATTGGGATAATTATTTCCACGCCTAATTTATGGTCTGTTTATACAAATTTATTGTTATTTTATGCCTAATTACAGAAATCACCTCAGCAGTACAAAAAAATTGTTAGTTTGTGTAACAATGTTAATGTTTTTGTGGTGCATGTGTAAGTTTTTTAAAAAATCAGTGTTGGTAGGTGTAACTTGTAAATAATAGTTGTTTTTTTTATGAGTGTACGTGTTATTATTCGAAAAAAATAGAGATAATTTATACAATTATATCATAAATTATGGGGTGTAATCATAATTATATGTAAAGAATTTCAAGAATGAGGAAGCATATGATAGCATAGCTCGCAAGACGACCTTCTTCTCATCTTGGCAAACGCTTTCCTCCCCGCCATAATTACGCTGATTAGCTTAAGCAAAAGCTGTTTACGCATTTCCCTCTTTGTTTCATTGTCTCAACTCTCACTCTCACCACTCACCAAAAACAGAAACAAATATTAATTCAAAAACCGCCATTTTCATTTCATTTACTCTTCCCGAGCACTCACTCACAAACAAGACAATTCCATCAGAGTTCCTTCCCTTTGTTTCTGCAGCTGCTGAGAATTGGAAAGAACCAGTTTGATTGACGTCTCTCTCTGTTTCTGACACCAAACACCTCTCTTTGAATCCAAGTCTTCTTCCTTTTCAACTCCAGTGGGCTTTGCTTTTGCTTTCATGGGTTGTTACTGATTTTGATTCAAGATTTACTGCTAAGTTTACTATCTTTGGTTTTCTTTAATTCTTCGCGTTCTGAGCACAGAATCTTGGGTTTCCTCTTACGGGTTTATTGCCATTCTTTATATTCTTTGTTGATAAACAGTTGAAATACCCCTGAGTTGGACCATCTTCATTCTCTTCTTTCATATACCCACTTCTTTACATCTTCAAGCTGTCTTTTTTTTCCTTTCTCTTTTGGGTTCTTTTCCTTTTTATCTTTTCAGTTTTGTTTTCTTTGACACTGTTGTTCTTGATGAGTTCTTTCGAGTTCTTGAGGTGTGCTTTCTGTGTAGAAGAAAGATGATATCTTTTACTTCATTACGGTTTCTTTGTTTCAGTTTAGGCCTCTTTCTTGCGGATTCCTTTGCAT
The DNA here is from genome assembly GCA_034509735.1 of Sesamum alatum. NCBI lineage: Eukaryota > Viridiplantae > Streptophyta > Magnoliopsida > Lamiales > Pedaliaceae > Sesamum > Sesamum alatum. The sequence continues at coordinate 39,573,657 of JACGWO010000002.1, forward strand.
TTCCAAAGAATGAAGGCAAGTGTTACCCCTGCAGGCTTTTAATTGATTGTATAAATCTTGAATCTTGATTGAATTGCTCTTGAATGAATGTGTTGTTGCCTTCTCTATTGATGTGATTGAAGTGTATGAAATCATCTCTATGTTGCATTGCTACATGAATTTATCTTGCAAAGATCTTGGAAATTAGTCATTGACAAAACATCTAGTATGAAGTAAATGTAGGAATGTTGGTGTAGCTGAAGTTTATTGCAGAGTTTATAGGTACAGTTTCTCACGGAGGAATTTTGGGTTTTGTGTTCAGTTGAAGCTTTAAATTCTTTCAAGAGAGCTATTTTTGAGGACCCTTTACTGGTTTTGTCAAATTGGAATCCTCTGGACTCAGATCCTTGTAATTGGTCCGGTATTTCTTGTTCGATGGCCGGAGACCATGTCATAAAGCTGTAAGGTTTCTTATTCCACTCTGTTTACCGTAAAAGCAATGAATTTAAGGTTTTCTTGATATACAACATTATTGGTGAATTGCAAGTTATATACTATGCTGTTAGTGTCTAATTAGACTTCCAATTTGGGGTTCGACCTGAATTTCAGTAACATATCTCGCGCATCGTTGAAGGGTTTTATTGCACCAGAATTTTACCAGCTCTCAGCTTTGCAAGAATTGTAAGCTTTTGTTAAATGATTGTTCTTTTCGTGTATTTCTCATTATTGAGGTATAGCAATTATGCTGATTAAGTCTTCCTCTGGTTAACAGAATTTTGCATGGCAATTGGTTGATTGGTTCAATACCGAAGGAAATTGGCATGTTGAAGAACCTCAAGGTTTTGGATTTTGGGTCGAACCAGCTAACAGGACCAATACCGCCCGAGATAGGAAACTTAACCGGCATTGAGAAAATGTTCGTGGGAAATGAGTGTTAAAGCAAATTCAGATACATTAGTTGACTTCTTTTTGTTTGTTGTTTTCCGTTCCCGTTTCTCTCATCAGTTTGACATTCTCTGGGCTTCCAGAAACCTGCAGGCGAATGTGTTGACTGGGAAGCTGCCTTACGAACTTGGTAACTTGAGATACCTTCAGGAACTTCGGCTCGATAGAAACAAGTTTCTAGGAGCTATCCCTGCTAGTAATAGCTCACAGTTTTCGTCCAACGCGCATGGAATGTGAGTGGAAAGTACTTGAATAGCTCTATGAACTGATACTAAATTTCCCGTAAATGCTTGCACTTTCATCCAATAATGTGTTTCTTAATGTCGTTTCTCGAACAATTGCATTAGGTATGCTTCAAAAGATAGTCCTCTGGGGTTCTGTGGATCCTCGCGATTGAAAGTGGTTGACTTATCATACAATTTTTTGGTTGGAAACATACCTAAGTGCTTGGACCATCTACCAAGGTACTTTTTGTATTTTGTATACTTTCTTTCACTTCTCATTCTTATCTATTATTTTTATTGCCCTTACACTCCGTTTTGTATTTAACGTTCAAGTTTGGATATAGATCCGGTTTCCAGGGCAATTGCCTTCAAGCCAAAGATCCCAAGCAGCGTCCTGCTGCACAATGTGGTACGTGACCCTGCTCGTTACTGAAAACAAGGGAAAGAAACCATTGATAAAATTTTGCATTTTCTTCAGCTACATGAAAGTAATGAAAGAAAGGTGTATAAAATGACTTTGAAATGTTAGTCCATTTTGATATTTCCCTAAAGCAGCTGATGCCTGGAAATTTTTGTTGGATTTGGTCGTTCTAAATTCAACCATATGAAACATTCGAACTTAATCTTTTATTTATAACAGGTGTGGCTCCGCCTGTTAGAACCCCTCCAAGATTTAACACAAAACACAGGCCTATTGAAGATCATCGAGCTCAACATCGATCCACCAATGCAAAACCTGCATGGCTCCTGGTTCTCGAAATAGCAACAGGAATTATGGTTGGTTTGCTCTTTGTCGTCGCTCTTTTTACTGCATTCCATAAGTGGAAGAGGAAACCTTCAGTCATTATCCCATGGAAGAGGTTCGCAAGTACAAAGGACTATATGACGGTTTACATAGGTTATACTCTTTTGCCTCGTATATCCTATTAAAATCTTTGAAAATCAATCAACAATATATTTTATCCTTTTTCTTTTGGTAAAAAAGACTCGGACATATCAAATACACATTTCTATGCTGAATCCTTCTACATTAAATCAAATGACTTTTCAGATTCTGAAGCAATGAAGAATGTCACGAGATATAGCAGGCAAGAACTTGAGGTAGCCTGTGAAGATTTCAGTAACATCATTGGTTCGTCTCCGGATAGCCTGGTCTACAAAGGCACCATGAAAGGTGGGCCTGAAATTGCCGTGATATCCTTTTGCATCAAAGAAGAGCATTGGACGGGCTCCCTCGAAATTTACTTTCAAAAAGAGGTAATTTCGTCTTTCTTCATAAACTTTTGATTAATGCATTTTTATAAACTTATGTGATGGAATATTTGGACTTTTAATTGTGGGACAAACATGATTTACGAATTACGTTGTTCATGATTAAGGTGGCAGATTTGGCAAGATTAAATCACGAGAATGCAGCAAAACTGCTAGGCTATTGCAGAGAAAGCAACCCGTTCACAAGAATGCTGGTTTTTGAATATGCATCAAATGGAACACTCTATGAGCATCTTCATTGTAAGTTATTAACTTTCTCTTCTCTCTTCGTCTTTTACGAACTTCATTCTATATCGTAACAGCTTCCATGAGCTTTCTGATAACTGCAGACGGAGAAGGGTGCCAATTCTCTTGGACGCGGCGCATGAAAATTATAATGGGCATCGCACGCGGACTAAAGTATCTTCATACGGAACTTGATCCTCCGTTTACTATATCTGAATTGAGCTCCAGTTCCGTTTATCTGACCGAAGATTTTTCCCCTAAGGTCTGGATAGATAGCTTCTCTATCATGCTAACGTCAAAATAATGTTCGATGGTCGTTTCTGCTCAGTTCTTTTGTATTTTGCTTCATAGCAACTCTCACTCTTCGATAAATGCTTCTTGAATGTTAAGTTACTTTCAAATTCTGCCGCAGCTGGTTGATTTTGAAAGCTGGAAAACGATCTTCTCAAGATCAGAGAAGAGCTCAGGCACGATAAGCAACGAAGGTGCTGTTTGTATACTTCCAGATTCTTTGGAAGGACGTCATCTAGATATCCAGGGAAATGTTTATGCATTCGGGATTCTTTTACTTGAAATTGTCAGCGGGAGGCCTCCATATTGCAAAGACAAAGGTTGCTTAGTCGATTGGGTAAGACATCATCGACTTTTCCAAACTTCTTTCGTCCATCGATGTTATCTCCAGTCTAGAGCCTTCCAGGTCATGTAAGGTTGGTTTCTTGATTATTTCTACTGCAGGCTAAGGAGTTTCTGGAATTGCCCGACGATATGTCTTACGTAGTGGATCCAGAACTGAAACATTTCAGACAGGAGGACCTTAGAGTGATATGCGAGGTTGTGAACCTATGTATCCGTCCGAGTTCCAGTACGAGGACGTCCATGCGGGACTTGTGCTACATGTTGGAAAGTGGTATAGACACGTCCATATCTTCCGAAATCAAGGCGTCGTCTCTGGCTTGGGCTGAGCTCGCCCTTTCTTCATAGTGACTCGAAGCTGACATTGTAAATTTGGACATAGACAGAGTAGCTATACTTCTACTTACCTTTCTCTTTCTCGTTTGCTCTAATCTCACCGGTCATCTTGATTCTTGGGTTGTCTGAGTTCTTGTAAATCTTGCATGCTATAAGAAGAAACATAGGTTTCCTCAATTCTTTGTAAAACATTTGAGTAGTGGATGAAGGTATTGTTTCATTGTTGCCTCGTTTGAACGTGTTTGTTTTTAAGCAGGATCAATGCTAGTTCCCCAACTCTTCTGGTACTCGAACCCATGATTTATCTCGTACAGAAACAAAGTACCACAATTGGGACACTTGATTGTTACATCGTTGCCTCATGTGTTAACGGTAGTAATACCATGTTCAAGATAAGACCAGGTAGTCCAATTAGTACCATGTTCAAATGCTAGTCCAAATATAAAAGGGTAAATCATTTAAAAAAATAGCTTAATAGCAATAAAAAAATTTGATGGTAAAATCAGCGTCGAGCTAATTAACAAGTAAAATTTTTGTTGCTAATCTACAGTATTTCATATATATTAAATAATTCCTTGCTAAATTCGTTGCAAGTAAATTTTTGGGCAAAATGTATTAGCAAGTAAATTTCTTGTATTATATATTGTAAATTAGCAACGAGAATTTTACTTGCTAATTAGCTCGACGCTAATTTTTTTTTCGTTACTGTTGAACAATTTTCTTGTAGTGAATTACAACGGTTTCTCCTGAGGTTTTTCATAATTACAATTACTTCCATTGTTTAAAAATTACAAATACTCCCAAAAAATTAATGACCGTTTAACAAATACTCCCTAAAATCAACAACCATCTAACAAATACCTCTTACAATAGGCTGTCATGAGGGGTATTTGTGAAACGACCATTAATTTTAGGGAGATATTTGTAATTTTTTAAATAAGGTGTAAATATTTATAACCATGGCAAACTTTAGGAGAACCTGTCGTAATCTATACAATATATAAAGAAAAGGCCTTTTTCACTCACAAATGGCGGTTAATGACACCGCAACACCAAATTTTGGTTATGTCGATAATACCTCTAAGATAGTTTTCTTTTTTTCTTTTTTTTAATGTAATGTATTAGTTTATATATATTGTTTCATATTTACAATAATTTTAAAACGTGTAATATTATTTTATATGCACGTAGGGACGACGTACCACGACGGCTTGTTTACTCTAATAATAACTGAACGGAATAACTGCAGTAAATTAGAGATCTTCCAATTCAAGTGGACCTCAACAAGAAGACAATTGAGTTCACAGAAGCTGGTACGTGAAAAAGGATAGAGAAATCATAGTATTACAACCTCAACTCATGAAGGTCTTACATGAAACCCTTCCATGGGAGAAGGTAATATTAATACAATGTAATAATCTCACATTGCACGAGATTTGACAATGTCGATGCTCATCTCACTCGGATCTGTTGCTTGTAATTCAACCTGGAATCCGTCCAGTTCTCTCTTAAACCTATCCTTTGAACTAGCATACACCATCTTGCTCCTTACTTTCGACGTATCGGGAGACCTGCACCATAAAACACAAGTACATAAATACGTACCACGACTATATATGTCCAATTAAGACATTCAAATTCGTAATGTTGATCATTTCAAGAATCGCAACGTATATATCTTGCATGGGATCATCACAATATAATATCATTCGTCATGAAATGTGGAGTCTGATTCAATGTTACATTTTGACTTAAGAGTAAGTTTATAGTTTCGCAACATGCCATGCATCTTACAAAATCCTATGTTGTCGAAATTGCTACCTGTTAGAATTTAGAATCATATAGAACGAGGAAAGTACTGTTTACCAAGCGATGAAGTAAATTTTGCTCTTCTGGCAGTTTTCATCAGTGGTAAAGTCGAAGTCATAGATGGCATAACGACACTCGTCGTCGGGAAGGCTGGAGGCGAGATCTTCGTAGCTCTCGTCTGGCTGTCCGAGCTTCTCGACCACCACCTGTTGAATTTTCTCCTCAATTTTGAATATTATGAACCTGTAATTCCTTTTTGCTTTCAGCTCCAAGAACCTCAACTTGCATTCGTCATGCACGGACATCCCAGACGCCGAATTCGCCTGAAAATTAATCAATCAGTAGATCGATTACAGTTACATCATGAATATCAATTATTAACAATCTACATACATTAATTACCAATATTGAATATGTATAATAACCCAATATCTGCTATTACGTATCGTAGACGAATATCCACATGTACGTTGGCGGGATTCAGTTTCGCCAACTAGACTGACGTCATTGGCGATTGTTTCTAACAATTTAAATTGCATAAAGAATAGAAATATTGCACGGGCATTTCTTGAAAAGAAATATAAAGAAATATGTATTAAATATAATTTTCGTTCTATATCTTTTATATTTTGACATTTTAGTTCTTTATCTTTCTAGGGTAGTAAATATGTCCTGTAATTTTTTAATTTTTCGCGATTTTGATCCTTAAGTCGCCGGAGTTTGCAAATACTGCCGGATTTTTTTTTTTTTTAATTTGGAGCTTATGTTCCCATTGGTCAATTTAGTGGACCAAAATGCGAAAAATTATAAGTTACAGGTTCTATTTGCTACGGTAGAAAGATAAAGAACTAAAACGTCAAAATATAAAAGATATAGAACGGAAATTTGGTTCCATGCTGGCAGGAATTTGGCCAATGGGAGCAAAAGCCTTAAATTAAAAAAATTCCGGTAACATTTGCAAACTCCGGTGATTGAAGGACCAAAATCGCGAAAAATTAAAAACTTTTAGGACCTATTTGCTACCCTAGAAACATAAAAGACTAAAACATCAAAATACGAAAGATACAGAACGAAAAATGTATTTAAGCTTACAACATATTAATTATCTGCGATTCGAGATGATATTGACTTTTGCGTGTTGCAACAATTACGCATGTTATATTACGCTTTTGTCAGATATGTGTGTGCATGTTGCAGAGATAGAGTGAAAAGTAAAATTATTTCGTTGTGAAGACAACAACAAACGTTAAAGATGTTGAGAATAAACAAAGATAAATTAATCATACGTACCATGTTGTCCGGGAATGAGGGTGGAGCCTTAAGCAAAAGGAATATTGAGGAGATGGAAAATGGAAGGGAAGAAGAAAGACAAAGGAAGAATGAGAAAGCAGAAGGGATTAATATTGAAGTAGGTAGAGAGAAAGAGATCCTTGAATTTAGGTGTTTGAGAGACAGAAATTGAAGGGACAAAAAATTGATGGACACAATTAAACGAAACATATTATAGTATAGTTTGATTGTTTCGTTTGTTTCCTAACATTGTCTACTTGCTTGCTTCCACGTTGTAATTCTCCAAATTAATATTTTTTTTTTAGAAAAGACTCAATCACTAGGATGAATGTTTGAGACATGAGAAAATAAATGAATACTAGGCTTGTTGGGAGGTCACCATTTAAGATCTTTCGATGCTTAAGTTAGTTGGGTGTGGATCGAAGGAAAAAATGAGAAGACTCTCAATAGAGTTACGTACATTGGCTCCAAAATGGTTTTGGAGTATTTAGGGACAAATGTCTGTACTTGTATGTGTCTACGTGTTGTGATATCTGCCTTCCAGGTGTTGGATGGTCGATGGTTGTGGTTGGTTCCAGGTCGGATCTGATGCGACCTGAACCGTTTGAAAAGTACGCGGATCCTTATCTTGTTTGGACATTTTGCAGCCGGAGGGTAATTTTGCCCTTTAAAAAGCTCCTCATTTAAGACCCCATCACAATTTACGATAAGACTATCTCAACAGAACATTTCTTGTTCTGCTTCTTTTTTTATTTTATGCTACATTTAGATTGATAAATTTGAATTTGAGGGAATGATTTGGCAAAATATATTTTAAATAACTCGTAGAAAATTTTGAAATCTATCAATGTTTAACAAAATATAATTTGAATTTCGAGTGGAAAAATTTGAAATCTATTTAATTTATAAGTATGTCAAATGCAAAGAATTTGTTACTAGTATTTTCAAATCTATCAATGCAAATACAACCTTAAATTTTTGGAGTCGGTGGTTGTGGGGAGGTTGTTTGGCTTAGTGGGATGCAACTCAATAGTATCCTGAGAGAATGTATCATTGACTAATGATTTATGTGCCGTGAAAGATAGGTTAAGCCAGTGTTTTAAAATTCAGCCCGAATTGATTGATTGGACTGGTAAAATTGTAACTTGATTTTTAAAACAGTTCGATTCAACCCATAAAACTAGACTAATCTTAAAACCGTTCTATTTTTTGAAAATCGCTCGAACCGCGGCTGAACCGCTGATCCAGTTGACCCGATCGGTTCATGAACTTTTTAAAATTTTAAAAAATTAATACAATTTAAAATTGAACCATGACATTACATTTGAAAATTGAGAAAAAACCAAGAAACCAACAACGACGTTTTAATAATTACTTCAATTATATATTTATAAATGAATAAATTCATTAAGTCCGTAATCTAATTAAATTATTATCTCTTATGATTACTTAACTTTTTAATTAAATAATTAATAGAATAAGATTTATATATTATTTTTAAAATGGGGGATGCTAACTATTTATTGGCAATAAAATTTAGTTATAACTTAATTATAATGGTAAATAATTCGTTATTTTTGTTATTTACGTAATTTTTTTATTTTTATTCTTGGCCTAAATCTTTAATATACTTATTTTACTATCAAGTCTTGAGATACTTTTTATTCTTATATGAACTTCAACAAAAACTTATTTATATATTTATATTTTTTTATTATTTTAATATAATTTTATATATTATTTTTTTATTATTATATAATTATAACATCACTGGTTCGACCACAATTCACCCGACGATTGAACTAGTGATCTTTAACCCACTCAATTTTCCGATTCAATCAACGATTCGGATTTTAAACCGTTGGGTTAAGCAATCTGACAAGTACATCTATACATTTTCATTATCATTACAAAGACCAAAGACCAAGATAAAATGGTTGAAATGAATCTTATTGCCCTTATATATATAATTTTTTAGTTTTTCTCTTAATCAAATGATTGTTAATTGTAGGGTGCAGGATGAATCGAGTCAGCTCGTGATCAACATAATGAGTCGACCTGATTGAGGCTCGACTCAATTCAGAATTGGAGTTAATCGAGCTTAAGCCAAAAATGTATGTGTCCAAAAGCTCATGAATCGACTTGTGATTCTTTTTTTTAAAAAAATTTAATTTATCTTTTATATTGGTATTGATATTATAATCCCATTATAGACAAATATTATTAATGAAGATAATAAATATAATATATTTATATTCATTATGTAATATTATAGCAAGAATTCTACTAGTGGTGATATGATAATAGCGCCTTAATGCATTGTTTACACCGGCATAGTGCGACACTCAAGTTAGTGAAAATTAAGTAAAAATCCGGCGAGCACTACAACAAGCAGCGAAATTATACTTTTAACCACATAGAACCCCGTAGAATAGAGCGTTCAAAACTTTTAATTCTCTATTTTACAAAAATTTTAAAATAATTCCAAAATAAGAAAAGTTCAACACATTTAGTACTATATTTTACACGCATTTTAAAATAATCTTAAAATTAAAAAATTCAAAAACACTTGATCTCATAAATCCCCTAAAGCAGAGAGTTAAATGTGTCGAGATTCTTTTTTTTTAATTTTAGAGCCATTTTGAAAATTTCATTAAATAGAGTACTAAAAATGTCGGATTTTCAAATCGTAATTTTTGGGATTATTTTAAAAATCCCGTAAAACATATGACTAAATTTGTTGAACCACCCATCTTATGAGACTACGAGTATAATTTTCCCTACAACAAGCAGTTTCAATGCATGCCTAACTAATCTTTGGCAAGTCCAAGAATGAGAAACTGTGAATTTTTGCCAAGTGTATCAGAAAAACAGCAAACACCAATACAACTACCAACAATGAACTGGGATGCTTAGAACCTTTCAAAATGGATGAATTTAGTCTTGCTCTCTTACTCTTTTATTTAAGGATTCCCAGAGCACATCCAGATCCACGTTTCCGCCCGAGAGTATAATACCGACCTTGTTGCAGTCTTTCCAAGTTGGATTGTTCCTGAAACTGTTGGATAAAACGGCTGCAAGGCCGATCGCCCCACTTGGCTCTACGGCCACTTTCAGGATTTCATAGCAGAGTCTCATTGCTTCAATTATCTCTTGATCGTCGACAGTAATGATGTCGTCCACCAAATCTCGAACGACAGGCCTGTGGGTTGAGTAAGACAGAAAAGATAACAAAATCATTCCATGAAATAGCAAGGCTGTTTATGGATGATATGTGAGTTTTTACCATGTGAGATTTCCCAGAACAGCTCGAAGACCGTCAGCGATGGTCTTGGTGTCGGGCAAAGTTACAATACTGCCGGCGGCTTTGGACCGAGCAGCGTCGTCGGCCCCCTTTGGTTCGGCTGCCAAATATCCTGATTGCAGGATTAATAGACTTGGCAGCTAATGCCACCCCTGAAATCAAGCCACCTCCTGGAATTCATAACTAAAATGTATTAAGGATGTGAATACGATGTCAGATGCAGGTTATGAATGGACTATATATATATATATATATATATATATAGAGAGAGAGAGAGAGAGAGAGAGAGAGAGAGCACACCGCTCACTGGAACTATGATGGTGTCGATGTGAGGCACCTGCTCCAAAAGTTCCAGAGATATTGTTCCCTGTCCACTGGACGAAAACGGTGTCAAGGAACATATTTTCATTCTGTGTTCATATATAATTCATTTCCAGTGTTGCTTGGTTGATATTCTATACTGTCAGCGTTGGCAACGCTACAGCACAGGGATCTTAATATTTAATCGAACCACGCAGTAGCGCAAAACCATCAAAGGTGGCAGCATAAATGACATAATTGAGCGTAAAGTAGCTATTCAACAGAACAGCAGAAGCGCACGGATTGTTTCCATCTTAACCATGTAAATAGCAGTTAAAATTTGGATGAGTATAAAAATCCACGGGGAAAAAATCCAAAGAAAACTGCCAGTCTTCTGCCCTCAACAAGAAACAGAATATTATAACGATTAACAGGAGTTAGCAAGTTTTAAACGAACAAACTTTTCAATTGTGGTAGCGTATTTAAAAGAACTAGGCATACTGGAAAGGATACAATCTAGGCCATCTACGTCCAAGATTTGCTCATTTTGGGGTAGAGTAAAAGACATGCTGGGGCCAGGACACCTACCTTATGATACGCCCGTCATTATACGGATGAATAAGAACAGCACCGGTATCTTGTAAAACCTTTGCAGCTACCTCCTCCCTGGATTTCACATTAGCCTCACTCCAGATAACCTGACCACCGTACCGCATGACGTTCTCAACTTTGCATTTTGGAGCATTTTTTGGAATGACTATGTGTGCCGGAATTCCTCGTAGCTTCGCAGCCAAAGAAAGTGCCGCGGCATGATTACCACTATTCGGAGAGGTAGTATCGGTCAGCATTCAAACAAGCATATCCAGAAAACCAACAATAAGGTATTAGGGAGCCCAGGTATAACCTGCTATGTGTTACAACCCCTTTAGCTGCCTCAACATCTGTAAGTGAAAATATGGCGTTGCAGGCCCCTCGGAACTTGAACGCTCCACTGATGTTACAGGGAAACAAACAGATGCTTAATTACATGTGCAAACCCTTAAAATGTTACATATGCTTAAGTGTTATGCGGGAACGAGAGTTAAGAAATTTCTGACATAAAGTCAACATCTGGTATCTCACCCTTTCTGAAAACATTCACATTTAAAGTAAAGCTGTCTTCCAGAGATAGAATTCAGAGTTTCCGAGGACAAGACCGGAGTTTTGTGCACGTATTGGCTGATGCGTTCTTCTGCCGCTTTTATTGAAGAAATATCAGCTGCATACTTATTAATGGATGCTTGGGCATTTGCTTCCATCTGGCACCATTCAATGTGGAAGAGACTAAGTTGTTTTCAAGTCATCCAATCTCAATTATCTCAATTTTTTAAAAACTTGGTATCTACAACAAGCGCAGAGAGAGACGAACTATAACTATCAGGAATTTCCCTGGTTATGGACACAAAGACCAGGACAGAGTACACATCGAACTAATGAACTAGCTGCCACCTAAAAAATAAATCACTCTTCACCTATTAAAACAGTAAATTATGCTTTACACTCCTTATTTCCCTGTATTCTTGACATATATTAATTACCGCCCTTTCTTCTGAAGATATAGACCAATTACCGTAATAGTGCAAATATCTTTTATCAGCCACAAAGCATGGAAAAATTTACCCCCGGACAAGTTAGAAGCCTGTACATTTTCCAACTTGACACTTCGAATCCACAAGTTTGTTTGTGTTTTCATTTCCAGATTTCAATTTTTGCAACAGTAATTAAAGTGAAAATATATTTGTTTATACGTGTTCTCGTTGAAATATATTAATTTGACACCACAGTTAAAACTGAATATGAAAACACAAACAAACAGGCACGCACTTGATAATCAAGAAATTTTATCCCAAAACTACAGCAATTGGATTATTGGCAATGTGAAACATAGCAAAACCTTAGAGCTGATTTTGTTTATGAAATGCTGCTTAAAGTTTTAAACTGTCTCATATAAGCAAACTATTATCGATCAGTTGGTATTGCAAATTTCCAACGAACGAGCAGCTGAAGAAAGATCCCTGCATCTTTAGCATATGTTTAATGGAATCATACAAAAACAACCAAGGCATCCTATCAATAGAATCATAAAGAACAAAACTCAAGACTTTGATATTAATCACCACAAGAATGTTGCAGGCGTCTAAGAGGCGTTCGCCCCGTTTGGTAGGGCGGTCCATTGGAATGGTTCCAAGTAATTACCGTATAATACTACCAAGGCTGAATTGATTATAGTATACAATACTACAATGAAGATTTCTATCCAGGAAACTCATCCAAGATTCAGCCAAATACAAGCCTCCAGATCAAAATTTATCAAACTCAAGATATTGCAATAACATACTGAAACAATCACCAAGCAAAAACTAGTTGTTCTTTGCGAATTAAGAAATGGGGTTTCTTCAAACGTCACAACCGCGGCACAAACATTAAAAAGATTACAACATCAAGCAATTCACCATAGTATTACTTGTAAAGGGAATACTTACAGTAAGAACACACAGAAGAGAACTGCTTAAGAAGCTCCACTTCCTCTGTTCTCAGTGATAAACATTCAATTAGACTTCCCGATACAGACATATGATTCCATTCCAAATATAAAGACCCAGATTTTTGTGCTTAAAATATGTTCAGCCCAGAGATATCCCATGCCAGACCCGACTTCGACCCGTTTATCCGGGTCGGGTACCGCCGGCTCTTTGTCGTCTCTCAACTGTTTGTGGCCCGTAGTGATGATGCATCAGAAATCAAACCCAATGATCTCAACTGTTTCGAGAAATGGGTTCTGTTTTTTTCTTTTTTTAATTCAAGAAAGGTTTTCGAGTTTAATATATAGTTTCCACCTGTTTTATTTATTTATTATTATTGGGGGCCGCCCCAGAGTCCACCTGGTTAGGACTTGGGAGTTCTGATTGTTTTTAACAGTCTATCTTAATTTCCTGAACTAAACAAACTTGAGATTACCTAGCGGTCGGAGCTGACACGATATTCGTGCATAATTTAAATTTTTATTATGTTTCTTTAATTTAATGAAAGAGAAATAGGATAATATGAATAACTTATCAAAGTTATCGGAATATGTCTTTAGTGCACCTCTTATCGGTCAAAATTAATTACTTTAAGGTCCTCACAATTAATAAATAGTATAGATTCTTTTCTTTTTCTCCCATTATTCCCAAGTATTTTGACGAAATTAGCGAGAAGAGAGAAGAACTTGCTAAAGAAAATCTTTTGCGAGGATCGTTGAAGTTGAAACTACTTTGAATCTGAAAGAGGACCATTAAGCAACCAGTGATCTATGCAAACTGTCCCATGTATTGCTCTTTCTGTAAGCACCTTGGACACGATCTTCACAGGTGCTTTGCTAAGAATAAAAATGATAACTCAAAGATTGATGGGACTTCGAAGACCGTTGAACCCCAGAACATTGATGCTAAGGATGCTGCTGATGATAACTTGAGGACAAGTAAGGCTAAAGGAAAAGGGAAAATGGTGATGTTTGCTAATGATAACCCACAGAACACTACTGAAATTGTTGCGGAGCCACACCTGGTACAAGAAACTGAGAAAGAAAATAGTAAAGTGTATTTAGAGGGAGAAACAAATAGATAGAGAGCAAAAGGTAAACTGTTATCAGACATAGAGGAACCTAACAGTTCAGACACTGAATAGATATGTGAGACAAATAAGGAACCCACTCCTATCTCCAACAGATTCTAGAGCCTTGTTGACCTTGAGGACGATGCTTTACTTCTGAACAAAAGGGAAACAGACAAAACAAAACTTCTCCAAATTGAACAAGGAAAGACCAAGGGAAATCTACAGGAATAACTCGAGAAAATCAATGTTGCTACACATGTTCTACAATAGGAAGGAATCAAAGGAATGCATAAAGCCTCAACAGTATCCAACACAGGTTACAGATCAGAATCTGAAATCTCAAAGACAGAAACGCAAGAAATTCAGCAGGATGCTGCTTTTACAGACTCTACAACACTCAACAAACACAAGAAAAACAAATCTATAGAGGAGGCTACAACCACCAACATAACACCCAAAACAGGAGGTAAAGGTAAGAAAAGCAAAGGTAACACTTCTTCTAAAACTCTCATAAAGAGAAACACAAGGTCCTCTTCCTCTTCCTTATTGTTTTAATGATCAAAATTCTCATTTGGAATGTTAGAGGTATTGGTAAGATAGAAAAACAAAAAATACTTTTTGATCTTTTAACTAAACATACCTCATATTTTAGTTTTGTTGGAACCTTTTGTACAATTGAATGTTCATATTTCATTAGAAGATTCGGTTTTAGCTCTGTGGTTTCTAATGCTAGTAACAAAATTTGGTGTTTTGCTAATATGGAGTTGACACTCAGGTCATAATTGACAATACATAGTTCCTGTATGTTAGAGTAACTTCTAGTTTGATAGCTGAAGAAATCTTCTGCACTTTTATCTATACTAATGCGCTAGAAATCCTAGAAGAATGTTATGGGAGGAATTGAGCAAGCTGTCTGAATTGAATGTCCCTTGGGTTGTCGGAGGAGACATTAATACCATACTGCACGCTGGAGAGAATTAAGGGGGTGTTAACAATATAACTGACCCTATGGAAAACTTTGGAGATATGATGGTTGAAACTGGTTTAATTGATGTTGGATTTGAGGGTGACCCATACACTTGGACAAACAACAGAATATGGAAAAGACTAGATAAAAGTCCTATACTCAAATGAGTGGACAGAGTTGTTTAACTGCACCAGGGTTACCCAACTTGCTAGAAGAACTTCGGACCACCACCCCCTCCTTATCACAACCACAAAGACAGAAGAGAGATGTTCTACATCCTTTAGATTCCAGAATATGTGGCTGAGGCATTACTCATTTCTGGAAACTGTGAAGCATGCATGGGACCTTCCAACCCCTGGATACGGCATGTACAAACTTCAACAAAAAATTTACAAAACGAAAGACCTCCTCAAGAGCTAGAATGTGGATATATTTGGTAACGTTTTCAAACGTGTGGAAGCAGCTAAATCAGAAGCCACCACAGCTGAAAAACACTTTGACAGAAATCCCTCCACTGATAATCTGATTGCACTGAAAAGATGCAGTGTTTTCCTAATCCATGCATTCACAATGGAAACAGATTACTGGAAATAGAAGAGCAATTGTAAGTGGTTAAAAGCTAGAGAGATGAACACAAAGTACTTCCATTCCCTCGTAGAAAAGAAATGGATAAAAGCCAAAATCCACAGGATCATGGATAATAATGAGATTAGCAACCGTGCACACATTAAAGAATCAACAACCAACTACTTCAAGGACCTTCTGACTGACACTCATACAGTGGAACCGAACCTGGATTTCTCTTTTCAATTTGATCAAATCCCTGAAGAAGCCTGTCAGAATCTATACAACACACCTACTCTAGAGGAAATCAAAGAAACATCAACAAAGACAGTGTGGCAGGACCCGATGGATTTACTTAAGCTTTTTACCAAGCCTGTTCGGAATTCATTGCTAATGACATGACAGAAACTGTTAGGGACTTCTTCAGTGGCACTTATATGCGTAGAACTTTCACTGCCACCACAATAGTGTTGATACCAAAAACTGAGTCGCCTCAATCATGGAATGATTTTAGACCTATCTCACTATGCAGTGTGACTAATAAAATTCTCTCTAAACTCCTTTACAAGAAAATGGCACATCTCCCAACCCTCATATCCCCAGCATAGAGTGGATTTGTCCCTAACAGACTCATTGGTGACAATATGTTAATGGCTCAAGAGATGATTCACTCACTTGATATCAGAAACAACAAAGGGAATTTAGTCATCAAATAAGACATGTCTAAGGCATCTGACAGGGTCAGTTGGAATTTTCTCTACGTTGTCATGAAGAAAATGGGCTTTCCTCACAGATTTCTCCTTCTTATAAGACATGCTATAGAGAACACTTGGTTTACTGATAAGGTTAATGGTGAGGCATCAGGATTCTTCAAGTCATCCCAAAGCTTAAGGCAAGGAGTCCCCATTTCCCCAACACTTTTCATCATTCCAGCTAATGCACTTTCAAGAGAGCTTAATCACCTCTTTCATAGAAACCCTAAAATGTATTATAAAACAAATTGCAACATACGAGTCTCACATCTTGCATATGTTGATGATGTCATCCTTTTCACTAACTGCGAAGAAGCTGGCCTGATTAAACTCATGGAGTACTTGGAACACTTTGGAGATATCTCTGGCAAAAAAAATCAACCATTCAAGGGGTTCATTCATACCCAGAAAAAAGAATCAGACGGATCACTGACTTTCTATGAAAACACTGCCCATCAACTACCTTGGGGCACCCCTTCACAAAGGCCACAAGAAGAAAGATTCTTTATGAATCATTAATTGACAAAATTAGAGCCAAAATTTATGGATGGGAACACTGTCACTGTCACATGGAGGTAGACTTTAATTTATTAAGAGTGTTTGTTCTCCATGCCCATATACCTCCTTCAAGTTCTGGATCCACCTATTGGGGTGATACAAAAGATTGAACAGATCCTTGCAAAATATTTCTAGGCTTCAACACAAGATCACAGGAAAATTCACAAGACTAGATGGCAAACCATATGCGATCCCACTAAAGAGGGGGGCCTTGGAGTTAGAAACATTCGAGATGTGGTCACAGCTTTCACACACAAACTCTGGTGGATATAAAGAATGAATAATTCTCTTTGGGCTCGGTTCACAATCAAGAAGTATTGCAAAACTGAATTTCCTGGACTTGCAAAAGTTACCAAGAATGACTCAGTCATTTGGTAAAGAATCTGCAAGATCAGAACTGAGGCACAAGGAAAAAAATTTTTGGAGTCTGGGGAATGGTAACATTTCTTTTTGGCACGAATGGTGGATACCCTAAGGCCCTCTATACAGTCTGGTGGTAAACACACCAACTGCACATACACCAATCAACTGGTACTGGACAGACTGGGAGTGAGAACCGATCAAAACTAGAACAAAAACTCCCACTATAGACCTATCAATGGGTAGGGTCTTGCCTACCTTGGCCCAGACCCTAATAAGGCCCATTATGATAATTAGGGTATTGGCCTAGGCCCAATGGGTCCCAAACCCAATCGGTCTCGGTCTTGGACTTGAAACCCATTCTACCAGACCTGATTTTTTGGGTCGGGTCTGGACCTAACCCGACCCACTTTTTTTTTTTTTACTTTCTCTCTCTTTGCAACAACCATCTCAACAACCTTTATTTTTGAAGCAAAGAGGTGGTTGCTTCACATAAAATGTTTTCATCTTCTCTCTCTCTCTCTCTCTCTCTCTCTCTCTCTCTCTCTCTCTCTCTCTCTTTTCCTGAAATAAGAATCAACATTGTATGAAAAGCTACAGAATCAATTTGTGACAAAAGAAGAGCTATCACATCGATTTCGAGCCACATAAGAAGAATATGGTAGAGAAAAGCTACAACTTCAAAATTATTGCTTTATGAAAAGCTACAGCATCAGCCGCTTATGAGCTTCTTCATTACAATCCCCATAAACAAAGCAAAACTTAACATCTAAACAATATGGTAGAATGAGAAGAAAAAGAAGAGACCAAACAACCATTATATGGTAGAAAGAGAAGAAAGAGAAGAAAAAGAAGTGACCCAAAAACCATTATATGTTAGAAAGAGAAAAAAAAAAAAAAAAAAAAAAAAAGAAGAAACCAAACAACTATTATAGGGTAGAAAGAGAAGAAAAAAAATCTTCAGAGGTGCAGGATAAAGTAGAATCAAAATCATTGAAAAACTACAACTCTCTACACACGAATTCCATCGTTGTTCCCTTAAAGATTTTTCAAAAGTAGCTAAATCGTATCATTACAAGTAAAGTGTAAAGAAAACATCTCTAATATATGAAGGGTCATCTCAACATCTCTGATTCAGGCACAAAAATTTTGACTCAAAAGAAAGAAAAAAAACCCATCTCCTAAGATGTGAAGATCTAAATCTCCATTGCCTCGAGTTTTTCAACTGATACATTTCTCATTCTCCCCTATCCTACCAGTGAGAGAGCTCAAATGAAGAATCTATAAATGTCAAAATTTCGTTACAAATGTGGAAACATTCTCATTACAATACATCACTACTGTGCAAGAATGGAATGAATCTAGCAAATAATACTAAGCTAGTTATAGTTGAACTCACAATAGTTAGAACTCGGTGTGAAACTTGACGGCGACTGACGAGGCGAGGTGCGACTGGGCGGAAGTGTCAATCTGAGGCCACGATCGGAGGCCGAGGTCAGGTGTCATGAGAGACGGAGTCAAGGAGATGACAGAGCTGAGAGATCTGGAGCATTACATAATTTTTGGGAAGTGAGGCTGTGAGGGGAGAGAGATTGGTTAAAGATTACATATGAGTAATATAGGGTAGTATTTGGTCTATACCCGACCCAGACCCAATAAATTTTAATTTAGTGGATCTAGGTATGGGTCGGGTCTGATAGAAATTGTATAGGTCTAGGCCTAGATCTTAATTTATTATGACGGGCCTAGGTCTAGGTATTTTGGGCCCATTGACAGGCCTACCCACAACACATCATTGAGATCATCCTGGAATTTCCAATTTGCCAGAATCACATAGATAGGATGTTCTGGAAGCTTTCTTTGAATGGAGAATTCACCATAGCATCAACATAGGACCAGTACAGAGATCATAAACCTGTTCAACACATTTTCAAGAGCATCTGGTCAGCATTGATCACACCCACTATATCTAACTTCGTTTGGAGGCTCCTCAATGACTCGATCCCTGTGCATAATAGGATCAAGCAAAAAGGAATCTCCATTGCCTCCAAAATGTTTTTGTTGTGCTAAAGAGGAATCAGTTCCACACATTTTCCTCCATAACAGAACATCTGTTGCAGTTTGGCATTTTTTTCCTAACGCCTTTCAACTAACCCTCCCCCAGACAGACAACATCCTCATTTTATCTCCAAGCCTGAAAAATCAGTATTTCCTCACAGCCTCACCTAAGATATCTTGTTCCTCTGTTGATTTTATGGCACATTTGGACCTTGCGCAATGATGTAAAACACAGAGAAACCTCCTTCAAAGCCAACACAATCATCTACAAGACCCTCAACTACCTCCACACGTTCCAGAAAAGCAAACTACTTAAACATGAGCATCTCAGGGGTGACATTTTTTGCTACTTCTATGCTCAAAATTTAGCTCCAACCGAAACCTCATTCTACAAAATTTGTAGTGGTGCAGTGGATTAAGTTACTTGAAGGATGGTTCAAGCTTAATCCGAATGGTGCCTCCAAGGGTAATCCAGGTGTTTCGGGAGCCGAAGGCCTCCTTAGAGACCATCAAAGACAAGTGGTTTTTCCATTTCAAGAACCTCTGGGATTCACATCTAACACACAAGTAGAGTTGAGGGCTTATACTGGGGGCTGCAATTTGCACGAAGAAAGGATTCCATAAAATCTGGATTGAGGTTGATGCAATGAGTAACATCACAAGGAGCTTGGATTCATCAAATCCTCCACCAAAAGATCAGAAAATACATGTAGCAGCTGGAAACCAGAGTCACACATATTTACAGGGAAGGAAACTAAGTTGCTGATTATTTTGCTAATGAAGCTTATTCCTCACAACATTTTGGCACCCTCACAAAGGAACAAATTACACGTAAAGTCAAAGGTATTATCAATCTTGACACCCTTTCCTTCCCTTATATCAGAATCTGATGGAGTAGTACTACTAGTTTCATTTATTTTTGAATTTATGAAATTATTGAGTATTATTTTTTGTAAGGTGTTACTATTCCTCATTCATTTTGTGCATACTTGGAAGGGAGTTGTACTCCTTATTTATTTGCTTTTAATTTTTGGCTTGTATATAAGCACTAACTTTTGTAAGGGAGTGGTACTCTTTGTTTATGCTTTCCCTTATCCGGCTATCTTTGGTAGAATTGTGTTATCAGCTTTTGATGCAGGTACTAAAACCCTCATTGAACTTTTGCAAGCAAGATTTAACAGCCCTATGCTATATAAAAATTATTACATTAGGGCTAATTTTTGTAAGGGACTAGTACTCCTCATTTATGCTTTCATTGTCATAATCTGTAAGGGAGTGGTACTCTTTGTTTATATTTTGTTCACTAATAGTTGTAAGGGAATAGTACTCCTTATTTACGATTTGTTAGAAGAAACTAGGGAGCTAGTACTCCCCAATGTATATTGACCTATTTTTGAAGTCATGTAGAAATGATAGGGACCCCGAAAAGCTCCTATCACCACCGGGTGATTTCTTAAAAAAAAAAATTCCGGAATGGTACATTATTAGAAATAGTGTTGAAGAATAAAGTCGGGTAAAAAGAATAAAAATAAAAATATCGGAAAACCAACATTAATGGTGACCCTACAATGTGTTTCATGCACCTTTGAAGTAAAATTTGTTGGCCTACTTCTGATGAACTAACTAAACTTTCAAATTTGTGTTTAGAGTTCTTCACAAGAATGGGGGCTTGGAAAAAGGCTTCACACCGCCACGGCAAGGCGTACCGCAGAAGCCAGCAGGAGTAATAGAAAAATAGGAAATCAAGGCTGAGTGAAAGCACAGGCCATTTTTGTCTTACTTCTGGACAAACCAATGTTTTTAAACCCGGATCAGACCGGCCGATCCGACCGGGAACCGGAATTGCAGCCGGTCCGGTTAGGGGTATAAAAGCCGGGATGGTCAAACCCAGAACGAACCGGTCAAACCCGGGAAAATCGGTGAACCGGTAAACTCGATTCAATTTGTTTTTTTTAAAAAAAAAATGTATGAACAGAGCTCGCTCGGTTGGCCGTTCGCTCCCATTTACGGCGACGAATGCTGGAGAAGTGGAGAGTTGATGTAGTAGCCTTTGGCTAAAAATCGGGTCTCATTGTCATTGCGGCGACGACGACACGTAGCAGCGGAAGAAATAACACTCAAAAATTCAATTGAAGATATGAAATGGAATAGTGGGCTGGAAAATATCTCACTTGAAGATATGAAATGGAAATTGTGTGTTGGAAATATATTGTCTTTGCGTTCCGGTGACGGCACATTGTTGGGGAGAAATATACCATAAAATCTCAATTGAAGATATAAAATGAAGATGGTGGGCTTGGGCTAGAAGGGAAGATTGGGCTATTGGGCTAGAATGCAAGATTGGACTGGGGTTTTATAAATTAATAGTTTTAATTGTTAATTTTTTGACAAAAGATAATTATTAATGTTTAACAAAATGTATTTTTAAATTATTTATTTTATAAATTACGGGTAGTAAATTAAAATATTTTATATATTGTTCTTATAAATATATATTTGTATTTATTTTATAAACTGTTGAATTTATTTTTATGTTTCTTTTTAAATTATATTGAAAAATTACTTAAAGTTTTTTTATTTGAATACATTTTTTTAGCTTAGTCAATTAATATATAACATATTGATATGGTATATATATGTATATAGTATAGTCCGAGTCAACCAATTTTTTCAATCCGGTCCAACCGGTCGGACCAATGACCCAATGATCCAATAACCTATCCGGTTCGATTTTCGATTCGGGTTTCAAAACTTTGGGACAAACTGGTAAAACGGAGATTTAATATTTCTTGCAATATAACAAATTATTAAGAAATCCAACCAAAATAAAGTTGGTAAAGTAAACAAGAAGTTTGTTTGTCATATACAAGTTAATACAGAACTTAATCTCAAATCTATATAACACTCATAGTATTTTATTATATATATATATATATATTTATGAATGATAATTTTTTTTAAAAATATATATATTTGTATTTGAAAGTTTTAAGGTTTAGACATAATTAAACTTACGCCTTCTGACCTATAATGTTAACCATCATTGTCTTTTAGCATAATGATACACAAATGGACCAAATTGAACCCAATACCAATGGGAAAAGGGCCTAACACGGAAGATAGCCCGAGTGAAGATAGCAACCCGCCCAACTCTGGGCCCAGGTGTTCGGGCAGGATGAGAACCAGGCTTGCTAAGTTGGTGGATTATTACTAGATCAATAAACTCAATAAATTGTATTGGGCCTACTGTCTTGCTTTGCTAGGGTATTTTGGAGTTTAGGACATTAAGATGGATACACTTGGCAGTGGATCCTGAGTTTAATATTTTTTGTATTTGAATGCAGCAGTAAATGAAAAACGGCAGGAATCATTTTGCCACCAAAAATTCAATCTATCTTCTCTAATTTTCTGGAGTTATCCTAGCTCGAATAGGATCACAATCTACCACTCTAACATTGGTGTTTTCATTGCTATGCCTCCTAAACCATCTCAAGCCCTTGAGGAGCCTGTCTTCGCCATGTCTGAGAGATTGGAGCGCTTGCTGGAGTTCCAGTTTTCCGTGGAGCAGCGCATCACCTCCATAGATCAGCGCTAGGAATCCCTTACTGTGGTCCTTTCTGATATCCAACACCACCTCACTGCCATGCCTTCGTCGATCTCCCCGTCGCCCCCCCCCTTTCCGCTGGTCCCTCTCAGCCGCCTCCCCCACTTCCATCCTTTCCTTCGCCACTTTCTCACATTTCCGCCCTTTGACAGTACCGGGCCTCTCGAGTGGATTTTTCAGGTCGAACAATATTTCACCTATTACTAGGTTTCCACCTTTCAACGCCTTGATCTACTGTCCTTCTACATGCAAGGGGAGGCCCTTAGCTGGTTTAAATGGATGCATTCCAACCACCAACTCTATACTTGGGAGTCATTTACCAGGGCGTTGGAAATTCGCTTCGGACCATCGACTTTTGAGAACCATCAGCCAGCCTTGTTCAAACTCAGGCAACGTGGCTATTTCCCGGACTACCTCGCCAATTTTGAGAAACATTGCAATAGGGTTGTGGGGTTACCACCTAAAGCTTACCTCAATTGCTTTATCTCGGGTTTGCACGTAGATATACAGCGGGAGATGGCGATCCTTAAGCCTTTAAGTATCGGCTAGGCTATCGGGTTGGCAAAATTACTTGATGCCAAGTCCCATGACGCACGTTCGTCTCGTTCCCCATCCTCTTTTCCTCCCCCAAGGGCGCCACCTTTGTTACCTGCCCCGTCGCTGCGTTCTCCTGTGCCGATCTCCCCCCTCTCCCCGGCTGAGATTCAGTCTCGACACGCTCAAGGCTTGTGTTTTAATTGCGACAACAAGTTCGGGATTGGACATGTTTGAAAGGCCAAGCAGTTCCAGATGTTATTAACCACGGATTCTGATACGTCGGATCCTTCGGACCCGCTATCTGAGAGCCTAGAGGTTGTTCCAGGGTCTCCGCCCCCGCCGCCGTCTCGTTTCTTGACGCCACCACCATCTGAGGATACAGTTTTTATTCCATTTTACAAGTGCAGCGATCTCGGGTTTGAGTTCACCTCGGACTCGTTGTCTGCTCTGCCAAGTTTATGAGCATTCAGTCTCCATTTTGGTGGACTCCGGGAGCTCACATAACATCGTTCAACCGCGGGTGGCCGCATTCCTCGGTCTTCCGGTCACCCCTCTTGCTCCTTTTTCTGTTGTGGTGGGAAACGACGATTCCCTCTATTGCACGGGGCTGTGTCAGAAGGTCTCCCTCAACATTCATTCACATCTCTTTGAGGTTTTCCTTTATGTTTTGCCCATTTTTGGCGCGGACATCGTCTTGGGGGTCCAATGGTTGAGCACCCTCGGGCCTTTCCTTTCAGACTTCTCCGTTCCTTCCATGCAGTTTTACCACGAGGATAAACTTGTCACCCTCTCGGGTGTGCTGAGCACCGCCCCTCAGGCCACCTCCATGTCCCAAATTCAAAGGTTCATCTCAACGGCGGCCAGTGATAGTTTGTGCCTCCTCTTCATCCAACCCGTCTCCACTTCTAATGAACATATCTCCCTTACCTCCATTCCCCCGGATTTACACCCCATCATCCATACATTCAATTCTGTCTTCGCCTTACCGCGAGGCCTTCCCCGGTCCGTAATCGCGAGCACCACATACACCTTCCTAATCAACATCATGTCAACATAAAACCATACTGTTATCCCCATTTCCAGAAAGACATCATGGCCAAACTAATCTAAAATATGCTACAAGAAGGGATTATTAAACCCAGTACCAACTCTTTTTCGTCCCCTATTTTATTGGTAAAAAAGATGGCACTTGGAGGTTTTATGTTGATTATCGGGGCCTTAATGCTATTACTGTTCGTGATAGGTTTCCCATACCTACTGTTGATGAATTACACGGTGCGACGGTGTTTACCAAGTTAGATCTTCGGGCAGGCTATCACCAAATACGCGTGGTTGCGGCCGACACGCATAAGATCGCTTTTCGAACCGTAGATGGGCATTTCGAGTTTTTGGTTATGCCATTTGGGCTCACCAATGCCCCATCGACCTTTTAGGCCACCATGAATGATTTATTTCGGCCGCTGCTCCGTCTGTTTGTGTTGGTCTTCTTTGACGACATCCTCATCTACAGTTCCTCGTGGTACTCATATCTGTCACACCTTGAGCAAGTGCTGCAGATTCTGCTTGATAATTCATTCTTTGTCAAGTTTAGCAAATGCACCTTCGGTGTTCCATCGGTCGAGTATCTCGACCACATTATTACCGCCGATGGCGTGACTGCAAATCCCTCTAAAATCCGGGCAATTGTGGAGTGGCCAGCTCCTTCTTCGCTGACAGCGTTACGAGCATTTTTGGGACTGACTGGCTATTACCGCCGTTTTTTACTCCATTACGCAACCATTGCTAGTCCCCTCACGGACTTCTTAAAAAAAAACTGGCATTCGCTTTGAATCCAGCCGCCACGACAGCGTTTAAGGCCCTCAAATCGGCCATGTTGACCCTTCTGGTGCTCTGTCTCGCCGATTTTTCCAAACCCTTCGACGCGACGATGGATGCCTCACAAGTGGCCATCGGGGCTGTGCTGTCTCAAAATGAGCAGCCTGCGGTCTTCTTTAGCAAAAAATTGGGACCCCGCATGCAGTCGGCCTCGGCGTACGACCGAGAGATGTACCTATCTCGGAGGCCGTCCGAAAATGGCGGCAATACCTGCTCGGCAGAAAGTTCCACATTTTCATAGATCAAAAAAGTTTACGGGGGCTAATCACTCAAATGGTGCAAACTTCCACTCAACAGAGGTGGCTTACCAAGCTGTTGGGATATGACTTTGACATCCACTATACTTCAGGTCGGGAAAACAAGGTGGCGGACGCCCTTTCTCGCTATCCCTCCGCCAGCCTTCACCACCTTGCCGCGGTCTCTTCCGCCACCCCCGACATCATTGGGCGCCTTCAGGAATTTTACTGCTCCCACTCGGCCAGACTCCAACTTGTCTCGCAGCTCTCGCAGACCCGCATTCCCCCCCTTCAATTCTCTGATGCCCAAGGGTTGGTCTTTTAAGGTCAAATTTTTATGCCGGAACACGGGGGTTTTCGCGGTTAGTTGCTGGAGGAGTTCCACTCCTCCCCGATTGGGGGACACTCCGGCGTTCGGGCTACTCTGGCCCGCCTAGCCGCCTCGTTCTACTGGCCTAAGATGAGTGTCGACGTCTACTCCTTCGTCCAACAATGTGCACTCTGCCGAAACAACAAATACTCAACTCAGAAACCATTGGGCATGCTCCAACCCCTTCCAGTTCCCCAACGAGTTTGGGAAGACCTCAGTATGGATTTCATTATGCACCTGCCACCGTCGGGAGGTAAAACGGTCATCTGGGTCATCGTTGATAGACTGACGAAGTACGCCCATTTCATTGGCTTACCATCAAAATTCTTCGCAGTCACACTGGCGTCCATCTTTGCTGCAGGTTTACTGCCTACATGGTATGCCCAAAACAATAGTGAGCGACAGAGACAGAATTTTTCTCAGCCATTTCTGGCAAGAGTTGCTTCGCTTAAGTCAATGTTTTCAAAACTGGATCGGAGATCGAACCGGACAAATTATTGGGTCACTGGGTCACTGGTTCGACCGGTTGAACCGGAATAAAAAAAACCGGTTAACCTGGAGTATAGTATATATATATACATATATATAGCATGTATAATTTCATTGTATATAGGTTTCAAAAAAATATACAATCTAATAAATTTCTCAACAATAGTTTAATAAAAAATACACAAACTCAATATAATTCAAGATATTTATAACAATTTATGAATTAACAAATTTATTCCATAAGTTGTATAATTTTTTAACAATAATTTATAAATTACATATAAATTACCATAACTATAGCATTCTCCCACTCTCTCTACTTCTCTCTCTAGCCTCTATTTCTCCCTCTCTTCTCTCTCTTTCTCCACCATTAAAACCCTATCTTCTAGAATTTTCTCCCCCCTCTCCCTTGTATTCTCTCTCTCTCTCTCTCTATATATATATATATATATCGTCCTTTCCCTCCTCCCTCCTTCCTCTCTCTCTCTCTCTATACTCTTCTACCTTTCTCCATAGCTAAAATCCATAATTTCAAAAACAACCCATTCTTGTTTCAAATATCATATTTATGGTATATCCATAGAGAAGAAGAAATGAGAAAATCATATACTTTTTTTTTTAAAGTTGAAACTTGAGATTTGAGAAGAAGAATCTAGAAGATGAAGTTGCCAATTTGGAGTCTTGGATTTGGAGAAGGCTCTACTTCATTTCCCCCTTCTTCATCTTTACATTTTTCAGTTTTTTTTTTTTTTTGGGTAAAAATTGATTTTGAACCGGGTTGGCCAGTTTTGACCCGGGTTTGGCCGGTTTTGACCGGTTTCAATGGGTTTTGACCGGTTGGCACCGGGTTTGACCGCGATGGTTTTTTACCACATGAACCGGACCGGACACATGGCCGGTTCCCGGTTGAACCGGTCGGTCCGGTCCGATTTTAAAAACACTGTCTTAAGTGGTACCAAGCTTACTTACAATAGTGCCTACCATCCGCAGACAGACGGACAAATGGAGGTTCTGAACAGAGTCCTTGAAACTTTCGTCCGCTGCTTCATCAGTGAGACTCCCCACCGCTGGTTCCATTTCCTTCACTTGGCCGAATTTTGGTACAATTCCACTTACCACTCGGCCATCGGAATGCCCCCTTTTCAGGCCCTGTATGGGCGACCACCGCCGGCCGTCGTAGATTTTGCCCGGACTGAGGCACGAATGGTTGCAGTCGAAGATCACCTGCGCCACAAAAGAGAGATCCTTGAATCCGCCCGCTATCACCTAGCACGCACGCGACTCTGGATGAAATCCCAAGCCGATAAGCACAGACAAGTTGCATTTTGGTTGAAGGCAACTGGGTTCTTCTGTGTCTCCAGCCGTACCGGCAACAGTCGGTCCACCGCCGTTCTTCACAGAAGCTGATCCATCGTTTTTATGGACCTTTTTTTATTCTCCGACAGATCGGCAAGGTGGCCTATGAACTCGAGCTTCTGGCGGACTCCAAGGTGCACCCTGTTTTTCACATTTCCTTTCTGAAACCTTACCGTGGTCTGCCTCCGTCGATGGGTGCGACGTTACCCCCAGATGTGTTGGGCCCCGCCTCCGATCGTCGGCCGTTTCATATTCTGGGGCGACGCGCTGGTGCAGAGCCTCATTAGACGCAACTCTTGGTGCAGTGGGAAGGTCAAGATCCAGATGACGCTTCGTGGACCACACTCTCTGATTTCCGTTCTCAATTTCCTGATTTCAACCTCGAGGACAAGGTTGTCATTGATGGATCGGGCATTGATACACAAGTGGACTAGATTGAGCCCAATACCGATGGGAAAGGGCCCAACACGGAAGATAGCCCGAGTGAAGTTAGCAGCCCGCCCAACTCTGGGCCCAGGCGTTCGGACAGGATGAGAACCAAGCCTGCTAAGTTGCTGGATTATTACTAGATCAATAAACTCAATAAATTGTATTGGGCCTACTGTCTTGCTTTGCTAGGTTATTTTGGAGTTTAGGACATTAAGATGGATACACTTGACAGTGGATCCTGAGTTTAATATTTTTTGTTTTGAATGCAGCAGTAAATGGAAAACGACATGAATGATTTTGCCACCAAAAATTCAAATATTTCTTCTCTAATTTTCTGGAGCTATCCTAGCTCGAATAGGATCACAATCTACCACTCTAACACATACTATATGTGTACCCACAAAATATATCAAAATCATTACGCCGCCACCCCTGCCCCATTTTCAGCCCGAAAAAGGTTGATGTTAGCCAAAAATACCTTTAAAATTTTCAAAATGCACCTATTAATTTGGTCAGACATTTACCTAATTTTTCATGGACCATAATCCGCCAAGGATGTTTATGTAATTATCAAACCTTAGATGGGGAGTTAGAGTTATAATTTGGGAAAAGCAAATTACCCCATATAATTTTTTATTTGTATACAAATTTTTAATTTTAGACTAAAATTTGAAATTTATAATCTAATAATTAATTTTATTAGCATATTAAAATATAATTTCATATTTTAATTATTAAAAGGTGTAATTTTAGATAGAGAACAAAAAAAGGTGGTAAAATAGGATAGCTATGCTCACTTGAAATTTATTAATTAATATGAAGATTTTTTTTTTGAAAATTGGTAAAGATTAAAAAGTATGATATTACAAATTTAGATTTAAATTAAAAATTAATATAATAAATAAAAAAATTATATGAGCTCATATTGTTCTTCCCTATAACATTACTTTGATGCCATTTCTAACATTTGATAATTACAGAAACATCCCATATGGGCAAATCTATCACACACATAAAAAAAGAAAAAAGCACTTTCATATTTTAATCTATTTTTTTACCCGGCAAAGCCATTATTGACATTTCACACTTTTAGGCTACTTTTTTTGTTGGAGAACACTGAGAGGGGTGGTTTATGCAATTATATAAAAGGTATGAATGATTTATGTAATTATACAAAGATCATCAAGTGTAAATATAATTATCCCTAACATTTAAAGTGTTTTAAGTTGCATTTGAATTGAAAGGTTTGAAATTATTGATTTAAAATCCATATTAACAAATCTTTGAATTCGTTTGGATAATTTAAAATTGAAAAAATTATTTTTTTAGTCTGCTAAGTATGCCTAATATTAATTTTAGTCCGGTAACTATGCCCTTTTTTTTAAGTCCAGTAACTTGTAAAATTGATGAAATTAGTCCGAACTAGGGTTTTTTACTCAATTTTCTGGCGATATTTTGAAATTAGCCAAAAAATGCACACGTGACAACTATTTGGTTAATTTTCAGCAACTTATACACGTGTACAACCACATGTATTAGTTTCCACGTGTACAACCACATATATTAGGTGGCATTCAAATTAAAATCAACCTCATTTCAATTGCCACGTAGGCTTAAAAATTCTCAAAATATGTCCAGTTGGCATGCCATGTAATATTTCCGGCCAAGAAATCAAAAATTGACCACCGGAGGACTAAATCTCATCAATTTTGCAAGTTACTAGACTTAGAAAAAAATGGACATAATTACCGGACTAAAATTAATATCGGGCATACTTAGCGGACTAAAAAAATAATTTTCTGTTCAAAATTTAAAGGATTTCAAATTCTTCAATTCTAACTTTGAGCTATGTTTTGAGAAATTTTGATGAATCTCAAATTCTTTTTAAATGAGTCATTTGAAATCATTTCTCCAAATCCTTCCATCAATCCAAATCCATCAATCCAAGTGCAGCCTAAGGATTCAAATGACTCCGTTTAAAAAGAATTTGAAATCCATCAATATTCAACAAAACATAGCTTAAAATTAGAATTCAATAGTTTGAAATCCTTTAAATTTAGACATATTCAAACAAATTCAAAGAATTTGTTATTAAGGATTTAAAATCAATACATCCAAATGCAACATTAGAGTTCGTTTGGTTCAAATAAGATGAAAGGGGAAGTGAAAGGGGGAGGGGGAGGGGGAGAGGAAGGGGGAAAGGGAGGGAAAGAACAATAGTTTTCCTTCAAATTGTTTGGTATGATTGGAAGGAGAGTAAATCTCAAATACTTTTTCTTATTTGGTACGAGAAAAATAGATTGAGAAGAAAAGACTAACTAATTTTACAGTTTAACCCTTTCTTTTTATTTTGTATTAGAAAATAAACAAGTTAATATTATACTAATATCAAAGATATAAAAACCTTATTAATAAAAAATATATATCAAACAAGAACAATAATATTTTTTATTAATAAAAATATTCATCAAAATGAATATGTTCATTTATCCTAAAATATTCAGTTTAAATAAAATAAAAATTACTAGTGCCGGCGGCAGAAAGAGGAACACGATTAGGAAAAAATATTATTCAATCAAGATTAATAGCAAATTAGCAATAAAAAATTTTGAAAAATTGCAAATGCAAAGTATATTTACCAGATTGTTGACTTCGACGTAGTAGTTTTTTTCAATAATTCGGTTATCTTTTCTCTGGCGGTTATGTACGGATATCAGCGGGAAGGAGAAAAGAATTGGAGGGAATAGATATATAAATAAATAAATATATATATGGGTAATAGAGTATATAAAAATAAAATATGTATTTTTTTTTTTTTGTCTTTTCGGCCTTATACTTTCACTTTTCCGCCCAATTTCGGACGAAAACGAAATTGGATTCCGGAGTGGTTTCATATACATCCAGTTTTACTTTAACCAAATACTAAACTTTTTCTTAAAGATCCCCTTTTACTTCCACTTCTCCTATACTTCCACTTTTTCTCTCGAGCAAATATACTCTTAGTGAATTTAATGAGTTGAAAATTCAAATGCTTTGTATTATCAAGATCTCATCATATAGTTTCACATCACTATGTAACTTAGGTGAAAAGATTTACTATTTTCTACATCCGATTTCGGTAATATTGTGAGAAAAATAAAATAACAATATTTTTTAATAGGAGGATCAAAGCTAATCCCCAATTCTTCATTAGGATTCGAATTCATGACCTATACATGACATTAAATTTGTCCACAAATGTGTATATCACAAATAATGTTACCTCAAAATTGACCTACCTTTTCAATTCATTACCAAAAAAAAAGAAAGTAACTACTCCAATCCAAGATTGACAAAATATTAAAAGTATATCAAAAAATTCATTAAATGATAAATCATTTTCTTTGCAAAAACTATCAAAAGGAGACACGTGATAAAATTGTAGACTCAAAGAAAATTTTCTGTAATATCAAAAAGAGGTGGTGTATGATTACAACAGGCTAATTTTCAAAATAAGATTGTTGTAATTATCAATGGAATATATAAATTATATTTTATTACATAAATATAATCTTGTCAGAATATCACGGCAATCCTAAAAGAGAGAATCTGCTCTATATATAAATGTAGAAGAAACATCAAACAAACACTCCATTTCCAGTTGATAGGCAAGAAAATGGCTGTAGTCAAATTCAATCCATCCTTCTATGTCATAATCTTTGTCCTTGTTTTTGCCTCAGGTGAACAAACTTTACTACTATAGTAGTCATTTGTCTATTATAACAATAATTACTGATTTAGTTATTATTTTTTCTAAGTTGTTTGATAATTAATATAGTTGTTGACGCCGTATAATTGCAGAAGTTCCACAGATTACCAGATTTTGTTAGGGTCTAATGCAATTCACCCTGATCATGTGATATTGAAATTGAGCAAATTAACTCCTTATGATTAATATAGGGAGGTAAGAGGGTAATTTACTCATTAACAATATCACAGGGGCTTGCTTATAATTTTTCGTTTTCTTGTTGTGTTATTTTTTTTCATTTAATGTGTGGACGTTACGTGTGTAAAAATTACGTTACGGTGGTTCTGATATGGTGATATAATGAATGTAGTTAGCGAGATGGTTCGCGTGGGCGATGCAGCGAGATGCCAAGATGGTCTAGGCGTGTGCGGTGAATCGGTGTGCGATGAGCCGTGTTGCAGGCGGAGATGCATCGCCAAATATCCAGCATTCCTAAACCCTAAGGCAATTTGTGTCTCACTTGTACCCCCACGTGTATGCTTGTGCGAGTATGATTGTTAATTAAGGTGTTTAATCCCTTACTTTTTCTTTTTTTCGAAAATAATTATGATTAATAAATTAGTCATCGTGTTGGATTAAAATAAATATCATTATTTTTCATAATATGAGCGCTAAGACTGAGACTCTCTCAACTTCACCACTCATATAAGGCAATGTGAACTACTAAAATCACATGATAGTGGTAATGGGATAGGTGGATCGAGGCCCTGTCGGGTCCAAATTATCGAGTTTGGACGAGGAAATGTGTTTTAATTTTATGAAGTATGCACGGGGTCGCCCTAAATAATATTTATGAATATATTAATTTAGTTAAAATTTAAAATTAATTCAACACATATATTTGTAAAATATATTGTATTTTAAACATATAATGTTTTATTAGATATTTATTAATAATAATTTTAATTGTTTTAAAATTCGATGCGTACCTGGGTTATGAATTACTGTAAATTTCAAAGGATCTTTATGTGAATCCTAATATTTGGGGGAACTAACCTGTAAGGAAGCGTTAGCACTCCAAAGCTTAAGTCAGTAAGGTGCAAAATGAAAGGAAACTTGAAATAAAGTGAGAATAATGGTGAACTGTGCAAAAATGGTGAAAGATAATTCGTGTAAGTGATAAAATTCGTGTAGAAGTGATCTAAAACTAGCAAACAAGTGGTAAAAGGGAGTGTGAAAATGTATAATTGCCAAAGAAAGAGTATTGAAATGATTTTACCAAAACTTGACCCCTGATGACCGCACCAGGGGTCATTTTGTAGCCGTTGATAGAGCTAAATTCAGAAGCAATTGGTAGTTCAGTGCCGTAAACCTCTGGAAATCCTTTTGCCTTGGAAATCCTGTCAGTTCAGTAAAATAATCAAATTTCAGATGGAGTGTTAGTAATAATCTGGGAAAAGCAAATAACCACATTTAATTTTTTTTATACAAATTTTAAAGTTTAAACTAAAATTTTCAATTGAAATGTATGATCTAGTAATTAATTATATTAATATATAAAAATATAATTCCATATTTTAATTATTAAAAGGTATAATTTTAAATAGAGGTTCCATAACAAAAAAGGGTGGTAAAATAGGATAGCTATAGTCACTTGAAATTTATTAATTAATATGAAGATTTCTTTTTATGAAAATTGGTAAAGATTAAAAAGTATAATATTATGAATTTAGATTTAAATTAAAAAAATGTTATAATAAATAAAAAATAATATAAGGTCATATTGCTCTTCCCTAGAACATTACTGACACTCTGGTAATTATAAAAACATCCCATAGGGGCAAATCTGTCACACAACAAAAAACATTTTCATCTTTTAATCTTATTTTAAAAGCCTTTACCCGACAGAGCCATTATTGTCATGTCACACTTTCAGGCTACTTTTTTGTCGGAAAACGCTGAGAGGGGTGGTTTATGTAATATATATATATATATATATATATATATATTAGTACAAAACTCGTGCCAAGCATGGGGAGTATTTTCAGCTTAAATCATGACTATAATAATAAATATTTAAAAATATATACTTGTAAAATTGAACAAAAATTATCTATCTTTGTATATTAGTTCTAATAAAAATTATATAAAATATAAGTTTCTTGAATTGTATGAGGTATCATTAATTATTTAGAAAAATATCCATATAATTATAGATTCTTATATTCTTTTAATTGCTTTGATTATAAATTGCAAAAATATTTTATTTTATTTAAATTAGATAAATGATAGATTATTTGATTTTATAAAGATTTACAAATTTGTTCAGGTAAATTGGTTAGGGATACAATATAAAATTCAAACTTATTTTTACATCTTTCAATATTATTTTTAATTGTGATTATTATCATATTAAATTTTAATTTTTTACATATAAAAATTTACTTTATTTTTTATTAGCTTTTATAAACCATAATTCTCCAGTGTCTATTTGAATTTTATTTTGCCATGTAAGAAAATATTTTATTTTTATTTAGTGTCGATAAATGATTTGAATGTATACAAAAGATAAATTAGTCAATGATACAATTAATCTAAAATTCATTTTAACATCAAATAATATTCTTATATTTTTAAAATTCACTAATTATTTTTCTAAATTTTGAATTATTTTCCTATTACTCGTTTTAATTTAAATTTTGAATTATTTGTAATTTTTACTTACTTAGTTATTTTGAAACTTAAAAAATTGTCATTTATCTTATACTTAAATTTAGATAAGTGTACCATTATTTGTTTATCCAAAAGATTCACTCATTTTTTCAGGTAAATAGTTAGTAAAATAATCCAAATTCATTTCTATGTTTAATATACTTTCGTATTTTTATAGTTATTTACTTAATTTTTAATATATTAATTATTTACTTATTTTATATTTAAAAGAATATTGTGTAGTTCTATTTAATTATTTTTTAGAAAATATAATTCTTTTGTGGATAAACTATTAGATGTTATCTGTAAAATAAGTAAACATATCTTGGATAAATATGTTTTTATTTACTTATTAAAAGTATATAAATATATGTATTATCGATTAGATTCTTTTGGATAAATACTAATATCTTTTTTCTCTTTTATCTAAAAAGTAATTAAATTCCATTTGGCTAAATAGAGCTCATTGAGGCGATCCGCATCTGCGCCTACGTGGCGCTTGGGTGGATAGTCTCAATGATTCTATTTTATTATATATAGATATATATATATATATATATATATCAAAACGATCATTGATTGTAATTAAATTAATTTTGATCAAATACTAAATTTTGATAATTTTGAATATTTTAATTGTTTAGAAAAAATCTCATTGGTTAGAAATATTATATATGTTAAATTAAAAAAAAATTCATTTATCCAGAAAAATTCCTATCTTCCAAATTAGTGTTTATCTATACTAGATTGTACTTTTAAAATTATCATACTAATCCAATTTGTATTTGTTTTAAACAAATTCAAATTTTAGGATTATTTTTTTATCATAAAAAATATTTATTTTATCACTAATCATTTATTATCATTTTAATCATATACGTTTTAGTCACTAAACTTTTATCAATCTCTTAGTATATCTTATTCAGTAAATTCTTCATATAATTAATGAGGTAAAATTATTATCTTTTATAATTTATATCTTTTATTATCGTAGTTTTTAGTATTTTTTATTAGTTCATTAATATTGATAAAGTAAGTTTTAAATTTTATTCAAATTATTTTTTGAGTAAAATGCAGACACCCCCAACATATGGGGTCATTTGCACTCTACCTCCCAACCTTTTTTTTTTTTACACTTCCCCGTCCAACCTTTTGATTTTGTTGCACTTTACACTTTTCGGGGAATAATAACAGAATATTCTATTCGCGTATGTTCATGCGCCTGAGGATGATATAAACACCCACCTAACGTATGGGGTCAGTTGCACTTTGCCCCCCAGCCTTTCATTTTATAAAAAATTAAAATATATTATAGAAAAAGGGAAAATTTGAGGAAAATTTCAGAGAAAGGAGGAAAAGTTCCAGAAAATTCAATGCCTCATTTACATATAAACAACTTCACATTACAAGACAAAATGTAATGTTAGCGCCGACAGAAATACACACATTTGCACTGATGGTGGCACCAAAAGAAATACACATTTTTTTTTCCTTTTTGGGTATGATTTTTCCTCTTTTTATACAGAGGAGTGTATTTGGTACTGTTGTGAAGCTACACTGTTTTGTGATTTTTTTTCGTCTGAATTGTTGGAGTTCAATTTCTTCATATGGGTCGATGAGTTTTTATTGTTTTATCATTTGTTTTTCCCCCCCTGTCTTTCTTATGTTTTGTTGATTTTGTGGTTGTGTTGGAGTTTGTTGTTTGTGAATTGAAGATTAAAGTTCTTTTATTTAGGTCTACACACATGATGTTGCAGATTATTTGCTTTCTAGTTTGATTTTGGCTTGTAATGAATTTTTTCAATATTTTGAATTAATTTTAATTTTATTAGAAGGTTGGGAGGGCAAAGTGCAAACGACTTCATACGTTGGGGGGGAGTGCTTGCATATAACCTTACATTACCTAACCTGAAATCGCCCTCAGGCGTGTAAACACACGTGGACGGAATATTCTAATATTATTCCCCGGAAAAAGCAAAGTGCAACAAAATCAAAAGGTTGGGCGGGAAAGTGTCAAAAAAAAAAAGGTTGGAGGGCAAAGTGCAAATGACCCCATACATTGGGGGGGGGGGGGGGGTCTGCATTTTACTCTTATTTTTTTATTCTTAGTTTTTCCGAGTTGATTTGATTTTTAGTATTCCATTGTTTTTGAGGTTTGAAAAATCATAGGTCACATTCCTATTAAAAAACTTATGTTACAAAATATATTTTGCCATCTTCGCCCATATGAATTTTTTTTCCTTGGTGAAATAATCTTTTGAATGTTGCTCAAAATTTCAACATTAAATATATTATAAGTTTCATAGGTTTGAATTTATTGTAATACAAAAGGGCGGACATACTTGATAAATATATGAAATTTTCAATTTCAAATTTTGTTTATAATTGTTTTTAGAAAATAAAGGGCTTTTTATTGTATAACAGATAGTATATTTTCATTAATGTAAAGAAAACTTAATACAACAACGCTGGCTTCTTTCCCTGATGCATTACCAAACGAATTTTTTTTTTATTCTTTTGCTTTTTGATGTCCAATTTCACATCACTATGTATTTTCCTTTCTGTGTTTTAGTTAATCTTCTTTTCTTCATCACTTAGATATTATTTTTACATTTTTATGGAGAATTACTATGGTTTGTTCTTATATTTACTTCTTAAAAGTTTTGTAATTTTATAATTTATTTATTTCTTCTTATTATTTTGAGTATTTACTTCAAATTTTTGGATTTTTATTTTTCAATATCTTTTTTTCCTTCATGTTCCATTGATTACTATTGTTTGTTTCATTGATGAATGATTTTTCTATTTAAATATTTACCTTTAGCTATAATAATCTAATCATATTATTTTATTTTTAATTTCGTAATTTCTTGCAATCAAATAATTATGATTTCTTTACTTTATCAACTTTATTAGGTGTACATGGCGATATAATCATGAATATTTTGCTTAAATTAGTTTATATATTTTTATTTGTATTAAAGTTCTCCAATTATTCAAATTCCGTTCATTAAAGTTCATGTTCATTTATTTAAAACTCTAAGCGAAGTGGATCGGCCGGGGAGAGAGCGTATGTGGAATCGCGGGACATTTAAAATGAAAGACGAAAACGTAAACATGCATAATTCAAGCGGAATTTAAAACTGATCAAGGGGTGTTTCCTTGGATCTCCCGGACGTTCGGTGTATCTCATGAATAAAATAAAACATGCAAAATTCATGGAGGCCATAGGGTGGAACGAAGAAAAAGAATCGTAACAAGTGTACTCACTCTTACAGCTTTCTTTGTTCAGCTACACGCGTTGTTCCTGAATTTGCCACCTAGATTCCAACGTAGAGATTCTCCAAATTGTCCACGCAATTCACCGGAATCTTGATACCCTCGTGCTAGCAAGATATCAAAGAAAAGGAGAGAACAATCGATTGAATACTATTGTTTAACGTGATCGATTGTTTGTATGTTTCCTTGTATCAAAGATAAAAAAACAAAAATGCTTTTGGAGGTGGTGAAGAGAGGAGAGGTGGCCGAGAGGGAAAGGGGTGATGGTGAGTGAGATGAGTGTGAGAGATATGTGTGTTGTGTGTGTTTTGAGTTTAAATATAGAGTAGTATTCCTACTCCTACTCAAACTCTGTAAAAGAGACAAACTTTGATGACTATTAGAATTTTGACTTAGTCAAATCCTAGTCAACAAAGGATTTGATTAAGTCAAACTTAATCCTAACCCTTCATCTCATCTAGCCCTGGATCGAATTTCGTCCATCCATTCTTGATGGGTTTTATGAAATGGACTTTTAAATCTAATTTAAATAGTCCAAAAGTACTAATGGGCTTCAAGTATAAATCTAATAAAATACTTAAGCCCAATAAATGTTTCTACCTCTTTAATCTAATTAAAAAAGAAAAGCTCATCCTCTAATCTCATAAATCTAATTTATGAATCAAGCTTAATGTATCCAATTAATTCTCAAAGGCTCGACACTCCAAAAGGGAACCAATTTAATCTAATTAAATTGTCTCATCTCCCAGAATTAATTCTAAATTAATTCCTTCACTTTCAGTGAATTATGTGTGACTCTTTAGGTTCACCTTCAACTAGATTTGATTGAATCTCCAATCATTCCATGATTGGAATTCGCCCGTCACCATGTGTGACCATCTAGCAATAGTCCGTGACACTAGAGACTAGGAGGAATCATGGTGTGAACATTTAGGCTCACGAATGCATACGAGTATGGTCCTTCCGTATACCATCTCACAGCTATAGTTTAGGACATGGAATTTGGACGTCGGTCCCCATCCTTGACTTAAGCCTTTGCTAGTTCACCGATCGAAACGTCACTGGGATTCCACCCCACTGTTCAGTCACTATGGCCACAAATTTTATAGGGAACGTGTCTCAGAGTATAAGTGAGACACTACTATCAAACGTTGACAAGAGACGGATTCTTTCTTGGAACTCAGCATCCACATTAGACATTCTGACTGCACTAGATAGAGCTTATACCAACCAAGTCTTTCGATCCGAAAACCTTTCGCCAAACTTAAGATACAAGCATGGTGTGTATGTGACTGTCGTAGGTTCAAGAGCCTGAAGGTAACATACTTTAATTTTAGTTTAATGGTATCAATTGAATTTTTATATTAAATATTTTAACAATTTTTTTTACAGATCACGTACTGGTGGGACTGCGACGACAAGTCCATGTTCAAGATCTTCCATATGTATACCGGGAAGTTCCTCCGCAAGAAGTTCGTCCTCGCCAGACAGTCTCTGGTGAAACCTCTCTGGCTGGCGAACGAAGTCTGGTGGCAGCTCCTGCTGTACTGGGACAACCAGGAGTTCAAGGACAAGTGCGCCAAGAATAAGGCCAACCAGTCCACCAACCTAGCCGCATCCTCTATTGTGTACCACGGGGCCTCTGCCTCCGTCGGGATGCACAAAAAGAAGATGGTAAGAAATTTTATTTTTTTAAAAGTATTCATCATTATTAAATTAAAATTGTAATAACTGTTACTTTTTTATAGGAGGCGCAGCTCGGTCGGCCAGTCAAGCAGATGGAGTTATTCTCCAGATGCTACAAGAAGAAGGCTGACGGCGGCTGGAGCGGCACGAGGGCAGCGGAGGTGACAGTAAGCTTTGAATTACATTTTCAAATTTATTCTTTTAATTTTTTATGATAATAATAATAATAATAATAATAATAATAATAATAATAATAATAATAATAATAATAATAATAATAATAATAATTTACTATTTTTGCAGGAGACGTTCCAGAAGTTGCTGGAGGATCACCAGTCTCAGGCCACGGCCGATCTTGGGGATCGTCCGGCCGAATCAGAGGGCTCGACGGCGCAGACCGAGCAAGAGTTGTGGTTGGCTGCAGTCAGGGGCAAGAACAAGGGCCGGGTATTCGGTCTTGAAGTTGCTGGAGGATCACCAGTCTCAGGCCACAGCCGATCTTGGGGATCGTCCGGCCGAATCAGAGGGCTCGACAACGCAGACCGAGCAAGAGTTGTGGTTGGCTGCAGTCAGGGGCAAGAACAAGGGCCGGGTATTCGGTCTTGTTCTGAGGCCCACGGCTTTAGCCAGACCTTTACCTCGCCATCAGCACCCCCACCGCAGCGTCGAACTTGGAGGATCGCATGGTCCGGCTAGAGGAGATGATAGTCGATATGATGGGTATGATGAAGACCCTACAGACCAACAACTCTATTGCCGGCCCGTCACGGCCTCTGACAGAACACCCCCCCCCCCCCAAACGATGACGATATGGACCAGGAATAGGGGGTGGGGTGTAGATTTAGGATTTTTTTAGTAATTTTTGTAATTAAATTGGATAGTATTTTTATTTAATATATATTTTTTCTAAATTATGCATTTTTTGGTATTTAAATAATAATTATTTAACAAAATTCAAAATATTATTAATAATTTAATATATATTTTAATAATAATTATTATTATTATATAAAAAGAATTTTAATGATTCATTTATTTAGGAACGGTCTTTAAGACGGTCATGGAGCTCATAAAATTTGACGCAATTGTTCCAACTGGTTACCGGTTTAATGAGCCGACCGTACTTAAAATTATATAAAAAAAAAATTCCAAATTAGGGGACACCGTTCCTAAAACCGTATAAAAAAGAATACCAAATTAGGGGCAGACCGCTCCTAAAATTAGTCCAAATTCAATGATTTTGTGGTATAGTTAGCTTTTTAAATCGAATACCTAAAATCGATCAAAACACGTATTTCAAATAAAGATTATAAAATCGTTCCTACGTTCCTTAGCAAATCAGGTCTACTTGTGCTCCAACCACCGTTCCCAAATCAATCCCCAAACTTATAGTACACCGTTTTAATTTGTATGCCAGAACCAGTGAATAAATGTATCTCCAATATATACTGTCCGGTGCGACACCTGTTCCAAAGACCGTTCCAATTTACGTGATTTACGTTACATGTGACCATTCCAAATATTAACAAGGTGTTCCAAATACACAAATTATATATTCATACACACAAAGGTAATTAGGAACGATTTCTGTATTGTAGGCCATAAACAGTTCCAATATAGGAACAGTCTAGGCGGAACCGTTCCTAAATATTAGAACGCCTCTAATTTCAACGGAAGGCTGACCGTTCCATAACAGTTCCTAATCGAGGTCCAACATCATCCAGTGATCTCTTACAGTTCCAAACGAAAAAAAAAAAAAAAAAAGTTCCTATATATGTTGCCATTCTCGTATTTTTTTATAGTGAAATGTTGAATTTTTTCTAGTGACACACTCTCAAAATCTTGATTTTTGGTGCTATAAAACATAATATATAATATAAATAAATTATGTAGTATGTGCTCTATGATACAAATGGAACATTATTACAAATAAAAATATATAAACTAATTTAAGAAAAAAAGAAAAACATGCACGACTATATTGAAAAAGATGGAAAGAAATGCAAAATTTTTAGATAAGTTTTTTTTAATTGCAAAACAAAGACGATGAACTATTATTAGATAAAAATATATGTTCATTTAGTGATCAAGTGAATAAATCATGACTATTTGATTGAAAAAGATTACAAAATTCAAAAAAATAATATGAACGAATTATTGTAGCTAAAGGTAAATATTTGAATATAAAAATCATTAATCAATGACACAAACAAATGGAACATGAAGGAAAAAAGATAATTGGAAATTAAAAATTAAAAAAAAAAGTAAATACTAAAAAATTAATAATAAGAGCAAATAAATAAATTAGAAAATTACAAAACTTTTAAAGTAAATGTTAGAATACTTCATGGTATATTCTCCATTAAAAAATTAAAAAAATATTTAAAAGATGAAGAAAAGAAGATTAACTAAAATACAAAAAGAAAAATACACAAGTCATGTGAATTGGGCCTTAATAAGCAAAAGAATAAGAAAAAAAAAATCAGTTGGTAATGCATTAGGGAAAGAAGCTAGTACCGGGAAAGAAGCTAGTACCGCTCTATCAGGTTACCATTTACATTAATGAAAAATACACTATCATGTTATAAATTGAAGTCCTTTTATTTTTTAAAATCAATTATAAAAAAATTGAAATTAAAAAGTTCATGTATTTATCAATTATGACCGTCCTTTCGTATTGCAATTAAATTCAATCTTATTAAGCTTACAATATATTTAATGTTAAAATTTTGATAGAGCAACATTCACAAAATTATTCCACTAAGGGAAAAAAATCTTCATATGGGAGAAAATGGAAAAATATATCTTGTAACATAAAAATTTAAATAAAACAATGACCTATGATTTTTCAAACCTGAATAATAGTACAAGATAAAAAATTAGATCCAATCATAAAAACTTTAAGAAAAAGAAAAAGAAAATATTAATTTGAATGAAATTAAAAACTTACTTTATCAGTATTAATAAACCAATAAAAAATTATCAATAAGTATGTTAATGAAATATATAAATTGTTCCCTAAAAAAAGAAATATATAAATTGTAATGATAATGATATTATCTGATTAAAATAAAAAATTTACTGCATGAAATATAACATGAGATCGATATATTTAGTTTAGTGACTGAAAAGTATATGAATAAAAGAAAATAGATTATTAGTGATAAGAAAAATATGTTTTATGATTAAAATTAATCCTAAAATTTGAATTTTTTTGAAATAAATACATAAAAATTAATCCTAAAATTTGACTTTATTTAAGATAAATACAAATTGAATTAGTATCCTAGTTTTGAAGGTAGAATATAGTATAGATAAAAACTAATATTGCGTATAGGATTTCTTAGATAAATATGAATTTAGTTTCTAATTGAAAATAGATGAGATTTCTATCCAATGAGATTTTTTCTTCACTATTAAAACAATTAAAATTATAAAAAATTAGTATTTGGTCAAAATTAGCTATATGTATAGATATATGTATATATTTGAAATTCATCAATATTCTATAAATTATAATTTAAAATTAGAATCGAATGATTTGAAATCTTTCAAATTTAAATTTATTCAAAAAAAAATTCAAAGAATTTGTTATTAAAAATTTAAAATTCATAATTTCAAATACTTCAATTTGAATGCAACATTAGTGAACTTGATGTTGAAAATCCAATTGCATTGCATTATCAAGATCTCATCATATAGTTCCACATCACTATGCTATAACTTAGATGAAAAAAAATTACTATTTTCTACATGAGATTTTGGTAATATTATTAGAGAAACAAAATAACAACATTCTTTTTTATTAGGAGGATCAAAGCTATAGTTTTTCAACTCTCCCCTAAAATTCTAACCCATGACCTATGCATGACATTTAATTTTGCCACAAAATTGTATAACACAAATAATATTACCTCAAAATTGACCTTATTTTTCAATCATTATAAAAAGTACTCCAAGTTTGAAAAATTACTAAAAGTAAATAAAAAAAATTGATTAAATGATAAATTATTTTCTTTTAGAAAAATCGTTGACTTAAAAGAAAAATTCTTGTAATCTCAAAAAGAGGTGTATGACCACAAATTTACAATATGCCAATTTTCAAAATAAGATTGTTGTAATTAGGACTTAAATATATTAATTATTTTTATTACATAAATATGATCTTGGTCAGAAATATCACAGCAATAATCTCAAAAGAGATAATCTGCTTTAGATGTCTATAAATGTAGTGGAAAGATCAAACAAACACTCCATTTCCAGTTCAGAACAGTACTCATAGGCAAGAAAATGGCTGTAGTCAATCCATCCTACCTTATAGTCTTTGTCCTTATTTTTGCCTCAGGTGAGCAAATTTTACGATTCATCGACTTTAATAGTAATTGTTAGTCTACTCAAACAATAAATATTAATTTAGCTATTAGTTGTTGATGCCTTTAATGATCAGTTCTGCAGATTGGATTTACCAGATTTTGTTGTATCATTTATTTCATTTAACGTGTGCACGTTACGTGTGTAAAGATAATGTTATGGTTGTTCTAATAATTTTGTATATAATGAATGTAGTTAGCGAGATGGTTCGCGTGGGCGATGCAGCGAGATGCCAAGATGGTCTAGGCGTGTGCGGTGAAGCGGTGTGCGATGAAGCGTGTTGCAATCGGAAGTGCGTCGCCAAATATCCACCACTCCTAAACCCTAAGGCAATTTGTGTCTCGCTTGTACCCCAACGTGTATGCTTGTGCGAGTTTGATTGTTAATTAAGGCGTGTAATCCCTTACTTTTCTTTTTCTAAATATATTATGAGTAATAAAATCAGTCGTTAATGTGTTGGATTGAAATAAATATTATTATTTTTCGAGATAATGAGCCCTATGACTCTCTCGACTTCATCACTGCATCAGACAATCAATAAATTAATCACATGATAGTGGTAACGGGATAGGTAGATCGAGGCCCCGTTCAATCCAGATTATTGAGTTTGGACACGGAGGTAGTTTTCTTTTTTTTCTTGAAATTCGCCCCAAATAATATTTATGAATATATTAATTTAGTTAACATTTAACATTAATCTAATACATATATTTGTAACATAAATTGGGTCTTAACATAATAATATCTTATTATATTTAAGATAATAATTTTAATTTTTAAAAGAATTTTACAAAATTATTATTTAAAATTTAGTAGAATTTTGCGGATTAAACCCACTGGATCAGAGTTGAGTTGGGCTGCAGACTAATTTAACACGATTCTTAAATCGTTAATTTATAATGTAGCAAAACGTTATTTTTTATGGATGTATCCGTCAGCCCAAATACTGGGCCTCAAAGCCTGTAGCAACCAGGCTGGCACTTAACACTATTCTGATGAACACAATTCAGCTAGAAGCCCATTAGTAATAAATATATATCATTAGGGC
Source organism: Sesamum alatum (assembly GCA_034509735.1). Lineage (NCBI taxonomy): Eukaryota > Viridiplantae > Streptophyta > Magnoliopsida > Lamiales > Pedaliaceae > Sesamum > Sesamum alatum. Next base: position 39,618,585 of record JACGWO010000002.1, read on the forward strand.
CATGTTTACTATTTAGGATTGTGTTGGATACCAACTTATGATAATTATATATCATTAGTGATAATTATGTATGTTAAAAGATGATGGTTTGGATATTTTATCATAATGCCAAAAATAAGACAAAAAGGTATGGATACCAACTTTTGCAGTGTAACAGATTTTTTATTCCTTATACATGGGCAAGGTATTCTTCATGCCTTGCACAAGGCCGGTTGGGCGGATTGAAATTGGCTTGATTATCAATACTTTTCTAATTTTAAAGGCCGTTCAATAATAAGGTTATTTTTTTAGTTTTTTTATTAAGTTTTCATCAATTTTTTTGTGATGAACTAATCGAAATACTCTTGTGGATAGGAGCGAATGCAATCTTGTTTAGCCTTAGCGGCCGACAGGACTTGGTCCCCATTTTTATACATTACCCCCTAACCACCCCTTAAGGGGAAAAAAACAAAAAGAAAAAAACCACTTTCTATACTTCCTACCAGCAGAAAGAGAAAAGAAAAAGGGGAAAGTATTGGTTTAGTCCGTTAACTTTATCATATATTAATTTTAGTCCTTTAAGTTTCTCCGTTTTAATTTTAGTTCTGTAACTTTAAAAAATGAGTAATTTTAGTCCTCTGGCAGTTTTTCGGACAATTTTACCCCTTTTGCAACTTTTCTTGAACACTTTAGTCCAAATTGTATTCCTTTAAGTAAATTTGGCCACATGATCAACCAAATGGTATCAGAGCCAAGGTTTATTGAAGAAATATTTGTTTATATTATATATTGATATTTTACCCCTAACGGAGGAGATTTTAGAAGTATGGAACCGAATGAAAGTTTGAGTTACATTGAAAACAGGGAATATTTTTAGATCCTGAAAATACAGAAAACGGAATTTCTTATGAAAATTCTTAGAACCATCACCAACAGTCCAAAGTTGGTTGATCCATCACTTCTTCCAAAGGAAGAAAAAGAGGAATGGCACAGAAATCGCCATGTCCAACAGGCGCTATCAGGAAATGCAGTGACACGTCTATGGGGAGCTGAGATCCATGGAAGAATCTCAGCCAGAAGATCCAGAACAGGTAGATTCCTGAAAAAATACAGTTCCAAAAATAATGACTAGACGAACTGATTGGAGAGAACTCGAACCGGATACCTCGAAGTACTCGCAGGACCTTAGGGAGGTCCAAAAGACAGTTCAAGACTACAGACATAGGCTAATCTATATACTTATGAAAATAGACCTTTTGAACCAAAAGATGGATGAGATCCTAAAGATCCTAGGAGATCTACAGAAGGATCTTACAGATCTGAAGGCTGAAGTCACAGATCTAAAAAGAAATCAAAGGAATACCCTTGAGACATCTAGATCTCATCAGGAATGCATCAGGGACGCCCTTGGACCGGTATCTTTCCTACATCAGAAGGGAAAGGGGAAGGAGATCTCGAAGCCAAAGACACAAGAAGAACAAATCATCGAGATCATCAAATCCATAAACTAATGGAGATATCAAGAGTGGATCTATCGGATCTACAAGAGTTAACTGAATCCTTTTCCCAACTTGGGATTGTGGATTTAGTTAACATCCAAACCAATGAGGTCGCTCCAGCTTTACCACCGCCGGAGGGAAGCACAGGCTCAAATGATCCTCCGGAAGATCATCCAATGAGAGAAGGTACGGATTTTCACACTAATGCTACCCCTACTTCGTAGGGACAAGATTGCGAGAAAATTCAGGGAGGAATCCAAGACGAGTGCCTGAAAACACACCATGGGCAAGGACCATGCTCCAGCCCTTACATCCATATGGGACTGTTCTCAACCTGGATGTTATCGACTTCCGAAACATCGAGAAGCTGATAGATGAATGGGTTGCAGCCATGAAAATTGCAGCAACTACGTTGGAACTAGACAAGGATAACTTCATAAAGCTTTTGGAGTTAAGCTTGGAAGGGTCGGTAAAGATCGGATGGGATAATACCCCAGAAGAGACCAAAGAAAGCATCCTTGAAGGAGAATCTAAAAGTGCAATCACGGATAGACTCGGAAGGTTAATTAAGATCCACTTCATCGGAGATGGATACTTTGAAGGAAGCAGAACAGAAAATGCTAGGGAGTATGCACAAGCTCTTTTTAGCCTTGAATTAAGAAGTATCTGTGCAGTAGATAAATATATCTACTGGTTCCGCAAATACTTTTTCCAGAGCGGGGTAACAACCGAAGTAGTTGCCCCAATGTTCTTTGCAAAGATCTGCAGCCCATGGAGGGAAATGTTGATACAATCATACAAAGTACCTGCAGGACAACTAGATTCAGTTGCAAGAAGGATGTCTTTCCTCAAAGACAAATTGAAGGATTGGTGTTACCAAGTATCCGTCCAAAGAACATGAAGAGACTGAGAGGTAAAATCAAAAGAACCCTTCTCTATTGTGATGATAACGATTTTCCAACTATTATAGGAGAATCAAGCGAGCAAAAGAAGAGGAGAAAACAATGTAGCGACTCTTATTCCAGGAGTTCCAGAAAATCCTCTTTCAGAAGGAGGTCATGGTGGTCCAAATCAAAAGCCAGATCATACAAATTTGGACAAAGAACAGGACCAACAAGGGCTTCATCCCAAGTATCTAGACGATCAGAGGCAAAATCCACAAGACGAAACCCTACACGAAGAACTTTCAGACGAGCCCATACCCGAGCTAATGAAAGTTTTAAGGATCGCAACTGTTGGACGTGCGGAGCAAAAGGACATATCTCCCCAAATTGCCCGCAGAAACGTGGTGAATTACGCCAGTTTGAAACCACAAACGACATCCTAGATGCAGTCTACTACGATGATTTGGTACCAATCTACCAATTCGAAGATCTTCCATCAGACGAAAACATCTACGAGGAAGAAATAGAAAGTGATTCGGATGAATCTTCAACCGAATCAGAATAATTACAGCGAAGGAGATAGGCTTCAAACCTCAGATAGCCTATCATGATTCTTTTCAAGGATGACGGTGTCAAACAAAACAATGGAAAGAATCATGAGACAAGACTCTAATCTCAGCCCATACGACGGTTTTAAGATTGGAGGGATCGAAAGAGTCCTCAAACAGATAGGACTGAACCAAAGGAAACATCACATAATCTACAAAGTAAGTTCAGGTGAGTTTGCTATCCCTATGGAACTTACTGGTAATGTGATGGAAATGCAGCTTATTCCTAAAGAAGAAATTCTTGAAGAATTAAGTAAACTCAGGGAAGAAGTAGCGGTTACTATGAAATGGATCCACATAGGAGCTATTGAAGTAGTAATAAAAGCAACTTTTAAGGAAGGAATTGATTCGAAAATACATTTGTCAATAATGGATAGAAGAATCAATAACTTAAGAGATGGTTGTCTTGGGACAATGATAGGAAATTTGTATGCAGGAAAACTGATGTTTGATATTCATCCTAAGATAGCATACAACCTAGCAGACCAAGATTTCAGTAGAGTTTTAATCCTTCATCAGGATTTTAAAAGAAAATATCTTATGAAAGATGAGAATAGACCATATTCTATAACATATAGAATAACTTATGCCCTTTCCAATACACATCATTCTGATTTATTTCTTAGGAAAGAGTATATTGAGATTCCTAGAATTTTCAAGGAATTGGCTAAGGTAATGACACCAAATCCTATTAGAATACCTAGAATAGGTGGTGTTGGTATCTTGATAAAAGATCACCCAGTTTTAGATCGAGCCTTAGTTCTAGAACTGATTTTAGTAGCAGGATGTCCTTTTCAGAAGATAGGATTATGGCCTATAAAGGAAAGGAATCAGAATTATTGAAGCCCCGAGCTATCAGGGTTGATAACGTGAAACTCCGATGCCCAGAAGGCTGGAACTAATTCAGGTTATATTTGACATCACTGAAAAAGAAAACTATTTTCCTTGTGATGACTTATATCATTTGCAACAACCTGTTGTGAGGAAATACGAGGAATGCTAGAAATAGCAGGCCATGAGATATTTGTTGCAGGAATTGCAGGACGAGAAAATGGGATAATGACTTTGGGGTTAAGTTTCCTCGAAGATCATAAACCATGGGGGAGAAAAGGTAATGGTATGGAATTCAGTCTAGATGGTTATACCATTAGAATTAAATGACTAGCCCCTTTTCTATATACATATCTGTTGGTATGTTGTATGAACAATATAAGTCAGAATATTTTGCAACTTATATTGACTCAGGATCAGGGATTTGCACGGCAAAACCTGGTGTGTTCCCTAGCGAAGCTATGTAATCCTTACCCATTATTGCAGGAAGGGATTTTTCATAAAAAATTCTTGTACTCAATAAGGGTATACGAGAAGCAAAAATCATGATTGGAGGAGCATTTGGAACACCTTGGGTCAAGGTAAAGACGCCTCCTATTTACTTTCATGATACAGGAGCAGATATCTTGCTAGGTAATAATTTCACCCAAACCTTCGCAAAATATGTCGAGGATAACCACAAGAATTTGTTGATTTTCACTACTAACTGTGGTAGCGAGATACAGGTTTTGCGTAGGGAAAAGGCATTTAACAGGATAATGCCCATAAATTTCCGCAGCAAACATGGTGATGATGCTAAATTAACTCATCCAAAAATGCAGGATAGAAGAAAATTTGGTAAGGCTCTTTTGTCTTTCAGGCAACAGGGTTTTGATGATGCTTCGGAAGAAGATTTTAGGATCTTGAAGGAAGCTATACAAGAGTGCAGGTCAATGGATATGGACGGAGAAAGTAAACTTTCTCTCGATAATGTCAAGAGGCTTATTCAAAGGAATTTCAGTAAGAATCCTTTGGCATGGTAGGATAGAAATAAGATCGAGGCTACTCTAAAGATCAAAGAGGAATGCAAGTACGAGTATGTCCGATACAAGCCTATCCAAATGAACATGGAGGATAAGAAAGATATGCAGGAGATCATTAAAGAGCATATCAATCTTAGACTCATCGAGCCTGGAGTCTCGGCCTATAGTAGCCCTGGTTTTTTGGTAAGAAACCATGGTGAGATAAAAAGAGGCAAACCGAGGTTGGTCATTAACTATCAAGGCATTAATAGAATATTAGAATTTGATGGTTATTACATCCCAAGTAGAGAACACTTAATTGATTGCATTAAAAGTGCTAAAGTGTTTTCCAAATTCGATTGCAAATCTGGATTTTATCAGATTAAAATGCAAAATGATTCAAAGAAATAAACTGCATTTTCCACACCTCATGGACAATATATCTGGAATGTACTTCCAATGGGACCTGCCAATGCACCCCAGATATTTCAAAGAAAGATGGATAATCTTTTCAAAGACTATCTAGAGTTTATGTTTGTTTACATAGACGACATCTTGATTGCATCTAAAAATATACAGGATCATATTAGACATCTTGAAATATTTTCTGATGCATGCCATAAGGAGGGATTAGTGCTTTCCGAAAATAAAGTCATCATAGCTGTCAATAAAATTGAATTTCTAGGAATTCTTATTGACGAAACAGGTATTGAGTTGCAGGAACACATTGTAGCAAAGATTCGCAATTTTTCTGACATTCTTAAAGATAAGAAGCAACTTCAAAGCTTCTTGGGAGTTGTCAATTTTGCAGGAATCTTTATAAAGGACCTCGCAAAATACAGAAAGGATTTCCGTCCACTTCTGAAAAAAACAGAAAGTTCAAAGTGGAAATGGGAGGAAATTCATACGCAAAGGGTTCGTGAGCTAAAACAGGTTTGCAACAACCTGCCAAAGCTTGCAATCCCACAAGACGAGGATGCGTTGGTAGTCTACACGGACGCCAATGATTACAGATGGGCTGCAGTACTCATGAGAAAAACAACTACTGGCGAGAGCCATGTAGATACACAGGAGGGTTGTTCACCGAACAACAAGCTAAATTATGACATATTAACGAGAAGGAATTCTTTACAGTTTGGATTTCAAAAAATAGCCTTTGTTCTTACTAGCCAAAGAGTTTACATTAAAAATTGATAATACGAATGTTAAGGCTTTCTTAAAAAATAAACTTGAATCAAAGATTGAGAAAGCTCGTATTATTAGATGGCAAGCAGAATGCCAATATTATTGTTATAATATTGTCGTTATCAAATCTCATGAAAATATTCTTGCAGATTTCTTAACAAGAGATGGAGGTAGCTGAAGCAGACTCCGTCATCATCAGGCTCAGGCACCTCAGGGAGAACCTTGAGGAGATTGACAAGAGATTTGGACAGCTAACAGTTATAGCCCAAATAGCTAGCCAAGTCCAACGAACTGATCTGGACACTGTCCAGAGCGCCATTAGGAGTACCAAACTTGCTGCAAGCTCGTTATGGGACGACCTACTGGAACCAATTCGTAAGGCATCATCTTCGATGATAGCCCAAGAATTAAGAGAGTAGGGCTCTAAACCTGCAATTAGAGAACAGGGGTCTAAACCTGTAGCGGCAGATTCAAATACTGCTTGCACAAGGCTATCGCCAGACTCTGGTGAAAAGGCAAAAGTTGAGTTACAGGAAGTACAAACTCCTGATAATTCAAGTCAACCCAGCACCTCTGGGGTTAAAGAGGAAGAGATTAACCTTAGGCCGATGACGGGCACCTCTAAGGTTAATACTAACGAGGCTTTATCTTCTGTTTCTGCTTGGCAGGATTATCAGAGATCATGGGAAAAACTTGTTTCCCATAAAGGCATAAGCCCGTGCAAGACCATTGTAGACACATCCGAAAGATATAACAGAATCCAGATGCTCGAAGGGTCTAAACCAGAAGAGGTACGAGAGTGGTATGATTTTGGAGCCCTTGCTTTAGTTCATACTATGTCACCAAGCTTTCCGGAAATCTCAAAGCTTCTGGAATGGATTAGTGGGGCGGTATATGACGCATGGCAAAACAATCCCCACCTTAAACGAGGAGATATTTTGGAGCTCAAGTTCATTTCCATAGCTCCAGAAATCGCAGGAAAAGGGTCTCATCCAGCATTCCATTCCATCAAATTACAGAGACCTGACATGGTAGCATTTAACAAAGTAAAGGCTGCCACAGGAGAGGCTCCCCTGGTATCTTCCCTCAGTGAAGATGACATATCCACCAGAAGAGCTTGGGGCTATTGGGTCTGTCTCACAGAGATGGATAAAGTCAAGAATGGATCATTCCTGTTGAACTCCATGACGGGAAGAAGCACAGAGTTCGCGGAGAGCTTGTTTGAGAAGAAACGAATGCTTATTTGGAAAACAAGCTACCAACAATAGAGGCCACAAGAAAGAAGGCCTGCAACAAGATGCACGTTGGGCAATGGCATAATCATGTATGCCCTTGCTGTGAAAAACATGAAAAGCCCCTGTTCGGGATGAGGATTCGGGTAACCCAAAATAAACCCGAACTGAAACCAGAAAAGGGTAAAAGAAAGGATTTTTACAAAAAGAGGTAAAAATATCAAAATGTAAAATGGCAAGGAAAAGACTGTCGGCAGAAAACGACAAAAGCCAACAGTCAGACAGGATAGAAAGCACCAGCTGGAGAACACATGGCCGACAAGCCATAATGTCCACAGCTGGAAAGTAGAAAGACAAAATGGGTGACGAACGCAGTGACGACATCAACATCCAAAGCAAGAATGAAGTCCGGGTTTGAAGTCCGCGGGCCATTATAAATAGAGAGCTAGGAAGCAGATGGAGGACATCAGAAAACTTCTCCAACTCTTCAGAAAAATAAAATTGTGTCTTTAAATTTTCTAAGTATCAGGTTATCCAGTGTATGGGGTTATCCCCAACCAGTCAAGTCCTCTCCTATATGAGAGGCTAAATAGTTTTCTCCTCCGATAGAGGGATAAAATATCTATGTAATATTCCAAATATTTCTTCAATAAATTATAGGCTTCTGTTCAATTTGTTTACCTAAAATCTTATTAAGTCTCTATTATTGGAATACTTTTACGCCTTAAGGTAGGAAACGAAATAGGGCTGTGCTGATTACTGCTGAAGGAGCCAAGGATCCACGAACCATCTGCTGCGGTAGTGTGGTTGGAGGAAGTCCATAAAACCGAGGACTTGGAATACCCGGCGGCAAGGCGGTCAAACAAGGTATGAATTTATAGAGGCTTAATTTCATTTCGGAAGCATGTTGGGCCACTTTGAGAGCATGTGGATGGACTAATTGTGTCTTAGCATCAAAAGGGCAAAATGGTCTTAATTGGGCTAAAGGACTGAATCTACGCAAAATTGAAAGATAAAGGACTAAATCTAATACTGTCAAAATTGAAGGACCAAAAGGAATTCTGGACAAAGTTAGAGGACGAAAATATTCCTTTCCCCAAAGAAAAAACTAAAAACTTTTATATCATTTTATAAATCTTTCTTGTATTTTATTGCTAGGAGTTTAGGGCAAACAAAAATTTTGCACTGCATCCTAAACTCATTCTCCATAATTTTGTTTTTGTTAGACATCGACAAAGTCTTTCACTTTGTATCTTGACTATATGTTTGGAAAATAACTTATGATTTTGAAAATAATTGTTTATCATCTGAAATTTTTTAATTAGTTGTTCATTAATTTATTTCTTAATTTTTTCATTCAAGTCTTAAGATAAATAGACAAGCTTATATGGTTAAAAAAATGGGCTTTTAATTTTCAGAACATGTAGATTTGTAGATTTCAACTCGTTTCTCGTTGTTGTAATAATAGTTGTTGATTGTTGTATTTGTACCATTATATGTTCCATTTAATTTGCAATTATTATTGTACCAATTTAAAACTCACTACAAAGACATATAATATTAGTGATAAAATATCATGTGATAATTTTAAAGTTGTTAGTAAAATATATATTAAGTGACAACAATTTTAATCCTATTATTACGTAATTATTAGTATGCACAATTTGTACTAAGTTATCACTATAGATAATTAGTGACACACGTATATTGACAACTTAGTAACAATAAAATATAATGACAATAATTATTTATTGTCAATAAGTAGTCATTATATATATGTCTAATTGTGTTTAGTGATAATATGCACTATTTTTCCTCACTAGTTTTTATTAATAACAACTTCTACATATAATCACTATTAAAATTATAAAACTCATTAATGAGGTAAAACATAAATTCTTGACTAAATATATATAATTAGTAACAATATTCAAATTGTTACTTACTTTTTTTAGTGATTTTCAACGAACTTAATATTTTATTCAATAAATTAATAATTAAATTATGATAGGGCTAAACTATTTTTCTGGCTTCGCCACTGCTTGTGGACTACGAATTATATTTTACTTATTGTTTAATTTTTTTTATGGACTAAGTATAATTTTAATAATTTTTTAAATATTTCCATCCACCTCCTTTTAAAAAAAGAAAACGATACAACAAGGCAAAGTTGACATTCCAAACCTCCATCCAAGGATTACATAATTTTATCAAACATTGGAGAGGCATTGGTAATTCCACAAACAAAGAGAGGATAGTCTTAATTATGACAAACCTTATGGGAGCTTGTTGTAATTTATCCACAAAAACTTGCATGAAAATCGGGATCTATCTCTGGTTGACTTATTACTGATTTATTGCAGGTCAAACAAATCTTTTTGACCAAACAATTCTTATATATTCTCACGCTAATGCATGTAATTTCCAAACCACATAGAATTTATACGTAATTACATCAAACCTTAGGGAAGGGTGGTGTAATTATCACTACAAATAATGTTACCTCAAAATTGACCTACCGTTCAATCCATTACAAGAAAACTACGTACTCCAAGTTTGACAAATTATTAAAAGTAAATAAAAAAAATCATTAAGAGGGTGTTTGGGCTAAGGTTATTTAGAACATCTTCTAAACTCTAGCATCTTATAAGATGTCTTAAGAGTTAAAAATATTGAGTCCTATTTCAAAAATAAATTTTAAAATATTTGGATAAATAAGATGCCATAGCTTATAAAATGTTAGAGTGTTTAGCACAACAAGATTTTCATACACCAAAAACACCATTGTGCTATTAGAATTGAAAATAATGTAAATATATAATTTAGCTTTAGGGGGGGAAACATCAATAATATGAATGGTAAAACTGAAATACTAACAAAAATTATGAGTGTATGTTTGTCTATTAAATATTTTTTAAAACTCATGCACCCAACACACGCACGCACCCAAGGTTTGAATATGAGACCTATTGAATGTTAAGATTAAAGAGCTTATAAGATACTCTAAGTGAAGTTAATTTTTTAGTAGATAAGATTCAAACATTTCATTTTAAGATCTGATAAGCTTTCAAAAAAAATTCCAAACAATTTTTAAAAATTTACAAACTCCCAAACATCTTATACAATATTTAAAAAGCTTCACCAATCACTATCTAAATGATAAATCGTCTTCTCCACATTCACTAGCGGAAGGTGGCGTGTGATAATATTGCAGACTGAAAAGAAAAATTATTGAAATCTCAAAAAGAGGAGGTGTATGATTACAATTAATTTTCAAAATAGGATTTGTATAATTTGCACTTAAATTTATTAATTATATTTTATTAAAGTAAATATAATCTTGGTCAGAAATATTACAACAATCCAAAAAGAGATTATCTGCTACGTATATAAATGTAGAGGAAACATCAAACAAACAGTCCATTTCAAGTTTAGAACAATACTGATTGGCAAGAAAATGGCTGCAGTCAATCCATCCTTCTATGTTATAATCATTGTCCTTACTTTTGCCTCAGGTGAATTAATTTTACGACTCAACAATATTATTGGAGTTAAATGTAAAAGTGGTCCCACACTATAGGTTCCATTGCAAATTTGATCCCATATTTTATAGAATAGTCAAAATTAGTTCCATAATTAGACATTTTGTTGCAAAACTAGTCCTGTCGTTAAAATTTTAACAGAAAGGCCACGTGCTTCTCACGTGGGCATAAGTGTCACCGGCTCTTTAGGTCTTGTAACCTGCTGCAACAGGTTAAACGGGAGTTAAATGCAAAAGTGGTCCCACACTATAGGCTCCATTGCAAATTTGGTCCCATACTTTACAGAATAGCCAAAACTAGTCCCATAGTTTAACATTTTGTTGCAAAACTAGTCCTGGCATTAAAATTTTAACGAAAAGCCTAAAGACATGTTAGTTTTACCTGTTTGGAGGTTAGTTGACTGGTAAGAAAAGGTTAGTGGGAAAATTGTGCGTAAAAGGTGTATTGGAGGAAATAAATTCATTTCCTTGTCTTTCTTCATCTCTCTTGCTCTTTTTCTCTCAAAGTTCTTTTTTTTTTTTTTTTTTTTTTTGTTTATTTGGCTGCAACTTTCTCGTAGAGTAGGATTGATGGAAAATGTCTTTGTCTTCAACAACACAAAATCGTCAATGGGTCATGTGCTATTGTGGAGAATTTGCTTGATTGAGGACTTCTTGGACATCCAAAATTCCGGGACGAGAATTTTTCTATTGCTCTAAAGGTATGACGGCCGAAGATTGTGGCTTTTTTTCTTGGGAAGATATACCGATGTGTGCAAAAGTAAAGAAGATAATTCCTGATTTATTACGCTAATAAATCGACAGGAAGGTGAAATTAAAATTCTCAATGATAAGGTGAAGGCTTTGGAGGCGGAGAATGCACACTTGCAACGACAAAGGAATTTATTTCTTATGTTGTGGTTTATTTCTTGGATTCCATTTGTGTTTAAGTTATTTATTTGAAGGATTGTAATGAACTATTATTTTAGATGTATTGAACTATGGTGTTTAAATGACCAACCTGTTAATAAAAATATGTTCAACTAAAATGACCCACCTATTAATAAAAAAATGTTAAAATTTTAACAGTAGGACTAATTTTGCAACAAAATGTTAAACTATGAGACTAGTTTTGGCTATTCAGTAAAGTATGAGACCAAATTTGCATTGGAGCCTATAGTGTGGGATCATTTTTGCATTTAATTCATATTATTGACTTTAATAATAGTCGTTTGTCTACTTAAGCAGTAATTATTGATTTCTCATTACTTGTCTTTAGTTGTTGATAATTACGATAGCCGTTGATGCCCATAATTGCATAACTATTAGTTCTGCAAATTGAATTTTATATTCCAAATCCTATTGTATCATTTTAATCCATTTAACATGTACACGTTAGGTGTGCAAAGATTACATCATGGTGTTTCTATTGCAAACCATATTCGATCTCTCACTCCACTCAACATATACACGCCACGTGTTTAACATATATTTCCTTGAATAAAATATGTCATCTTTATATACGCTGCATGTATATATCCAGTAGATGGAATACGATTTGCAGTGATTTTGCCGCAAACCGTATCCCATTTCTACTGCATTCAGCATACACACGCCACATGTATGAAAAATACATGATGCTATCTTTATACGCATGGCGTGTATATGTTGAAGAGTAGTAGATAAGATACGAGTTTGCAATAGAAAATCCAAACTGATGATTCAGAAAAGATACTCCAATAAGTAGCTAATGTGATGGTAATACAATCTCGGTATACATATAATGCAGTTGGCGAGATGGTGCGCGCGGGCGATGCAGCAAAGTCGAACAAGAGATGCCAAATTGGTGTAGGTGCGTGCGGCGAGAAGGTGTGCGACAATCCGTGTTGCGTCCGGAGATGCGTCGCCAGATATCCAGGCCTAGACGCCAAGGGATTTTGTTCCTCAATTGGACCGCAACGTCTGTGCTTGTGCGAGTATAATTGTTAAGCCATTTAATGATCCTTTATTTTGTTTTTCTGAAAAATATTATGATTATTGCTGTCATAATTTTGCGATCGGTGACGACTCATTGTGGATTGAAATAAATATTGTTATTTTTCGTGGTATTTTGTTTGTATTTATTGTGCTATGCTTGAGTCATTAAAAAAAATGAATTATTCTCTATAATATAAATCATTGTGGCTTAACAATCATGATAAATTAATATTATTATCCACCGTCGAACAAAATCGATGCGAAAACTTAAGTTCTGACTACGATTAATCAACATTTATCATAGTTTTACCTATGACCGAAATATTTGTCATGATTTTTAGTTGTATCTAATATTTTGGCATCGTTTGTAGAAACAGCTAATAGCTGTTGTGAAATCATGGTTAGTTAATATTGATGATGAATTTTTATTTTTAACCATAATAAAAAACCATAATTTTTTTTTGGTGAATGGTCATTTATTTTCTTACCTTTTTTTTTTTTTTCTCTGCGAGAATTTTTTGTGATGTTTGAGTAGTGATTTGCCTCCCATTAGCGAATATGAAAGGGATCTTGGGAAGAAGATAAAAAAAAATAAAATCTTATGTAAGTTTTCCGTACGTTATTGTTTCTCATAAGAGAATTTCTTGTTAAGTTCAGGGTCTAAAAAAGCACATGATTTTTTTTTTGACGATCAACAAATAAAAAACCGGAAAAAGCATATGTCAATCAGTAGAGTATGAAAATACTCCATTATGAATAGGTTAATATCATCAATCACAATAAAAAAATTTATTATGTTTTGAACACGAGTAATTAATATGTCATAATTTTAGCTATGGCCAAAATATTTGTCATAATATTCTTAGTTATAACCAAAATATAATTACTATGATTTTTAGTTATGTAATGTTTTGTCCTAACTAAAATATTGGTCATAGCTAAACACTATGTCCCACAACTGTTTACGAGCATTGACCGTTGTCTCAATAAAACAAAGTCAAAACAACCGTAGCTAAAAGTTAAAGAAAATGTTTGATTATAACTAAGAATCATCGAAATTGCTTAAGAATGAAAAAGGAAATTAAAAATAAAAATAATTTAAAAACTAATTGAGTCCGTTTAACTTTTTAATTGATTTACTGAAAAGGGACCAAAAGTGCACGAATTTTTTAGTTGTAGGACTAAATATGCTCAGCCCGTAAAATATATAACACATAAAATAAGTATTGTTTTTGCAATTCACTTTCATCGGCATTGTGTTTATATCTATGATTCCATTTCCACATCTTTGGACCAGCTTTGTTGACAGTAGCCAATATATAGTTGTGGTATAACTATAATTAATTAATTATTATTTACCATGACTTTTTAATTGCACCTATGTACTTAGTATGATGAAGGATCATATTTTTGTCGTGGTGATTGGAAAACATAAGTAGATATTCCTTATGAACGTATATAAGAATGAACAACTATTTACGCTTTTATGATACTGCGCATTATTTTCCAACTATTAAAATTTTGTTGAATTTATGTTCCCTGTGAAATGAAAATAGTCTTATTATTATTATTATTATTATTATTATTATTATTATTATTATTATTATATAGCATACCAAGACGTTTTGTTAATTGAAATGTCATTCACAAATTCCATAGTACTCAACACCACCGTCATTTCTCCCACATCAATTTCTCGGATTATCCCGTCTACTTCAAATAAGTTCTTCTTTTTATCACAATCAAAACACCTTTTGCGGAGAAGAGACTTTCTTGTAGTGGTTGCGATAAAGTCAATTTTGATGAAGTGGGAGTGCAACAGAGGAGAGAGGATTTGCCCTAAAGTGCTTTGCGGAGGATTTTTTTGTATCATCTTCGCCGCGAAAGCAAGAGAGAGAGATTACAGAGTGAGGAGAGAGAAAGGAGAAGTGTTGTGGGATGTTTTTTTAATTTATTTTGGTATTTTTTTAATTGAAGTATAAAATTACAATTTTACCCAATTCTATAGACTCATTCTAACGCGTGTGTGTTCACGTAAACGGAATGTTCCATTATTAATTCTCGAAAAGTTTAAAAATAGGCAAAAGTGCAATAAAATCAAAGTTGGGTGGTCGAGTCACTACAAAAAATATGACATTTAACCATGACTAATTGCCATGATTAATACTAAATAACCATAGCGAATAGTCATTGACCACGGCCACGCAATGGTTGTCGGCCGTAGTTTTTGCGAAGGTGGCTAAAACATTTGATATGGCTAAAAGCCACGGCGAATGTTTTTACCACGGCTAAAAGCCGTGGCAAATAAGTTTTTCATGATGGAAAAGTTAGTTTTTGCATCGGTTTTTATGTAATCGTAGTTAATAATAGTTATTTACCACGGCTTTTAGCCATAGTCATTAAAAATATAGCTAATATTAAATTTTTTTCTAGTGAGTGTAAAAAAAATAGTTATGGGGCAAAGTGTAAAACTCCTTATTACACATTATCAACCTTAACTTTTTGTTGACATTAGCATTTTCGTACAAACCCTAACGGAAGTGGTATAATTATAAACAGAGAATTCTCGGAAGGAATGCTACTATAATTTCAAAAAAAAAATAATTTAGAAAAAGTATATTGTTATATTTTGTAAAAGGATCTAAGTGTAATTAACTCAAGATTTTTGTTGTTAATTTCCTGCTATCAATTAGTTTATATTCATGCAACTGATAAGATCGCACATTAGCAAAACATTATGTATATTGCCCCAAAGTAACTTGTAGTAGAGTCCACACAAGAACAATAATAACAATTTCCACAACCTGAGGAGCAATTTTATTCATTTATGAATTACATATTACAATAGTTTTTAATACATACTAATATTTTTATTTTTCATAGCAATCATATTCACACAAGCAAAATGCATATATAGTTTCAGGAGGCTGATAGCAGAATGCCCACGGATGTTTAGAACGATAATTATCGATACATGTTGCTACACATTTCTCTTCAGTGATAGTCAAGTCGCATACGCCAAAATTAACAGTACATCCATATATCGGAGGAGGTCTTCCAGCATCTTTTACTCGTTGCATCAACTTGTTATCTGCACGATGCATGAAATATATAGAATTAATAATCGATATGCATCACACCAAGTAATCCATAACCGATGTGCTTCTTTCTAGCAAATCGTTAATAGCCCTAGTAATCTAAACACGACTTTGCATACCAAGCTTACTCAGAGGTTTACCGTATTTGTCCAACGTGTTATCACACTTACCAATCGAGGATGTGCTCGAGGGCTCCATGCTCGGTGAGTGCAGCGGAGGACTGTGAACTCTACCATCTACCACTTGTATCCTCTGACTATCTGCTTGTACATGTGAAATAAAATAATAATAATAGTTTAGTTTGGCTTGCCTACTTATGTAAGGACGGTATAAAACATTCATCCACTATTAAAACCTTTTAATTTTGAAAATTCTGTCTAATTGGATGAAAATAGCCTTATATTATTTTTATGTCTAATATCGTTATACCTTAAATCTTAATGTATAATTCATTTTAATTACTTCGTATTATAATTTATATATCATATGCAACATACAAATTGATAAGACACTATGTTAAGTTTTATTTTAGGCAAAACCCAAATAAATATATAAAAGATCAATATGATATTATCTAATTGAACAAAAGATGAGGCAGATGAAATTAATAACTAATCAAAATCCATAAAATCAGTTACCTAATTTATATTTGAATAAATAACAAATAACATTGACAAAGCTAATTGATCAAAGTGATGGTTATTTTGTGAAGAAAAATAAAAAATTTCAAGGGCAATTTATTCGTACACATTTGGCCAACCAAATTAGTTACCTTATGAATCTTCCCCTGTAATAATTGATAATTTATACCTAATGAAGGTAATGGAACATCTTTCAACAATAAAATATGTAATTATCTAAATATTTCGAAATACTTTACTTTCGTTTATTATTTTGATGATAGCGCATTAATCAGTCCTTATATAATGATTTGGAGCATATATATATATATATGGAGAGAGAGAGAGAGAGAGAGAGAGAGAGAGAGAGAGAGAGAGAGAGAGAGAGAGGAAATAATGTACCTGGTGCTAAAATGAAAGTTAGGAAAATCAAAACACTCAAACACTGAAGAGCCATGCTATATATTATGAAGTAAAATAAACACTAATACTTACTTATCTTTCTAACCACAATCCTTCTTATATAGTAGCGTAAAGGATATTATGAAGTAATTGTACTTTGAAGATTTCAATACTTAGGCAAATTTTGTTAACAATATGACATGAATATTGACTCCTTGATGATGTAATTTTCTTCTAGTTAGTATAATTTTACTTAGATTTATTGGATCTACTGAAATGAGCATTGTAAATAAAACCAATTTCTAATTGTACGCGCATGTCTTCTCAAAATATTTCCTTTTAATGCTCTCCAATATGAATAAACTAGTGTGCTACCCGTGCTATGCACGGATTAATTTAATTACGATTAAAATAATATTTTATAATTTTTTAAAAATATTTGAAAGTCAATTAAAAAATATAAATTAGATGAATAATAGCAAATTAACTTTATTTATTACGATCTACTAATATTAATAATCTAAAGCAAAATATATTTATATAAAATAAATAAAAGATTATTAAATTATCAAGCATAAGCACAATAACAAATTAATATAATACGATTAAAATATGTTACATAAAAGTAAAAAAAAACCCAAATTCTAAATTAACTAATGACAATAAAATGAACTTCTTGAAATTCAAACCTGCAAATGTCAAAAAACAAAAAAAAAAAAAAAAAGAGTGAATCAACGGTTTATGAAATATATCATCAAAATACTTGATTATGGTGAACTTAGAAAACAAATGACAAATATAAATTTGGAGAACTTAAATTTTCTTTGAAAAATAAACTTTGCACTTTTCATTAAATCAAACATATAATCATAAATACTTACAATTTATTTATGCAGAAGATTCAATCTCCTTGGAAGATGAGAACACTCTTCGCACCAATCAACTGGTAAAATAAAATTTACCGGACATCGAGCATTTGGCCTCGGAAAAATTGGTGGTACAGGCACAATGAATGTATAGGCACGGTTTATGAATGAGTTGATGTGGTCTTGTAGCATGTTTTTACTATTTTCCTAGTAACATAATATGTAATACCAAAACTGTTAGTATATATGAAATATTATGCGAGTCTCAAAATAGGATTGTTATTTACTTTTTCTTCCAATATTTTAAAATAAGCAGCTTGGTTCCGAAACATATATTCGGCTTGTTTGTTCAACAATTTCAAATTGATACCACCGCTGCTATCTTTCACTCTAAGATGAACTCGAAACTTGTAATTACAAAATAATTTAATTAATATCAAATAAAATAATAAAATGGTATAAGTAAATAATACGAAAAATAGTACCTGATAGTTGCATCAACAACGTCATTGCATCTAACACAAATTGTTTGCCCACGATAAGCTTTGCAACTATCTTCACATTGATTGCATGTTGCGTATCATATATTATCAACATCAATATTCTCAACACGACCAACGATGCGAAAAAATTTGACCTGTGCATTAAATTCCATAATAATATTATACTATAATATTTTCTAATATTTAGTAAGTAATAACAAAGTTAAAATTCTTACACCATCATGAGGTCCATAATCACGTATCCAAATCCTTTTAGCATTTGAGATTTTCAGTGACGTGGATATTGTAAATCTGCTTGATCAAATTAAAGAAACTAATTTTTGTGGGCGACGATCTTCATTAAACCTTCAAAATATGATGTGCAAATTATAAAATATGATAAAGAAGTTCCAATATAGTAACGTTTTTATGTGTAATTGCTCTTACCAAGTCCGCAGACGATCTGTAAACTTTGTTCTGTAATTGATATACAATTTGCTAAACTTATGTGTATATATAGATGGACCTGCAAATAATAAAACTAACATTAGAAAAAAGAATAATTATATTTGGTATTTTGTTAAAATAACTATATTTACCTTCAAAATTTTTAACCACAACTCCACATGCCAACAAAATATTGTTGTGATCAAGCATCTTCGATAATCTTTCCCCTTCATCAATGGCAAAATTACCACACAAAACCATGCGAACAACTGTCATACTGGTGTATGCAAAAATAAATGATTAGTTTCAATCATATTAACCATATTTTAATAACAATTGAAAAAATAAAGTAAAAGAAATTACGTGGTATCGAGGATCAATATTTCACGAACAAATGAACCATTTGGAGCTTGTCGAGAATGCGTAACATAAACAACTAATCCAAAAAATATCTGCAGTAAAGTATAAATTAGTTTATATATGTATGTATATATATAAAGCACAAATATACAATTAATTAAAATATAAATTGACTTACCAATAAGCTGGTAATCCAAATCCATGTGGCTTTCTATGTCTTGCAATCTAACAATGTGATAAAAATGACGTAAAAAATCATCATGACGATTTGTAACATCTTCAATCTCCACACCATGACCTAATAGTAACTGATAGCGGTGAGGTAGTATTCTATGTTTTTTATCAGCTACTATCACTTGCACACCTTGAATATTATATATATTTCCTTCAGCAAGGCATGAAATAATGTAAGCAATATTACAACCATAAACCACACCTTGCATGAAGAAACCCTGCCAAATTTAACAAAAAGAGATGCAATTTCGTCAAAACTTTCTGAATTTATTAAAGTAAAACATAATTCTAGAAAAATAATACAATCAGACATATGCTTACTTTACAATCAACAAATAACATCTTCAATGTTCTTATCTTATGTTCGTGTGGGTTTACATCCACCAGTCTGATCAAGCGAACCTTGACATTAAATCTGCGATGATGTGGGCTCAATAACTCCAAAGGTGTATATATTATACATGTGTCTCCTGCACTTATGAATAATATTTATTTTAAACTGTTAATGCATATTATCTTTTTGAAACACACGAATTCATTGCAATTTAAAAAAAAAAAAATACACATAAATGAAAGGAAAATGTTAACTATGCATGATTATGCAATTATGATAATTTTGTATAGACTAATGCATGAATCTTATGATAAGATATATAGTTTTGCTAAAAATATGATTACAAAGAAAAATATAAAATAAAAATAATTTTATTCATGAATTGCAGCAAGTACTTCAGGATACACGATATTTTTTTGTGCAATTTCGAGGTATTCCGGGTTTATTATAAATGAGCACCTTTAAGCCTAATAAATTTGTTACATGTGACAATGCAACATATAACTGACCATGTGTGAATACTGGCTCTGGCAAATACAATCCTACTCTATCTAGTGTTTGCCCTTGACTCTTATTAATAGTCATTGCAAATGCCAACTTCAAAGGAAATTGTCTTCTCTTCATTGGAACAAATGTTTGAGACTGAGTGGTGGTAAGAACAATTCGTGGAATAAGGACTTCTTCACCCATATGAGATCCGGTGATGACACGTGCCTCGAGCACCTTTTCACCCATTTTCGAGATAATGAGTCGAGTTCCATTGCACAAACCCAAAGACTGGTTAAGATTCCTCATAAGCATTACAGGTGCCCCTTTCTTTAGCTCCAAGCAATGATTAGGAATACCAGAAACTTTTATAGAGTTCAACAATTCTGGCGGATTCATATTTTGCTCATGATCACTTGTTTCTGCAGGACACAAACTATTTGCACTATAAAATTGATGAATTTCACCAGGCATCATAGACAACATTATGGAATTGATTTCATCAACATCACTATTTTTTGGGGGCTAAAATAGCTCTTTCTTTCAGATAAGTACAATTGTTGTACTTATCATTCAACTCCGGATAGATTTCATTTATCAGCTGCATCAAGGAAGTATCACTATTTTCTATTAAAAATTCATCGGGGATTTCAATCCAGTCAGATTCTCCACCATCATTAAAAGATAAACCTCTTGCTTTTCCTTCTCCAATTAAATTAATCCATTCAGCAAAACTTCGTAATTGATCATGTGAGTGTGCTGAATCTTCGTGTGGCATAAGCCGCATGTTTATCTTTAGATGCATCACTTTACATTGATTCCAAAGTTCTGACTTGTGTAATGAGGCTGCAACAATAGACTCACGCCGACCTTTAGTTACAACAGGCAATATCTGTTTAAAATCTCCCCCTAATACGCACAATTTTCCACAAAAAGGCTTATTAGGAGAAAAATTATCTGTTTCCTTTAATAATCTTTCAGAGTCTTATTCACGGCTTCAAAACCATGTCGATGCATCATGGGCGCCTCATCCTAAATTATCAAAGAAGCCTCTTGAATTAATTGACCTAAATCAGAGTTAATGTTGATAGGACAACGTGATGAATCGTCTAAATCAAATGGAACTTTAAAACGCGAGTGCGCTGTCCTTCCTCCCGGTAACAACAATGCCGCAATTCCAGACGATGCAACTGATAAGACTATTTTTTTCTGAGACCTAAATTTTGCAATTATTGTCTTCCATAAATATGTCTTTCCAGTTCCCCCACTATCATTTACAAAATAAAGGCCACCACATCTACTCTCGTATGCTTCAATTATAGTGTTATAAACTCTCAACTGATCATCATTCAAACCATTGAAGTATGATTGAAATAATTGTTCTTCCAAAATGCTATCATATTGAAGCTCTTCCCGTATAAGTCTGTTTGTTATGTGGCCAAAAGATGTGGAAGATGGTCGGGGCATAGGAGGAAAGTCTGCAAGTGACTTTCCATTTCTATTAAGTATACATTCAATCTCGTGAAGTGCCCAATCCTTCAAGTTTGCATCAGTTAAATATATGTTGGTATCCGTTAAATCACGTCTGACTCTGTGTTGCAAATCATCCACCATCGCCCTCCAATGTCGTTCTCATAAGTTAACAGGATCTGTTATCTCTGAAAACATAAGCATGGTAGAAAACATGTTTCGAAGTTTAACCGATGATGCCCAAGTTGATGCTTCAGATAGTGCTTCATGCCATTCATTATCCTCATCTAACAAACCATGGGCTGCACAGGCTTGCTTAAATGTAGGATATACAATCCCATTAAAAGTTCTTAAATCCTCAAAACATTGAGCTCCACGAACTTTGTAGAGTAGCATGCGCAAGTAGTATTTTTCTCCAGAACTTGGATGTGCATAAGGCAACCTACCAATACATTTACCATATTTTCTCCTGACCCACTCTTTTGTAGCCCGCTTCCAAACCCAAGCAGTAGGAAATTCTACATAAAGTAATGATCTTGATTCCATATACCTTTTGTTTGCTTCAAACCACTTGGTTAACATTGTATGATGAATACGTTCACTATTGACGATATTATACAAATGATCTTCTTCACGGAACACCACAAACTGTTGATTTGGCAAATGGTATTGTAAGCGCTCAACGGTTGGACTATGTCTTTGTAGCTCAAATTCGTATATTCTCCAACATGATTGAATAGCTGATATATAACGACAATCCAAATACTGTTTAATTTCATCAACTTGTCTGTACCTCTGCTCATTATTCTGAGGGCTTTCAACATTATTTTCGATAACAATTATAGCTCGGTCAATTCCCTTACACATGTACTTGTACATATACTTCATCAATTTTGGAGATGCACATTTCTCAACATTTATGTGCGCATCAAACAACACAAGGAGGTCACGGTTGTATGGAACAATCCATCTGTTGTCTATTTCCACCCCATTAATCATTACAGTATTGCTGGGATCATATCTACGCCTATATGCCACAAATCCATCTCCATCAATGGTAGTTTGATCACAAAATTTTTTTGGATAATGTTTAGAACACTTTCCATCTACCATGCATGAGGCATTTGGATTATATGGCCCGCATGGTCCATGAATCATACATCTGACGACAGTTTCATAAGCTAAAGGGTCAGTATCCTTGTCAGGAATTTCAGCACATATAAACCCATCAATGTCTTCAGGAGTGATAGGCTTATCTTGGTCAGATAAAGTCAAAGTTATGTGTGAGTGAGGTAGTCCTTGTTTCTGAAATTCTACCACAAGAATATCTGTTTGCATTGAAAATTTGAAAATATTAATGCACTTAATAGTTTAATATCTCAAATAAAAAAAAAACTATATATATATGATATACCTGCTAATACATTTCCAAAAAACTTTTTTTCCTTAAAGTGTTCCATCAACTGCTTAAGCTTCATTCTGAATATTCTTGCTACGATATCTGGTCTATCTTCTGTACGTTGATCAGGTAGCTTTAGCAGTTCTCGAGAAATTTCCGGCCAATTAGGATTACATGTAAATGTAATGAAAAAGTCAGGAGGTCCAATTGCTCTACATATGGCTATAGAATCTTGATAATGTTGCATCATATTACGCGGACCTCCTGTAAACGATGATGGCAATACAATTCTTCTTCCAATTGCACCAGCATCTATGTCCCCTGTGACGACAGCATCTTCTAAACCTTGATACAAATCTCCACGCATTTCAGCTTGATGTGTTTTTACGTAATTTAACCTTTGTTGTTCAATTGCTGCATAGCAATCAACAGCTAGTTGGTTAAACAAACGCCCCCCTTGTAAAAGTGTCGTCCCTTCTGATTCTCTATGTTGGAACCGAAAAGCCCAAAATTCTCTCATGGAAACCTTTCCATTTCTTGATTGGTTTGAGATTGTGTTGTAAGGTATACCAATTCTCCACCCATCGGTTCCATATGGAAAGAGTGTTGGATACTGAAGTGGTGTATATGACGGATGCGTTTCACTAATTCGTTTCAAGTATCCGTCATTTTTGCAGACAATAATATCACGACATCCAGCAACATTAGTATCATCTCCAACAATTAACGCTGCAATCTCATTAGTGGTTGGTTGAATGTATTGCCCATTGCTTCTTGAATGCAAGATACGTACATATAAATTCAAACCACTATCGTGTTGCAATGCATCTCTTGCATTACGAAATACTTGAACATAAGGATTCACACTATCCAACATAATTCGCAAACCCTCGACAATAGAAGTGAAGTTTACCGAGTTTCCATCTCGTAAGATTCGCAATCGGTTGCGGACTTCATTTTCTGCGTCGCAAATATACAACTGAACAAAGTTGTTCATACGACCAGGTGGTGGAAGTAAAGATCCAATCCGATGATAATTTTCACCAGATATCTTAAAGCATGGTGGTCCTCTACCATCTTGAACAGGGGTATCAACCTTCCCACCCATTGATATGAAACAAAACATAGAATTGAAGGATCTTATGTTGTCTTTAAACAAACGATCCTTCAGTAATCCATCAAGATACTCAGGAGAATGTGGCAACAATGGTAAAACTACTTTTCCACTTTGACAACATAGCCCAAACTTAGGATTAATATTTGAGCTATGCTTAAGTTTCTCTTCTAACCACATAATGGCACCACAAAATCGACAAACGATATTTCTCTCACCCAATGTTGATCTTTTAGATATCCGACCAGTTGGAGCTCGTTGTATTGTTGATTGGTCTGTTATTATTCATCGTCATATATTAATAATCAATAGGATGATAAAATATATTTTATTATATCCTAATTAGCGACATATTAAAATCACTTTCAAATATATATATATTGGTTATTTTAAAATTTGTAGAAGTTAAAACTTTTATAAATGACTTTTTTTTTCTTCAGAAATATCATTTTTCATTCATCCAAACTATCTAATTTAGTAGTTATGAGGATATATATAGGTTTACGATAGACTAAAGTATTCATAATCACTGGTTCTTTAGTATAAGTAAATTGAATATATAGCAAAAATATTCTTGTGATATTGTATCCCGAATCGGGTAAATAACATTATTTTTTGAATTATAAATTTATCTTCTATTACTCCAAATAGAAGAAGCCAAAGAATTAGGTCTACATATTATTACATTGAAACATTATGGATTTATGTGTTTTCTGTTATTCTTAAAAATTATCATACTATTTAAACATTATCGTTATATCGAAATATTGTTCCTATCTTTTGATCTTTTAGATACCCGACCAGTTGGAGGTCGTTGTATTGTTGATTGGTCTGTTATTATTCATCCTCATATATTAATAATCAATAGGATGATAAAATATATTTTATTATATCCTAATTAGCGACATATTAAGATCACTTTCAAACAGATATATATTGGTTATTTTAAAATTTGTAGAAGTTAAAACTTTTATAAATGACCTTTTTTTTTCAGAAATATTATTTTTCATTCATCCAAACTATCTAATTTAGTAGTTATGAGGATACATATAGGTTTACGATAGGCTAAAGTATTCATAATCAACTGGTTCATTACTATAAGTAAATTGAATATATAGCAAAAATATTCTTGTGATATTGTATCCCAAATCGGGTAAATAACATTCTTTTTTGAATTATAAATTTATCTTCTATTACTCCAAATAGAAGAAGCCAAAGAATTGGGTCTATGATTACATTGAAACATTATGGATTCATGTGTTTTCTGTTATTCTTAAAAATTATCATACTATTTAAACATTATCGTTATATCGAAATATTGTTCCTATCTTTTGAAGAGGTTAAATTTAAATGAGAAAGTAATTTATATGCTTTATATAATTATGTTTAAAATATATGATTGTATATTAGTTTCTATTAAACCAAAAGAAAAAGATAATAAACAATCAATTATCAAACCATGATATTTATTAATTGTGTCAATACTACATATAACATCCAAATAATTAAAATTCATTAATCATATAGCATTTCGACATAATAAAAGAATAAGATTAAAAACAAATTTATTATTACCTTGCACCAAGATACCATGTGAAGAAGTGAGATTATTATCACGTACATTGTTATTTTCCATAGGGATGCTGCTTTGTACTAATACTTCATCATCCGAATCAGTAGTATCTTGTCTATGTTCTTCTACATATATTATAGTAAGTACGTATGTCAAGCCTTTCACTATCGTATATTAAGCAGTACTTATTGAATGAAATAAATTATATGCATTAGAAGTTCATTTTAAAATTACCTTGTAAAATGGTGGAATCTGTTACTTGGCCCATATAAACGTCACGAATTCCACTTGTAGTTCCATGCTCATGGATTGATCGAACTGGTCCAGCTTGAGGATTGTAGTTTATCGGAGTAAGATGAACTCTCCCTGCAATTTAATTTTTTTTTTTTTTTTTTGGTAACCAACAAAACTTGGTAAGATATTATTATAATGATAATATAAAAAATTTGTTTTTTAAATTGTGAAGATTTTGGTTGGTTTTGTTTTGTTTTACATAACTAACCATGTACAACGGTATGTGAGTCTCTTCCGGTATCATTGTGAATTTCTTGCACCACATTTCTGAACTCTCCCAAATTATACTCTACATATCCAATAAATAAAATAAATATGAACAAATGTATAGATTATTATTGATAAAAAAATATGGTAAAAACTATTTGTTATACCTTGCACAATAGGAATTGAGTAGAGTACTGTTGGAGTTGTAAGTCGGTCTCCATCATTGTTAATAGATTCTTCCCCTGCGTGTTAGCACGTTCAAAAAAGGTTTTATTCTATTTTTATGTTATATTAGCAATTATATCCATAAAATTCATATACATTAATTAAACATATTTGAATGAAAAAATATAATAAATATTAAAGGAAATACTAACTATTGACAATGTGATCAGGGGCCAGATTTATCAAGGTTGGTTGATTGCCACCATTATCACCTACAAATTATTATAATTTGATTAAGATTTATATCAAATAATCTCATTTTCAAAATGTGCATAAGTTTTAAAAAATAAATAGATTGCATGTTGCTATTGCAAGTCAGAATTTCAGAAATATTTATAGAAATATTAATTTCAGATACTTACTGTTTTCAATATGAGCAGAGGGTAAACCAATCGAGGTTGATGGATTGTCAACAATAGCATTACCACCTGCAAGTTATAATATATAATATCTTATTAGAAAATTAATAAAGTACATACGTTGGAATGTTTCCATAAAAACTGTCCACCAGTTGAAGAGTATATTTTTTTTAACATTTTAAATATAATAAACTTCTATAAATTCAATAATACAGTAAATTAAACAGAAATAAAAATATATACAAATACATACAAATCTATTATCACATTAGAATGATGTAATTTACCATTCACGATGAATGTAGTAGAAAGTACTGCGAATGTTGGTTGGTTGCCACCGTTATGACCCGCGAGCTCTTGTCCTATATAAGATATATATAAACACATATTGATTTTAAAAAGGACTGTATATCTATAAGAAAAAATAAAGAAGGTTAAAAAAAATAAAGGCAATATTTTTCCACTAAAGGCCTACCATCTTGGGCCACCTGAGAATGATGCAATGAATCCTCATTAGTTCGTCCACCAGGTCCATTATTTCTAGTACGGGAAGATGATCCTTGATTAGAACGTCCTCTAGCAGTACGTGTCGAAGATCCTCGCCTACGCCTAGCTCGTGATGTTGGCATATAAATACTGGGTTCTTCATTAATGATGGATTGTCTATTGTACAATTCAGATAACTGCTGATATTCCATATCAATGCGTGTCAAAATTTCTGCAACTGAGTTGCTATTAACTCCCCTATGGCGCTTCACATATAACTCTCTCTTTCTTTTCAGCCTAGCAAGCTTGTAACCAACTTGAATTTCATTCATTTTTTGCACCTATGAAAAATAAAATTTATTATCTCATCATCGTCAATTTATATAATAAAAATACAATGATGAGCTTTTAACAATTTAGTTTTTTAACATTCTCACATAAAAGTGTGAAAGTACAAATTTTGGGAAACTTTGAATGACTTAAATGTACTTTTAATCATGTATTTTTTGTATTTTGGCATTTAGTCATTTATCTTTCTAGGGTAAGAATAAGTGTTGAAACTTTTTAATTTTTTGCTATTTTGATTTTTCAATCGCCGGAGTTTGCAAATGTTGCTGGAAGAAGTATGTGACTCCCCGTGGTTTTTTAAATATGGAGTTTTTGTTCTCATTGGTCAATTTCTGCCAGCATGAAAGCATGCATAGATGATTTGTAAAGATATTAATTAATGAATATAATTATTTATAAAAGTCGTACTACCATATATGGTGGTGCAATATGTTAATTTAACTTAGAAAATCTCATTTGTTTTAGATTGTAAATTTAAAAACATATTTTGTCTTTACTTTATGTTACTACCATTTCAGTGGTTACTAACCCATTGTTTTTATAATTTCACGATTTGAGAACACATTTTTTTGGAGAGCTTTAATTTCAAATTCGAATCTAGAAAATGAGTTTAATTAAAAGTTTCTAACAAAAAAAAAAATAAAGGATAGTCCTGTAAGAATAATCTAGATAATCAAAAAGTTAGGTTTTTTTTTTTTTTTCAAAATTATTTTTTGATATTTTGTAATATTATTAATGCAACTAATAGGAATTGATGATATAAAAAATTCAGAATTTGGTTAAAATTCTGAAAATAAAAATAGTAATGTTTTTGTTCTAAATATGTTTGTGAATCTTCTATCTATTCTAATTATCACGATAGAATTATAACTATTGTATCTTTTTTTGAAAATAGTAATGTTTTTGTTCTTAATAAGTTTGTGAATCTTCTATCTATTCTAATTATCACGATAGAATTATAACTATTGTATCTTTTTTTAAAAATAGTAATGTTTTTGTTCTTAATAAGTTTGTGAATCTTCTATATATTCTAATTATCACGATAGAATTATAACTATTGTATCTTTTTTTTTGTCTTTAATAAAACAATAGAATTATAGCTATTGTATCTTTTTTGGTCTTCAATAAAAGCTCATTTTCTAATAAGGAATTAATGCCAAATAGTGTTTATACTTTTCATGCCAAATAGAGATGATACTTTTCATTCTAAATAGTTTTTCTAAAAATACAAATTGTAACATAAGCGAAAATTCAAAATTTGTTAAAATTCTGAAAATAAAAAATGGTAATGGTTTAAAAATCAAGCAAAAGAAAAAAATTTATACCTGCTTGAGTGCTTTTGTTTTCTTTTTCTTGTTTCTGTGTACTTGATGAAAATCCTATTGAAGGTTCGAAAGATTGCTAATCGTCATTAAATTTTCGGTAGAGTGAGGTTAGAATTATAGCTATTGTATCTTTTTTGGTCTTTAATAAAAGGTCATTTTTTAATTAGGAATTAATGCCAAATAGTGTTGATACTTTTCATGCCAAATAGTTTTTCTATTTGAAAATAAAAAATACAAATTGTAACATAAGCAGTTTCATAAATAGCATTGATATATGTTAATCTCTTTTTCTTTTTAAATTTATAATTAACACATAAAAAAGTACATATACATGAACTACAAAAGAAAATGAGATAATAAAAAAATATTAAAAAATGAACCAATAGAAATATTTTCATACCTGCTTGAGTAATTCTCTTGTGGACTTGAAAATCATATTAACACATAAAAATCACATATGCATGAACTATAAAACAAACTAAGATGATAAAAAAAGTATTAAAAATGAAGTAGAAGAATAATTTTTATACCTGCTTGAGTACTTGGAATCTCCTTCTTTTTAAATCGATCATTAACACATAAAAAATCACATATACATAAATTATAAAACGAAATAAGATAATAAAAACATTAAAAATCAAGCAAAAGAAAAATACAAATTGTAACATAAGCAGTTTCATAAATAGCATTGATATGTGTTAATCTCTTTTTTTTTTTTTAAATTTATAATTAACACATAAAAAAAATACATATACATGAACTACAAAAGAAAATGAGATAATAAAAAAAATATTAAAATATCAACCAATAAAAATATTTTCATACCTGCTTGAGTAATTCTCTTTTTTTATTTTTATTTATTTTTTGTTGATTGTGGACTTGAAAATCATATTAACACATAAAAATCACATATACATGAACTATCAAACAAACCAAGATCATAAAAAGTATTAAAAATCAAGTAGAAGAATAATTTTTATACCTGTTTAAGTACTTGCAATCTCCTTCTTTTAAATCTATCATTAACACCTAAAAATCACATATACATGAACTATCAAACAAACTAATTATGATAAAAAGTATTAAAAATCAAGTAGAAGAATAATTTTTATACCTGCTTGAGTACTTGCAATCTCCTTCTTTTGAAATCTATCATTAACACATAAAAAAATCACATTCACATAAACTATAAAACGGAATAAGATAATAAAAAACATTAAAAATCAAGCAAAAGAAAAAATTTTATACCTGCTTGAGTGATTTTTTATCAAACAAACTAATTATGATAAAAAGTATTAAAAATCAAGTAGAAGAATAATTTTTATACCTGCTTGAGTACTTGCAATCTTCTTCTTTTGAAAT
This sequence comes from Sesamum alatum, assembly GCA_034509735.1. NCBI lineage: Eukaryota > Viridiplantae > Streptophyta > Magnoliopsida > Lamiales > Pedaliaceae > Sesamum > Sesamum alatum. The sequence goes on from JACGWO010000002.1 coordinate 39,648,792, forward strand.
CTATCATTAACACATAAAAAATCACATTCACATAAACTATAAAACGGAATAAGATAATAAAAACATTAAAAATCAAGCAAAAGAAAAAAATTTATACCTGCTTGAGTGATTTTTTATCAAACAAACTAATTATGATAAAAAGTATTAAAAATCAAGTAGAAGAATAATTTTTATACCTGCTTGAGTACTTGCAATCTCCTTCTTTTGAAATCTATCATTAACACATAAAAAATCACATTCACATAAACTATAAAACGGAATAAGATAATAAAAACATTAAAAATCAAGCAAAAGAAAAAATTTTATACCTGCTTGAGTGATTTTTTTTCTTTTTAACTCATATATGTGAGGTGTACCGATCTCACGTGCAGTAAACCATTGGCAAGATGTATATTGTCATGAAGTTTCATATCAATATTTCTAGGGAGATTTAATATGTCTCTGGAAACAATACATACACACGTATTTGAACCACTAACTCTAATAACTCCCATTACCTTTAATAACTAACTCCACTAACTTTATAAACTTACCACTACTCCACTCTAATTCTAATTTACATAATTTGAATAAATAAAAAAACTCAAAATTCTAAAAAAAAAAAAAAAGAATAGATATCTATTAATAGAATAGATATAGGATAATTAATGTATGTTGGTAGTTTAATGAAGGTGGGGGTAGTGGATGGAAGTTATTGTAAGTTTTATATCCCAAACCCCAAATTAATCTATTAATTACCTTTAATAATTAACTCCACTAACTCTAATAAACTTACCACTACTTCACTCTAATTCTAATTTATATAATTTAAAATAATAAAAAAACTCAAAATTCTAGAAAATTAGAATTGAGTCAAAATTGAAAGTTTTTGGTCAAAAGACCTCCTTCAAATATATATATTAATAGATATGAATGATGTAAAAGAAAGAGAGAGAGAGAGAGAGAGAGAGAGAGAGAGAGAGAGAGAGAGAGAGAACAAAGATTGGGTGTCGAGTGTAAAAAACAAAGGATCAGGGGACAAAATACAAGGAACCCAAAAAGTTGGGGGTGTAGGCATTTAACCCAAATTGAAAAAAGACTTTCGAAAATGAAACGAAACAAGGCCTTAGAAGTTTTCGCATTGATTTTGTACATTTTTTTTATTTATTTGTGGTGTATTGATTTACTATGGATTTTAAGTCGTATTCATTATAATGATGAGAAATAACTCATCTACTTGTAGTGAATTTATACCAAAACTTAAACATAATGGAATATCACACGTCATTTGATCATAATGTTAATAAGTTATAATTAGGGTAAATTACGTCAAGCTCTTGTGCGGTTTGATATAATTACAAATAATCTCTCATTGTTTAAAAAATCATTGATATATACCCCATTGATATATGATATAATTATGTAGTCTTTCGATGGTAAAGTGGAAATGTCAACTTTATCCTTACTAATTTGATTTTTAACCATTAGCATTATTGACTATTGCAATTGCAATTCTTTCGGACAAACAATCATAACAAACACGACACAGGAACAAATTTGGCGTTTGAATACGGTTAAGGTTCGGAAATTAACATGTGTGATAGAAATGTCTTATATGTGGGGGAAATTAAGATTTTAGATGCATAATGAAGGAGTTAATCATGTGAATTGTGACACATGTCTACTTGTACTTTGATACATAATCATACATTAACGTTATGGCATAATTTTAGTTGGATTTTATTGGATATATCTACTGCAAAAATGTTGGCAGTCAAAGATAATTAAGGTTATATTTGGATTGATAAATTAGAATTTGAGGAAAGAATTTAGAAAATAAAAATAAAAATCAAATGACTCCATATTAGATGAACTCGAAATCCATCACTATTTAACAAAACATAGTTCAAGATCTTTTGATTTCGATCACATCAATCAAATGTAGCTTAAGTGTAATTTTTTTTTTTTTGTGATTTCAAATTTAATTTACTTGAGATATCAAATAATAATTTATTAGCTAATCATGAGTGTTACTGAATCATGACATGCTGAGAAAATTTGTTATGTCATGTACATGTTTGAACTATGAAGTAGCAAAAAACATTTAGTGTATACAAAAAACAAAAAAAAAAAACATTTAGTGTATAACATTAATATATAATTAACCACGCAATATATATTCTTGTAAACATGTACAACTATTGCAGGACATATAATCATAACATACATGACATGAACAAAAAATTGACATTTGATATGCATGGGTACTCTTTAAGTTTTTTTTTTTTCCTGAAAAAGTTATACATGGTGAAGAAAATGACTAAAAATAAGAAAAATGAAGAACGGGAAAGGTTCACAACATATGACACAAAAATACCTTATGTGGGGAAAAATGTATTTATACATTTTTTTTATTTGTATATTGTATATTAGTGAATTAAGATATGTTTCATATGATACTTAGGTTTCAAATAGAAATTAAAAAATAATATTTTTTTTTGTAAGACTATAGTATTCATTTAGTGTAGCAAAGACATCACGTACAACATAAAGTATGAATACGACTTGTATTAAAGGATTCAACTCAAAATTATAAGTAGTTTTATTTGTTTGATTTGTTTTGACTGATGTTGATGGTATCACTAGAAGAAATTTGATTTTTTGTCATGGTTAATTATCATAATTAAAAGGATAAATTCGTGACGAATACTAATTAACTAAAGCTGTGTAATGATTACTAGTCGTTGTTCCTGCAGGTGAGACTAAAACATTAACCACAACTAAAAAGCATAACAAATATTTTTGTTATAACTAAAATCATAGTGAATGTTGATTATGATAAAAAAAAAAAAAAAAAAACTTAGGACTTGTTTGGTTATGTTTTATTCTCAATTTCATTTTTTAATATTTTCAAATGAGCTTTTATTTTAGATTAAGTTTCATGCGAAATAAAAATAGAGATTACTCTTGACTTGTCCCCTCCAGTAAAATAGAGATTCCATTTTCAAATGTGTTTTATTTTAAGGAGATTCAAGCTCACTACAGTAAAATATTCTCACTGGTCCAACAGTATCACTCTTGACTTGTCCTATCCAGGATACAACAGTCTGAAAACATTGTATGATTCTAATGCACTCTGGACAAGTTGTAGAGTCCAAAGTTTCACAAAAAAGAACATCTTCCTTCAACTAATATAACTCTTTCTTATAGGAAATTGCATGTAAAAATATCGTATATGTGCATGTATATGAACAAGGTATAATGGTGCCCCTTTTATAGGTGTATAAATCATTCACTATTTTAATGTAATTCAGTGAACAATAATGTTATAGGTTACAAGAGACAGTGGGGATAAATGGCTAGAAGTGGCTATAAAGTGTGAATGAATATAGTGTAGTAGTGGAATGATATAATTAAGACGAAATATTAGAAATATTATGGCATAAACATCCACCAACACCACTACATCAACATCAATGAAGGGAACATAGAAAGGGATATGTTATAAATTCAATATTAAAATGCAATATATGCAATATATACCAACAATCGCCCACTCATTTTAATTAAAATTAAAGAGAGTATACTAGCTGAAGGAGACTATTATGCATAGTGAAGGTACTCTGCATTGAACCTCCACTGATTGAAACAGTAACCTCTATTCTAAATCAATAGTGGTGTCAGACTTGAACTATAACTGCTTAGGGAAATAAAGTATCACTGCACACACATAACAATCAATGTGTTAATATGAGCTTTAATAGCCAACACATTATGGCCCTGTGTGCTCGAGTTTTTCATAAGTGTTTTTTAGATAAGCTCAATTCTCAGAGGAAGCGACCTCCTTCCACACTCATATAGGTGAAATATGTCAAGGGTGCTCCTGTAACTCTAACACCCCACTCATTCGAGCTACAGATTTTCATTAAGAGTTTAATAAACTCAACCTCCATAAATCGTTACAGGATAAATGCACTCATATTATAGGGATGAAAAAATAATTAAAATAAGATAGTGCATTTCAAAACAAGACATCATATGATTCGTTTTTCCCATTGAATCTGGTTTTAGGATCTCTAGTCCCTAGGTTGGGTTTTCTCATACATGACTTATGATTGTATGGGTTTTAACCCCATCCCTCTCGATGTGTTCCATGCCCTTTCTCTTGCCAAGGCCTTGGTTAATGGATCTGCAAGATTATCACAAGATTTAACATAATCAACATTGATATTACCACTTATCAAATATGATCTCACAGTACTATGTTTTCTTCTTATAGGTCTGGATTTACCGTTATAGTAACGATTTTGTACTCTACCAATTGCAACGGTGCTTTCATAATGAATTAAAATTGAAACAATTGGTTTTTCAAAATATAGTATTTGAAACAATAAATTTCTCAACCAATTAGCTTCTTCACTAGCTGAAGCTAAAACAATAAGCTTAGCCTCCATGGTAGAATTAGCAATAATTATTTGCTTTTAGACTTCCAACAAATAGCACCACCACAAAAATAATAATATATCCAGTGGTAGACATGAATCACCTGATTAGGTGTTCCAACCTGCATCAAAATTAAGCTTGCATACTCGTTCCATTTAAGCTTGTATACTCCTTTTGATTATCACATCATCATTATTTTTAATAGGAAATAAGTGAACACTCGGATCAAAAGGAGTTGTAACATGCTTACAATCAATAAAATTATATTTTCTCAATATTTTGTCTATGTAATACGACTGGTCAAGGAAAATTTCATCACATGTTTTGGTAATTTTCATGTCCAAAATAAAGTTTGCCTCACCTAGATCCTTCATATTAAAATGACTACTAAGCATATTTTTTGTCTCTTTAATAACATGCAAAGTAGATGCAAAAATCAACAAATCATCCACATAGAGGCAAACAATCACATGTGAATTATTCCAAGACTTACGATATATGCACTTGTCACACTCATTTGGTTTAAAATCATTCTCAATTATGAACGAATCAAATTTTTCATGCCACAACTTTGGTGCCTGTTTTAAGTCATATAGGAATTTAGTTAATTTACGCACCTTGCTTTCTTGGCCTGCTTCCACAAAACCTTCAGGTTGGTCCATATAAATTTCTTCATTTAAGTCCCCATAAAAATACAATTTTTAGATCCATTTGATGGATATGCAAATCAAATATTGCAACAATAGCTATTAAAAGTCTAACGGACGTCACTCTAGTTACCGGAGAATATGTATAACAAAACTCTAGACCTTCAGGTTGCTTGAAACTTTGGTAACTAGTCTAGCTTTAAACTTGTCAATTGAACCATCCACTTTTAACTTTTTCCTGAGGACCCATTTGCACCTAATTGTTTTACAACCTGGTGGTAAATCAACTAATTTTCAAGTTTTATTATAAATTATATAATTCATCTCATCATTCACGTCCTCTTTTCAAAAAGTAGTATCAGGTGATGAAAAGTTTTTTTTCAAAGTAAGATGATCATTTCAACATTGAAAAATATAAAATCAGGACCAAAATCTTTTTCTACTCTAGCTCTTTTACTCCTTCTTAGTTCTAAAATATTTTCTTTATTTTCCAAAATTGAAGTGGAAGAGCTAGGTAGAGATAAAATATTCTTTTCAATATTTTGACCCCCACTATTTTTAGAATTAAATAAACTTGTCTTCATGAAAAATAGCATCACGTGATTCCATAATCACATTGTCTTTTTTAGATTTAAAAATCTATAAGCTGTAGCATTAGAAGCATAACAAAAAAAAGCACAAGTTGTAATTTTTATTCGCAATTCTGGAATTTTAGGATTTGTTAGCCTCACATAGGCCAAACAACTCTAGACCCTGAGATATACCAATTTTGGGTTATAACCTCTCCACACCTCAAAATGTGTTAATTTAATTCTTTTATGCGGCATCCTATTCGATACATAACAAACTGTTAATATAGTTTCACCTCAAAGATTTGAATGTGCACAAGATTCAATGAGCATGGCATTTGTTAAACCAACCAACATTCTATTTTTCCTCTCAGCTACACCATTAGATGCAGGAGAATATGGTGGAGTAATTTCATGAATTATTCCAAATGATTTAACAAAAGAATTAAACTCATTTGACTCATATTCTCGGCCTCTATCACTTCTAATTCTCTTTATTTTCTTACCGAATTGATCTCCAACTTCATGGAGATAATCTTTAAACTTCTCAAAAGCATCACTTTTACTTTTCATCAAATAAAGATATGTATATTTAGAAAAATCATCAATAAAAGTGACAAAATAATAATTTCCTCCGCGAGTTAAAATTCTTCAAGTTCACAAATATCATAATGTATTAGTTCTAACAATTTGGTTTTTCTTTCAACACTTGGATAAGGCCTTTTAGTGATCTTGGCTTTACTACAAGATTCACATTTCTCAAAAAAAAAAAAAATTAATCATTGAAATTAATCCTAAATTAATAATGATTCCCACATAACGATTATTAATATGACATAAACGAGAATGTCAAAAATTTCTAGAAGATAACATATAAAGCGAAGTAGAAGACATTTTATTCATCTCAATATTCAACTTGAACATCCCATCACATGCATACCCCTTACCCACAAAAATACCTCATTTCGTAATTACATATTGATCAGATTCCATAATCTGCTTGAAGCCAACCTTGTTGAGTAGAAAACTAGACATCAAATTTTTCCTTATGGAAGGCGTATTATAGCACATCCTTCAAGGTGAATACCCTTCATGAGGTAAATTTCAATTCAACTTCTCCAATTCCAAACACTTGGGTGGTATGAGAGTTGTCAAGCATAATAGTTCTTGGCTTGTCGAATGGAGTATACACTTTGAACCGGTTTTTCTCACAACAAACATTGTGGTTTGCACCAAAGTCCGCCTACCTCCCATCGACACTTTCAACCATGTGTATGTCTGTTATCATTGGCCCAAGTGGGTCCTCATGTACGTTAACTTGCGGAGCAGGCTCACATTTTCTATATTTACAAAATTGAGCAATATGCCCACTCTTGCCACAGACATAACACGCTCTTGGATTTTGTTCTTGTGCTTGGTTGTTCCCATTATTTTCTTTGGAAATTTACCATAAGTTTTCTTGAAAAACTTCTTTTTTGGCTTCAAATTTGTATTTTTGTAAGAGTTGTGTGCAATATTATTTGATGAAATTAAATTTAACTTTGTTGAGATGGGTTGTACACTGTTCTCCAGTGGCTGCATAAGTGCATTTGGGCCCCTTGCTTCTTCTTTCATGTGGATCGCATTATCAATATTTCTAGAGTCGTTTCCATTTGTTTGTGGCACATTGTTTTTTGAAATTCCTTCCATGAAGGTGGGAGTTTGTCAATGATGCCACAAACAACAAGATTATCTCCAATTTTGATGTCCTCCGACCTAAGCTCTTGAACAATTAGGATAAAATTTTGAGCTTGGTCAGCCAGTGATTTGTTATCCACCATTTGGAATCGAAAATTTTTTGCTAGCAGCATATTTTTTCGCACCCGCCCCTTTGGTATCATACTTACTCTAGAATGCTTTCCAAATTTTCTTTGCAGTAGAGTATGTTCTATCATAATAATCATAAAAATTATCAAATAGACAGTTGAGAAGGTAATATACCGACATTTGAATGCATCGTTGTTCTAGTTCTCCACTTTCTCTTGGTGGATAGCATACTCATCATCATTCATGTTAGTGTCATCGATCTTACTCAGATTTTTTTCAGTGATAGATTTTTTTCAGTGAGAATATAAAAAATCTTGAGAAGACTTAGGTAAAAAATTACTTTACCCTTCCATCTCTTGAAATGGGTACGGTTAAACTGAAAGGAGTTGTTGAGATCTCCCACATTGACATTCGTTCGTTTTTCAACTATAGCCATTTGAATCTTCTTAAAATTGTTGTAGAAATAACAATTACAATTGAAAAAAGATACAAACTATCTTCAAACTGAGGTGCGGATATCTCGCTCTTTTAAGGAGATTCAATACCATTGCAGTAAAATATTCTCACTGGTCCAGTAGTATCACTCTTGACTTGTCCCCACCAGGATACAACAGCCCGACAACATCGTACGACACTAATTTACTCTTGATAAATTGTAGGTCCAAAGGTCCACCAAAAAGAATACCTTCCTTCAACTAATATAACTCTCTCTTATAGGAAAATTGCATATAGAAATATTGTATATGTGCATGTATATGAACAAGATAGAATGGTACCCTTTTTATAGATGTAGAAAGCAACCATTATTTTAATGTGAATTAGTGGACAATAATGTTATAGGTTACAAGAGATAGTGGGGATAAATGGCTAGAAAGTGGGTATAAAGTGTGAATGAATATAGTGTAGTAGTGGGATAATGTAATTAAGAAGAAATATTACAAATATTATGGTCATAAACATCCACCAACACCACTAACCCCAACATATGTTATAATTTCAATATTAAAATGCAATATATACAATATATATCAACATTTTGTAATAATATCTTGTATGTGTAATAATGCAAAAGACAGGATGGGTTGTGTAATTATGCTATAGGTCAGGGGCATCAATGTAATGATCCCTTTCCTATATTACGAATAAGTATGGCTTAAACTTCATGATACATCAATATTATCAAACACAATCAAATAAGTTGGTATGAAAACTTATGTTGACCACAAGTAGTACCCAATATCTGCCATAATCTCAGCTATACTCAAAGCATTTGTCATATTTATAACCCAAACATAATTGGCATAATTTTTAGTTAAGGTTAATGTTTTGGTCATAACTAAAATATTGGTCATAGCTTTACACCGCGATCCATATTTGTTCACAGTACTGATTGTTGTCTCAATAAACGATGGTAAAGTATCGAGCATAGCTAAAATTTAAGAAAAATTCTTGTCATAACGAAGAACCACGGAAACTGCGTTCGCCATAGTTAAGACCATAGTAAATATTCATTAATCATGACCAATAACATACTTTTTTACATTGATTTATTTGACTGTATTGGATAACATTGATTCAACATAATTTTAAGTCATGTTCATCATAACATAGAGAATACCTCATTTTCTTATAGTGAATTTATACTAAAATTATATAAATATTATTCGAACATCACACTTTTGAAGATAAAATGTTAATAATTAAGTGGGAAAATAACATTTTTCGTCCCATAACTTAGGATTTTTCCACTTTCGATCTCATTGATCAGGGGATTCTCACTTTTGGTCCCATAACTTTTAAAAAATAGCATTTTTGGTCTTATAACACCTTTCCTTTAGATATGTAACAGAAACGGTCACGTGGTCGTTAAATGCATGATATCAATAATGCTACTTTTTGAAAGTTATGTGATCAAAAATGAGAATTTCGTAACTAATAGGACCAAAAGTGTAAATGCCCTAATGACCACGTACTAAACATGTGGCATTATTTCGTTAAAATATTTAATGGAAAGGTACCAAAAAATATTTAACAGAAAGGTACCAAATAATTTGTGTAGATAGACTATAGGTCAGTAGATATTAATGAAGGTACCAAAAAATATCTAATGAAAAGGTACCAAATAATTTGTGTAAATAGACTATAGGTCAGTAGATATTAATGTAATTCTCTCTATAATATAATATTCTCTCTATAATATAATTCTCTCTATTAATGTAGATATACTACTATAATATTCTCTCTACTACTACTACTACTACTTTAGGCCCTCGGTTAAAAAATATTACAAACCTCACAGGGGGTATTTGTAATTTTTTAAATAATGAGTGGGTATTCGTAATTATATCAAACTCAGAGGAGGTTATTATAATTCACCCTAATAATAATAATAATAATAATAATAATAATAATAATAATAATTTCCTACTAAAAGATGATAGAAACTAAAAGCCCACAATGGGAGGATCATTTTTATTGATTTATTTGTTATTCATTTACGAATTACACATTGCAATATATAGATTTTAATACAAATATTTTTATTTTTCATAGCAATCATGTTCACAAAAGCAAAATGTATATTGAGTTTCAGGAGGCTGGTAACAGAATGCGTACGGATGTAAAGGGCCATAATTAGCCACACACATCGATATACATTTCTCTTCAGTGATAGTCACGCCGCATACACCAAAATTAACAGTACATCTGTATATCGGAGGAGGTCTTCCAACATCTTTTACTTGTTGCATCAATTTGTTATCTGCACAATTCATGAAATATATAGAATTAATAACCGATATGCTGCACACAAAGTAGTCCATAACCGATATGCTTCTTTCTAGCAAATCGTTGATAACCCTAGTAATTGAAACACGACTATGCGTACCAGCTTACAACATTTGCCTAACGCATTACCACACTTACCATTCGAGGATGTGCTCGAGGGCTCTGTGCTCAATGGATGCAACGAGGGACTGTGAACTCTACCATCTGCCAATGACTGCAGTGGAGGACTACGAACTCTACCATATACCACTTGTATCCTCTCACTTCCTACTTTTACATGTGAAAAAAAAAATAAAAATAAGGGTTAAACTCACTTTGGCTTGCCAACTTATAAGATAAGGGCGGTATAAAAACACATCCGTATACTATTAAAACCTTCAAATACCTTCTAATTCAAATTCTACCTAATTGGATGAAAATAGCCTTATACTTTTTTTTTTTTTGTCTCTAGTTAATAGCTATATACGTCAATGAATAATTCATTTTAATTACTTCTTATTGTAATTTATGTAGCATTTTGCCCCCAGTGAGACAAAAACTTAATAATGCAACATAAACATGGATAAGACAATATGTTAAGTTTTAGGGAAATAATACTTTTCGTCCTGTAACTAAGGGCCTTCCCACTTTTGATCTCATTAATTACGGCATTCTCATTTTTGGTCTCGTAACTTCTAAAAAGTAGCACTTTTGGTCCCATGCCATCTTTCGGTTAAATTTTTTAACGAAAAACACCACGTGCATAGCACGTGGCCATTAGGGCTTTTACACTTTTGGTCCCATATGTTATGGGATTCTCACTTTTGGTCTCATATATTATGAAATTTTCAGTTTTGGTCCTATAACTTTCAAAAAGTAACACTTTTGGTCCCATGCACTTAACGGCCACGTGACACTTTCCGTTAATATCTAACGGAAAGTGTCATGGGATTGAAAGTGCTACTTTTAGAAAGTTATAGGACCAAAAGTGAGAATCCCGTATCCAATGGGACCAAAAGTGGAAAGACACTAAGTTATGAGATGAAAAATGTTATTTCCCCTTAAGTTTTATTTGAGGTAAAATCCAAATAAATATATAAACTAATACGATATTAAATTCAATAAAAGATGAGAAAGATAAATCAATAGCTTATCAAAATCCATAAACTTAAATAACTTTAAATGTGAATAACTAAAAAAAATTGAGAAAGCTAATTGATTTGAAGTGATGGTTATTTTTGTTAAAAAAAAAATGAAAATATTTAAGCCCATTTTATCCGCACACATTTCGCCAACCAAATTAATTACCTTATAAATCTTCCCCAACTTTATTAATATAGTATTTATACCTAATGAAGGTATAACGGTACGCCTTTCATCAATAACATAAGTAATTATTTTAAATATTTTGGAACAATTTAAGTTCATTTATTTATTTTGATAGTGCCTTAATTAGACCTATATAATGATATATGGAGTATACATAGAGGAAATAATGTACCTGGAGCTAAAATGAAGGTTAGGACAATCAAAACACTCAAACACCGAATAGCCATGCTATATATTAACACTTGCTTATCCTTCTAACCACAATCCTTCTTATATAGTAGTGTAAAGGATATTATGAAGTAATTGTACTTTGAAGATTTCAATAATTAGGCAAATTTTGTGAACAATATGACATGAATATTGACCCCAATGTAATTTTCTTCTAATTTGTGTAATTTTACTTGGATATATTGGATCTACTGTAAAAATGTTAGCAACCAAAGAAAATAAAGTGTAATTTACTTACCTTAAATTTAATTTAAGGTAAATTACAATGAGCTCATATGAGGTTTGGTATAATTACAAGGCTTAAATGATTTTTTGGTCCTGTATTTTTTATTGTTTGGAAAAAAAAGTCCGGTAAGTTATTAGGTTAGCAAAAAGTCCTATAATTTTTTTGATTTTTGCGGATTTAGTCCTTTCGATGACGGAATTTTCATAAGTCGCCGGAATTTAGTCATGTGCTCTGCACATGACTAGATTAATTTGGGGCTTTTGATATAATTGGTCACTTTTTCCACTGTGGCAATTTTTTTTTTTAAAAAAAAACATACAAATTGACATGGCCTTTAAAGCCACATCAGCCAGCTGACATGGAAAAAAGGGGAAGAAAAACATGTTTCTTCCTTCCGACTTTATAAAAAATCCCCCAAATCACTCCCCTGAAGAACCCTAAAAAATCGACTATGGCATGATGCTGCATTGAGGGACACAAGCCAATGTCGTCGGTGACCGGCTTTGTAGAATGCTATTGTGGAAGGCCCACCGCCCTCCGAACAGCTTGAACCGACTAAAATCCGGGGCATAGGTTTCACTCCTGTAGAAATTATAAGGTAAGAAATTACAAGGTAAAAGTAAAAAGAAAACATATGATGAAGTTTCATTCCTAAATTTTTTTATTTTGGGGAAATGGCAGAGGGGAGGATGTCGATTTTTTGTATGGGGAGGATCCTCCAATTTGTAGAAGGGCTCAAGCTATTATCCCTAGTCTGTTGAGGAGGGTGAATCGTTTGGAAGAAGATATTGAGAAGCTAAGAAGGAGAAACAGAAAGTTAATTATCAGTGTAGTGGTCTTGCATTTAGTTGTAATTTGTTGGCGGTGTTGGAGCTTGAAACTCACTGGTTTGAAGAAGGAAAAAGATGGCATTTTGAAGATTGCTTAAATTTGGCGATTTTCCTACTGTAATTTTTTAGTTCTTTTGCAATTTGGGACTTATTTTGTAAGGATGTAATTTGTATATTAATGAAGTTTTTGCAGTTAATGGAAGTATTGATGTTGGAAGTAAATTGTGTACTTTGCAATTATACTAGTTATTTTTCTGTTTCTGTCATATGAATATACTGGGATTTTAAATACTTTGATAATGGCATAACATTGCAGAACTTGAAAAATGACATAACATTGCAAAATAGAAACTGGGATGAATTAGAACCATAAACCTGTTGAAAATACTTGTCATTAAATCATCAAAGCAGCAGTTTGGTTTACAAGCACCATGTTCAAATACTTGGTGAAATTCTGTCAAAACACTGGCTATAATACTATGTCAAATAGCAAAATACATCATTCACAAAAAATATTGGTAAAATTCTGCCAAAATAGTGGCTATAACAGTATGCCAGGAAACAAAATACTAGAAAACAGAGCCTTAATTTCTAGCATGTTTGTTAAAGTCTAGGTATTTGTATCCACCCTCATTGATGATTGGATGCTCTAATTGGCTTGACATCCTTGGTGAAATGAATCTTGGAACTCCTTGACTTGCAAACATTGGTGGGGGTGCCCTAATTTACACCCTTGGTTGTATCCCGAAATGTTGGTTTGAGATACCTAATTGCTTGTACATTGATGGCCCAGGTCTGTAAACTGGAGTGTCCTGAGTCAGACATTGCCAATCTTGTGTTATGACTGCATCTTCAAGAGCATCTTCTTCATTTAAAACTTCATTCAGAGGTAGCAGAATGGTTGGATTTGCATTGGATCCCTGTAATTGCAAAGTCAGATAATGTGCTATTGAAAGTAAGTGGAATGAGTATAAAAACAAAATACTTACAGGATCTTCAGTTTCAGGATCTTGATGCACAGGTTTCAGCTATCCTCCTGCTTTGCTGTTTCAGAAAATTGAAGTTAATAATGAAACCATCATATACTGAAAAAGTTAACAATTTTACCTTTCTTCCAAACTGGTTTACAACATTAGATTCATTTTCCTCCTGTAAGACTACACAAACTTAGGAACTTGGCATTGGTTTGGAAAATAGAAAATTAACAGAAATTGAAAGTGAAGTGTACCTTCTCTTTCTCTTTTTTTTTTTTTTGTCTTCTTCACTGGTTCATCTGGTTCTCTTCTCCTTGCCTTAGCTGGTCTACTTGGGGCCCTTCCAAAAGTGGGTGGCAGTGGGGGTATGATGAAAGATTCAGCCCATAGTGATTCATGACATATGGGCTGAATTGAGGGTTGATAGACACTTTTATAGGTTTCAACATAGTAGCACCGATCCACATAATCAACAGGGTCCCGTTTTTGATTAAAAATGGCACAACATGCATGCTTGCATGGTATGCCAGATAACTGAAACTTCCTACAACTGCAGCTTTTTGCCCTCCAATCCACACTGTGTTGACTCCCATCAAAGCATGATACTTGATAGTGTATATCATCAGCCTTAATTGGTATACAATCTGACACTTTGAAATTTTGTTTTTGAAAAATTTGTTGTATCTTTGGGCAAATCTTGCCATTCCACTTACTACATGCCCTGTCCCTGTTTTCTTGCAGTCTTCATCAAGTACTCCCTTATCCATTCTAGCATAGTTAAGACAGGTTTTTCTCTGGCATCTAGAATACATGCATTGAATGTTTATACATTGTTCAATAGCATGTCACACACAAGCATTTCACTTAAATGAGATCTGGACCACTGAGTAGGTGGTTTATCATTCAACCAATCAAATGCAGACTGTGAAATTCTCTTCATTTCTTGCATCCTCATTTTCCATTCACTTACTGTGCAGGCTTTTGTAGCTTTCCACAAAGCAGCCTTATATGCCAACCCCCTAAAACCAACTTGTTTAAAGTAATTATGCAGGTGTCTGACACAAAATCTGTGATCAGAACCTGGAAAGACTTCTTCAAATGCCTGCATAAGTCTTTTTTGCTTGTCAGACATGAAAGTGTATTCATGTTGTCTTATGATGCCCAAATCATTCTTTAGAATAATCAAAAACCACTCCCAGGTCTCTCTACACTCTTTGTTAACAACAGCATAAGCAATTGGAAACAAATGGTTGTTTGGGTCTACACCAACTGCTGTTAACAAGATACCTCTATGAGGGCCTTTCAGATGACACCCATCTACCCCAATTATAGGCCTACATCCAGCTTTAAAACCTCTTTTCAAAGCCCCAAAACTGACATACATCCTACCGAACCTTTGTTCCCCATCATCAGTGTCTTTAGTACCCAAGATAACAGTAGATCCAGGATTTGTAGCCCTCACCTCATCAGCATAATCCCACAACCTAGTGTACTGATAATCAGGAGTCCCCTCAATTGCCTTCAGTGCAACTCTTTTAGCCCTATAGGCTTGATCTTTTCACACATTCACCCTAAGTTCATTTATAATATCCACTCTAAATCCCTTCATGTTTTCTTAGGATCAGACTTGAATTTCTGCATGTATTTTTCTTTCAACCATCCAGTCTTCACATTTTTTACATCAAAAATCTGAGGGTAAGAGTGATTAGAATTGTACAGATTTCTATGGTAAGTTTCCTCATTTCGCAACTTAATTGCATGCATTCTCCACTCACATTCATCATTACCACATTTTTCATAGACCCTAATCTTGTCATTCTTTATGAATCTGATTGTTCTCTTGGTCTTAATAGCATGTGAATGGATGGCCTTTTGAAACTCACTTTTATTACTGGACCTCATTCCGAATTCAAAGGTTGGGTCATAGACATCTTCAGGAGTAAACACAGGATCTATATGCTCCTCATCTCCATCAGAATCCCTATATTCATCTAAGTCACCCTCATTATCAACTACATCAATATCTTCCTCCTCACTACTAGACCCATTCTGCTCCTCTACATTTTCCCTTTGTTCAGGTTCTGTTACAGGTGTTCCAGTATTGTTCCCTTCCCCCATCTCATAATCACTATCTATAAGCTCATCTCCTGAACCACCCTCTGCACCATCATCAGCAATAACCTCACCCTTTGCACCACCCTCTTCACCAACCTCAGCCCCTGCACCACCCTCATCAACACCCGCATCTTCAGCCCCTGAAACAGTGTCAACATAAACCACCACTTCTCTACTGCCAAATACCCTTTTGTATTCTTTCCTAAGATCATTTGTGTCAATTAACAACTTAAACCCTTTATTAACAATTATGTAATATCTTCTCTCGTTTGTGATCCCAACACTATCACACCACATTTCCAGACTCCCCATACAACATTCATTTGCATTTACATAGTCAAACTTAACAAACTACCACCCATATATTTCGCTTCAGGTAAATGCATAGACTGACCCCCATTATATATAGATATGGTCACAGAACTACTGTCTGGGTCTGTGCAGGGATAAAAAATAACCAAAAGAAAAACAAAAACCAAAAAAAAGAAAAGGAAAACACAGTCATAACACAGTTAAAAAATACAAAAACATGTTACAGTAAAGACAATATTGAAAGGTGGGGGACCAGAAAGGGACCACACACTATAAACAATTCAAACACCCAAAAAAGTAAGTGGTTTATATATATATATATATATATATATATTTTACAACATTCAAAGCAACTAAACTCCAAAACCAAACAACTTTCTGCAGAATTTAATGGATGAAGAGAACTTACGGTAACGAGGTGGAGGCAAACCCACATGCGCGCATTTCTTCGCATCACCATCGTGGTTCAATGTATGCGCTCCTTGCGTCTAGTAACTTTACTAAGGCTGGGTCTTCAGATTTTTGGGAGTTTGGTTTACGGGCTTAGGGATTTTTGGGGAGGAACGAAACAGATTAGGGCTAAAGAATGAGGATCGTCTCACGTGCCTCTCTCCTACCTCATTTCCCCCCTTTTTTCCATGTCAGCTGGCTGATGTGGCTTTAAAAGCCACGTCAATTTGTATAGTTTTTTTTTTTTTAAAAAAAAAATGCCATAGTGGAAAAGTGACCAATTATATCAAAAGTCCCAAATTAATCTAGTCATGTGCAGAGCACATGACTAAATTCCGGCGACTTATGAAAATTCCGTCGTCGGAAGGACTAAATTTGCGAAAATCAAAATAATTACAAGACTTTTTTGCTAACCTAATAACTTACAGGACTTTTTTGCCAAACAATAAAAGATACAGGACCAAAAAATCATTTAAGCCTAATTACAAATACCCCCTCATTGTTTGAAAAAGTTATCAGTACATTGCCCCCTGATTTTAACGGCAAGTTCAACAACTAGCACAATCTGTTAATCACCATTAGGTTAATTTCCATCAATTTTTGTGATGAACTGATTGTTATGTTCTGGTAGACTATTAAATATAACTTCACTTATTTTTTTTAAATTTTTCTAAAAAAATTCTGGACTAAGTGGACCATTTTTCAATTTTTTCCATCCACGTTGTCCCATTTTTTTTTTTTTAACAATTTTTAAAATCTTTTAATAAGAAAAATACAGCAAGGGCTAAATACATAATTACAGGCCTCTGTCTAAAGAATTACGTAATTTCATCAAGGGTTATTGATAATTTCCTAAACAATGAAGGGTCATTTTTAATAATGTCAAATTCTAGGGGAGCTCGTTGTAATTTACCCTGTATATTTATCAAATGATAGTTTATTAGCTAACCAGTATTATTGACTCATCTCATTGCATTACTTTTGGATAAACAATATTAATAACAAACACAACTATATGCATTTTTGATCTCATAATTTAGATCATTTGGCGTTTTTGTCCTTTAACTTTTTAGTATAGACATTTTGATTCTACATCTTTTTAATTTTTGTGATCTCAATCCTTTTTTTAGTCAGAATTTACTCCTTTTGTCTAAAAAATACATGTGCAGACATTTAAAGATACAAGAAGGGTGAACTCCAATAGAAAAAAGAGATTAAAATCGTGAAATTAAAAATATGTATAACCAAAATGCTCTCCTAAAAAGTTAAAAAATAAAAAATATCAAATAATCTAAGTTACAGTCGTGACCAAAAATGCATTTCAGCCTAAAAACACGACACATGAACAAATTTGAAGTTTGATATGTATGGGCATGCAGCAAAGGTTTTTTTCCCCTAAAACGTTACATAGCCAAAAGTAAGAAAAATGAAGAACGTAACGGTTCCCAAACATGTGTGATAGAAATGTCTTGTGTGGGGGAAATCTTATTGAATTATGAAGGAGTTGCTCATGTGAAAACATGGCTACTTGTACTTTAATACATAATTCCCGTTGTTAATACTTATTTGCAACAGCTCACCACCACAAATATCCAACCATGGTATTTGCAAGGATGGACAAAACATTTGTTGGTTTTTAACCATGACAAATATATTAATTACGGAAATTGCCATAGCCAATGTATCGACCATGGCATTGCAATGGCTTTAGAGCCCAGGTTAAAAAGTCCACTATATGTGATATCTTTTACTAGGGCTTGTTAGCCGTGGCAACTACATCTTTTATATAAATAAATAAATATATTTTTGAACAAAAAATGAATTAAGGTAAATTAGTAAATAGGCCAAGAAGTAGAATTATTAACTCAAAATTCACTAGCAATAGGTTCATACGGACATCCTTAAGAAATTTGTATGCATTTGATAGAGATTAAAATATAAGAGAAACCCATACTCTAGCTCCAATTTGCATGAAATCAAAGTAGATTAAAAACTTTTTAACTAAAATCAGAGATGCCATCAAAGTAGAAAGACAATGAAATCTTGACAATGTTAATTCATTTTTCAGCATCCTCAAAGAAAGATCTCATTGATTGTTCGTCATATAAACTGCTCCATAACAAGAACTGGCATATATAGGTCATCAATCCGGATGTGCTCATCCTCATTAGAAACTGCGAGGCCGAATATCATTGTGGCTACCTGAATGAATTCATGACCAAACTTTCTGGTTGTAGAATTAAATATTTTGGTGGTCTGTACACTTGTTGGTCAGCTCAAAGCTTGATGAGAGGAAAGAGATCATGTTAGACTACAATCATGAAACATATCAGGAAAACAAAAGTAAAGTCTAACCGTGTAGGAGCAACCAAAATGGAGAAAGTTTTTCAAAAGAAACCCCATTGTAATACTCTCATCACTTAGCGAAAAGAAACTCATACCAATAACTGCATAAAGAGCCCTAATTTAAACCCAAACACAATAACACAAGCAACGGAAATATAAAAAAAAGAGGCTTATTTTTGGTCCCATAACTTAGGTCATTTGGCGTTTTCGTCCTTTAACTTTCTAGGGTAGCATTTTGGTCCTGTATTTTTTAAGTTTTCGTGATTTTAGTCCTTTTTTCACCGGAGTTCACCTTTATCACCGGAGAAATGCATGTATCTCTTACGTGACATTTAAAATTAGGGCTTTTGTTCCTATTGGCCCATTTCTGTTAGCATTTTTGTCCTTTAATTTTCTAGAGTAGCATTTTGGTCCTGTATCTTTTTAATTTTTGCAATTTTAGTCCTTTTTGTGCTGGAGTTTACCATTCTTGCCGGTGGAAGTGAACTCCCGCCGAACAAAAGGACTGAAATTGCGAAAACTAAAAAGATGTAGGACTAAAATGCTATCCTAGAAAGTTAAAGGACGAAACTACCAAATGATCTATGTTACAGGACCAAAAATGCATTTAATCCAAAAAAAGAAGCACGGATAGGAAAAAGCAACCATTAAAATGACCGATCGTTTGACAAAACAGGGATAACAGATACAGACAAGAAACTAACAAACAGAACAAGAATAATCATGAAAACCGATTATTTAAAAATAAAAAAAGAACAAAAACAAAAGAACTCTTCTCTCAGCAACGACATCAGATAAAATTAGAGAGTAAGAATTTAAAAAGAGCAAGAAAGCAAATCCTTCTGCCTGTATAACCAAGCTTACATCAACAAGTTATGACTAACAGAAAAATTAAGAGCATGTCAAACACAAAATAAAAGAGTAGGGAAAATTGTACTTTTGGTCCCATAGGATATACCCTGTTGGTTATATTAATATTTCGTTCAAGTGCAACAGGGTATATCCTATGGGACCAAAAGTGCAATTTTCCCTAAAAGAGTATGACCAAAACAACAAGTATTACTAAATATTAGTATAATTCTTTCATCATCCTTTTCATATCCTTATTATCATAAGTATTATTATATATTAATTATTATATGTTAGACAAAATAGTTATATCAAATATGTTTTTTTACGTAAATATAGAAATATATTTTTTTAAATTTCAATAATAATGTGTTCTTAATTCAACATTAACACATATAAAAACATCAATATATTTCAATATATTTTTAATCAAATATTATTTCATTAACTTTTACACTGTTATTGGTATTAAACTATTTGAAGTAAAATATTAAAAAACAAATAAAAGTAATATTTCTCACGTTTTATGGAGAAGAAATGGTAGATATAAAGCTAGAAATACGCGTTGATTGTGGAATGTAACAACTCTCCGACCACAGAAATTAGGGTGTTGTACGAATAGCGATTGTATTCGCCTACCGGATTAGGAATATTTATATTTACACAATGTATCAACAAACTAAAAATAAAACATATCGAGCTAGCTTTCTCTTAATGTGCATTTTCCTGATGGGGCTATATATGCCATCCACAAGAAAATTATTAATTGTTATGGCATCATTCAGTTAGCACTTTCTTCATATGGCGAGTGCAAAACTTCATTGGTTAAGAGTAATTTTTTGTTTGATTTTTAAATACAAGATCTTATTATGTCCCCCAAATAATTCTTGGAAAAATTACTAACCTGATCAGCATTTGGATTCTGGATATTAATTCAGGAAATGGAACTGAGTAATCCATTCTACATACAGTTGAAATCATGAAAGCCCCTTGGGACTTGTTTCTCCCACTACAAGAAAATTTTTCAATAGCAACGAAAAAAAAAAAAAAATAGTGTCAAGCTAATGAGCAAATAAAATTTTCGTTGTTAATTTATATTATTTAATACAAGAAATTACTGGCTAATACATATAACAACGAAAATTTACTTGCCAACGAATTTAACAATGAATTGTTTAATATATATCAAATAATGTAGATTAACAACAAAAAATTTATTTGCTAATTAGCTCGACGCTAAGTGTAGCATCAAAATATTTCGTAGTTGTTAAGCTTTTCTTCTTGTAGCGTCCAGCATCAGTATATGACACTTATTCAATGTAATCAACTGTCATTAATCTTGTAGTAATGCAGTTACTTTGTGAGTAAAAATTAAGGTGGATGCGACTCTTCTGTACAAAATGGCAACGGTCCTGTCTCAACAACACCGACAAATAACATAAATATTACGTCTCAACAATACTGACAAATAACATAAATACTACGTCTGAAATAGGAGCTGTTATTACATCCATTTTAAGGATTCTTAAGGATATCTCTTGTGATCAGCTTGGATTTCCTTATTATTATAGGATAATCAGTCTTCTACTTTGTCCAAATCTGTTCTGTTAGTTAGAAGAGTGTTCATAGTTGTGAACATTACTTATTTCTCTTAATTAGCTTCAATTTGATCTGTAACTTCTTACAGTAACAAATTGAATTCACTTCTTAAATGGTTGGAGAATTTTATATTTGCCATCCAATTTGACAAGTTTTTTGAAGTCTATGTTCCAAATGGCACAATTTTGATCCAATTTGACTGTCTTGATTTGTGTAGTGTGTTACAGCGCTTTTATATTCGGAGGCGTGTGTGCAATTTTTTAAAAAGCGGAGGTGGTTTGTATAAATAATGTTGATATTTCTATTGTGTATATGCGTAATACTATAAAAAATAAGAATAATTTGTTTAAATAGACCATAGATCAATAGATATTAATGTAATTCTCCTAATAATATAATAAAATCCACACACACAGAAACAACAATAACAACAACAGTAACAATTTCGAACTAAAAGATGATAGAAACTAAAAGCCCACAATGGGAGGATCATTTTTATTGATTTATTTATTATTCATTTACGAATTACATATAGCGATAGTTTTTAATACTCATTAATATTTTTATTTTTGATAGCAATCATACCCACACAAGCAATATGTATATTTAGTTTCAGGACTAATAATTTTCGTCCTATATTTTTTGTGTTTTGGGATTTTAGTCCTTTATCTTTCTAGGTCCTGTAATTTTTTAATTTTTTGAGATTTTGATCCTTCAGTTCCCGGAGTTTGCAAATATTGTCGGATTATTTTTTAATTTGGGGCTTTTGTTCCCATTGGTCAATTTAATGGACCAAATCACGAAAAATTATAAGTTATTGGACCTAATTGTTAAACTAGAAAGATAAAGGACTAAAACGCCAAAATATAAAAGATATAGGACGAAAATTTAATTCCATGCTGACAGTAATTTGACCAATGAGAACAAAAGCCTCAAATTAAAAAAAAAATTCCAGTAACATTTGCAATCTTCGATGATTGAAGGACCAAAATCACAAAAAATTAAAAAATTACAGGACCTATTTGCTAACCTAGAAAAATAATAAACTAAAACACCAAAATACAAAAAATACAGAACGAAAAATGTATTTAAGCATTTAGTTTCAGGAGGCTGGTAACAAAATGCCCATGGATGTAAAGGACCATAATTAGCCACACATATTGATATACATTTTTCTTCAGTGATAGTCACTTCGCACACCACGAGATTAATAGTACATCTGTACACGGGGGAGGTCTTCCAGCATCTTTTACTCGTGGCATCAATTTGTTACCTGCATTATGCACAAAGTACATAGAATTAATAATCAAAGGAGGGTAAATTATATTGACGCCTCCTGAAGTTAGGTTTGATTTAAATTACAAAAATATTTTACGTCTTTTGTAAAATTACAAATATATCAATCTTTTTATATTTTAGTTGTAACTACAAGTAGACTCACTATTCAATGACGAAACTTTACCAAACACCTCATGAGTACATCACACTAACACCCCTTCAAGGGGTGTACCTGTAATTTTGTAAAGGATATGAGGTGTTTGATTATGCGTAACATCATGGGTGTAGATATAATTTAC
This sequence comes from Sesamum alatum, assembly GCA_034509735.1. Classification (NCBI taxonomy): domain Eukaryota; kingdom Viridiplantae; phylum Streptophyta; class Magnoliopsida; order Lamiales; family Pedaliaceae; genus Sesamum; species Sesamum alatum. The sequence goes on from JACGWO010000002.1 coordinate 39,671,837, forward strand.
CCTAACAGATATGCATCATAGAAAGTAATCCACATTAATTGATATGCTTCTTTCTAGCTAATCGTTGATAGCCTAGTAATCGAAACACGACTTTGCATACCAAGCTTACTCAGAAGTTTACTGCATTTATCCAACACATTATAACACTTACCATTCGAGGATGAGCTCGAGGGCTCGGTGGCCAGCCGCCAATGACGACAGTGCAGGACTACGAACTCTACCATGTGCCATTTGTATCCTTTGACTTTCTGGTTGTACATGTGAAACAAAATAATAACAAGGGTTAAAGTCACTTTGGTTTGCCCACTTATACTACAAGGCCGGTATAAAAAAACATCCATCGACTATTAAAACCTTCAAATATCCTTCTAACTTTGAAAATTCTGCAGAATTGGACGGAAATAGCCTTATACCCTTTTTCTCATATACCTCAATGTATAATTCGTTTTAATTACTTCTTATTGTAATTTATATAGCATTTTGTCCCTGGTAAAATAAAAATGTATAATGCAGCATAAGCATAGAAAGACAATATTTTAAGTTTTATTTTAGGTCAAATCCACATAAATATATCAAACATTAGAATAAAAGATGAGGCAGATAAATAACTTATCAAAATCCATAAAATAAGTTACCAAATTTAAATTTGAATAAATACAAAGAAAGGCTAATTGATTAAAGTGATGTTATTTAGTGAAACAAAAAAATATTTAAACCCCTTTTATTCCACACACATTTTGCCAACCAAATTAATTACCTTGTAATGGCACGTCTTTCTCAGTAAAGTATGTAATTATTTCAAATATTTTGAAACAGTTTACGTTCGTTAATTTATTTTGATAGCGCATTAATCAGTTCTTATATAACAATATATGGAGCATATATATATATATATATATATATAGAGAGAGAGAGAGAGAGAGAGAGAGACAGAGAGAGAGAGGAAATAATGTACCTGGTGCTAAAATGAAAGTTAGGAAAATCAAAACACTCAAACACCGACTAGCCATGCTATATATTATGAAGTATAATAAACACTAATACTTACTTATCTTTGTGACCACAATCCTTGTTATATAGTAGTGTAAAGGATATCATGAAGTAATTGTACTTTGAAGATTTCAATAATTAGGCAAATTTTTGTTAACAATATGACATGAGTATGACTCCTTTATAATGTCATTTTCTTCTAGTTAGTGTAATTTTACTTGGATTTATTGGATCTAAACAGCAACTAAAGAAAATAAAGTGTAATTTACTTACCTTATGTATATATATATGTCAAATTTTATTTAGGGTAAATTATAACGAGCTCACAGAAGTTTGACATAATTATAAATACTCCCTCGTTGTCTGGAAAATTATCAATGCTCTGCCCCCTGATTTTAACAACCATCCAACAACTAACACAATCCGTTAGTTTTCGTTCTTGTATCCATTCATTTTTCGTGGTGAACTGACCACAATATCTGGTGGACTATGAAATATAATTTCACTTATTTTTTAAATTTTTCTAAAAGAACTTTCTTGACTAAGTGAACTATTTTTCAAAATTTTCCATTCACTTTATGTATTTTTTTTTCCATTTTTTAAGAAAGAATTTAATAAAAAAATACAGCAACGGCAAAATAGATAATTATAGGCCTTCGTGTATCATAAAAAATGTATTGTTAATATCTCAAATAACGAGGATCATTCATAATTACGTCAAACCTCAATAGAACTCATTGTAATTTACCTTTTAATTTAATAGAGATATCAAATGATAGTTTATTAGCTAACTATTATTGACTCACGGCGTTGCAATTCTTTTGGAGAAACAATCATAACAAATAGGGTTAAATGCATATTTCTGTCCTGTAACTTAGGTCATTTGGCATTTTCATTTTTTAGTTTCTAGTTTAGCATTTTGGTCTGGTATCTTTCTAATTTTTATGATTTCAGTCATTTTTCATCAAAGTTCACCCTTCTCGCAGTGGAGGTAAACTCCAATAGAGAAAAAAAAGGACTGAAATTGTGACAATTAAAAAAATGTAGGATCAAAATACTGCATACCCTAAAAAGCTAAAGGACAAAAGTACTAGCGAAAATGAGTCAATAAGAACAGGTGCCCCAATTTTAAAAGGTCACATGGGGTGCACATTCAATTTTTCGGCGAGAATGGTGAACTCTAGTGGAAAAAAAAAAAAGACTAAAGTCTCAAAAATTAAAAAAATACAGGACCAACATGCTATTCCAAAAAACTAGAGAACGAAAATGCCAAATAACCTAAGCTACGAGACAAAAAAATGTATTTAAACCTAACAAACACAACACATGAACAAATTTGAAGTTTGATATGTATGGGCATGAAGTTTTTGTTTTTTCCCCTAAAAAGTTATATATAGCCAAAAATAAGAAAAATGAAAAACGTAACGACATGTGTGATAGAAATGTCTTATGTGGGGAAAATCTTATTGCATTATGAAGAAGTTATTCATGTGAAACATGGCTACTTGTACTTTAATACATAATCATATGTTATAGCATAATTTTTAGTTTTATTTTTTTGGATATATCTCTTGTAAAAATGTTGGCAGTCAAAGAACATTAAGGTATATCTGAATTGATGGATTTGAATTTGGGGGAAGAATTTGGAGAAAGAATTCCAAAACTCCTTATTAAAAGAATTTGAAATCAATCACTATTTAACAAAATATAGTTCAAATTTACAATTGAAGAATTTAAAATCCTTTTGTTAACAATGCAATATTGTTGTGTACGTATAAAATTGTTGCAATTCTGTTGGACACGTAATCATAATTAACATACATGACGTGCAACAATTTGACATTTTATACGTATGGATATGCAAAGTTTTTTTTTTTTTTCTTAAAACAGTTGTATGGTGAAAAAATGACTAAAAATGGCCTATGTGGGGAAAAAAATTATGTATTATTTGTACGTTGTATTTGTATATTTGATTCTTTCATCACTTTAATTTAGCTAATGCAAACACTCTTTTCATATATATGTATTTCTACCATATATTGAGGTAATTATTTGATAATCAGTGATGTATCACAGAATTTTATTGTTCAAATTTAATTTAAGTACAAAAATCACTAGTGCATTAAGATAAGTTTCAAATATACTTCGGTATCAAATAGAAATTAAAAAATAACAATTCTTTTGTTAGACTTCACTGAATACAACAGACATAGGTACAACATAAAGTATGAATAATATTTATATTAAAGGATTCAGCTCAAAATTAAAAGTATTTTTATTTAAGTTTTTAAAGATTTTACATTGATTTGTTTGCGTGAGGTGATGGTATTACCAGAAGGAATATGACTTTTTGATGTCACGGTTAATTAATTATTATAGTTAAAAGTAAAATATCATGATAAATATTAATTAATCACGATTGTGCAACAGTTAGCAGGTTGTTGTTTGTGCAGGTAAGGGCAAAATATTAGTCACAATTAAAAAGTTAAAAATCATGACAAATATTTTGGCTATAGCTATAAACCTAAAACCATGGTGAGTGTTAGTTAATGGTGATCAAATTTTAAGGACTTGTTTGGTTTTATTTTCATTCTCAATTTTCGTTTTTCAGTATTTTCAAGGGATTTTTATTTTTATATTAAGTTCTATACAAAATAAAAATATATATGAATGTAAGTTTTGTGATAAGCTTTTTAATTTGCGAAAGATGTGATAGAATTGAAAGTGTTGAATTGGGGTGTTCTGTAATAATATCTTGCACGAGAAGACGTGGTAGAATAAAAATATGTTTGAATTAAAATATTTTATGATAGCTTTTTGTATCATTAACGTTATATTCGCATTGGTTTTGTATAATCATGGTAGATAGTATTGATTTTTCATGATTTTAAGTTGTAATCATTTGATGTAAAGAACAACTTAGTTTTTTGGTAGTGTATTAATTTACCATAACTTTAAAGCGTGTAATGTTATTCTATATGCATGCACGAAAGGGCGTGCCACGACGGGTAGTTCATTATAATATAGAGAATAACTCATCTTCTTGTAGTGAATTTATACCAAAGTTAAATATAATCGAATATCATACATTTGATCACAATGTTAATAAATTATAAATTAGGGTAAATTATATCAAACTCTCTTAAGGTTTAATACAATTACAAATATCCATCGTTGTTTCAGAAATTACCAATACCTCCTTGATATATGCCATAAATTATGCAACTCTTGAAGGGTAAGATGAAATGTCAACTTTAACCTTGCTGACATTTTAATTTTCTTGAAAAATTGAGAAAATATATTAAAAATGTAGTAATATTGGACGGGTGTCATTATAAAAATAATATAAAAAACTAATGCTGGACGGACATTATTATAAAAAAAATAAAAATAAAAATAAATATGTAAAACAAAGTTTAGGTCCAAAAGGGCATTCTAGATTATTCAGCACAAAAGTTGAATGCAAACTCGCATCAAATCTCAGGGAGTTCGACACAATTCACCCTATAAATTATGTCATACTCAAGAATCAATTAGGTTGTGTCATGCCTCTCTTTTTTTTTTTTTGGGTTAAATTTATATCATATGAATACACCTTTTTGTCACATATTTAACAAAGGGTAATGCAAGCAACCTTCTGTGTTATTACAAATGTGCAAATTACTTTCTATAAAAATTAAATAGCAATTTTACCTCCATGTGGTTTTTAAAGTGAATCAATTTATCTCCCCGTATTTTTAAAAATGGAGTAATTTACCTCTCTATACAAGAAGGCAAATTACTCCATTTTAAAGAACACAGTGAAGTAAATTGTTATTTCATTTCATATAAGGATAATTTCCTCATTTGTAATATCACAGGGAAGTAAATTTCATTAGAAAAAATTTCAATTTTGGTCCACTCTATTAAGGATGGTGGCACTTTTGGACCAGGGCTTTTCAAAATAATAATGAAGGATTGTATCTTTTAAAAAATAGTAATTTTAACCCAGAAAGCCCTAATTCTGATGAAAATGGTCACATGTGCTGCAAGTGACCACAACAATTTGGGTATTCTAGCCATTTACGCATACGTGGACAAAAGAATTGGGGATGGACTTACATGGCAAGGCTGACGTGTTAAAATAAAACACGTCAACCTTGCCAACCCACCCATCCCCCCCCCCCCCCCAACCATGTGGGATCGTTTAGAAGGGAAAATCCAGCATATACATAGTGTATATAATTTCCCACAATTCCCTCTCTAAGAACCCTAGGTACAGACGACAGAGAGATGAGTTCACCTTCGCATCAGCAATAGCAATTAAAATTGCAAAGGATTCGAAGATGTCAAGTGTAATCGGCTCCGTTGAATGCTATTTTGGAAGAAGAGTTGTGCTGCGAACTTCATGGACGAGATGAACACAGGAGGGAGATTCCATGCTTACAAAGAATATAACATAAGTTTCCTTGTTTTTCATTTTTCCAGTTTCTCTATTTTAAAAGAATAGGTGGTGTTGTGTTAATTTTTCTTACTTCTTCTCTCTTTTTAATGATTATCTTTTTTAGAGAGGTGGGTGTTGATTTTTTGAATGGGAGGACCCTCCAATGTGTAGAAGGGCTCGTGCAATTATCCTTGAATTATTAAGGAAGAAGAATAAAATGGAGCAAGAGGTTATTGTTGGAATAGGTGACCAGAAAGCCAATAGGTTTGGCAATTTGTAACCTATCCGACAACTTGATGTGAATGTAATATTATTATGTGATGAATAAGATGAGTGTTCGTCACCAATGGTACCTTGTTTGTTGCGCTCATCTTACATTTGTTAAAACGGTGTTTAACTTATATCGCAACAAAGCCCACAGACCATGGATAACAACTCGTGCAGTTGGGCCACGCATTGGATGGTGGTCATGAAACCAACTGATTAAGAGTTGGGTCTGAAACGTTCCAAGTCGAGGACCTCGAGACAGGGCATCGAGAGTCCTATTGAGACTTGCGTCAAGAGTTGTGTTCATTGGATGAGTGCCGTGTTTCATCGACGACAGGCGTGGGACGCCTACACGATCTTGATGGGTTGGTCGACTGGGGTCGAGCCAACTGGACTGACTCGCGGGGATCATCATATGGAAGCCTTGGAGGCTTGGTCGGTATGATTGGTTTTCCCCAATTCTGATAGTACGGAGTAATCCTCAGACTTGAGGAATCATGGCAGTCGTGTGCACAGGACGGTTGTATCTTGGATCTGGCGAGAGGTAATCATTCTGTAAGATGATTATCATAAGCCTTGTCCAGTGCAGTCGGAATGTGTAGCGAGGACGGTGGATTCCAAGAAGAGGATCCGTCCCCTGTCAGTATGTGACAGAGGTATCTCCTATGCACTCGGAGACACGTTCATGTTGTTTAAAGTTGTGGCCACAGTGGTTGGTCGAACAGGGAATGGTTTCCTGTGTCGACGCAATGAAACATACGTGGTCTCGAGTATTAAGCATAGATGCCTAGTCAAGGATGGGAACCGACGCCCAATTCCATACCCTAGACTAAGGCCGGGAGATGGTAGACGGAAGGATCGTACCCGTACGGAATCGGCGCCTAAATGTTCACGCCAATTCACCTAGTCTCTAGTGCCATGAACCGTTGCTAGACGGCCACCCATGGTAACGGGCCCTTGTGGAACACGGGCCCAAGTCTAGCTGAGGATGAACCTAAAGGGTGACACACAAATCACCGAGGAGGTTGAGAGATCGACTTGGAGGCAATCTCGAAGGATAAAATAATTAATTGGATTACTTAAGGGAAAGTCCATTGGATGGACCAGCCGATATTGTATCGGGCTTCCGTTTAATCGGTAAATTGGATTTTCGATTAAATATGAAAAGTTGAGACGTTGAGACGTTGGATCTTTTAATTGGATTAAAAGATCAACAGGAATAATTTAAATGGACATTAAATTAGATTTAATGTTGGGTTCGTCATAATTGGATTACGATAAAACCCGGTCCGTTAAATTATACCCGAGAGGAGAAATAATTCCTATTTTGGAGTAGGAAGAAGTTGGACTTCTTCCCTTAATTAAACATGGCCGACATGCTCCCTTGGAGGAAGCAAAATCAGCCATGTTTCATGCTAGGTGGTATGTTGACTTATCTCTTTTGGAAAGAGACAAATCAACTCCAATCAAGCTCTTCCCTTTTGGTATGATTTGATCATACCATAAATTTTGGTAGGCTTGATTGAAGAATTAATGGTGATTGATTGGAATAAATCTAGACATCATTGGATGAACCTAGACACATTCCAATAATCACATTAATTATGTATATATATTAGAATATACAACACCAAGCATAAGTGATTCATTATTCATCTTTTTCTAGGAAAAAGAGAAGACAAAAATCCCTCTATTCTCTCTCAAATTTCGTGCTCTCTCCCTCTCTCACACTTGTGTTCTTCACTTGATTTTGAATCAAAAAGAAGAACAAAGTAAGTTTAAGAGAACACTAATTCATAGTCTTCTTCTCTTAAACCGATTCCTTCTAAACCCGTTCTTTTCTAGCAAGAAGAACGTGTGTTTCTTCCGGTGTAGTGTGGATCACCTTTGGAGAATCCATACGTTTGGATTTCGTGAGCATTCCGGAGAAGGAACAATGCAAGTAGCCGGGAGCATACGCTATACAATCAAAGGTAACGGTTTATTACGCTTTGATTGATTTCATTTATATATCTATGCCCTATGTGCTTAAATATATGTTTTAATATTTACACATCCTACATCGAACGCTCGGTTGAGCACCTAAGGGTACACCCCTTGGGATTCGCGTATTTTGAATTTGATTTAAATTTACGCACCATTTCTCGCTTTCTTGCTTCCGCTCGCGCTCCCGGGCGGATCCGCTTGTCCTTCAGTTATGAAGTTAAAATGCAGTAACAGAAGGATGATGAAAGTGGTGGTGATTTTAATTTACTTTATTTGGTGTGCATTTGGTTGAGCCTTGTGTGTTGTTTGAGGAAGCCAAAAGACTGTTCCAGCAAAAGCATGAATATGAAGATGGTTGCTGGGAAAAAAAGAGTTGTGGATTTGGCAGACTTGAAAGCATCTGTGTAATGTCTATGTACTAGAATAGTTTGAGGTGTTTCACGAACACTGGTTGCTGGTTTTTGTAAAAGAAGTTGGTGTAATTTGTCAGATAATGAACAATTTCGTTGTTGTTTATAAGTCTTGGTTGTAATGTGACTTTAAGAATGTGCAATCTGTATTAATTTAGTGTTTATTGGCAAGAATACAGTCACTAACTGGGCAGTAGTATAACGTTGACTAAGTTAATATCTGCATAATTGGTAATTATCCAACAAAATAGTTCAAGAAACATTATCCAACAAAAGCACTGCATAACTGGTCAGTATCCAACAAAATGATCATTCTATTATCCCAAAATCAGCATCCAACAAACTATCACACCATGAAATTGTTGGGTTTCCAGCAAAAACAACTAGTATGCACATATATACTATAGCAAGATTCTGCATAACTGACAATCCAACAAAAATAACTAGTATGCACACTTCATTCTAGTACCCCATATATACAAAAACCAACACATTGTCCATACAAAAACCAACAGATTCTCCTGTCTGCTTAATTCTTCCCATGGGATTCCTTGCTTTGAATGCTTGGCCAGCTTGAGAGATTCACATACTTTTGTCCGTGCTCTTTGATGATAGTCTTGAGAATTGGAACTGCAGGTCTACTAGAGAAACATGACCTAATTCCATAACCAGTCATAGGGGGTGCCCTAATGTTTAGTCTAGTATGCAAAGCCATCCGTGATTGGACAATGATGTTAGTGTTGCCCATATGAAGTTGCTCATACATAGATGGCCCTTGTACTGACTGATGGGTCACAGAAAGTCTAGGGACTATGAAGTTCTCCTGAGTCAATATTTGTGGTGTAAACTCTTCTTGGTTGGGCCCTTCTTATGGAGTAACTAGAGGTAAAATGTCTGGGTGTACATTTACCTCAGATGCTGAAACAGGCATACTCACCTAAAATAGACAATTTTCTTCAAATCAGTACTACAATTAAGTGGTCAAATACTAAGAAAATCATACAAACTTACTCTTTATGGATCTTGATAGATGCAGTGTTTCTTCTTTTTGGGATTGCTTATAGATGCCTTTCTTGTGTTTTCCTGAAGCATTGCACATAAGCATCTACATTATAAACTGAAATATTTGATAATAAAGTTTCAACTTACTAAGAAAAGCATACGAACTGGAATATTTACCACTTCAGATTGTGTTGTAGTTTGTTGTGATGAGATACCATCAATTGGTATTTCTTCAGGTCATGGTTCCTACATATCCTTCCATAGTGCACAACCCTTAGCATTGTGACCAATCCCTCCACAAACTGTGCAATGATGACTGGTGTGTTGTCTTTTAAGTTTAAATGCCTTAGCTTGCTTCTTGCCTCTCTTCTTTTTGTTTTTTCACACACGGCCCATCAAGTTCTTTGTTCCTTGCACCTGCAGGTCTTTCGGGGCCTCTTGCAAAGTTTGGAGGCAAAGGTGGGATGAATAATGTCTGACTCCATAACATTTCCCCACTGATTGGTAAGATGGCAGGTTCATACACTTGCTTATAAGTATCCGTATTATAATATGGATGTACCATGTCTTCAGGCATCAAATTCTGATTAAAAATAGCACTACAAGCATGCTTATATGGAATTCCTGATAACTGCCATATTCTGCATGTGCAAGTCCTCTCTAAATCCACAGAAAATTGTCATAACAAGATATCCGATAATGTCTATCATTTGCCTTAATAGGATGCAGTCACCAATCTTGTCCACATATTTTTGTACAAGTTTCTTGACTTTAGGGCATAATGTTTCTTTCCACTTCTTTGCAGCTTTATCCCTATTTGATTGTAATCTCTTCATGAGATATTCCCTAATGCACTCAAGCATAATCAGAATGGGCTTATCCCTTGCATCCTTGATGTTTGCACTGAAACTTTCACATACATTACTAAGTAGCATGTCACATTCGGGATGTTCAGTGAAATGAGACTTACACCATTCTTGTGGAGGTTTGTCATTAAACCAGTCAAATACATACTGATCCAACTCTTTCATTTCCTTCATTCTCAGCTTAAATTCTCCCACTGTACTTGATCTTGCTGTTTTCCAAAATGCATTCTTAAATGTAGGTCCTCTGTAGCATGCATTCTTGAAGTTATTATGCAAATGTCTCACACAAAATTTGTATGCAGAACTTGAAAAAACAACATGAAAGGCTTGTATAAGCCCTTTTCTGCTTGTCTGACATGAAGGTGTATTCTTCTTCCTCCTAATATTCAGATCCTGTTGAAATACTGTCAAGAACCACTCCCATGTCTCCCTATTTTCCCTCTGGACTAATGCATATGCAATGGAATATAAATTATTTTGGTTACACTCCAACAGTAGTTAGAAGGACCCCACCATGTGGACCTTTTAGGTGACAACAATCAAAACCTATGATTAGCCTGCACCCTCTCAAAAAAACCTACTTCAATGCACTAAAGCAGACATAGAACTTCTCAAACCTATTCTCACAAATCTCATCTTTTATGCCCAAAATGACAGTGGACCCAGGGTTTGTGCTCTTGAGTTCTTCTGCATAATCCCAGAGTTTTGTGAATTGATACTCAGGATTACCTTCTAGTTTTTTCAGAGCCTGCAGTTTAGCTCTATATGCTTGATCTCTTGAAACGTGACATCTAAGTTCATTCATAATATCAGCCCTCCATCCCTTAACATTTCTCTTAGGATTAGATTTGAAGTCCATAAGAAACCTTTCACTTAACCAACTTGCTTCAACATTTCTGACATTAAAAACCTATGGGCTAGTCTATTCAGATTTGTACAGGTTAATCTAGAATGTATGTTCATGCTTAATCTTATTTTCATGTAGTATCTTAGGCTCTCCCCAGACATTTTTCAGCAAACAAGTCCAACAAGCTTTGTTCATGTGAGTTGCATTTACATAGTCAAATTTTTGAACCTTTCCACCGACAAATCTAGCTACATGTATATTCCTAAATTCACCACCATAAAATAACCCCAACAGTAATGGACAGACTTTCAGAGTCTGAAAATAGGGCAAAAAATAGAAAATAAACAAACAAGCATAAGCTAAATACAAAATAAATTATGTTATAGTACCCAACACATTGGGTACACCAGAATTACAAGCACACAACAAAAAGTCTCTCACATGGAGGAGGGGGTAACATAGATTTATTAAAAAATGAGTTCTAACATCTAAAATACAGCAACAAGATGAAAGAAGAGCACATAAAAACATGTTCTTTACACCCAAAAGAAAAATACAAATCTTGACATGCTCTTTACATCCAAAACCAAAAATACTTACAATAGGCTGGTGGCGGCATGTTGACATGCCTTTCTATACGGAACATCACCATTTCTTCTCGAAGCACCAGTGATTCTGTGGATTTGCACCAATTTCTTCCTTCCGGCAACTAGGGATTCATGGCAACAATAGGAGAAAATGTGCCCTTTCTTTACCTTTGATTTTATTTTATTTTTTTTGGCTTTGTTGTTGTTGGTAGAAGTCACGTGTTGGAGACATGCTGGATTTCCCCTCCTAAATGATCCCAGTGTGTTGGCAAGACTAACATGTTTTATTTTAACACGTCAACCTTGCCATGTAAGCACATCCCCAATTCTTTGGTCCACGTACGCGTAAATGGGCGGAATTCCCAAATTATTGTGGTCTCGTGCCGCACATGTGACCATTTCTTTTCCAAATTAGGGCTTTCACACATCCCCAATTCTTTTGTCCACGTACTCGTAAATGGTCGAAATTTCCAAATTATTGTGGTCACGTGTTGCACATGTGACCATTTTCGGCCAAATTAGGGCTTTATGGGTTAAATTTGCTATTTTTTAAGAAATACAATTCTTCATTACTATTTTGAAAAATTCCTGGACCAAAAGTGCCACCACTCCTAATATAGTGGACTAAAATTATATTTTTCCCATTTTATTAAATCCTTTAACAAAGTAATAAAAGCCATGGAACAAATTCTTGCAGAGAATATCCAAATGGATGCGTGACAGTTATTTCATATAGATCCCTTTTTCTACAACAATCAGATCAATGTTGTCAACATTTTATGTAGCAAAAGCAATATCTAACGGGAGATCCAGGGTTCGATTCACACACCCCTTGTGTTGATCCTCCTTAATAACCCTTGCAAAAGGCACTACACTGAAGATCAGTAAACTTTATTGTGCATGCTCCGTGACCATATTTGCAAATCTCAGCCTTTACCGGTGTTAGGCTGGAGATCAACCCTATACCTTCCACCATTTCTCCCCTGTCACTAGTTATAACTGCATTCATCAATAACATTTATTACTAACAAAAAAATAAAACATATATTCATCTGAGGAATATACATATAAATATAAAGAGTAAACTACAATGAGCTCTATTGAAATTTGACATAATTATAAATACCTTCTCGTTATATGAAAAACTACAAATACCCCCGAATGTTCGATGAAATTATGTAATCCTTTGACGGAGACCTGGAAATGTCCACTTTGCCCATGTTGTTTTGTTAAAAATAATTTGAAAATTTGTAAAAAAAATGTTGACAATGTGAAAGTTTCTTCTTGCCCTTCTAGTCCATAAAAAGAATTTGGAAGATTTTAAAAGATAAGTAAAAAGATTTCATAGTCCATAAGGGTATTTTGGTAAGTTTTTTACCACAAAAATATAGAGGGACACCTAACAGAGACTAACAAGTTGAGCTAGTTATTAGGTGGGCGTTAGAATCAGGGGGTATTGGTAATTTCTTGAATAACAAATGGAGTATTTATAATTATATCAAATTTCAGGAGAGTTTTTGTAATTTACCCTAAATATAAATGAAAATAAATAAGTTTAGGAGTGGCGAACGGGATTTATCAATTTAACACCTCATCTCAAGAAAAAACATCCATATGTTGTATGCTATAAATTGCTTGACCCGAGCACAAACTCAAAAGCCAAGGAAGGTCTATTGGAGATCAAAGGAGACACCAAAGCCTAATAAGAAAGCCCAGATATTCCTGAAATATGACCTAAGGAAAACCTTGGTCCAACCAAGAGAAGGAGCAGACCAGCCCCCCACAGAGAATCGAAACAAAAGCTCAAGCAAGAAGCAGGGGCCCACCCAAACCCCCGAGTGGAAGGCCCAAGAAGAGAAGTTCGGCCCTGCTGAGAAGTCGGGATAAAGGTTATCCACCGCTATCCTCATCATCAGGAGGAGACTCCCTCAACCGCCTCTTACCTAGGAGGCCACTATCCGTATGACTCTAGGAGGTCGGTAACTGACCCTTCGAGAGTCTAGACCTTCAAGAGTCATTCTCACTCAAGGAACCTCCCCTATAAATACCAGCCCCCTTGGCTAAATTAGTAATATTTTTCTGCACTTTTAAGCTCTCAAGTTGCTTTTAAACACGCACCAAGCACACTTCATGTTCACGTCATTCTTCTCCACGATTTCTCATTACTTTTTCATCATTTTTCCAGTTTATTAACTCCATCATTGTTTACTGATTTGAATGTTGGAATGCTAACGCTTTTTTTTGCAGGTCCTTTTCCCAACTTGTAGAATCAAAAGTCCACTTCCTTCAGGCCCAAGGCAAATATCCATAATGAGCTATTTCAGCTCACATCAATATGTATAATGCAATTTACCTTTATATACGAACTATTATGATTGCCTTGAAAACGAGTAAGAACTACAGATTTAGTTTTTAGCAGGTGTCAAAGATTTTAAATCTCAACGAAAACACTTGCAGTTCTTCGTGTACGATGGATTTTACCTATCTTTTTACATGAATAGTTGTGATCGTAATAAAATAAAAAGAACCAAAAAGAAAGAACTCTTACCCAAGGCAACAAAAATGAAAACAAAGAGAACACCAAAGTTGGTAGTGAAACTGGCCATCTTGGTAATGAGTTTTAATGTATTTTTATTTTTGTTTTGGATGGATAGCATTTGTGTGTGGCTTTTTATACAGAGGAAAGTATATTGCTTTGCATTATTAAAACTTTCGGATCTTCTGTAATTAAATTATTGAGATGCTATGAAATTTATAACATTTTTCAAATTCCAAAACAAGGAAAATAATCATTTATAGATCTTCAGTGGCCACTGCCCAGGATAGGGATGGCAACGGTCCGGATCCGTCGCACTCGAGACCCACCCCAGATAAAAAAATCCCATTAGGACCCATACATGACCAATCTAATTAGATTTACTTATACAAAACCCACGTCTAGCCCAAATTAAGAAATTATAAGCCTAACACAATTCAAAATTTGGTGGATTGAGCTGGAACCATGGATTTTAACTCATATTGCCACCCCTATAATATGATTGTTTAAACACTAAATATTGGATGAAGAAAAAAAAAATTGCACGAATTTTAACTACATTTTATTTAGTTTATTGTTTACCCTCCATGTAAATTCCTTATGTATTTATTTTTCATTACAATTAAATAAGTCTTATACCATTATTATATTTTTATTATTTTAACTATATTTTATTTGATTCTTTTTCTACCCTTCAATTTTCTTTCTCATAATTAATTTAATGTAAGTTTATATCTCTCTTTATTTATTTTTTATTTTTTTCATAAGTAATATCATTTGAGGTTTAAGTAATTTAACATAGTCTTTTATTTAAGATGAATTATATAATACAAATAAAACTTCCAACTAATTTTTATTTTTTGTATTATTATATAGAATTGGGTGTCTGCTATATTGTTTAAGGATTTAAATTTAATATAATAATTTGGACTCAAGCTTCTACTCCACGTCGGATATCAGCATCCCCTCTTTGAAATCACCTTCGGTTCTACATTTGGTGGAGCATTTGCTTCTTTGAGATCGTCTCTTGAGGAGGATTTTTCAGAGCATAGTGTTCTTAGGATTTTTGAAAAGAGGAATTTTCTAAAAAAGTAAACCTAAAACGACGAATAGAAGGTTTTTGGGTGAAAAGGAACGGCATATAGCTAGAGTTGAAGAGAAAAGGACTAAAAAAGAACTGCAAATAAAAAATGGAATTATTCGCTACACTTTAGTCATTGTGGCTTAATGATCTTAGCAAATCAATATTATCCACCACGATCAAACAAAATCGATGCAAAAATTTAAAACGGTTAATCAATATTTGTTATAATTTTATCCATAGTCACAATATTTGTCATAGTTTTTAGTTGTACCTAATGTTCCGGCCTCTTTTGCAAAAACAGATTAATAACCACTGCACAACCGTAGTTAATTAGTATTCGTCATGATTTTTTTTACTTTTAACCGTAGTTATTAATCATAACAAAAAGTTATATTTCTTCTCATGAACTAACAAGATCGCACATTAGCTTAATACATTGAGTACATTGCACCTAATGTTACTTATAGTATAGGCGATAATTACACTTACACACCCTGATCTGTGGTTTACTTGCACAAAATCATCTATATCTTTTACATAATTATAGAAATTACCGTTGGCAGCCAAAAGACAGTGGTAATTTGTGTAATAATGTTGACATTTCTAGGTGGGTGTGTGTAATTTTTCAAAAAGCAGTAGTGATTTGTATAAATGATGTTGACATTTCTAGTGGTGTATGTGTAATTTTTCAAAACAAAAAATGGATAATTTGTATAAATAAACTATAAATAAGTGCATTTAATTTAATTCTCCCTATAATAAATGGATATGTAATTACTCATCTTTATCTAAATACTTTTAGGAAAAAAATGAATAAATTTATTTTTATCATATTTTTTGAAGAAAAAAAATGGATATGTAATTACTCATTTTTATCTAAAAAATTAAATAATTAATAACTTAATTTTAGTACCAAATTAATAATCTTTTACATGAATTACTACCAAAAAAAAAAAAAAACAAACCGGGTTTTGAAACGGATATTTTGTAACGGCCACAAAACCATTACAATATAAACGGTCATTGTAACATTTTTGGAACGGGGGAAGTAATATGGTGGCTTAATCTTGGATAAGAGAAAATTGTGTAGCGAGCGTTTGAAAAATCGGTTAAAAAGCCGTTACAAAAACTTGGTATATGTATAGTCGTTACAAAAATAAGGTCGTTACATTTTGTAACAGCCTTTGAAATTGCCTCGTAAACTTGTAACGGCCAACCGACATTTTAAAAACCTTTGTTACAATAGTCGTAACAAAAACATAGCCGTTACAATATTGTAACGACTCTTTAAACGGTCTTATCATTTTGTAGCGGTTTCGATTAAATGTGATGCTCTGTTACAACAACTGTAACATAAAATCGCTACAAAACGTAACTAGGAGGGACTGATGCAAAGATAGTTACAATTGCAACGGGTTTTTCTTTTAAAACCAAACCGTTGCAAAGACCGTACCAAAAATTATTGTATCTAACGGCTATATTCCAACGGTAATATATCAACGGTTAGTTTGTTGCCACTAAAGCCGTTACAAAAGCTGGTACATATGCTTCTATATATTATGTTGCATTATGTTTTCAATTTATTTCATTTGTTCTACTCTTGATTAACCACACACACTCTCAATCTTTCTCGACCACAATTAGTGCACATACACTTATTCGGTTATCGTTAATTTATTGAGTTGCTCTGACCAGGTAACAACTTCAACCCTTTTTTTTTTTAAAGTAAACACCGTTTAATTATTTTTATTCTAGATGTATGTTTGCGTATATGTAGTTCTGATCATGTTAAGGCAATTGAGAAGATGGATGTATGATAAGAATCTCCCGAATAGGGCGGGTCTTACCCTGCAGTTTGATGATGGTGGTAAAACTTTCATAGAGTGGACTCAGTCCCAACGTCAATATATAGACGGAGATAAGATTAAGTGCCCGTGTGTGAAGTGCAAAAATGGAAGGTTCAAAACACCTGACGAGGTCAATTTTGACTTATATAGGCGCGGGTTTGTTCCGAAATATTATAATTGAACTTGTCACGGCGAGAAGATGGTGCAGAAGTACTTTGATGTTGTGACTGCCCCTCCAGCGCAGGAGGAGCAAACCCCATCTACTGAGGAGGAGGGTAGTTCACATTGGGGTGACCAACAACAGATGGATTGGGCGCAGAGGATGGTTTATGATGCAGCCGGGCCGGGTTATTTTTCTTCTTACGACGAGGGTGTGCCGGACGATGGTACGAGGTCATGTCCTACATGGTACGGGGGTGGGCGATATGATTATGTGTTAGGGTTGTCAGACCGTTTTTTCGATGTAGTGCGCGCTGCCGACCAGCCGTTGTGGAGCGGTTGTACCCAATCTCAGTTGGTGGCGGTTGCTAGTTTGGTGAATATCAAAGCTGAGGGCAATTTAACCGAACGCACATATGATCGAATGTGCCAGTGGGCTGATCATATATTGCCCCGTGGTCACACTTTTCCTACTGATTACTACAGTACGAAGAAATTGATTAGAGACTTAGGTTTACCTGTTGAGAAGACTGATCCGTATAAAAATGGTTGCATGATGTACTGGAAAGACGACATTGATCTAGAGTACTGCAAGTTTTGTGGAGAGGTTAGGTACAAGCCGACCAGACAGCGAGACCCCCGCCGACAGAAGTCCCCGTATGTTGTTCTTAGGTACCTGCCGCTTACTCCCTGACTGCAAAGGTTGTATGCTTCGACAGTGACTGTTGAGCACATGACGAGGCATGCCACACATCAGACGGAGGAGGGCTCCATGTGTCATCCATCCGATGCTGAGGCTTGGAGGCATTTCAACCAGACATATCCCGACTTTGCATTGGAGCTTCGTAATGTTAGGCTAGGGCTGTGCACAGACGGGTTTACGCCGCACGGGCAGTATGGTAAAACTTACTCATGTTGGCCCGTTATACTCACAACGTACAATCTCCCGCCGGGAATGTACATGAAGTTTGAGTACATGTTCCTCACGATGGTGATCCCTAGCCCGTCAAATCCGAAGCGTGTGATCGATGTTTATCCGGAATCGTTGATTGAGGAACTTTTGCAATTGTGGCATGTGGCGTACGGACGCACGATAGTGCTACGAACCAAGCAATCATGATGTGCTCAGCATTGATGTGGACCGTGAACGACCTACATGCTTATGGGATGGCGTCTGGATGGAATACCGCTGGTATTATGGGTGTCCAATTTGTATGGATGACACACAGGTATTCCGTCTGCTACACGGTAGAAAGACGTGCTACTTTGATTGCCACAGGCAGTTTTTATGACTAGACCATCCTTATCGCAGGAATAAGAAAGCCTTCACTAGAAATCGAGTGGAAAGGAAGGTTGCATGCCCGCGGCTAACTGAAGAGCAGATTCGCGATTGGGTAGAAGACTTCAGTCCTGCTGTCGAAAAACCTATGACACTCCCACCAGGATATGGTACCATCCATAAGTGGACGAAGAAAATCATTTTTTGGGATCTTCCATACTGGTCAACGCTTCTGATACGACACAACCTTGATGTCATGCACATTGCGAAAAACGTATTTGACAACATATTCAACACCGTGATGGATATAAAGGAAAAAATCAAAGACAATCTGAATGCACACAAAGACTTGAAAACTATATGCAATCGGCCAGAGCTTGAGTTGGACGAACGAAGACCGAACGCGATGCCAAAAGCGGTGTATACCTTGACGAAGGAACAGAAGAGGAGGATATATGATTGGATTCATTGTCTGAGGTTTCCTGATGGTTATACATCTAACATTGCCCGTTGTGTCGATTTCACGGAGTTAAGGATGCACGGCATGAATAGCCACGACTGTCACGTATTTATGCAGAAATTGATCCCAATTGCCTTCCATGAGATGCTTCCGGAGCACGTGTGGAATGCATTAACGGAGGTGAGTTTTCTATTCTAGCACATATGCTCGACTACGCTTGACGTCACCAAACTACAGGAGTTGGAAAACAGCATAGCCGTGATCATGTGTAACCTTGAAAAAATCTTTCCGCCTGCTTTCTTCGACTCAATGGAGCACCTCATTGTTCACTTGCCATATGAGGCTCGTGTGGGAGGGCCAGTGCAGTATAGGTGGATGTACCCATTTGAGAGGTAATTAAGGCTCATGTATTTAATTTATCGCACTCCTAATTGTCATATGTATGTTAATAATTAAATATGTTTCCTGAATAGATTCCTTCACGGTTTGAAGAAGAAGGTGAAGAACAAAGCACACGTCGAGGCGTCAATTGTGGAGGCATACATTGTAGAGGAAATCGGGCTATTCACTTCCCACTACTTTGAGCCGCACGTTCTTTGCAAGCACAGCAGACCCGCTCGAAACGACGATATGACGACCATCGATAACATCATCTAATGGTCTATTTTCAATTACCCTGGCCGAACTAGTGGTGCCTCAAAGAAGAGATGGCTAAGTGATGCAGAACGGCATATAACTGAGACGTATGTGTTGTGCAATTGTGAAGTAGTAAGTATTTGCACATATATATAGGCACAATCTTGGTTGTGAGACTGCATTTCCATTAATATGTATTTGCAACCTGAGAATTCTTGAACGAGCTATATGGGCACAGCCATCATTCGGAAGATCCAATTATTGATCAACTAGTAGCAGCTGATTTCAAGGATTGGTTCAAACGTCGTGTAAGTTGATGTATTTTTTTCGTATGGCTTGATGATGTGGCTCTAATGTCCTGTTATTAATTTGTATTAATACGAATTTGCAGGTTTATCCCGAATTGAATGACACAGATCAAGAGCTCCTTAAGTGTCACTATTGGGGTCCATGTGGTGAGGTGACAACATTCCATGTTATTTTGTGAATGGTTTCAACTTCCAAACTAAGCGACACAACGTGGGCAAGTCAACCATGAACTATGGGGTGTGTGAAGAGCTCATCATACACAGACACGGACAATGACTTCTATGGAATACTGGAAGAGATAATTCAGTTGACATACCCACTTATTCCGAACTTGTATGTTGTGTTGTTCAAGTGTCGTTGGGACGATCCGATTAGAGGCATGAAGGTACACCCTTGGTATCACCTTGTTCATGTTAATTTCAAAAAGTTGTACCAGAAAGATGAACCATTCATACTGGCACAACAAACAGTACAAGTTTACTACACAGAGTTTCCGAGCATGAAGAGAGATAAAACAGATTGGATGGCCGTTTGCAAAACCACAGCTTGGAGAGTAATTGACGAGTCTCGATGGACCAATATCGCGTATCAACCAGATGAAGATATACCTATCCATGAAGTTGCTTCGGGAAATCAAACGTACGACCTACATGATCCTGATGGTATACAACTTTTTGTTGATCTTCCAGTAGCACGCCAACAAAGAGCAGGAACTTCTCGGATGGCCTAAGATGATGACGAAGAAGACGAGGATATATCAATCCGCATTCAAAATATGTGACCATATATCAATCCGCATTCAAAATATGTGACCATATATCAATCCGCATTCAAAATATGTGACCATATATCAATCCGCATTCAAAATGTCTTGTGATTTATAATATAGTATTTACACATAATATAACTTTATCTAACATTAATAATATCGAAAATGGTTTATTATGAATTTTTAATGATTTTTTTTAAAATTTTTGTTTTTATATTGAACCGGCTTTTTGTAACGGCCGGTTCCAAAACAACATCGTATTCTTGGACAACCAAATTTTGTATTAAATTTTGTAGCGGCTTTATAAACGGTTACGATGACCGTTCCTAAATTAATTTTGTAACGGCTCTTTATTACAAGTCTATTACAAA
This sequence comes from Sesamum alatum, assembly GCA_034509735.1. Taxonomy (NCBI): domain Eukaryota; kingdom Viridiplantae; phylum Streptophyta; class Magnoliopsida; order Lamiales; family Pedaliaceae; genus Sesamum; species Sesamum alatum. The sequence continues at coordinate 39,692,665 of JACGWO010000002.1, forward strand.
GGCCACTCCAAAAAGACTTACTATTGCTATTTCTGAAATTATGTATTTATCGGTATTTCTTTAATTGGTATTATGTATTTATTGGAAATTTATGTGTAAATTATGTATTTATTGGAAATTATGTGTAAATTTTCTGAAAATTTGTTGGAAATTTATGTGTAAATTTCTGAAAATCATGTATTTCTTGGAATTTTATGTGTAAATTTCTGAAATTACATTAATTTATGTGTATTTATTTGAAATTATGTATTTACATGAAAATTTTCAGAAATTATATTGATTTATGTGTAAATTTCTTAAAAAATTCTGAAAATTTATGTGTAAATTTCTGAAAATTTTCAGAAATTACATTGATTTAAGTTTATGTAATTTTTACAAATTATTGTGCATTTTGTGCAATGTGTGTGCATTTTTTGTAATTATTGTGAATTTTTGGTCATTTTTAAAGTTATTTTGAATTTTCTACAATTCCTGAAAGTATATGGGTATTTCTGCAATTTTTGAAATTATTAGCTAGGTATTTAGGAATTTTTGCAATTTTTGGAAATCTATGTAATTTTAGAATTTTTTGTAATTTTAGGAAATCTATGTAATTTCATGTAATTTTAGAAATTTTTGTAATTTTAAGAAATCTATGTAATTTCATGTAATTTTATGAATTTTTGAAATTTTTGTAGGAAATCTATGTAATTTCATCTAATTTTACAAATATTAGGAAATTTTGTAATTTTAAGAAATATTGTGTGTTTTATGTAATTTTTTGAAAATGTATGTAATTAATTTTCTTTAATTACATTGTAAATTCACTAACTTTTTATAATTTTAGGCCATATATGTAATTTTAGGGAATTTATGTTAATTTAGTAAAATTTTGCTGAAATATAATCAAACATTTATAACTTTTTCAAAATATAATCCACATTTTTTAAATGTGTAGATATCATGACAAACGGTGCTCCGGTCCCTCCCGAACGTGGTCATGGCCGCGGTCGTGGCCAAACGACTTCGGCTCACCCAGCCTTCAGTGCCACAGGCCCCGCCCGTTGACCCGGCCACTCTGGTGTCCTCGACCGCGGAGGTCGGCAGTTGACAGGCCCAGGTGGCCACGAGTTCTCAGGCTCCGGGGGCCTCCGCTTCTCAAGCCCCGAGCCCTCGGCCATGGGATTTACCACCACCACCAGCGCCTGAATTGCCACCTCCATCTGCACGTCACTACATCAGCCTCCGCGATGCTAGGTAATCTAACACAAATATATTTAATTATTTTCAGTTGATTTAGTTTGAATTTCAATTTGGAATTAATTTTTCAGGTTTGACCGAGATTTTCATAGTTTAATAAATGCGACGATGAAAAACCACTACCCTCACCTTTGGGGATGCATCAAGAAGATTCCACAGGAGCACATCCTGTTTTGGCAAGATAATATTAAGGTAATTAATATTTTATTATGTTTTAATTGAGTTTTTAATATTTTACTAATTCTTTCTTTTTAATATGTCAATATGCAGCTTAAATACTGGTGGGACTGCGACGACGAGTCGATGTACAAGGTCGTCCGGTGGCAGGCCGGACGGTTCCTGCGGAAGCGGTTCTCCGACACTCGGGGCCAGCTGTCCCGACCGCTTTGGCTGGCCGAGGAGACTTGGCGACAGCTGCTGGAGTACTGGGACAACCAGGACTTTAAGAAAATGTCGGCTAAGAATATGACCAATCAGGCAGCTAACCCCGCCACCGCAGCGACCGTCTACAGAGGGGACTCCTCGTCTGTTGGCCATCACAAGAAGAAGATGGTAAGTATAAAATTTATTTCAAGTGATTTCATTATATTAGATGCTTTAATCAATTATTTAAATTTTTCTTTGACAGGAGGCACAACTCAGTCGTCCGATCAAGCGGATGGAGCTGTTCTCCAATGTCTACAAGAGAAAGAAGGACGACCAACAGAGCGGCCCGAGGGCCGCGCAGGTGGCGGTAAGTTTTTTTTTTCAATTTGCTTTCCAATTTATATTATAATTTCATTTTTTTCATACTAAGTCCAGTATTCTAATTGCAAGAGGCGTTCGAGAGGATGGTGGAGGAACAACAAGACGACCAGCCACCAAATGCTCAATCAAATCTTCCACCCTCTTCTTAAAGCTCGGTGGCCCATGACCAAGAATCAGATGTGGATGACGGCAGCAGGCGGCTGACCCTTGCAACCGAGCTCGTCATCTGCTCCACCGCCCCGGCCACCACAAGAGCAACGCCCGCAACCTCCACCGACGCCACCGTCCCAAGATCCAGTCGATCCCCCGCAGCACAACGATGAGGCAGAAGACGAGGAGTTTGGGGACGATCAGGCAGAAGACGGGGATCTAGATTAGGGTCATGTTTCATGTTTCCAAAATATGTGTTTGTATTTTAAAAATAATTTTGTAAAAATAATTTTAATTTTGTCATTAATATTATTATTTTCTTCTTGCTACCCGATATATTTTTTATATTCAACAGATTAAAAAATAAATTATAAAAAAATAATATATAAAATAAATAAAATTAATATTAATATTTTATTAAATAAAAAAAACTTTTGTAACGGCCTTAGCAATGGCTATAGGAATATACCATGCTAAAAATACGACCGTTACAAAGACCGGTACAATATGTACAAGCACAACCGTTATAAAAATTGGATGTAAAGCAATTACAAGAAATGAAACCAAATTACATAAATCACCGTTCCATGGGGAGGTACAAACCGCTACAAATCATGAACAATACACGCAGGGGAGTGTAGCAATAACCGTTACAATATATGTTATATGTGCATTACCATTCGAATTACAAAAACCGTTACAAAATAAAAGGCGAGTGCTACAAAAACAGATGAAAAAACCATTCCAATAGTGATACACAATTATCATAATCTTTGTAACAAAGCCCGTACCAATTTAGGATTTTATAATTACATCGAGCCGTTCCAAACGGAGATACAAAATCATTTTACGGGTTAGGTCGACGGGTGAAATGGCTCTCGGTAGACCGTTACAAAAACCGATGAAATTTGTAACGGCTTTGGTAATAGCCGTTATAATTATTTTGTAACTCATGCTTTTGGCTCGGATTACCGACCATTACAAAAACGGCTACAAAAATTATGAAACCGTTGCAACGTTAATTTTAGCCGTTCCAAAAATCGTTACAATTAATTAATTTTTTTGTAGTGAAAATTTTTTGTATATTTACTGTACTCATTCATTACTTAAATTTGATTTTGTAAAATATAATAAAATTTGAGGCCTTAACTTATTAATATTATTTTATTATAATTAAAATATATTTTTTCCAATATTAAACTTTAAATGCAAAAGTGTTAAAAAAAAAGAAGCCTTTTGAATTAAAAATATACATATGTAATATAAGGGCAATATTGTCCAAATATTTAATTTTTAGGGGGAAAGTGTTACATTTGTTAGTTTAGGAGGATAAATGATATATCAAGAATAGTTCAGGAAGGCAAAGTGTATTTAACCCTTTAATCTGTTAGTATTTATCATTTAATTTATTAGAGATATCAAATGATAATTTATTAGCTAATTATTAGTATTTATTGACTCATGGCGTTGCAATTCTTTTGGACAAGCAATCATAACAAATAAGGTTAAATGATTGTTTGTCCCGTAATTTAGGTCATTTGACATTTTCGTCTTTTAAATTTTTATGATAGTATTTTGGCCCTTCATCTTTTTTATTTTTGTAATCTCAGTCCTTTTTCTTGTTGGAGTTCACCCTTCTCACTAGTGGAGGTGAACTCCGATGAAAAAAACACTGGAATTGCAAAATTAAAAAGATATAGGACTAAAATGCTACCCTAAAAGTTAGGCAAAATCACACTTTTGGTCCCATAGGACTAGGAGGTCAACCTTTTTGGTCCCGTGCTTCCCAAAATGACCAATTTAGTCCCAAAATTGGGAATTTTCGACACTTTTGGTCCCGCACTTCCTAAAATGACCAATTTAGTCCCAAAATTGGAAATTTTTAACATTCGATCCCATTAGACGATTTCCGTCAAAAATATTAGCGGCAAACGTCTCGCCCTTAGTGGGGGCACTTAAATTGGCAAAACATCCATTAAACTGAAGCACTTTGGGCTAATGTCTGTTTTGCCCATTTAAGTGCTTCAGTTTAATGGATGTTTGCCAATCTAAGTGCTTCAGTTTGATGATTTATTTTCTAGTAATTTGTTTCCAGTCATTACTCATTTTAGGTGCTTCAGGTTAATGTGGTGATAAAAAAGAACACTGAAGAATACATCCATAAACAGAATTTCTTCATTAATAAAAACATTACACTGCAAAATACATCAGAATCAGAAATTGGTTGAAAAGATTTAATACATCTCAAACTCCAATAGTAATTAACTTGCAAATTAGTACAAAAACAAGAACAACAATGGCTGCTTTGAAAACTTTATTTTTCCTCTTCAGATTAGCATTTTCTTGCTCAAGCCTGTTCAACCGACGTAGAAGCCCGGGAATTATTACCTTTGCCCTGGAACATAATGGATTATCTTCCCAAGAAAAAAAGTTACATCCTCGGTTCCTATCGGCGCAAGTATGAAATCTTCTTCCCGGATTCTCGTTGGTCCATGATGTGCGCAGCCTTGCAACGTTGCCACAGAAATAATTTACCGAATCCATTTCTGATATTTTGCTTTGCCAAAGTACGCGACCTTCTTCTACAATTTTCTCTACTCTGTAGAATATTACAAGCATTCTTGCTTTTTGAGAATGAGAATGAGAGAATGAAGCAAAGAAAAGAAGTAAATAAGGGGTAGAAAATAGCGCCATTTTTCCCTCCAAGTGCCTCTCCTAACTGTCCTATTCCGAGACGTTAGCCCAAAGTGCCCCCACTAATGGCGAGATGTTTGCCTTTAGTATTTTTTACGAAAATCGTCTAATGAGACCAAATGTGTCGACAATCCCCAATTTTGGGACTAAATTGGTCATTTCAGGAAGCGCGGAATCAAAAGTATCGAAAATTCTCAATTTTGGGACTAAATCGGTCATTTCAAGAATTGCGAGACCAAAAGTGTTGACCCCTCAATCCTATGTGACCAAAAGTGTAACTTTACCTAAAAGTTATTTGAAGTTTGATATGTACGGGCATGTGGCAAAGTTATTTATTTATTTATTCGTGATGTCAAATTTAATTTACTTAAGATATCAAATAATGATTTACCATCTAACCATTAGTATTATTGAATCCTGATGAACACATGCTGAGAAATTTATTATGTTATTTATGTGTTTGAACTTTGAACTATGAAGAAGCAAAAAAACATTTAATTAGCGTATAATCATTAGTTAACAATGCAATATTCTTGTATACGTATACAATTGTTGCAATTCTGTTGGACACGCAACCATAATTAACATACATAACATGAACAAACTTGACATTTGATATGTATGGGTATGCAAAGTGTTTTGTCCTAAAAACGTTATATATTGATGGATATATACTAGTGATATTAATTTATTTATGGAGGTAATAAAGTAATTTGTACACCTAAAATACACCATAAAATAAGGAAAATTTTAGCCCGGACCTAGCTCGACCAGATCTGATACATTTGCTCTATTATTGGTTTGGTTTGGTTCGGGCAAACTTGATTTGGGCAAGAATTTTTCAATAAAATACATCTATACTATTATATATAAAAAAAAAAAACCCTACTCACAAATGGCGGTTAATGACACCATCGCACCAATTTTTTATAATGTCAAAAATAACCCTCAACTAAAATGATAACTACTTTATTCAACATACCAAATTTAATTATCTATATATCCATACTAATATATAAAGAAAATCCCCTTCACACACAAACGGCGGTTAATGACACCGTTGCACCATTTTTTATAAAATTGAAAATGCCCTTCAACCAATTATAATATAAATAACTTATTCAACTTTTAAATTTTACATTAATTAATAAAATAGTTTCTTTTTTTCTTTCTTTCTTTGCCTTTTTTTAATGTGTTGTATTGGTTTATATTTTACTCTTATTTATATAATATATTTTAAAAAATATTTATTATATGTACGCAGGAACGACGTGCCACAACGGCTAATACTATAATATAAAAGAACTGTTTCTACATACAAATGGCAGTTAATCACACCGTCGCACCAATTTTTTGTAATGCCAAAAATAACCCTCAACTAAAATAATAACTACTATATTCAACTTCCCAAATTAATTATATTAACTGATAAATTAGTTTTTTCTTTCTAACCTTCATTTTTTTTAATGTGATGTATTAGTTTATATATTTTACTTTTATTTATAATATATTTTAAATCTATGCTTTATATAAAAGAAACATTGTTTTTACTTACAAATGGCGGTTAATGACACCGTCACACCAATTTTTTGTAATGGCAAAAATAACCCTCAACTAAAATGATAATTACTTTATTCAACTTCCCAAATTTAATTATATTAACTGATAAATTAGTTTTTTCTTTCTTTCTTTCATTTTTATTAATGTGATGTACTAGTTTATACATTTTACTCTTATTTATAATATATTTTAAATCTATACTATTATATAAAAGAAACCCTATTTTTACTTACAAATGGGGGTTAATGACATCGCCGCACCAATTTTTTGTAATGCCAAAAATAACTCTCAACTAAAATGATAACTACTTTATTCAACTTCCCAAATTTAATTATATTAACTGATAAATTAGTTTTTTCTTTCTTTCCTTCATTTTTTTTAATGTGATGTACTAGTTTATATATTTTACTCTTATTTATAATATATTTTAAATCATAAAAAATTATTTATTTTATGCACGTACGAATGACGTGCCAAGACGGCTAGTATACCTTAACACATCCTAAAATTCGCAACTCCACTTAAGATCAAATTGCATATTACCCCTCCATGTTTTAAAAATTCAACAAAATCCCCCCTGTGTTTTAAAAATAAGAAAAAAATCCTCTATTTTCTTACATATAGCACACATGCCCCTCACCGTTAATTAAAGCTAACGACGTTATTTTTTTGGTCAAAATACCATTATGTCCTTATCTATTACACATTATCTCTTATTTTAATGACCATTTGATCGTTTTTTTATCGCATAAAAATTATAGGATCTAATTAATTCCTCTAAACAATTAGATCTTAAATTTATAACAGATTAAAGGTCTAGATTTAACAAATTTTGATATATATTATATTTATAATTATAAATTATAAAAAAATATTATTTAAAAAAAAACTTAACCCCAATCACCCCCTCCCCCCCCCCCCCCCCCTGCCCCTGTCCACCCCAACCGCCCGTTGCCCACCCAATGCAGAGGAGGGAGACAGCGATAGCGATGTCGCCAACGTCGCTTCGGCCACCAACCTGGGTGATAGCGACGGTCGTCATGACCGTCACTGTTGCCCAAAAAAATCGCCATCACCCAGGGTGATCTGCGCGACGACGATCATCGCCCAAAGTACCTTTTTTCTTAAATTTCATTTTAAGTTTTTAATAAATTAAAAAAATTAATATGTATTACAAAAAAAATAGAAAATTGTTTAAATTAAAAAAAAATGGTTTATAATTATATAAAAAAATTAAATTTAAATTTAAATATTATTTATAGTATATAATATAATTTTTTAACTTAAATAATGATTTAAATTAATTAGTAATATATAATTATTATAATTAATTCACATTTATATTCAGATAGTTATTTAAATATTGGAAATGGATTTTAGTATATTAACCACTGTCCATAGTATTGGGGGAGGAGTAGAAAACCGGCAACTTCGAGAACGAACGTCCTTATCCCGATTAAAGCCGAGGGGAATATCGGTTCAAAGGGTGAGCACAAGGACAATGGATGCGCTCTTAACGTGCAACGACTTTCGCGCTATCATTTTAGTTCGGTGGCTAAATAGTTAGCTATCAAGCTGGTAGGATTGGAACACTTGCACATGTAGTAAGGTTGGGTCTTCGTTACCCCTCCTTCTGTGAAAGTCTTTCTGGCTAGCATAAGAACCTGTCGGAGTCCTCTTACTGTAGATGGCAAGGAATTAGCTATGGAATTTCCTCTAACTGATAACTAAAAACTACAAGTTACAATAAGAACAAGTCCAAATCCGGACTCTAGCATCTAGCTCCTAGTTCAGATAGCTCATATAGAATAGGTAGACCAGCTCACTCTTTTCTTCCTTTCGGTCAGAATAGTGCTGGTCGTTTAGCTCATAGATCAGTAGACCTTATCCCATTCCTTTTAATTTAATTTTGTAATTCAAATTATAGATTTTTAAAAAAATTATATACTTTCTTGGTACTTAGATATTTAAATAAGTATATTTGAAAATAAAATTATTTAAGTTTTTAGGAAGGATGAAAATACAAAGAAAACCGACAAAAAAAATCCTCAAACCAAAAGAAATAAAGGGGTTGACTTATAAAAGCCTAAGGGGTATTATCGTCAATTCCAGCCTAAAATAGGATCAGCGCCACCAAAAACCATGCCATTTCGCACTCATTGCGCATAAAAGTCGCCATCCGTTAATTTCTAACAGAAGGGGGGCTTCACACAAGATTTTTGAAATCACAAGGTTTTTTTTGCCTATTTTTAAATTATGGGGAGATTTTTAGCCATTACAAGAAAACATAGGGGGGTAATATACAATTTTTTGCCCCAATATAAATACTCAAAATATTATTTTTATAATGTAAGTTACTATTCATGATTATACTACACACTGTACTCAAAGAATTCTCTCACTAGACCAAAAATTAGACATGGGAAATGTTATCGTGTTGAGTGTAATTTTCTTGTTCAACCCCCTACTCAGAATCACCATCACATCATTGCCACTGTTTATGAAAAAGTATTACCCTACCGTTGACAATGCAGACCAAGTCTCAAGCCTGCGACATTAGGTGGTAGACGCTACCCATGAAACACACTAGAACGGAACAGAACCTCCACCACCTTGTGAACAATCTTCACCTCATGGAGTAGCCCCACCACCTCATGGGATACCCTGTTCACCCCATGGACAACCCCCCCCCCCCCACCTCAGAGAGAATCACTCCTACCGGTGTCCACCTCTAGAGATAATGTTACATTTGATGCAAGAAGCCTTACTGGCCATCTGTCAGCATTTGTACCTGAATAAGGACTAAAGATATGTTCACGATGCACCATCTGTCAAGAGTTGTTTTGGAAGGCTAAAGCGATACTAGCTTCCAGAGCATTGGGAAAAACGGTTAGTCTCAAAGGTATGCACAGTCAGGCTCAATGACAATTGCATTGGATAGTGGTTATGGATGAAAATTGCGTCTATAGGATGGACGTGGTGCCTAGCACGGCCAAGCCGATGGTCGCCTAGATGGCGGCCAACCAGGCTATGGCAAAAGATTTTGGCACGAGATCTTATCACAAGATCCATGAAAAATTCTAGACAACCACCATCTCTAAGAGGCGATAGTGGATAGAGGTAAACACGGTTAGACCGTATTGCTTCGGCAAGAAAATATAGCGGACTCACGAGACCTTAGTATCATAGATTACTCATGCTCAGAGAGTTCTAAACAAAGTGGGTAATTGACTCAATAGTCAAGTGGGAGATTGTTAGAATGGAAGACCAGAAAGTTAATGTGGTTGGTTGTTCTAAGAACCATACGTCAATCTTTGAACAAGTAATATTATGTTGATGAATGTAGTAAGGATTCATCATTGGCAACAATAAGTTTATTTTACTTATTGATTGCATTGGACATAGTTCCGATGTCACAACAAACGCCCACAGACCGAACGTATGAGTCCAAGAAGTTGGACAGCGCATAGGTTGGCGGTCATGGAACCAACTTCTAAAAATAGTCTAAAGCACTCCAAGTTGAGGACCTCGAAATTGGGCATCGAGGGTCCTATAGAGACTTGCACTAAGGATTGCCTTCATTAGACGAGTACCGTGTTTTATCGGTGACAGACGTTGGACGTCTATGCAATATTAGTGGGTTAGTTGACAAAGGTGTCGGCTGACTGATATGACTCGTGGGAATCGTCATATGGAAGCCACATGGGCTTAGTCGGTATGACTCGTATTCCTGGTTGTCCTCGGACTTGAGGAATCACGCCAGTGGCTTACATACTAAGGTTGTATCTTGGATCTGGCGAGAGGTGATCGTGTTACATGACATGGCCATCATAAGTCTTGTTTAGTGCAGTCGGAGTACGTAGAGGTAGATTCCAAGATAAGATCTGTCCCTGTCAAAGATTATGACAGCAAGATCTTCTATGCGCTCTGAGATGGTTTAAACTCTCAAAGTCAATGGCCATAGCACTTGATTGAGTGGGGAAAGGATTTTCTACGTCAATCATAGAGTTAAACATATCTCAAGTTAGAAGCATAGATGCCTAAGTCAAGGATGAGAACCGACATCCTAATTCCATACCCTAGACTAAGGTCAGGAGACAGGCGACAGTAGGACCGTACTTGTATGTAACTCGGAGCCTAAATGTTCACGCCACATATTCACCTAGTCTCTAGTGCCATGGACCGTTGCTAGATGGCCACCCATGGTGACGGACTACTTTGGTTATGAGATAACAAGAGATAAGTCCAAGTCTAGTTGAGGGTGAACCTAAAGAGTCACACCCGCTACACCATACGTGAAGGGAATTAATTTAGAATTAATTCCAGGATAAGATTTAATTAATAGGATTAAATTATACTTCTTGGATATTAAAGCCTCGATGGATTAATTAGATTAATCGGGCTTGAGCTCATAAATTAGATTGATGGACTTTATAAAGCATGGGCTTCCCTTTTAATTAGATTAAAATATTGAAATAATTAATGAGGTTGGTATATTAAATAGGATTTAATATAATGTCCATGGGACTATTTAATTTAGAATTAAATAGGCCCATTCCATGAATTAATTAATGGGCTTGGTATATTAAAGAGGATTTAATATAAAGTCCATGGAACTATTTAATTTAGAATTAAATTGGCCCATTCCATAAATCCCATCAAAATGGATGGACTAGATTTGATCTAGAGATTGATGAGATGAAGGGTCATGATTAATTTGACTTAATCAATGCATAGTTTGACTAGGTCAAAATCCTAGTCAAGTGTGCCTCTTTAGAAGAGGTTGAGTCGGAGTAGGAAAAATGTTTCCTATAAATACTTAAAAATACACACACACACACACACTTACTTATCTCTACACTTTTCATCTCTAATCTCTCTCTCAAAATTCGTCCATCTCTCTTTAGTTTTCTCCAAAATTTCTACTTTTGTTCTTCTTGATTTATTCAAGGTAGAACATAAGAGGCGTCGATAGCGTTAATTGATAGTGTGTATCGATGTCTCTTCTCCACAAATAATTTCTTGCTAGCACGGGACTTCGTTGCTTTCCGATGTAGCGTGTGAGACCATTTAGAGGGTCTCTTCTTTGAGATCTTGGTGCAAAACGGGGAACAATGTGTGTAGCCAAACAAAGACAAAACTACAACCGGGTAGATTCTCTTTTACATTTTTTATTCAAATTCTATGGCCTCCATGTTATGTTTTATTGAACATGAGCACATCAAACGCCCGGGAGAATCAAGGGCACACCCCTTGATCCGTTTATGTATGTGATGCATGTTTTAAATTCCATTTAATTATGCTTTGCAATTTTTATTATGCAATCATTTGCGCTTCCACTATTCGCGCTTCTCTCCTGGGCCGATCCGTTCGCGTTTCATATTCGTGATGCATCCGCTCGAGCTGTCGTGCCGCGCCGATCCACTCCCTGTGCAGGCCGCGCGCGCGGCCATGGGCGCCTGCGCACGCGCGCCTGGATGGGTCGACGGTGCCATTTTCCATTTTCTCCCGTTTTTGGCTCATTTTTCAAAACTATTTTTCTGAATTATTTTTATGATGTTTTCTGCATTTTCTGAACCCGTTGACTTGGAATATTTATTTTTTGAGATTTAAAATTTTCTAAAATAAATATTGCTTTATTGATGAGGAAAGGGTTTCCTAACAAGATTTAACTCTTGCAATGGTTGCACCAATAATCAAAATTCAAGTGTAAAATTTCACATTAATTTCTGTGTTTTATGATGTTGGATATCATGGTTATTTTATAGCATGAGCATGAGTAGATCTTGACATGTATTAATATTGCACAAATGTTGGATTTTCAGATTCTTGAATATATATGGGCATATTCTTGAATTGATGGTTTTTGTGTTTCAAAAAATTCATTCCAAGAAAACATTAAGACATGAAAAACGGTAGCGGTCAGTAGGGAAGCCGTGCAACAGACAACAGGCGCGCGCGCGGGCGAGGGCCCGGGCACGCAGGCGTGCGCGCTGCAGCTGCATGCTGAGCTACTGCGCAGCAGCTGCACAAGGACAGCACCTGCGCGCATCCTGTGCAAGCTGCACGCCTGGCCTGCAGCGTGGACCATTTTTTCGATTTTTCGTTGTTTTCGTGCGTTTTCAGAAAATCTAATTTTCTGTATTAATACGGGAATTTTTCTGAACTAATTAACTTGGGCATTTTAATTTTGGTTGAGATTTAATATTTTCTAGAATTAATATTGCCTTGTTAATTATGGAAAAGGATTTCCAACAAAAATCATTGTGCATAGATTGTACCATTATCCAATGTTTGGTGTGAATATTTTGCATGTAATTTCTACATTTATTTTATGGTATGGGATATCATGGATGTTTGAATAGCATGTTTTACACATATATGTATTTTTGCTATTTGCGTTAATTGGATTGACAAAGGATGATTACAAAGCCCCAAGACCGCATGTATGGTTTATTTATATTTATTTGTTGAGTTGTGGCTTGTATGCCTCTTTATATCTTCTTACCTCTCTTGTTTTGCCTTGGAATAATAAGATTTTCTCTCTCCCTCCTAATGTATTCCCCCCAACTACTAATTGGGGTTTCTTATTTTATGATGTAATAAGAGTAGAATTAGTGGTGAGGTTTTATTTTCTGTAAATAAAAGCCGCAAGAGAAGACGACAAGCCCAAGGCGTCAGAGGCCCATGGAGGAGGCCATCGGGTGGCCCACAGAGGATCCATGGAGAAGAGGCCCGGAGTAGGCCCACGATGGAGAACTCAAGAAGATGAAGAGGATTTAAAAGGCCCATTGCATGTAATGGGTTATTAAAATCTTGTAATAGCAAAGGGCCTACCCTTAGATTGAAGATAGATCCACTGCGGGCTCAGTGGGTTGCATAGGTTTGGGCTTGTGATCATCTTACAGGGGCGTGCTAGGTTTTATTTTGCATGCGATGCGTTTTATATGCTTATGAGTATTCTATATGCTTTATGTATGTTTACATTTATGCTTAGAATATTTCTGCTATAACGCGTGCAAAACACTTAATATGTGATGAGTTCTCGTTCCATTAAAACTCTCAACTTGGTTGGACCAAGCTAAAATATTAGACCCCTAATAAATGGACTAGAACCCTAGTGGTTCGTCCAAGCCTTCCATCCATGAAAAGGTGAGGAAGCTAGTCTCAGTCAATTGCGTGGTCTCACGAGTCGTGGCACGTCTTTTGTGCTGAAAAGAAGCTGCACGTTTGTTGTGAACGAAAAGAATAGACTCTTCTCACGAGTCGTGGGGGTAGCAGTGTGTACTATGATTCGGTTGATTGGGTTGGGTCTAACGCCTGAATAATGTGATTCGCTTGGAGTTCTCGGGATCACGTAAAAGAGTGAGGCAAAGTATTGTGGGAATCTCATTGGACGAGAATGGTATAAGATAACTCCCACAAAGCTGTTTTCCATGCGAGTCGTAAAAACGGGGCATGGAGAATTTCGTTTTTGGATCCCACCACTAGGAATCCGCTTCCCAAAAACAACGTTTGAGAGTGCCGTATTTTCATAGAAATAGTGGGAGAGGTTAAGGACTAAAGACCGAGTCTTAACCTAAATATTACTTCATTCTGCTTATTATTTTCTGCTTCATATATTGTGAATGTCTAAGTATCCGCCAAAACGCATTACTAAGAAGCTTATTAAATGGAACCAACTACACGAATTGATTGTGACACCTTAAGATGGTCTTAGATTTCCAGAACCTAACTCACATGCCGAATGAGGATGTTCCTCAACCCTTATCGGAGAGGTCGACAACTAAAGCTACGCTTGGCGTTCAAGAAGTTGAAAGACGACCAACCGGCAAGTGGGATATAATGATGTTGGCTCAACTATCCTTCATTTGCATCATGTCTATGCGGTCCCAGACCAGCATGTAGGATATAATGCAATGAAGGCATTTTTGGAGCTAAGATAACGGAAGGGACATCTGTACAAAGAACATGGAGTGATGATGCAATCCTTAGTGGAAAAGCTCAAAAGACCTCCACGTCGGTCTTGAAATAGAGACGTACATTGACATGATCCTTCAGTTTCTTCCTTCCTCCTACGAACCATTAATTATCAACATGAATGAGCTTTGAAAGGATCTTCATAGGTTGATAATTATGTTGGTCTAGTGCGAGGCAACGATTGCAAAATCTGCATCGTCGGTACTAGTAGGAGAGGCTTCAACCTCTATAGTGAAAAGCAAGGACACCGGACGCTAATAGAGGAAGAGAGCTAAGGTGACATCAACTATTAAGCACTTCGAGTGATGTTCCTTTACCTCCACCTTGTGGAGGTAAAGGAAAGAGCAAAAGGGTTCAACAGTCAAATTCATTTCTAAGAACGTATGCATTTACTGTGGAAAAATGGCCATTGGTTGAGGAAGTGTCCTAAACCCCTCTCCAATCAAGGTAAAATTTGATATTGAGTATTGACATGATCACTTTACTCTGTTTGGTATTAGATACCGTTCTTGTCACAAATCTGCGGGTGGTTTGCAGAAAGTGATAAGGGTTTAAAAGCCAAGAACAGGTCCAGGATTCAACAATGGCAAAGCCATTCGCTGAAAAAGGACTAGAACTTGTTAGGCCTATAATCGTGATCATGTTAGGATAGTTTATAGGAATTACGTAACCTAGCATGATCAAAAGTATGTGTCTTTGTTTGACAAAGATTTTATTTCATACATATATGATCAACAAAATTATTGAATCATGTTTACACGTAAATTCCTAAAACACTATCCCATAAAAGGTTTATGGATACTCAAAATTCAAATGATCTAAATGGATTAATCAAGATTAACTTACAAATTTGGTATCCGCAACAGCTAGGACGTTTCGTCTTATTAAAGATAAGTAAATTGAAAAGTTCGATGAATCTTGAAATAGATGATTCGAATCGACTAAATTTACAAGTCTTTTCTAAAGAAGACAGCCCGAAAGCTCTTTGTTGGACAAAGTAGGCTTGCCAAATAGTCTATTGGAAGGGATCCAGTAAGACAACTGTAGGTTACTGAATACACAAGACCATGAGGGGGTTCAAAAAGTCTAAAGGCCCCATAGGAGGTTTAGGAATTAGACTTGAGGTTGTGAACTGAAATGGTCGCAAAATTAAACCCATTTCGATAGGATCGAAAAGATCGTGTATTTAGTGGGAGCTCTTGAGCTTCCAGTTGAGAATAGAATTCTCAATGAAACATTTCTTGTAAAGGCCAAGTATGACGGTCTCTGGTAAAGGGAACGATCGAGCCTCGTTGAACGGAGGTCGATCGAAGTTTCACCAAATTACCTTAGCCCGTAAAAGACATCGACTTGAAAATTGTCAACGTAAAGAACGTGGCACTTTGTAGGAGTCACGCACAAGGTGCCATGGTTTAGCAAACCTGTGTCCCAACAAAGTCCTTGAGCATGTAGGAGGATCCTACACACGTCAAGGGACTAATGGGAGATAAATTAGACTCGGTTCTCTGATTTGTACAGATTTACGGCAGAATAATGCTAACGTTGCTTATAATCGTATTTCTTACTTAAACTGATAATATTCCAGTCCCCTTAAGAACGAATCCAAATGTCGTAAGAAGTATGAGTGATCGGGATAAGTACGGTCAAATTTGGATAGTGATCCAAATAACCTGCGGAACGTGATGTTGGACATCGTAGTAGGATTTATGGAGAGGAGCCATAGAATCCGCTAGGAAATTGAAACAAGGTTTGAAACACCACATAACTGGAATAATCATTTTGAGGAGCTCATACGGAGTATGACTCGGTCTTAAACGACGTAGGTGATCAATGGGAGTAGAAATGGAGTTCCAAGTGTTTAAGTGTGTAATATCTTGATTCATCATGGATGAACTCAAGACGTTAGGAATCACTAAAACACAACCGTAGCTCATGAAAGTTCTCCATGACATTTTAGGGTTCCCACATACATATAATGCATTGAGCTTTTCAAAGACTCAGTCATGATAGGCTGATGAGAAAACTCAGATATGTAGAGGGACAAGTTGTTCGAGACTCAGTCACTGTTAGATAATGAGAAAGCTTGGATACTATGAATAAAACATCAAGCCATTCAAGATTTAGTCACGGTTGAATAATGAGAAGGTTTGGATGTTGAGTATCCCCTACGTCTTAACCCTAGATAAACATGTGATATTTTCACTCGGTGCATAGGATCCGATGTTGAGTGTGCTTCTAGCATGACTCAACAGAAATCGGTAATGCACTGAGGGGTTGAAGACAGCATTCAAGAACAATTCTTAGTACCTGAATAAGGACTAAAGATGTGTTCACGATGCACCATCTGTCAAGAGTTGTTTTGCAAGGCTAAAGCGATACTAGCTTTCAGAGCATTGTGAAAAGCGGTTAGTCTAAAAGGTATGCACGGTCAGGCCCAATGACAATTGCATTAGATAGTGGTTATGGATGAAAATTGCGTCTATAAGATGGACGTGGTGCCTAGCACGGCCAAGACGATGGTCGCCTAGATGGCGGACTACCAGGCTATGGCAAAAAGTTTTGGCACGAGATCTCATCACAAGATCCAAGGAAAATTCTTAGACAACCACCATCTCTAAGAGGCGATGGTGGATAGAGGTAAACGCGGTTAGACTGTATTGCTTCGGCCAGGAAATATAGAGGACTCACGAGACCTTAGTATCATAGATTACTCATGCTCAGAGGGTTCCAAACAAAGTGGGTAATTGATTTAATGATCAAGTGGGAGATTGTTAGAATGGGTGACCAGAAAGTCAATGTGGTTGGCTGTTCTGAGAACTATTCGTTAATCTTTGAACAAGTAATATTATGTTGATCAATGTAATAAGGATTCATCATTGGCAACGATGAGTTTGTTGTACTTACTGCTTGCATTGAACATCATTTTGATGTCACAACAAACGCCCACAGACCGGACGTATGAGTCCAAGAAGTTGGACCGCGCATAGGTTGGCGGTCATGGAACCAACTTCTGAAGATAGGTCTGAAATACTCCAAGTCAAGGACCTCGAAATTGGGCATCATAGGTCCTATAGAGACTTGCACTTAGGATTGCATTCATTAGACGAGTACCGTGTTTCATCGGTGACAGACATTGGACGTCTATGCAATATTAGTAGGTTAGTTGACAAAGGTGTCGGTTGATTGAGGTGACTCGCGGGAATCGTCATATGGAAGCTACACGGGCTTAGTCGGTATGATTAGTATTCCCGGTTCTGATAGTACGAGATTAGTCCTCGGACTTGAGGAATCAAGCCAGTGGCATAGTAACGTTGTATCTTGGATCTGACGAGAGGTGATTGTGTCACGTGACATGGCCACCATAAGCCTTGTTTAGTGCAGTCGAAGTACGTAGAGAGGACGGTAGATTCCAAGATAGGATCTGTCCCCTGTCAAAGATTATGACAACGAGATCTCCTATGCGCTCTGAGATGGTTTAGACTCACAAAGTCTATGGCCATAGCACTTGATTGAGTGGGGAAAGGATTTGCTACGTCAATCATAGAGTTAAACATATCTCAAGTTAGAAGCATAGATGCCTAAGTCAAGGATGAGAACCGACATCTTAATTTCATACCCTAGACTAAGGTCGGGAGACAAGCGACAGTAGTACCGTACCTGTATGTAACTCAGAGCCTAAATGTTCATGCCACATATTCACCTAGTCTAGTGCCATGGACTGTTGCTAGACGGCCACCCATGGTGACGGACTACTTTGGTTATGAGATAACAAGAGATAAGTCCAACTCTAGCTGAGCGTGGACCTAAAGAGTCACACCCGGTACACCAGTCGTGAAGGGAATTAATTCCGGGAGAAGGTTTAATTTAATAAGATTAAATTATACTTCTTGGAGATTCAAGCCTTGGTGGATTAATTAAATTAATCGGGCTTGAGTTCATAAATTAGATTGATGGATTTTATAAAGCATGGGCTTCCATTTTAATTAGATTAAAAGGTTGAATTAATTAATGGGCTTGGTATATTAAATAGGACTTAATATAAAGTCCATGGAACTATTTAATTTAGAATTAAATAGGCCCATTCCATGAATTAATTAATGAGCTTGGTATATTAAATAGGATTTAATATAAAGTCCATGGGACTATTTAATTTAGAATTAAATAGGCCCATTCGATAAAGCCCTTCAAAATGGATGGACAAGATTTGATCTAAAGATTGATGAGATGAAAGGCCATGATTAATTTGACTTAATTAAAGCCTAGTTTGACTAGGATTTGACTAGGTCAAAATCCTAGTCAAGTGTGCCTCTTTAGAAGAGGTTGAGTAGGAATAGGAAAAATGTTTCCTATAAATACTCAAAAACACACACACATCATTGGGAACTGTTATCATGTTGAGTTTAATTTTCTCGTTCTACCCCCTACTCAAAATCACCATCACATCATTGCCACTGTTTATGACAAAAAATTACCCTACCGTTGAGAATGCAGACCAAGTTTCGAGCCTGCGACATTAGGTGGTAGACGCTACCCACGAAACACACTAGAATGGACCAGAACCCCACCACCCCGTGAACAATGTCCACCTCATGGAGTAGCCCCACCACCTCATGGGATACCCCGTTCACCCCATGGACAACCCCTCCCCCCCCCCAACCTCAGAGAGAATCACCCCTACTGGTGTCCACCTCTAGAGACAATGTTACATTTGATGCAAGAAACCTTACTGGCCCTTATTCGTGATGCATCCACTCGAGCTGCCGTGCAGGCGATAGCCCCATTCATAGCTAACCACCCCGTGAACCCGCCCCCTCATCCTTGTCGAAGTCGAGAATCATCCTCAACTCCCTAGGAGAATGAGCAAAGGTGGGAAGCGAAGAATAGTATAATCTTCCGATCCAAAGTTGCTCAAAACCACGAACAAAATCCCCATTCCCAATCACGACAGCCCATGGCACCCCTACAATGGAACGAGAGATCCACAAGAACACTTGGATAAATTCTATACTAAGATTGATTAGTATGACTTGAGTGATGCCGCCTACTGCAAAGTCTTCTGCATTACGCTCTCGAAGCGTGCTCTCACGTGGTTCAATCAATTGCCAGCTGGAACTATCTCCAGCCTCGAGCAATTGACTTAACACTTTTTACATCACTTCTCCATGAACAAGAAGGTCCAAAAAACCGTGACATACCTTTTTATTGTTTGTTAGAAGGAATATGAAGCATTGAGGATTACGTACAAAGATTTATCGAGGCAATACATGAGGTGCCGCATGTCAACCACGAACTGTTCTCCAACATTACCCAACAAAACTTGCTTCCCCGAAGGTTTAAAGAATCTATAACCAGAAAACCCCCTAGTACTTTGGAAGAATTGCTCTTGCAAGCGCAGAAGTATAGCAAAATTGAAGAGTCCAAGACTATGGACCCTATCCCCAGTGTTAAGAGAAAGAGTCGGGAGGAAGAGAAGGAGCCAAAGAAGGAGGAACGCCGACAGTTACCTCCCACTAGGTTTACACATTATCCCACCCTCCCTCCACCCCCTCCCCCCTCCCCCGAACGCCACTAGAGGGAAAATACTGGTGGTAGCGCAGCAATAAGGGTTGATCAAACAATGGCCCGGGAAAATGAAGGACAATTCCAAGAGGCTCAAATCCGACAAGTATTGTCGTTTTGACCGTGACAGGGGACATAAGATGAAGGAATGTAATCACCTAAAGAATGAGATAGAAAAATTGATTAAGCGTGGATACTTGATGGATTATGTGAACCACTATCCACGACGACAATTCGACCAAAGGCCGAGTGCACCACCTCTAGAGTTGACCTCGACTCAGACTCCTTATGGCGAGAATCTTCCCAAGGCAGGTGTTATCATCGCGATTTCAGGAGGGGCAACGGGGGGAGACTCCACCAACGCTAGGAAAGCACTAGTCCGAGAGGCCAGGGGGAGACATTAGCAAGCCTCTCTTGGGAAAGGTCCATGTGGTTAACTCGGAGAAGTATGAGGAATTTTCGTTTTGCTCACAAGACATGGACCCTCGGAGGAATCAAAACAATGATTCCTTAGTCATTTTAGCCACACTTTCTAACTTTTGGGTCAAGAAAATGTTGTGGACAATGGGAGTTCCACCGACATCATTTTCTACGACGCATATACCTAGTTAGGAATTGACAATGCTCAACTACAAAAGGTTAAGACTCCACTAACTAGTTTCAACGAGAGATTATTGAGCCCTCGGGCAAGGTAACATTGCCACTATCATTTGGGTCTTATCCAAAAAGGTCCACAAGAATGATACATTTTTCGTGATCAAGGCTCTATCCGCTTACAACGTCATTTTATAGAGACCTAGCTTAAACCTCTTTTGAGCTATAGAATCCTCCTTCCACATGAAAATTAAGTTCCCCACCCTAAAGGCATCAAAGAGATCGTGGGTGATGAACGAATAACGAGAGAATGTTATACAAACACTTCAAATAAGTTGTAGGGGAAGACGAGAAAGACAACGAAACTAGGCACTGCACTGAACCATTCCATTGAGCAACACTTGATTTGATTTCTCAAAGAAAATCATGTCTCTTAATTATATGAAGCATGTAAATTGATTGAACAGTACCTGCAATTACAAACTATGTTGTATTATTCTAAATTAAAGTTGATTCTCATATATATATAATATGTATTGATGAAAATTAAATCAAACTATTCGAATTCGATCTAAATCGATGGATAAAAACTGGTTTGATTTTGATTTGTTAGACTTAATCAACCATATTTGAACAAAAATATTTGTTCAATAAACTTTCATGTTAAACTCGAACTCGATTAGATTAGCATAAAAATTATAAAATATATTAAAAATGATTAAACTATTCGAGTTTAGCTCATGTTTGATCCAATTAAAGCTCGTTTGAACTCAACTAGATTAACAATCAAACTAAATTCAAAACATAATTTTTCAAACTCGATAATAATTAAAAAAATTAAATAATGATGTGTTTGTTTCGACTCGTATGTTTTACAACCCTAAATAATATGATAAGTTAAATTTATATAAAATAAATAAATAAAATTTGTGAGCTCTCAATTTTGAGACCCACCCGGATTTGGATCCGAAACAGGGCAGGCCCATTCGGTTTGGCAGCTGCTACAAATTACAACCTCCTAAACCATACCCTCCTTCACTACCGCCAATCACAAAATCTCTGCAACTCACATAGAATTTCTTTGATCGAGCCCTCGATCGGAATCGTCCTTCTATCTGTAAGTCTCCGTCTCTGGATTTTTCGCTCGCCGCTTATGCATATATCCATGTTGTTTGTACGTGTATGTGCAGCTGATTAATTATTTTGATTTTCGGTTTTCTTGATAGGGTTATTGTTCTTTGTTTGTTAATTAATCGAATTAGGAGATTTGGTGGAATGGGCTGCACTGTTAGAGAGAAGCACATCCGAACTAATCGGAGGACCCGATCTGTAAAACCCGAATCCGATCATTCTACCACCATTAACACAAATGGGAATTTGGAGAAATCAGGGAATGCGAAAACTGGAAATAAACCCAAGAATTACCATATGGCACTCAATACGTTGGCCCAGAACCCCATGTCAGTGTCCAACTCGAATCCAAATTCCGTGTTTGATGATAATGGGTGGGGATACTGCACTGAGGAACAGTTAGAGGAAATATTGCTGAAGAATTTGGAGTTTCTATATAATGAGGCGATAAATAAGCTCATTGCCTTGGGTTATGATGAGGAGGTGGCTTTGAAGGCTATTTTGAGGAATGGGCATTGTTATGGTGGGATGGATGTTTTGACAAATATTTTGCATAATTCTTTGGCTTATCTGAATAGTGGTGGGAACAGTGGGGGAAGTGGTGAGGAGCCTGAGCCTTCGTTTGCAGACTTGCGGCAGCTGGAGGAGTATTCACTTGCAGGAATGGTTTGTTTGTTGCAACAAGTGAAGCCCCATTTGAGTAAGGGTGATGCTATGTGGTGTTTGCTGATGAGTGATCTCCATGTTGGCCGTGCTAGTGTGATGGAAATTCCAGTTTTGCCATCACCTAATGGCAGTGGGAGTGAGAATGGGAATGGGAATGGTTCTGAGGGTGCCTCGGCAAGCAGCATTGGGGCCCCAGAGGGAGTTGTTAGTAATGGAGGGCCTGTTGGGGTCGCCCCAGCCTTGTGTAGGTTTCATAGCGGTTGGGGCTTTGGGAACAGTGGGACGTCCGAGTTCCCAATGAATGGTATGAATGGATTTTTGTCGTACGCGTCGGAAATGGCTTTACAGAGAGAAATTGAATGCCCAAAGAGATTTAACCTTAGTCCATCAATGAAGAGTCTGTTGAAGAGGAATGTTGCCATGTTTGCTGCAGGATTTAGGGCAAACTCGAAACAGTTTCACAACCAATCACAGGCTTGTCCCAGTTCTTTGTCTGGTGGGAATTCATCAGGTGGGTCTGGTGCAACATCTGCTGTTCCAGTTGGGCACAGTGAGGAATCGCAGTATGCAAAGAATCAGGATGTAGTAAACTCAGTGATGAGTAAGTTTCGGGACTTGAATCTTGATGAGAATACAGAACAAGTATCATTGGATCAGAAAGATGAAATGATCCTAAGTTTGATCCATCAGATAAAAGACTTAGAGAAACAGGTGAAGGAACGTAAAGAGTGGGCCCACCAAAAGGCGATGCAAGCTGCAAGAAAGCTCAGTCATGATTTAACTGAACTTAAGATGTTGAGAATGGAAAGAGAGGAAACTCAGCGGCTGAAGAAGGGGAAACAGACCCTTGAAGACACCACCCTGAAGAGGCTTACTGAGATGGAGAATGCTTTGAGGATGGCAAGTGGTCAAGTGGACCGTGCAAATGCTGCCGTTCGGAAGCTTGAGACTGAAAATGCAGAGATTAGAGCAGAGATGGAGGCATCGAAATTAAGTGCATCCGAATCAGTGACCACATGTTTGGAAGTTGCAAAAAGGGAGAAAAAGTGCCTTAAGAAGCTTTTGGCCTGGGAGAAGCAGAAAACTAAAATGCAGGAAGATATTGCAGCAGAGAAACAGAAGATCTCAGAGTTGCAGCAGGAGTTGGCTCAGGTTGAGGCAGCCACAAAGGAAGCTGAGGTATGTCATACTCAAATTGTTATTTGGATTATCATTTTTCATTTATCAGAAGATGCTTCTATCTGCTAATTATTCTGTTCAATGCCATTATGCAGTATGCACCAAATTTTATGTTCCATCCATCAGTGTAGTGGCAATAACTGTTTGTTTGGCATCGTTCCGTTTCCTACAAGTGTTTGTTGGGTTTTGAGCATGAATTCACCCTTTTCTTCTATTTATTATTTGTGAATCTACTGGATTTCACATGTACTTCATAATATTCCTGGCAACTCGTATTTATACTTGGGCATGATCCTATATGTATATATATATATATATATATATATATATATCTGAAGTGATGAGAAATATTAGTAACATATTAGTGTAGATATATGCATGCAGTGACATGCAATCACATCTGTCACATGTGTGCCGACACATGCACATCCTGGTTTATGTTTGCTATTTAAGACTCCGGACTTGAACAAGCAGCAGTTCCCATGTCCGACAAATATCTATGACGCTCGCGGGCATACACCTCACATCTGGCCTCTTGACTGAAATTGATGGATCCAATTACATATGAAAATTGTGAAAGTTACTATCCGTAAAAGTTGCTGGCCATTCCTTCAAAGGTCTAAATGTCTAGTGCAAAGGCAACTTATTGAAAGTTAAGTTATATTATTTTTCTTTATTATTAGTTCTTTGGTCTTACTCTCAAGGAATGGCCTGTCTGGTTTAAAATTGTTGAGATTAAGTAATGGGCTTGGAGAACAATGCTGGAGTAAATTGGTTAAATAATTGTGGTATAGTTTAAACATATTAATGGTATCTTTGGAGCTAATACTTTCAGTTTCTAATAAATTCAATAGTCCCAAATCTTGAGTCTCTTCTAAGTTTGCTTTAACTAACTAGAATTACTGCATTTGTATAAGACTCTGACAGAGTACTCAGACTCTATTCGCACTCCAGCACAAACGCTCACAACATGAAACTCACTTTCCTTGTCCTTATGGCTGGCTGAAACATTTTACTGACTTGTCCAATGAACTTGTTAATATTACTCTAGTGATTTTTTTTCAGAAGTTGCTATTCTTTATAATAGCTGTCGATGTTTTTTTTTTCTTGGGGAACTTCATTGAAGGTCATCTAATAGAGTTTAATTTGTTTATTCTTCTTTCTTTGGTTCTTTAATTGTTTAGTATAATATTTAATAGTTTAGTTCACTAGTTTTTTAACATGTGCATGCTATTTGTTACAGCCTCTGATGTATATCAGTTTCTCTTTATGCTGCCTTTGGTATGTTCCTATTTAGTATTTCCTTCCATTCTAATTCTCTAATTTTCGGCTGTATGAATTGCCTACTTATCTTTGGCATGTAAGAAAATATTTATCATTGCTGGTTTTACACCCTTAAAAGTCAAATATCCTGCTCTCATTATACTACTGCAATAGAATTACGTACTTGTTTCTTTCTGTGCTCCTTGTCTTGTGGATCACCTTCTATTTACCGGAATGTAGTTGCTACACAATTTTGTTAAACTGAAGCCAGCTTTCTGAATCTGTTGCTTCCTTATTTTCTCCTATAGACACTATTGGTCAATACTCCATCTTTACTGCCTACCTTTGTATATAATGAACTTGTCCTTCTCATTTAGTAGCAAATAATATCATGCTTTTGGATTTCCATATGAAAGGCAAAGTGGAGGCAGGAGCAGAAGGCCAAAGAACTAGTTCTTGCGCAGCTGGAGGAGGAACGGCGCCTTAAAGAAGCTTCTGAGGCTAATAACAAAAGGAAGCTTGAGGCGCTCCGCCTAAAGATAGAGATAGATTTCCAGCGCCACAAAGATGATCTCCAACGCCTTGAGCAAGAATATGCACGGCTTAAAGAGTCTGCACAATCCACTGAGGTAGAAAATCAATCTAATGATGTATGGACAGAAAACTCCAACGGCATAAACCCCCAAGGAGAAACCATTGCAAGGCTCCTCCATGAACTCGATCAGTTGGAAGATTCTCAAGGGAAGGAGGTGAGCTGCGATAGGGAATGCATGATTTGCATGAAAGATGAGGTATCCGTCGTTTTTCTTCCTTGTGCTCATCAAGTTATCTGTGCAAACTGTAATGACAATTATGGAAAGAAAGGTAAAGCTACATGTCCATACTGCCGAGTTCCAATTGAACAAAGAATTCGAGTTTATGGTGCGAGCTCTTAGTCATACAGCCAGATTTAAGGATGGCATCCCCAGAAAACCTCTTTACCGGGAAGACTTATGCTTGTCGTTGATTTCATGGGCTTATAACTGGTTTGCTTGTCTTGAATACGCTGTCGTGCATCAGCGTAGGTTAGTATATATAAATAAATAGCGAACCTGTTTGCGGCTTGCGCATTTGCTACATAATACTCCCATACTTGTGTAAGATGCTTCATGTTTGTGGGACTAAAGCTATTATGAGCTTTGTGATAAGCTGCTACTATATGTTTTCCGGCTTCATATTTTCATTACTTCAAGTATTGATGCATATTCAATGCACCACCCTCCTCGAATTAGACTCTCATTTCCATGTTTCTTTTTGTTGCCTGAAACTTTTTTTCCCTCTACTTTGAATTGTGAATCTCTGTTGCAAGAAAAAATGATGGGTGTTCTACCCATGTTACCATACCCCATTTACAGGTTTCTTGACCTAGATCATGTTACTTAAAAGGGTAGAGATTGCAAATGGACGGATTTGGGATGACTTCGGGTAGGGTTTAAATGATTGGGGATCAATATTTTAAAATCGGACCAAGAATCGAATCGATTAAGTTATTGGGTCACTGATCTGACTGAATTGGTCCGATCAATCTGACCGAAATGGTTCTCAATTTATGGGTCAAAGTGGATTGTATTGGAAATGGGTCACTTCGGATATGGTTGAGTCCTACAAAATATATTAGGGTTGAATTCTTTTATTGTCATTAGTCATTCAATCAAGATGCGCAGCCGGTCGGATTGGGTTTGTTGGGCCCAGGATCAGCATGGCTCTATAAAAAAATGAGTTGGTTTAATTTAGGTCCACTTAGAATCGGGCTGGTCTTGGGTCAATTACAAGTATTAATATCTTGTTTGTTAATTTTTAACAAGTTGTGTATGTAATCATGATATCAACAATATTTATAATTTATTAAACTGCAAGAACTATTTCTTAAAAAATATTTCATCGAACCGAGTAGATGACTGTGAAGAATAATGAGAAACGTATTGCAATCTAATTTTTCATTTCCTTAGGGTTATAAGCTTTATCAAGAACAAACAAAATTATACTTAATATTTACTAAATTATCTTTAAAGTCAAAAAAATAGATTACACATTCGTGTTAGGATATTTAAGGGCCAATTTGTTTATGCTTTCATTTTTATTTTTAGATTTTGAAACAGTAATTAAAGTGAAAAATATTTAATTATACGTATTTTTTATTGGAAATATATTGATTTGACATCATAATTCAGTAGAAAAGACAATCTCATTAACTAATTCAAAATGTTCTTATTTCACACAAAAATTTATATAAAATAAAAAATACATATTTTCCACTGCAAATGAAAACACAAACAAACAGATTGCAAGATTATAATTTTAGTGATGTTTTTTTCTTTATATGTTTTTTAAAAACACACACATGGGGGGGTGTACTGGGTCATATAGTGGAGGCCCAATAGTTAAATACATTACATCATATTTTGGTTAAAGGTCAATGAAGTGGGCCCAATTTAATGGGCTTAATTGTCAAATAAGATATCAAATTAAGGCCCAATTGGTCTTAAGACCAAGTCTAACCCAGCCTGAAAACTACGGACGACGACCAAATTATTATCTTAGTTAACCTAAAAATAAAATAAAGAAAGATAAATAATTAAATTATTTCCATAACCATTAGTCAACGGTATCTATAATTTTTAAGGAATCATTTAATTATGTCCGACACGGCATAATTTATTTTATACATGAATTTTGAAGTAGGACGATTTATTTATTAAAAATAAAGGTAAATTACAGTTGACTCAATGATGTTTGTTAAAATTACAAATACTCTCTTGTTGTTTGAAAAATTATAAATATATTCCTAAAATTAATGATCGTCTAACAAATATCCCTGGTGAGAATCCATTATAGGGAGTATTTATTAGATGACCGTTACTACCAACGAGCATTTGTAATTTTTTAAATAATAAGAAAATATTTGTAATTATGATAAATTTTAGTATAGGCGATGTAATTTACTCTAAAACTAATTTGAATTCCAGAATTTTGAATATGCCAATAGAATTATTTCCAATCAAATATGGGCCCTTTAGGATTCAGCCTGACTTGTCCTTGATGTGATTTAATATATTTATTGTAATTGTGTTTATTTTTTAAAATATATAATAATTTTAAAAAGCATATATTAAATAATATGGAGGCAGCTGATACCCCTGTTTGATTCAAAAAAGAAAACAACAAAGTATTCAAGCTTCAAGAATTTCGGGGGTTTTATAATTTGAATTTAACTTAATTTGCTTCCTCCAATTGTCGAGATTTTATTGTTAAATTGTATTCATTTATAATTATGTTACTTTTATACATTATCGTTATAAATTGCATTTATTTAATCAATTGAACATATAATGTCTTGATCTGCTATAAATATATATACATGTATATAATATGTTTTCGGTCATCCTATTTTTCCAGTCCAGTCGATCGATTGGATCGATGACTTAGTTATCCAGTAATTTATTCGGTTCTACCATTGGTCCAATTTTTTAAAAAATTATTTTTGGGGCTATATTGTAATTGGGCCACAAAGTCAATGATGGGCCCACTTACTATACTGGGTCGAATAATGGGACAAGGAATTGGGTTACTTGTCAAGCCCAAATTCTATTCCACAACCCGGCTTATGACGACACGACAACGACAGACACTTTTTTTTTTTTTTTCTTTTTCCCTTAAAATAGAGTTAAAAAAATAAAAAAGTTGTAAAATATTGAAAAGTCAAAGAAGAATATTCTACCGGAAAGAGGTTAGAAATTAGAAGGAATCTTGGGAAAATTATATTAATATGAAATTTCTTCATAAAAATATAATCTTTTTATCTTTTTTACATATAATTTATGAAGAAAATGGATTAAATAAAGCATCCAACATTCTATGATTTATATATGCGCATATTTTTTTTTTTTTTTTTTTTTTTTTACTTTTTTAAAGATGAAAATATTATTTATTTAAAATTAAAAGTATGTGAATATCTAAAATGGAAATAGAGGTAATTTGATGTCGCCTATGTAAATTTATACCCCATATAAATTGTGAATTATTAAATAAACACATAATAATAATATTATATATAATTCAACAATTAATAGTTTATGTTGGTAACAAACATAAATATGCGGCATCATCTAGCCTGTGAGAACAGTACAAAAAAGTATGTTAATAAGGACAAATCATGAAATCCTACTCAAATTTTATATCAACAAATATAAAATAAAATATAGGTCAATATATTATTAGGGTAAATTTCTGTGACACTCCTTGAGGTTAGACCAAAATACACAAACACCCCCTATTTTTATTAAAATTATAACTACACCCCTCTGAGGTTGTAATTGTATTACAACTACATCCCTTATTCAAAGGCAAAGTTTACACTAATACCCCCTGAAAAATATTACATTAACACTCATCAGGAAGTGTAGCTGTAATTTCACAAAAAACAGGGGTATAGCTACACTCCTCGGGGGGTGTAGCTGTAATCTTAGGAGGTGACAATGTAATTTACCTATATTATTATCATCAATAAAATTTTATGGCTTATCATGGGAAGTTTGACTTGTAAAAGTTTTTTTCTCTTTTTTCTTCTCCCATTCACATGGTAATAATTAGTGAAACCGTTATGGAACTTTGAACTTTACTTTTGAATAAATTAAATTATATTATTTAACTAAAATAATAATATGATATTGATATTATAGGACATATAATAGAGACATCTTTGTGCGAAGCGTTGTTCGCTTTAACTGAGATTTCATAAGTCCATTTTTAGAAAATTATATCATTGGGGAAAGGAGGTTTGTGGCTTATAAACCGTGCAAGTTTTCTGTTCACAACCTGTATGGACCGCATGCTGTGATCATTAATCCCCAAATGAGGGCTCGTTCGCGGGCGACATGATTGACGCATAGTAGAGTGGAGGCTTGTGGCTTACATGACATCATTCCCACATATAATATCAAGGCATGCGAAATGATAGATGCGTTATTGCATGAAAATGACAAAGATATTATCCACTTTTATAAGAATTTCTTGAATTTATCCTTCAAATGGCGTCTCGCGTGATAGAGCAGGCCCTGGGCCTTATTGACCACGCAAGCTTCTCGTATACAATAACATTGGACACATACC
Source organism: Sesamum alatum (assembly GCA_034509735.1). Lineage (NCBI taxonomy): Eukaryota > Viridiplantae > Streptophyta > Magnoliopsida > Lamiales > Pedaliaceae > Sesamum > Sesamum alatum. The sequence continues at coordinate 39,722,575 of JACGWO010000002.1, forward strand.
ATATTATTTATACGAAAAAAAAAATCTATTATCAAGACATAATTTGACATTTACAGTAATTCTATCTCTTTTAAAAATAATATTCAATATATTTTCATCAATTAATTTTACGTTTCTCCATTAATAACACCAAACTTTCGTCACATTCTTCTGTATGCATTTCAAACCTAAATTTATTTTTCCGAATTTTCTAATATTACCTAAAAACAACTCTAGCAAAAGTATTAATTATATCTCAATACATGTGATGTAATTAGCTCATTAATTGCATAAATTTAGGACAAGAAGATCATGGGACATGCATCTAAATCTCGACCAATATGCATTATCGGGTTTTCAAATTATTTTTTATTTTTTTTTTATAATGAGCGATGAACTATTAATTTAAAAATACAGCAATATTTCTACAATAAACAATTGCTATTACAACTGTCGTTATAATATTCAGTTTACAGTTATTAAAGCAATTAAAGAAATAATAAAGGCATCCTATAAATTAAACAATACTTTACTTTTATAGTATTCGAACACACGAATTTTAAATTGTGGGATGTCAATCTCACCGCTCGGATAAACCATCGTCTGGGTTTCAGAATTGGTTGGTTACTAACATTGTTTGACGTCCCCAACCAATGAGAAATCCAATACAAATGAATTTCTCTCATATACAATAGGCAAAGTTCTGATGTCAATCACATCATCCGACAAGACATCTCCTCACAATAGAGACACAGCAAATCACAGTTCGTTATTTTCTCAATTAATGTAAGAAATGAGGCCCCATTTATTTGACTACCGAACTAAATAGATGATAGAATAAATTTGATTAAATGTATAATAAAAGAAAATTTGAATTAATTATAGAATATTTATTTTGTGGGATTAATTTTATAGGTGAACTGATAATTTGAGCTCCCATGCAGTGATGTACTGAATACTATATTATATTAAAAATCTTATCCAATTTTAAAAATTCAAGTAAATATGCCCTGAATTAATAAATAATTTACAAAACTCTTAAAAGCGATCTATGATTTTGATGGCACGTTCTCGACAATAATGCTAATGAGAAGTTATTTAAGTTTTTATGTTAAGAAAATATTAATTAAGCCCTTCTATATATTGCAAAATGAGAAGTGAATAATGAATAAATTGTTAGAATTAAATAAAATTTTAAAACTCCATAGTCAATGACTCGAAAAATATTTAGAGTTAGGATCAGAGTAATGAAATGTATTTCAAGGAGCTTTATTTACAATTATTGAAGAGTTTACTTTGACTTGACATACGATTATAGAAAAGATGATATCGAGTGGATATATACGTCGTAATAGTATTTACTGGGGCAATCTCTATTCTTTCGTACAGTCATTTTCTTAAACTAAAAAGCATGACGTGCGATGCACGTGTACAAATATATTTTTAGAAGTAAATATATCATTTATATTAAGCTCATGATATTATTCATATTTTTTTATTGAAACATTAGTATTATGCAATATTTACAAATAAATTGATAATAATTATTTAAATTGATAAGAAAATTATTCAATTCTATTATTTGTAATTCACTTTCTAAATTTAATTGGTACTATTGAATAAAAAGATATTTCTCAAAATTGAAATTTTATATTTCGTATATTCACTAATGATTATTTCATTGTTATCTATCAAACCAATTAATATGAAAATATAAAATAATGATATTCAAAAAATTAATATTAAAATAAAAATAATTAATCAAACCTCCTTATCTAGATAGAAGAAATTCCAATTTAAAATAAATAAATTGATCAATTTTATTTTTAGGTTTTAATATGCCTATTTTCTGTTGTTTAATTTTGTTTTACTTTTGTTACATTTTGTATGTGTGTGTTGTATGTTTTCTTTTACTACTACTAGTCACCGCTGCACGCGGTCCATGTGAGAATATAAAAAAAAGACTGTGGTGTGAGATGAAAAGAAAAAAAAATTGTGAAGGAATGAGAAAAGAAAAGTTAATACGAAGAAAGAAACATGTAGTGAGGTGAGAAAAACATGGAGTAGTGGGTTGAGAGGAAAAAAACTATAAAATTACTTTTTTTACCAATAACCTTTTTAAGGAAATAAAAGAATTGAAGGGTAAATTTGGAAATTCAAAAGTTGGTATGCCAAAAAGTTTTATTTTATAATAGTACTAGCAGTCCACGCACACGCAATGCGTGAATAAATAAAAATATTAACGTATATTAATCTATGTGTTTAAATTACGTACTTTGGTTAATTTTAGGATATGATCTATTTTACATCAATGTTTAGTAGATTATTAACTGTATATTTGTTAATTATGTGATCTAAAATGATATTATGCAAAATAATTAAGTAAAATTTTATAAAATTAATTTACAAAAATACTAAATGAATGAGCGTAATCTATCTATACTATTGTAAAAGAACATATTGTTTCTCGTCTAATAAATGGTGGTTATCTCATATTTCTATCACTTTTTTTTTTCAAAAAAATAAAATAAACAATCTTCCAAAACAAACCTGAATTTTACGATGAATAAATATATTTATTAGGATTTTCAAAGATAAAAAATGAAGGAGTTTTGATTTTCTTTCTTTAGCAGATTTAATTACATTCAAAAAGTACAAATACAACTTGGTTTTCTTTTTTTTTTTTTTCTTTTTCATTTCCTGTTGTTATTTTATTAGTGTACTACAGTACTATATGCTGTCCAGTTTTTATTTAGTTACAAATCTACATATAATTTATACTGTGGGGGCAAAATTGGATTAACATCATTTTAGTATGAGAACTACATTATTTTGGAGTTATTTTTATTTTTATCCTTGACAATCCTAATAAATTCACGTCTTCAATTTAAAATTCAATTTTATTTTGGTGGGTAAAATTTGAAAGAAGTGGTAAAAGTATGAGATAACCGTCATTTATTAGATGAAAACAACTTTTTCTTTTATAATAGTGTATATATATATATATATATATCACTGGAAGACCCTTGCGATGATTAATAATTTATTTTAACGTGTTAAAAACACATGATTATATGACAAATTTTGATTGAAAAACTCAATATTCGACGACATATGTTCCACCTAAAATAAAATATTTTTACAGAAATTAGATTCACCAGCCATATTGCATTAATCTCATACCAAAACTCCTAATGAATTTTAAAATGAAAGTTCATGTTGCATATTGGATAAAGTAAATATTAATTTAAATTAGTAAATTCACTTACTATTTGATGGAAACCTTAACAATTAAAAAAAGCAAGTTTGCAATATATAGGAAAATTCAATTATATGTGAAGCATATCAATATTAACATTAGAAAAGCAAGTTTCAATCTATATTAAAAGTTACTTACTATTACATAAAATGTTTAGAGTGGATAAATTGGTAAATTCCAAATAAAAAAAGATGATGAGAAATAAAATACTTCAAAGTATGTCTTCTTAATAACATAAAGTTTGAATGATCTTTCTGATAGAGTAATTGTACATATAGCCCATGAAAATGCATTAAAGGATGGTGTTTGATACTACATGGAGAATAATGTACAACTTTTTGCTAATGTCAGAGGAAGTTTAAGAGTAAAAGAAAAAAAAAATCACAACTACATCTTGATTATTGCTAACTTCTTATTTTTAGGTGCTCTGCCTCTTCGATCTTTACGTATAAAAATGAAAAGCAATGGCCCATGGGTCTACATATATATAGAAGATAGCAGAAAATGAAAAAAAGAAAATAAAGAACACACTAATTACATATTTTTTATTAAGATCAAATTCTGGATAAATAGATTAACATATTAGTTTGTGATAGATGTTTTAAACTTTTAATTTGGTTTTTGTAAAAAAAAAAAAAAAAGAAAAGATAAAGTTGGTGGGAGAACATGGGTGGTTATGGTAAAAGGGCATATTTGGTAGTTTTTAAAATAGGTATGAGAACTACCAATAAGATGGTGAATTTTTATTTTTGTCCTCCATACATAATTAATTCATCTTATAGAAAGAAATCAACAAATATATTTTAAAAAAAAGCAACGGACAATTGTTGTAAAAATACATAAATAACTTCCACATTAGACACAAAAGAAGGTTTCTTTTTATAATTAGTATAGATATTTGGTAGTTTATAAAATTGGTATGAGAACTACCAATGAAATGGTGAATTTTCATTTTTGTCCTCCATACATAATTAATTCATCTTACAGAAAGAAATCAACAAATGTATTTAAAAAAAAAGCAAAGGACAATTGTTGTAAAAATACACAAATAACTTCCACATTAGACACAAAAGAAAGTTTCTTTTTATAATTAGTATAGATAGATATTTGAATGATTTTAATTTATTGACACTATTACAAGCTAATTATTTATTGATTATTGTTATAAAACTATAATCAAATTGGACTATAGTACCGATATTTTATAGTGTAAGATCCTATAATGTATGTTAATCATATTTCAGTATCAATTTTTTTATATTGTCAAAGCATTACTTACATGCTTTATTAGCTTCTAAATTTTGAAATATTATTGTATAAAATTTTATTTTTCACCTTTATAAAAGAAACAATAGATGTAAAAGTAAAACATTCAGGATTATCTAATACTAAAAAATCAAGTTCTAACAGATTCACTCAATAGTTGAATTTTCATAAGCAATTTCAATTTAATAATATTCTATTCATATATCAATTTTTATTCTCTTTACTACTCATGCTTTTTAAAATTTTAAGTTATTTTTATAAATTTATTAATGAAAAAATATATTAATCTCATTGGCTTATTTATTTATCATCTTTTTTTTTTCTAATTTCAATGTAATTAACTCAGTTTTTTTATTATTTTTTATTGTACTAAGTTTATTCTCAAAATTTATTATTTTTCTTAATCTGAAGATGTAATTGTACTAATGTGTTAGTATATAGTTATTTTAAATTTTAAACTGTTAATTGTTATTGTATTAATGTTTACTCACCATTTGACTCTTTTTATTTTCATAAGGGGAAATAGTATTTTTCAGTCCGTAACTTAGGTTCTTTCCATTTTAATTTGATCCATTAATTTTGGGATTCTCACATTCGATCCCGTAAATATTAAAAAGTAGCAATTTTGGTTCCATAACATCTTTTCCTTTGGATATTCAAAAGAAAATGCCATGTGGGCGTGAAGTGTATAATTATACAAGGGGACCAAATGTTACAATTTTTATGCACCTTTTAAGCATAAAAATAGTTATATATGTCTCGTTAGAACCTACAATTCTGTTAGTTAATTTACTAACAATTATGTTAGTTAATTTACTACTCAATAAGATAAAGTTTGAAATTAAATTATTTATTATATTACTATTTATACTCTTCTTCAATGTCAATGTCTTGCGGGTGCAGGGGAGGGGGACATGGTGTTTTTAGCCTATTAATATTGAAATAAAATCAATAGTTAGCTCTTTTTTTAAATTTTCAATAGCACTTCTAATTTAATCAGATTGGTAATTTTTATTTGTAATTAAATTTTGATACTTATTCGTTATTCCATTTTAGAAGAAATTCCATTTGAATAAAATTGATCTTTTTTATTGGATAAATTACATTTTTGTTCCTGTAACTTTAGGTCATTAGCACTTTTAGTCCTGTATCTTTCGCAGTTTACATATTTCGTCCTTTTTTTTGACACATTTGGTCCTGCACCTCTCCAACTAGCATCACTATATCCCTCAAGAACTGCAGGGATTCTGTCATAGTGAATAATGGCCAGTGATATTGTTCCCTTAAGGTACCTTAATATCCTATCCAAAACTCCCCAATGGATTTTGTCAGGACAACTAGTGTATCTAGCTAGCTTCGAGATAGATAAGGATATATTTGGTCTCGAGCCATTTGCTAAATACTGCAAACTCTCAATAATTTGGGAATACTTTAGTTATGCTACCGATACATCACTTTCATTTCGAACAAAGCCACATAAGGATCATATGGTGTCTTTGCAATTCTACAATCTTGATAGACAAAAATTTCAATTATCTTCTCAACATAGTGAGACTGAGAAATGGCTATACTATCAGTTGAGCGCATCAACTTGATGCCAAGAATGACATTAGCCTCACACATATCATTCATTTCAAACTTATTTTTCAAAAATGACTTGGTTTTGGTGATAATGTCTAAATTAGATCCTATCAATAGAATGCCATCTACATACAGGTATAGAATGATAATATTATCCCCCTTAACCTTATAGTAAATACACTTATCATTCTCATTAACAGTAAAGCCAAACGACAGAATAGTTTTATCAAACTTTTCATGCCATTGTTTGGTTGTTTATTTTAGTCCATAGAGAGACTTAACAAGTATCATTGTGCTCGTTACCATGAGCTACAAATCCCTCAAGCTGATCCATGTACATTTGTTCCTCAAGTTCACCATACAAGAAGGTTGTTTTCACATCCACCTGGTGAATCAAAATATTATACACTGAAGCAAGTGCTATAAGCACCCGGATAGTAGTCAATCGAGCTACCAAAAAATAGATATCAAAATAATCTATTTCCTCATTTTGTTTAAACCCTTTAGCTACCAATCTGGCCTTAAACTTATCTACGGTCCCATCATATTTCAGTTTTTTCTTGAAAATCCACTTACACCAAATCGTAGTACACCCCGGAGGGAGATCGACTAACACCATGTCCCATTAGAGACAATGAGTCCATCTCACTTTTGACAGCTTTCTTCCACTACTTGACTTCAGAAGAAGGCCCATCTTTGAAGGTTAACGGATTATCCTCGAAGTTGTAAGTGACAAAGTCATTTCCAAAATTTTTGACAATCTTAGTTCTCTTACTCCGTCTGGGTTCATCTGACTCTTCATGAGTCGGACTAGAACTAATAGGATTAACCCCCACATTTGTCATCTTTTCCATATGTTCAGGAATAGAAGTGGAGGCAAGTGAATCATCTACGAAAACACTTTGAGTATTCCCGTTTTCATAGAAAATACATCTTCCAAGAAAGTAACATCGCGAAATTCAACTATTGTGTTAACCTCAATGTCTGGAATTTCTGATTTAATGATCAAAAATCTCAAAGCATAACTTGTATCCACATAGCCCAAAAACACAACATCAACAGTCTTAGGGCCTAATTTCTCTTTCTTGTGTTTAGGGACCAGCACTTTGCTAGGCACCCCCACACTCGAAAGTATTTAAGTTTGGTTTTCTTCTTTTCCATAGTTCGAAAAGAGTACTTGTATTGTATTTCAAATGGTCTCTATTCAGAATATGACAAGTTGTATTCAAAGCCTCTCCCCACAAATACTTGGACAACCCATAATTTAACAAAAGACTATTGATCATATCTTTAAATGTTCTATTCTTTTCATTCTGTTATTCCATTAGAAGAAGGTGAATAATGAGGTGTTTCTTCATGAATAAAGCCAAAGCTTTGGCAATATTCACTAAACACACTCGACTCATATTCTCATCCCATATCAGATCTTAATCGCATAAGTTTCTTACCAGTTTGGGTTTTCGCATCGTTTTTAAACAAAATGAATTAATCTAAGGCTTCATCTTTGTTTCTAATGAGATAGACCTAATGGTATCTAATGCAATCATCTATAAAGGTGATAAAATATCTCTTATGCCTATACCAACAAAGATACCAAAATTTTGAATTAAAACTTTATTATATTTGAAGTTAAGTTCACAACTTTCACTGATTATTACAGAACCGCTAATATTTCTCCTTACAGTAGGTACATGGTGCACTCTTTTTAGAGACAGAACGCGGCCTGAAGAAAACTTCAAGTCCACGCTTCTTATCCCAAGTACTTCAACTATACTAGAGTTTTCCACGCTTACTATCTTTCCATTGACAGTCTGATAAAACACAAAAAGCGATTTATCGGCACAACCATGCATATTTGCTCTAGTGTCAATCAACTAATCAAATGGTTCATAAACAGTCAGGAGTTCGGGTTGTATAGAAACATACCCTTCAATTTCTTTTGAGGTGCTAGTACCGCTAGAGCCCTCGACAATCATGTTAACAGTTGTCTGCCCAGTCTTGACCTTTTTAGTAGGACAATCTTTGGCCCAGTGTCCAACTTGCCCATAGTTCCAGTAGGGTTTGTTTACCCTTTGTTTCTTGTTTTTATTGTCTTGCCTTTATTATCGTGTTCACAGTATTCACTTTCTTCTTCCCCATTATTAAATTAGCCCTAGGATGATGCTCAACTGGCATCTTATGAGTCTGATTCCTATGCTCTTCCTCTATACTTATAGCAATCATAAGATCATCAAGAGACAATCTTCATTTCTGATGCTTGAGTGTCATGCCAAATTTTTCCAAGATTTAAAAAATTTATCCACTATGGACATGACCAGAAACTTCTCAAGAAGCTTCATTTTAGGATCAGACAAAGCATGCTCAAGATTGATAATACCATGCCTCTGTTCAATTGCAATTCTTCCATCAACCATCTGATACCTCATGAATTTGGAAATAGAATACTTTTCGAGCCCTTGCTCTTCAGTATTATACTTCTTGTCTAACTCATCGCATAACGATTTTGCAGTGCATGAGTCGGAACAATAGGCATCAAAGAGTGTATTTGACATTGCTGACAAAATAGCCTATAGACCTATCTAATCCCACTCAGTCTACTGCGTAGTCCCAGCAGTTTTGGAATCTGTATCAGTTGGTTCAAGCCTAGTCACATGAATCACCGACAAAAGTCCTTTCATTGTCAACTATATTTTCATCTGTTGTTTCTAGCGTTTGAAAATTGGCCCGAAACCTATCTGGAAGATCGGAAAAGTTGACCTTTGTTGTAATGGGAATAACGACAGAAACAACATCGTTCATTTTAATAATTGATACTGAAAGTTAACAAGATTTAAAATTGAAAACCGAATTTCACAAACAACAACTAATTGTTCCAACTTAAAATCTGATTTTTCCAAAACACTATAATTTTTTTAAGATTGTTGGAAAAGTTCAATCAATCGTAGTACAGTTTTGAAAATTAATCAGATAATAACAGTTCTGGAAACCAATTTCGTAAAATAAACACGTTGGAATAAACAGAAAAATCAGCTAGATATATTGTTATAACATAAATTTAAATCAAAAAATTACAAGAGAGTTATAGTAACAACTCTCAATCCAGAACAAGTAAGCAACCGAATCACAGAATTTCTTCTGTTTGCCTAGAAGAAATTATATGTCATGTATTCAAGTGCACTGAGTACTACGCAACTTCTTCCAGGATAAGATAGTTCTGTTCTTCCAGCACTGCACTATACCGAAGAACAATTCCAACGATACTTGGTGTGTATAAGGTACTTTATCCTTAGAAGAGGGGTATTTATATACTTGTGTATGATCATAATATACCCCTATCAAACACATGGAACTTGTTTTATATTATTTGTAAAGATAAATTGTCATTTATCAAAAACCCTAAGTATGCAAGAACTTATTGATGGTACAAAAAATAGTCAGGGGTATCATTACTAGAACATAATATAATATCAATAATTACAATACAATATCTTCCCCCCCCCCCCCCCTTCTCTTTCTCCTAGCGAAGTTTATATAAAAGTGGGGCATTCATTGCTGCATTGATGAGGAACTTGAATTGTGCTCCACTGTCTTCTTGAATCTGGACTTCTTTTTAGGTTTCATACATTATCCTCTTAAACTTGAACTAATTTTTAGGTTTTATTCAGAAGAGACAATCATACCACTTACCATATACGTTTAATTACGTAATATATAAAATACCATTATATATATACCATTTTTCGAAAATGCTAAACCTTTCCTATTTTAGACTATTTTTCCCTCCATCACTTATGAATTTAATATGTAACTTGAGAGAGCAACGTTGGCCCGTGCTCTATTTGAAACATAACACTTTTTTCCAACCTTAATTTCGATAGTTGAAACGTACGATAATGTAATATGAAGTAGAAAAGTCATGGATTCCTGTTCAGATTTATAATTTATTATCATCGTCAAATATTAATTTTTGGAGGAGTTAGAGTAATCATAAAGATTGACGACGTCATGAGCTGATTATTAGTCAAACACTTAACCCATTTTCACGTCTCATTAATTAGAATAATAAACATAGCAGTGCTTGTTTTGATTAGGACTTTACGGGTCCAAAATTTTCGTTGTTCTATTGGAAAAACTCATCATAAACCCTCACTTTCTTATCTCTCTCTCTCTCTCTTTTTCTTTTTCCAAAATTATGAAATCGACCTAATAGTGATGTCGCACTATTGTTTCAAATTCAAGCTGCCTCATGTGAAAATTGAAATAGGCACAAAAGTTACTTAATATTTTGAAAAACAAGTAACTCACCCGTTTAGTTGTGTTTCTCGATCGCACAAGTGCAACGGATTTTCATACTTTAGCTTATACTATGCACTGAATTTATAAATTCTAAGTTGCATATATATTATATTTAATTGACCATCTTACTATATACAATAGTGAAAACTTATTTATACAAAATTGAGAAAATTGCATTTTACGTCCCATAACTTACATCGTTTGTGATTTTGGTCCCATTAATTTTTGACGTAGCAATTTTAGTCACATAAGTTTACAAATGTTGCAATTTTAGTCCCATAAGTCCACAAACGTGCATGGGACTAAAATTGCAACGTTTGTGGACTTATGGGACTAAAATTGCAACATTTGTAAACTTATGTGACTAAAATTACAACGTTTCATTAGATGTAACTTATGGACTTAATGGAGCATGTGTCTGCACGTGCTCCTTCTGTTAAAATTTTAACGGATTTTGTCAATGGGACTAAAATTGCAACATTTGTGGACTTATGAGACCAAAATTGTTACGTCAAAAATTAATGGGATCAAAATCACAAACGGCGTAAGTTATGGGACGTAAAATGCAATTTTCCCTACAAAACTCAATATTGAACTCTTTACTAAGTTTATTTATAGAATATTTTGAAAATAACAATAGATATTATTATATTTTTACATGAGAAAAAATATTTTATCATGTACATACTATATATATATATATTCTTATTCAGTTAATATAGTTTTAGTAAAATCAAAATATATTAGAATACATTATATAAAAAATTTTATCATATTACCTTGTGGTATAAACTCCTCCAAAATAGTACGATTCACCACAAATGGTATAATAAAGTTTTTGAACGTAAGAACAAAAATGTATTAGTAACACCTTTTATTTTCTCCATGTAAAAATAAACAATATCTAAAACTATATAATAAATAAGTAAAGAGATATATACATATTTCTAAATTATATGCTAACAATCAAAATATACAATAAGAAATTCATAACAATACTGACATGACATATAATAGCAATAATACATAACAAAAAAGTTCTAGTACTTGGATTCATGCCCATAAATGTTCATAGATACTTTAAGATGATCGAGTTACTTTTTAATGAATAATTAATTCCTTTTATCACGTTGAATTTAATTCCTACCCGAAGTCAAATTTTCACACTATATTATACTTGTTAATTACCTATACTCATAAATTTTAACAGTAAATTAAATTTTTGGTCCCTATCCATTGGGTCAAAATCGTGGTCCCAAAATTTCGATGCACAATTTTGGTCCCTAACCTTTACGAATTGTTATGATATTTCGGTCCAACCATTAACTTAAAATATTAAGTTAGGAGGAAACTGGATGGATCGAAATCATATTAATTGGTAAAGATTATGGACCAAAATTGTGCCTAAAAAGTTTTAGGGACCAAAATCATGTTTACAAAATTTAAAAGATCAAAATTGATTTTGACTCAAAGTATACGGATCAAAAGTGTGATACCCGAAATTTTAATCTCTATACCTACTCTTACAAATCTTGAGTTTTTGCACACCATCAAACATGATAAACATAAAACTTGTCATATATTTTAATGACAACTTACTATATATAATAGCGCAAACTTATTTATACATGAATTCTTACTAGGTTTATTTACTAAACATCTTGAAAATAACCATTGCAAATGATCATACTTTAGACATTGAGATAAATTATTTTATAAGTTTCAAATACTATGTATATTATTTTATTTAATTAATATATTTTTAGTAAAACAAAAAGTATTAATATTTAAATATATTATGTAAAAGATACTATCATATTTTCTCTATGATGTAAACGGATTTCACTTAGCAAAAAAGAAAATATAATTCATAGTAAATTACCACTTTTGTAATCAAGTGTATGAAAGAAAAAAAAAATTGGTATCACTTTTTTATTTCTTTCATAAAAAATAAATTTAACAGTATTTAAAACTAATAAAAAGTAAAAAAATTTATATTTCGAAATTATATGCTAAGAATACATATATAATAAGAAATTCAAAACGATGAAAAAAATAAGATATAATAACAATAATATACATAATAAAAAATTTCTTGTAGTTGGGTATGTGTCCATTTGATTATCATAAATACTGTAAATGATCAAATTACTTTTTAATGAATAATTCCTTCTGCATGTCCGGTTGAATTTTCTGTCCTGGACTTCTAAATTACAAAATAAATGATAATGACAATATAAGTGAATACTCAAAATTAATAATAAGGGAAAATACTAATTATAAAACTAAAAAACTTTTGAGAAGTAAATATAAGAATACTTCATGCTGGATTGCACATAAAAAAAAGTAAAAAAACATTATTGAAAATATGAAGAAAAGAAGTTTAACTAAAATAAGAGAAAAATATAAGCAATATGAAATTGGACATAAAAACTCAAAAGAATAAAAAAGAAATTATTTGGCAATGCATCAGGAAACTAGCCATGGTCTATGAGGTTGTCACTTACATTACTGAAAAATATAAACAAAATGAAATTGAAAAAGTCATACCTTTATCTAGTATGATGGTCATTTTGTATTCCAATAAATGCAAACCTATGATGCTTACTATATTTAATGTTAAAATTTGATAGAGCAATATTTACAAAATTATTTTGCTAAGGAAAAAAATTATACTCGAATTCAAATGAGAGAATTAAGATGATAAATAAAATTTTGTAACATAAATTTTAAATTGAATATTATGCTATAAAGTCTTTTAACGTAAAATAAAATTTTTATTTTTAATAGGTAAAATATAGTAGTTTTGAATTTTTAATCTATTTTTATTATATTGACAAAAATATTTTCTACATATACAATATACTTCTACTTACTAAAATTTGTATTATACGAAGATTACTTTCAAACAGTTATGACATTCTATTAAATATATATATATATATATACTTTTTACATATGTTCAACCCTATATAAAAATATAAAAAATAAAGAATTAGTTAGATATATTGTTTGTATTATATGTTTCATCTTCCATCAAAAATCATATTAAAATACATAAATCTAAAATGATCCTCCATATTAAAGAAATAAAATATATATATAAAAAAAACTTACTTTTAATGAGTTATAAGAAAGATAAATAAAAATGGTAAAAGAAAGAAGAAAAGATGGAAGATAAAAAGAAAAAATAATTTAAGATAATTTCAAAATCCTAATACCATTTCATCATTTTGAACTAAAAAGATAAGGAGTAAATTAATTATCATGAATGACAAAATAAAATAAGAACAAATAAACATAATTGACTAAATTCAATTAAATAAGAAATATAGCAACATTATCACCAACCCTGATAATAAAAGCACTTTCATCAGCTCAAAGAAATCCTAAAAGATGAAAGATTAATCTTAAAACAAAAGAATGAGTTGAACAAAAATAAATCAACAGTTAAAATAATAAATACTTATCATACATTTTTCTAGAAGCATGAATACATTAATTAAAAAAGGTTAGCAAGAGGGAAAAAAATATAATAATAAAAAAAAAAACAAAATTTGCCAAAATTTAAAATTCAAAATATATTGAAATATATAAGTAGGCAATTATAACTACTAAGTTTTAACAAAAAAAAAATAACAATTGAGCCGTATTAATATGCTATATTGCTATAGCTTTTGAGCAATTTGCAAACCATACTACTCCAGATTTAATTTTTTGAATTTTTGGAAGCAATATAACACTGTAAAGTATAAACGGCGGAATTATGTCTCATAGTGACTTTTGAAAGATAAAATATGAAACTTTATCTCCATAAAAACTCAAGTAATTAATTATTCTATAGTTCATGTTTTCATGAAGTGAATTAAAAAGTTCAAATGTAATAACTTACTAATATGTAGATTATATTTTTTTTTTTTTTTTTTCTAAGTGAATCACAACATAAGATTTTTTTCTCATTTATCAAAAGAATGAGCTGAATTCAAGTTAAAAACTAAGAAATTACTACAATCCCCTTGCAATATGTTGTTATACTTCAAAAACTTATTAAATTATTCTTAAATTCAAAAATTTCATTCATTAAATTTTTATTTTCAACTATTAATTCTTGCATTATTTTAGGACAATAAAAAAACATTGGTATTTTGTATTTATAAATTCTTTTATTTATTATTATTTAATTAAATAATAAGTTTTCTTTTCACCATATTTATATATATGTTGTAAAACGTTTACAAACTTAGTTTTGAGGTTTTCATTTATTTAATTATTTTGTTTCGTTCAACCAATTACAAAAGTAAAAAGTATTAATCTATATATAATAAAACAGAATCATTGAGACTATCCACCTAAGCGCAACGTATGCGCAGATGTGGATAGTCTCAATGAGCTCTGTTCTGCCAAATGGATTTAACAATTTTTTAGATAAAAGAGAAAAAATATTAGTATTTATCCAAAAGAATCTAATCAATATTATATGTTTATATAACTTTTTTAAGTAAATAAAAACATGTTTATCCAATATATATGTATTTATCTTATAGATAACATTCAATAGTTTATCCACAAAAGAATTGCATTTTCTAAAAATTAATTAAATAGAACTATATATAATATTCTTTTAAATATAAAAATAAGTAAATAATTAATATATTAAGAATTAAGTTAATAAGTAAAAAAATACGAAAGTATATTGAACACAAAAATGAATTTGAATTATTTTACTAACTATTTACCTAAAAAAATGAGTGAGTCTTTTGGATAAACAAATAATGGTACACTTATCTAAATTTAAATATAAGATAAATGACAATTTTTTAAGTTCCAAAATATCTGAGTAAGTAAAAATGACAAATAATTCAAAATTTAAAATAAAATGAGTAATTGACAAACAATTCAAAATTTAGAAATAAAATAATTAGTCAAATTTAAAAATATAAGACTCTTTTTTAATATGAAAATCAATTTTAGATTAATTGTACCCCTGACTAATTTATCTTTTGGATGCATTCAAATCATTTATCAACACTAAATAAAAATGAAATATTTTCTTACATAGCAAAATAAAATTCAAAGAGACACCGGAGAACTATGGTTTATAAAAGCTAATAAAATAAAAAATTATAAATAAAGTACATATATATATATAATAAAATAGAATTATTGAGACTATCCACCTAAGCGCCACGTATGCACAGATGTGGATAGTCTCAATGAGCTCTGTTCTGCCAAATGGATTTAACAATTTTTTAGATAAAAAAGAAAAAATATTAGTATTTATCCAAAAGAATCTAATCAATATTATATGTTTATATAACATTTTTAAGTAAATAAAAACATGTTTATCCAATATATATGTATTTATCTTATATATAACATTCAATAGTTTATCCACAAAAGAATTGCATTTTCTAAAAATTAATTAAATAGAACTATATATAATATTCTTTTAAATATAAAAATAAGTAAATAATTAATATATTAAGAATTAAGTTAATAAGTATAAAAATACGAAAGTATATTGAACACAAAAATGAATTTGAATTATTTTACTAACTATTTACCTAAAAAAATGAGTGAGTCTTTTGGATAAACAAATAATGGTACACTTATCCAAATTTAAATATAATATAAATTATAATTTTTAAAGTTCCAAAATAACTAAGTAAGTAAAAATGACAAATAATTCAAAATTTAAAATAAAATGAGTAATTGAAAAACAATTCAAAATTTAGAAATAAAATAATTAGTCAAATTTAAAAATATAAGACTATTTTTTAATATGAAAATCAATTTTAGATTAATTGTACCCCTGACTAATTTATCTTTTGGATACATTCAAATCATTTATCAACATTAAATAAAAATGAAATATTTGAAGAACATAGCAAGATAAAATTCAAAGAGACACCGGAGAACTATGGTTTATAAAAGCTAATAAAATAAAAAATTATAAATAAAGTAAATTTTTATATATAAAAATTAAAATTCAATATGATAATAATCACAAATTAAAAAAAATATATTGAAAGATGTAAAAGTAAATTTGAATTTTAGATTGTATCCCTAACCAATTTACCTGAATAAATTTCTAAATCTTTATAAATCAAATAATCTAACATTTATCTAATTTTAATGAAAATAAAATATATTTACCAGCAAGGTAACTAAAATTCGAAGAGACACAAAACTGCTTTAAAAAGTTAATAAAATAAAAAATATAAATAAATTTAATTTTATAATGTAACAATGACTAATGATATAAAAATTAAAATGTAATATGATAATAATAAAAAACAAAAAAAAAAAACTAATAGATATAAAAATAAATTTAAAGAATGTTACTTATTCATTTATTTAAAAAGATTATAAATCTTTTGGATAAAGACAAATTATTATACACTTATCTGAATTGTTTATTAGTTATATTTTATCTATATCTATATATAATAAAACAGAATCATTGAAACTATCCACCTAAGCGCTATGTATACGGAGATGTGGACAACCTCAATGAGCTCCATTCTGCCAAATAAAAATTTATAAATTTTTAGATAAAAGAAAAAAATATATATTTATACTTATCCAAAAGAATCTAATCAACATTATTTGTTTATCTTTTTTTTAAAGTATATAAAAATGTGTTTATTCAAATATATATATATATATATATTTATCCAACAAATAAAAGTTCATTTGATTCAAAATATCATTAATATAAATATCAATTATTGTTCATTATATCCAAAAATATGAAATATTGTCTGAATTGATTATTCGTTATATAATTATAGTTTCTTATAATATAGCCATAATATTTGATGTTATGATATTTTGTATAAGATCTTATAAGTGATATGGCTACTGAATATTTGATACATAATAAACTACAATATCTAAATATTATGTGTATAACTATAGATTAGTATATATAAAAAAAATACTACATTTATTGACAATATTATAATTTCTTCTTTTATAATTATTCGTGTTTATCCAAAAAATTCTAATCATCATAGGAGTATCACTTCATGATTATCAATTAGAAAATTTAAATATTTTTAAAATTCTCATTAATGATGAGATAAGTCAATTTTATAAAAGTTATCTACTATTGTCTTTTGAAATTCAAAATTACTCAAGATAAAAAGTTTGTAATATTATAAATAATAGGTCTGTAGAAGCAGCACAAAAGTAAATCGCAAGGCTGTGAAATCTTACGCTACAATAGCATGTAAATTTCTCTTTCCACCTTCATAATTTTTCCTTTACTTATATTTTTAGCGAGAATTTCAAAATTTGACAGAGTTATTTTTTGCAATCGTTGATGAAACACGTATGTACATATTCATATCAATGGTAATGCCAATAATTTTTAGTTTTTTTTCTATAATGAGCGATGAACTATTAATTTGAAAGTACAAAAATATTTCTAAAGCGATCAATTGCTATTACGATATTCAGTGCACAGTATAACAACATCTATTCAGTCCACGGTATAATAACAAATCTACATCTACCAACACTAATCAAAGGAATAATACAAAATCCTACAAATTAACAACTCCCTACATTCGTAGTACTCGAACGCACAACCTCTTGGTTGTGGGACCTCAACCTCACCACTCAGGCAAGGGATCATCGGTAATGCCAATGATTTATAATTCAATCATTGACAAGTTCGGTATTTATTCTGCATTTTTATGTTTCAATAAGACAGAGTTTCTCTAATTTTAATTATTTTTTCCTGAATATCAAACATTATTAATTTGTTTTGTTAGTTATTGAAAAATTGTTAATCAAGGATTTGTTATGACATTTCAAAAATCACGAATTCCTCCTATTTGTCCTCTTCTCTTAATCATTTTAATTTTGAATTATTTATTAAATACTAATTTTGTTTTAAAATTAAAATTATTTGTACTATTTATTTATTTATTATTAAAGCACATGTCTGCTCTTTGGTAGCCTTTTTTGAATTTTTTTTACCACTTAATGAAATAACGTATTTTTTATTAAGATAATTATTTACCTCATTTATTTTTATTTTGAAGCACATATTCATTATTCATTTTAAAGCACATATTCATTGTTTACCTTTATTAAAAAAAAAATCACTTATCATTTAAGATAAATAGTTAGTAAAAAGTTTAACTTCATTTTTATATTCAATACACGTTTGTATGTTTTCTACTTATTAATTACTTTAACATTAAATTTTAAATTCTTTATTGTTTATCTATTTTTATATTTTAAATTTTAAATTATTTATAAACTTATTTCTTTATTTATTAAAAATACAATTCTCCCGTGCCTTGGCACGGGGTACTAACTAGTAATGATATAATTCACTTTCCAAAAATTCAAAGAGATATTTTTCTCCAAAAAAATTGCAAGTCAGTTGATTTGGATGATCTCTCATTTATAAAATTAAAATATTAAAAAATGATACTTATTTTAATATTCCAAAATATACAAATAAATATATCAAAAATTTAATATATTAGTATTGAGAATTTTAATGATTTAGTACAATGAAGTAAAAGGATTTAATATCTCAAAGCTCAAAAAGAAATTTTATAATAGTTTTACTACGAATAACTAAAAATAGTTAAAAATTTAATATTGAAATTTTATTGAATTAACCTCTATATTTATTATTAATTTAACACATCTCTATAAATTTTTTGATTAAATTAAAATATACAAAAGAATAAAATAAATTCAAACAACCGTGTGGACCTTTTCTGAAAAGAGCTCGAATTACACACACATGAAAATACATATATTTACATGAGAATATAAAGATTTACAAACCATATGATCATAGATTTAGTAGAATCATATTTACATAGTTAGAGAAACTAATATGATCATTCTTTCCACCTTGTAAAACATCATAATTAGTAAACAAAAAAATGAAATATAAAAAAGAACAACAAAACTAAACTTAAAAATAAAAAAATTAACGGATGATACTATAATATATATATATATATAATGGTGTATAAAAATATACAAAAAGGTAAATTTTAAGTAGAAATAAAAACTAAATGTCATATTAATTAAGTAGAATCATACCAAGAAATAAATATGTACCTATTAACATTAAAGAAATATGTTCCTTCTTGTAAAAAAATATGAAGTTTGAAAAAGAGCAACAAAATTAAACCGTAGATTAAAAATTGAAAAGATGATAATATATATATATATATATATATAATTGGTGCATAAAATAAACAATGGGTAAATACTTAAACATAAATAAAAACTAAATGACAGATTAAGTAGAATCATACAAATACATGTCAGACGAAATATGTAGCAATTAATGCTAAATAAATTTGTTCGCTCTTGTAGAAAAACAAAAACTAAAAAAGAATGAAATATGAAAAAGAACAACAAAAGTAAACTATAAAACCAATTAATGGATGAAACTATAATATATAGACAAAAAAAAAACTGGTGTATAAAAGATACAAAAGAATAAATATTTAAACAGATACAAAAATTAAATGTCAAATCAAATACAATATTTCAAATAAATGTTAAAATATTATCATTGACACCATATAAATCTATTCTTTTTCGTAGAAAAACAAAATCAAGCAATCACCATAGAAATATGAAAATTTAACACCATAAGAGGATTAAATATTAAACTTATTATTTAATAAAGAAAACACAAGAAAATGGTAGAGATTATTATCTCAATATGTACCTATAAACACTAAATAAATTTGTCCCTTCTTGTTAAGAAAATGAAATTTGAAAAAGAACAACATAATTAAACTGTAGAATAAAAATTTAAAATATGATATATATATATATATATATATAATATACTTATAAAATTGGTGCATAAAATAAACAAAAGATAGATATTTCAACAGAAATAAAGACTAAATGACAGATTAAGTAGAATCATAAAAATAAATATTAAACGAAATAATAGGAAAGAGTAGATATTTAACAGAAATTTATGGCTAAATAATATGTTCATTCTTGTAGAAAAACAAAAATTTTAAAAAATAAAATATGAAAAAGAACAACAAAAGTAAACTATAAAACAAAATTAATGGATGAAATCATAATATATAAAAACAAAAAAACTTGTGTATAAAAGATAGGAAAGAGTAGATATTTAACAAAAATAAAAATCAAATGATAAATTAAGTAAAATAATACAAAAAATATTTAAAAGCAATATTTACCATTAACACCAAATAAATCTATTTCTTCTTGTAGAAAAACAAATCAAGCAATCAACATATATAGAAATATGAGAATTAACACCATAAGAGGAATAAATATTAAAGTTATTATTTAATAAAGAAAACATAAAAAATACAATAGATTATTATTTTAATATTTCAAGTATCATAAAAACTAAGATATAAAAAATAAAACGACGTCGTGACAAAGAGTAAAACATCAGTTTAGCCACATGAGATGAGTGTAGACGATAAAAAAAATATTAAAATTTAATAGATATAAGTATATGAGTAATGGATGAAGATTAACATAATTGAAAGATCATGGAGGAAAATAAATAAATTAATTCCATAGAAAAGTGTAAGATGTCACTCTAGCCATGGCAAAAGCAATGAGAAAAATTAAGTATACAGAATGTTAAATTTTGAAATCGTAAATGGAGAATAGAAAATTCGTAGAATTGAGTCTATCTAATGAATGGGAGATGCAGAGTATTTAAATACAAATATGAAAGAGACCATGATATTCTAGATAAATACAAAATAAATAATTAATATATTTAAATTAAGTAATGTTTCTAACCAATGAGGATTTTCTTGGGAATTAAAAAATTCAAAAACACTAGAAAAAGGTATTTGGTCAAAATTGAACTAACTTAGTCAAATTTCGTTTTGCTATATATATATATATATTGTGCTTATTTACCAATTATAAGAGGGGATAATAATATTTACACCCCCTATCGACAAATTTTTTTACACAAATTATTTTTATTTTTTATATAATTATATAAATCATTCCTGACAGCAAAAAAGTAGGTGTAGTTTGTGAAATCACTAGAAAAAATATTATTGTTGCTTACAATTTATTGGTTACGAATTAAAATCGTGGTAAATAGCTATTATTAACCATAGTTAAACAACAATTGATGTAAATACTTAACTTATTCACCATGAAAACGATTTTTTTTTCATGGCTCAAATGTTCTTGCCATGGCTTTTAGCCATGACAAATGCATTAGCCACATTAGTAAAAACTACGATCAACAACTGTTGCGTAGTCGTTGTTATTGATTCTTTACTGCGGCTATTTAGTTTTAACCATGACAATTAGCCGTGGTTAAATGTAATATTTGTTTCATTGGATGTTGATATTTTTTAGGGTGTATTTGTAATTTTCTAAAAAGCAAAGGTGGTTTGTGTAAATTATTTTGACGTTTTTGATGGATGTATGTATAATTATTCAAAAGACATGAGTAGTTTGTGTAGATGAGGTTGAAGTTTCTGACGAGTCTATGTATCATTATCCAGAAAACATGAATGATTTGTATGAATAAAGTAACAGACTATAAGGTAGAATGTGTAAGAGTGTAATTATCACATATAAATGCCCAAACACGATTCAGCTAACACTTGGTTTTTATTTCTCTCCAACCCAATACGCCAAAGAAGAGAGCAAAACTAAGCGTTAGCTGAATATTTGAATTCTTATGTTTATAAAATGAGGGCAACACAGACAACATTCAAGACAACACATGAAAATCAATTACGAATGGAAGATTGAATAAAACAATAAGCACTATGTTTGGATTTATTTTTAAATTGTTTTATTTTATTTTGTAGAGATTAGGAAAGAAAATCAAAAATAAATAAATATGTGTTGGAAATAATGTGTATGTTTGGATTTATTTTTGTATATAACTTAAAATAGTGTAAAATAAGTATTGTATGTTTGATTTTGTTTCTTGGGAGATAAAATTTATCGTTCATTGTCAAATCATGTCTTATACATATATATTTATTTTGTTTGTATGTGGATTCAATTTTATATATTATTGTATTTATATGAAAAATCATTCACAATTTTTTTTTCTTATTTTATAAATAATAATTGTAAATTTAATACATATTTTTATGCACGTTAGTAACGGGGTTAAGAATTTTTTTGGACGTTCTATTCAGATAAATTTTAATAGATTATTTCATTAATAAATTAGTCAAAATTATTTAAATAAGTGTTTATTATAAAGTTTTTTAAAAATTTTAAATTATTCCATACAATTATAGGGCATTTAGAGTAAAATTTATTTAAATGGTTAAAATAATACATTTTTTTAGTGAAAAGGGTGAGAGTTGAAAACAAAGGTAGCCTTTGACTAACATTTAAAAACGTGTCAAAATCAGTAAAAATACACCAAGTCAAGATATTTTGGAAGCAGGCCAAACATTTCCTCTGTTTCAGGCCATTTCGGAGATGGGTCGAAAACAAATCCAAATATAGTGAAGGGGTTTTATTGCCGCCTTCAAAATGTTAAGGCGTTCTTTTTAAACCTTTTTCTTTTGTTGAATTCATGAGAATTTAATTTATGCCTATTTCATTTTTTGTAATTTGACCCCTTTTTAATCATTACTTTTAAAAAAAAATAACATAAAAAACAAATCAAACTTATTGAAGTATGATAACGTACGTATGGTATTTGAAAATTTAAAAGATTTGAATTTATATATTTATTAGAATCATTATTAATATAATGATATATGGTTGATACCTTAATTTGAAAATTAAAATATACTCTAAACAAAAAAAAAAAACAGAAAATATTTTATTGAGGTCAACTAAAATGGAGAAGCAGAAGCCAAATTGAACTAATCCCATAAGATCGACTACATTCATTTAGGCATCTGTCCAACTTGGAAACACTGGTTGTTGACCTTAATTCAGACATGCACAATTCACATTTGGCCGACACCCGTTTAAAATATGTTTCAGCTCAGGGAATGAATGAGATGAATACTGCAGGAAATTGTGTATTATGAAATTGGGGGCAAGAGTTAGATTTTTTATTTTTAAGATAATTATTGCCCCACTCTGGTGCTCACGGAATTGGCAAATTGTGTCCCAAGATACAACGACTTTCTATCTTAAAGTACTAGCATTACAAACTTTGAGAAACGGCAAAGCAAACGATATTTTTAACCTCTCTTGCTAAACTCTACTTGCAGAATGTTTTTATATTTACGAATGCTATGAATAGGTTGAATCGAATAATGAAATGAAATGGGAGGCCTATTTATAGGAGTTGGAAAGGTGTACCGGACGGACATGTCAGAAAATATGTCTTTAAAAGATTATAACCTTTCATCTGAATGGAGGCATCATTTCAGCCAAAAGACATACTATTTCACTCAAATAGACGCATCGTTTCACCCAAAAGGTTTCACCCAATTGACACATTCTTTCAACCAGAAGACACACCAATTCGGTTAATTTAGACACGGTCTAATGATGATTGGACGTTATCAACCATCATCCACTTGTCACGAGCTGTCATGAGCTGTCACGAGTTGGTTATGTGTCGCACATCATAACCAATCACTTGTCACGATTTATTCTTTAATTTATCATTCATTATTTTCCAATATTACCTGTATATTTAAAACATATCTTTTGTATATTAATGATGTCTGTGTCTAATAATTAATGCCCGATTTATTGATATGCATAAATTTAATAATCATCGTTTATATATAAAAAAATATATATATTTTTTTATCTTAATGATGTATATATACAAAATTTTATATTAATTTGTTAATTTATGATAGAAGATTCGAATTGACACGGAGCCGTAAAAATGAAACTGAAATATGAGTCGAGGCCAAACATTGCCTTTTGGTCCTATAGTTGACATTTGTGTGTGTGTGTGTTTAAACATGTAGGAAAATGACAATCAACATAATAATTTTCTTTGAACATGGTAAGAAAAGTCCACTACCATTGTAGACATGATTGAAAAGTAAATTAGATTACTCGATATTTGAGTGAAATTGATCGATGAAAAATTTGTTTGAATTCGATTTGTTAAAGTTAGTGCAAAAATAATAAAATATATTTAAAAAATATTAAATTATTTGAGCCCGATTGAGCTCGATTAGATTAATAATAAAACCAAATTCAAACGTATTTTTTTAAAACTCAACAATAATTCAAATAAATTTAAATGATGATATGCTTGAGTTGACTCGAATCAGTTATAATCCTAATTGCATAATGTCACTTTACTAATGAGTTATATTGCACGGACACTCCAAAAAATCATTCGATGCAGTGTATACAGCTCGGACACGCGTTGTACATGGCATCTGCGTCTCGAAATTATAAAATAGAAAAGAAAAGGACACGGTGTCGGACATGCCCGTTGGTGTGTCCCACACGTTTTGGATTCTTTTTTAATGATTTCAAAAGGTTTTGGGTTGTCTTTAAAAAAAAAAAAGAGTTTTAGGTTAAATAATAAAAAGAAGGAATCAATGTACTTCTCTCGTACTAAAAGTTTTGGGATGAAATTATCAAAAATTTGAGAGATGGACATGATGATTTAAGTAATTTAATGTTTATAAAAAATTTATTACGTACTTTTTCAAATAAATTGATTGTGCGTATTTTTAAAATCATGCATTTTTGGTTAAGAATTTAAATAATAAAGACATGATTATTTTATGTTTTATGTTGATTCCTTTTAAATTATATATTTTAATTTGATGAGAAATTAAAAATATATAATAAAAAATACAGTTATATAGCTGTATCGTGCCACAATTTTTTTTTAAAAAAAATTGTATCGCCCCATTCATATCATATCATATTCGTATTGTCGTATTCGTATTTATACATAATAGCACCGAAGAATGTCCCAATTTCAGTAAAACTACTGTCCAAAGGATGAGCTCGCTGTGACAGCTCCGTCATAATTAACAAGGATAATTATATTTACACTCCCTAACTTATGGTTTATTTATATAAATTATTTCTGTTTTTTGAATAATTACACATACATTCACTAGAATGTAAGCATCGATCATTTACACAAACCACCCCTATTTTTTTAGAAAATTACACTTACACTTCTCAAAAGTACCAATATTATTACACAAATTTCTACCTATATTTTTTTGCTATCAAGAATGATTTCTATGATTATACAAAAGGCAGGAATAATTTATGTAAATAGACTATAGGTAAGAGGTGTAAATATAATTATCCCTTAATAAGGATAATTATCAAGTCAACAAATATTGTTTTCTATAATCAAATTATGAGTCTACTTTCATAAGTATGTTTGTATTAATTTAGATCGATTCTACCTGACTGCTTATTTAATGAAAATGTACAGTTTGTCCAATTCAACGTTGAATTTCTGCGTGACACGCAATCATGAAATTAAATTTAATTAGTCATGCATTAATTAAAGCTTGCCAACAAACTTAAGATTCATTCTCACCCACAACACAGATTGAAATGAACATATATTTTTTGGGCTAAATTCATTTTGACCTCTGTGATATGGGAAAATATCAAAAATCCTCCTATAAAAATTTTAATATCAAAAATCACCCTTATGTTACGAATAATGAATCATACCACCCACTGATCAACCTAAACACATATTTTTTTAGCAATGATTAAAACACCCCTCACATTTAAAATTGTATATTTATATAATATATTATATAAATTTTAATTAAAATATATTTATAAATTATAAAATATCAATGATATATAAAATTAAATATATACTTTATACAATAAAATTATCATTTAGAAAAAAAACCCACCCCCTCCCTCCACCCCCAACCCACGACCGCCTCCCCCCTTCCCCCTCCCCCTTCCCCCACCCCGCAGAGGGGGGCGACGGCGACGGCCGTTGTCGCCGTTGCCTAGATGTCAGGGGCGACGCGGTCAACGCGCGTGCATAACAAAATCTGGCTATAGGGGGTTTTTTGAATTTTGTTTTATAACACAAGGGGTGTAAATAATACTTTAATTTTTACAGGGTTTTTTTTGAATATTTTCTATTTCACAGGGGGGTTCTTGTAATTTTTCCCTATATTTTTTTCTAAGTGAAAGTGATGAATCATTATTTTTTGAGTAAATTGATTATAATTATTAATATCAAATATATATTTAATAATTACCGGCAACTAT
The DNA here is from genome assembly GCA_034509735.1 of Sesamum alatum. Lineage (NCBI taxonomy): Eukaryota > Viridiplantae > Streptophyta > Magnoliopsida > Lamiales > Pedaliaceae > Sesamum > Sesamum alatum. The sequence goes on from JACGWO010000002.1 coordinate 39,749,153, forward strand.
AATAATCATATATTAATCATCAATATCAGATAATATATCTATCTAATCAACACTACTATTAAGTAGAACGACACTTACTATTAAAGTAGAATAACATCTCACGCGTTGTTAGGATTCGACCCCGTGACCTTATAATCATGAGGCCTCAATTTGTCCACGTTGCAAGAGTAGTCAAGACCCTAGATTAATAACCAACACAATCCTTTTCTTCATTTATATATTTTTATTCCAATCTATTTTCATCTTGTTTACTAAATTCTTTTTTATTTTATATTAATATTTTATTTTTAAATCGATCCTAATATGCACTCGAGCGCTCATACATATATTAAATTATTCGTGTAATTTACATACGTGAATATTATTGTGAATTAGAAAGAATAATGCATGTGTACGTGCAATTACTGAAAAAGGAATTAAAAGAATAAGCAAAGGTAAAATTATAATTATTTCACATGATTAAAAATAATATTTACATAAATATCAGTAACTCCTATGATTAAACACAATGTGATACAGTATCTTTTGTCTCTCAAAATTTTAATATCAAATTAACAAATCAAAATTTTCTTTTAATTTTAAATTATATTAACTTTTTCATAACCTTTTAAAATATATTATAACTATTTCCAAAAAAAAAAAAAAAGAAAGAGTATCCAAACACTCCCCTAGGTTTCCTAAAATTTGGCTTTCTTGTTGAATACTAGCCGTCATAACACGTCGTTCCTGTGTACATATAATAAATATTTTTTTTACTTTAAAATATATTATAAATAAGAGTAAAATATATAAACTAACACATCACATTTTTTTTTTTAAAAAAAAAGAAGAAGAAGAAAAGAAAGAAAAAACTAATTTATCAATTAATATAAAATTTGAAAAGTTGAATAAAGTAGTTAGCATATCAGTTGAGGGTTATTTTTAACATTATAAAAAAATGATATGACAGTGTCATTTATTGCCATTTGTGAATAAAAAAAAAATATATAATAATATAGATGTACATTCGCACCCTAAGAAATTTTAGCATTTGAAGGAGAGGGGTAGAGTTGGAATTTAAAGCTAAACTCTTATCTTAGTACGGGCAGCAATTTTAAAGACCCGGGAAAGTGGGAACTCTCAACTGTACGGGCGACGTTCGTAACTGAATTTACTAAACGGTACGTTTGATTCGAGTAAGAGGAAAGGGAAAGTAATGAGGGGAGCAGAAGGAACAAAATAATAGTTTTTCTTCAATTTATTTGATACAATTTGAAGGAGAGTAAATTTTAAATACTTCTCCTTGTTTGATATTAAAAAAATAGATCAAAAAGAAAAAATTAACTTTTATAATTTTAGTGATTAATCATTTCTTTTTATTTTGTATTAAAAAATTAATATTATACTAAAATAATTTTTAGTATATCAAAATTTTGAAAATCTTATTAATAAAAATATTCATGAAACAAGAACAAGAATATATTTTATTAATAAAAGTATTCATCAAAATGAGTATTGTTCATTTATTCTAAATTATTTAATTTAAGCAAAATAAAAATTACTACCAATGCCCTCAAATAAATAAATCTAATTAAACATCAACGCTTTTTGGGAACTCTCTCTACAAGAATCAAAAAAAGTAATATAGAGAAACTAAAATTTACTCTATGTATATAAATAAAAAAAAGAATTACAAAATTATCAAACAGAAACAAGTTAGTCTTAAATCGAAATACACAAATTGAAAAGCAATAACATAAAATATAAAAGCAAGAGGAATTTCGGAAAGAATTATAACATAGTGTTGAGAAAATCACAAAATTGCAAATTTTTCTTTTTGGCTAAGTGAGAACCATGTGGTTTTTTAACTAGTTAAGAGAAGCTAAAAATGGGGATTTGAGGAAATTATTTATTAAACAAGTTAATTTAAATTTTTATTATTAATTTTTTTTATAGGCAAGACAAGTTCAAGCATGGAACTTGATAGGCTAATAGCTATACGTCGGAGTCAAGCCCTGTCAGTCGCTAGGGCTTGATGGGGCCTGGCTCCGCCTCTACCTCCATCTATTCTCAATAACCAAATACCAACTTATTTTTATATATTCATTTTTGCTTTCACTTTTTTTATACACCAACTTTTCGCCCTAACCAAAGAAATTCTAAGATAAATAAATAAAAGTATAAATTATTTTATTAAGTTTTTAAATATATAACAATAATAAATTATAAATGATAAATTTAAAATTAAATTAATTCATAAGTATAAAATTAAAAAAATATATAATGAAAATAAATTTATTTTATTTTATTCACTAAATTTATCTAGAACAACAAGAAAATCTTTTGTATAAAAACAATAAATAGTACACTCATCTAAATTTAAATATAAAATATAAATAAATTATAAGTGGCAAAATATTTTCTTTAAGTACCATTAGATATCAAAATAAGAATTAACTTATATTACAAACTAATTTATTCAAAAACATATGGTGATTCTTCTGCATAAAGATGAACAGTCATACACTTATTTAAATTTAAATAAAAATAAAAATTATTTTATTATATGACAAAATAAAATTCAAAGAGACTATCCAAGTATAGAGATGGCGGAGCGGGTCTAGGATGGGTTTGCCCGGATCTGAGACCCGCCCGAATAGACTCACCCGGCCCGCCTCTCACCCCTCCCCACCCGGCCCAACCTGCCCGCCCCGGAACACTTTAACACACTTACAAAATTGTCGAATTGCATAAGACAAAGTATATACTCAATTAAATTTTTATTATTTTATTAAGTAATATCATTTTTTTTTATTTAAAATGAACTATAAAATACAAATAATATATTCAATTAATTTTTATTCTTTATATTTCTTATCTAGAATTGGATATATGTAAACTTATTTAAGAAATATTTACATATAATACCATAATTCTTTATTAATAATAGATTACATATGAACAATGAATAATAAAAAAAACATATCAAATATGAGGCGTGTTAGATCCAGAACAAAACCCGCCTGCACCGCCAAAACCACTACCAAATTCGCCCCAAATGGGATGGGTCCTGATCGGGGCCCCAATTTTCGAGGACCAAGTGCCATCCCTATCCAAGTATGCACATACGTCTCGCTTACTTGTATAGTTTTTATGTTTCTGTGTTATTATATATAGCTTATTAAATAAAATTGTTTAATTTTTAAATGATGGCATATAACTATTTCATTTTTTAAAATTAAAAACAATAAATATTAAAACGTAGGGTCAAAAGTTAAATTTAAATATAAGTGGTCCTAAATTAAAAGAGAAGGTATGCTAATGGCGTATTCATTATATTCTGCACTAAAGTCACGTCTCAAATGGCAACATTTGCTAGTGGCACTCGACCCATAAAGTTTCTTGGTCAAGTACCCCTCACCCCCACCTTTTCTTTGAAGATTTTTAATTTTTTTAAATCAATTCTTTCGGATTTATTATATTTTCGTATGCTTTTTCTAATAATTATTTTGAATTTTTATTTGTTTAAAATATATACTCTATGTTTTTATGTATTTTTGCTGTAAAATTTTTCCATTATCGTTTCATCTGAATTATTTTTTTTTTTTTAAATGATACATACATGTACATATGTACTATAGTTAACTACTTAATATTAATATGATGAACAATTCAATCGAGAAAAAATATGCTAATTTGGTGATATTGAATATAACAAAACAAAAAAAAAATCTCGTTAATTAGATCAAGATGTTATCGCTTTCACTTGAAAACTTATACAAAATGAAAACACGTCTTTTACTTAAAAACTGAAAATAGAAGTAAAAATGAAGCCAAACGTTTCGTTAGAGTAAAAAAAGTGAGGCCGGAAAAATGGACTAACACCAAGCCAAGTATAACCAAACATAAATTTGTACCCACATGAATTATCAGTCTGCAGTTAATTTCAGTACCTTCAAAGTTGAGGAATTACGAATAACAAATAGGTCGGCTTTGTGGTAAATTTTTGTCTAATTAGCCCCACTAAGCCGGTTTTAAATTTTTAGAATATTTTTAAAACAAAATAGAATTTTAAAAATAATATGACCACAACTTTTTAATTATAAAGATGATATTTTTAATAATTGTACATAAAATTTAAATATGCATGTTTTAGTTTTTGAAACACCAAAAATAACAAAACATTTGTTTTCTTGTATATATTACACTATATTTTGGTAAAGTTTATTATTATATTAATTTAAGTTATATTTAAATTTAATATGTGAGTATTAATATACACATATGTATGGGTAAAAATACATGATAAATTTAAAAATATGTGCAATCTGTGAAAAGGATCGATTTTTTTGATCGAGTTCAAAAACGAAGCAAGTTTCATTTAAACTAGTAGTAGCAGCACACCTTATTTATGTGCTTAAATTTATTTTATATCGAACTTACGAAATTATTTACTTTTATATGATAAATATTTTCTCATTATTGTTTTTTTTATTAATTATAAAAAGAATGTGGTTAAGAAAAAGTTTGCAGGAAAGTTGGAGAGGAGGGTGAAATAATTAATATATAGTTGGAGACAAATTGAAGAGATAAAAACTACAATAAGATGTAGAGAAATAAGAGAGAAAAAAAATGGAACAAACTATTGTCATTTTTAATTTTTAAATTGTAACTACATACATGATTACATAAATATCTCGATTATAAACTGAGTAATACATCAATATTATTTAGAACAATAAATAAATTTAAAATAATTCACATAAAATGAAACAAATATCCACACTTAATAGGGCTAAATAAAGAATATTAGTATTATTTTAAAATATTTTGACAAATTTATAAATACAACCAAACACTCTCCTAGAAAATAAATGTTCGGTCTATATTTTTTGTTACTGTTCTCTACAATTTTCTTTATAGTTTCTTTCTCTATATTCTCTCCTTCCATATTATTTACTTGTCTCTCCCCTCAACTCTTTTTTGGTTCCCTTTTCTATTTTTTTTAATTCAATCATATTATTTCTTATACAATAACTTCTAACTAATAATTATATATTATCATGGTATCATATAAAAGTACATAAATATTTTTAGGTTATGTACATTTTTGCCCCTAAACAATACTTTAGGGTCCCGTTTACTTGACGTGTAGGAATAAATGGGTGATAGAATAAATCTTAAATAAATGTATGATAAAAAAGTTCAATATAATTATAGATAGTTTACTTTACTATATTATTTCAACCGGATGAAGTTGATTCTATTGTTTACTTTATATGATAACTCAATTTCAAATATGAAATAACATGTATGTGCTTAAGATTTATAACATTGCTTTAAAATTCCCAAATTTATGTATACACACTTGTGTAATCATGCCTTTAAGCCGGGGAGGTATACGGTGGCAGCAGGGGGTGGGGCGTTGGGAGTGGTGGGGCCGGCGGGGTAAAGAAGACGAAAAGGATGAGGGGAGGGAAGAAGACCGGGGAGAGGGGAGGGGCGGCGGCAAAGAAGACAAGCGGTGAGGTGGGGGACAAAGAAAACTCAGGGGGGAGGGGGGAAAGAATGGGATAAAATGGTCTTTTTACCTCTTAATTCGATTGGATTGTTTGAGTTGAATAGCTCAATTCACCCATACAATTAATAAGCCCGGACTGACTCATTAAGTCCGACCCCATTTGCTCAATGTAAACAGGACGATAAGTGGCATTCGAACTCTTGAATTAATAACAAGTAATACTTACCTTAGTCACTTAAAATAAATGTTCCAAAGAAATTGCTCCCACATAATAATATTTCCGATGTTTCTAATATAACATTGTTTACCTTAAGTCAACTTTAAATTATAAAATTATTTACCAACTACAAAAAAAATATTTCTTGCTATAATAATTAATAAGTTGAGTAATCTTAAATTTAAAATTAAAAAAATAAATGAGTAGAATATATTACACATAACAAATAATAAACATGAAAAAGTTATACGGTTATTTGAACTGAAATAATTCAGTAACTGACAAACGAGTTTCAATTCCTTAAAAAATGGGTAATTGTATATTTATTAATTTTGATATGTATATTTTTTCTGAAAAAAATAACAAAGATATATTTAATCAAATTCTGCATATTTCTTTCCTGTTCAATTGCTAAAAAAACATAAAAACCAGAGATGTTGTTTGCTTTTATCTCTACTTAATTTAACGTGTTAATAATTTATACAATACATTTTAATGTATTTATTGTACAATTTATTACTAAGTTTTGAATTTTTAAGTATTTTAATTGCTTAAGTAATTAATTACTTTTTTTTATATTACAATCCAACCACATATTTTTCAATGAAGAAAATTTTGAAGTTTCATCTAAAATGTAGAATATCAAACTACCTATGTACACTAAATATATATATATATATATAGTAGACAGTAATTTTATTTAAATATTTGATTCAAGAGAGGGTGTTCGAAAATGCTTAAGATAAGTTGAGAAAAGTATTTTTATTTTACAATTTTTGCTTTTAAATTATTTAATTAAGTTAATTAAAATCAAAAGTTACTAGCAGCTTCCTACTAACTTCTACGATTTTATTGGTAAAATTATAAATATTGAATTATTTTTCTAAAACAGCCCGGATTTTAATTTTTCACTTTTAACTTTTATTTTTAAACACTCTCATTTCTTTACTATTATTTATTCTCAATACAAAAATATAAGATATTGCAAATACCTCTATAGTTTGGGCCCAAAGTGTAATTAATATTTTTATTTAAATACACGCACTGATGCCATAGCCCACAATCAGAAGGAGAAAGCCGTGGCTTCCGTATACAAGAAACAGAGGCATATCACAACAGAAGCTCATCAATTTCTGTGTGTTCTCAGAAGCAATTAAGAGAGAAGCCTTCAATCCACCTAAATCGTGGGAATTGCAGATTGGGGAGAATCGATAATGGCGGCGAAGTTTCTATCACTAGCATGCATAAGGCCGAACGAGAGCGGGAATTTGTCCCCTCGCCCCCACTACCCTTCAATGCCCAAGTATCCGAAGGGCGTCACAGTTTCATCTGATGAGGAAAAATTCATGCAAGGATCGGAGTCCAAGGCGCTTTTCTCGGTCACCGGAATGACGTGTTCCGCCTGCGCCGGCTCGGTGGAGAAGGCCGTCAAACGCCTCCCCGGGATCAAGGAGGCGGTGGTTGATGTCTTGAACAACTGCGCTCAAGTCACGTTTTATCCTGCTTTTGTCAATGTAAGTTAAATATGTATATTTTGTTTTAATTTGTGGTTTCTAGAGTACTGCATGCAGCTTTTGTGTCTGTCTGTTGGTCTTTCTGCTGATCTGATTAATGGAGAATTGGAGAAATGAGATTGGCCGCTGCTATAATTGGTTATGGTGAAATTCATTTAGTTTTGAAGAGATTTTTGCGTTGCTTTACTCTTTTTTCTTTTTTTTTTTTTGAATTATCTCTGTCTAGGTAGCATGCAATCTATACTTGGATTAGAAATTAAGCTTAGTTAGAAGCAATCGGTTGCTGTCACGGGCTCTGCCTGATTACAGCAAAAGCAAGTTTTGTCTACTGAAACTTCACCTTCAAGTTTTGGACCATGGAATTTTCCAGAGTTGAAACTTTGTCTTTATCACTTATGTTTTTAAGTTTCTTTAAATTCCAAAAGGATTTACATTCAAATTTGTGGTTTTCCCCTAATTTGATTTGGTTGTAACTTTAATTCACGTAGCAAGAATTTGTGGAGCCGTAAAGAATCAGCTCCATCCTTCTGTTTTTCTTGATATTCTTTTCTACGGTTCTACCCCTATTTCTCAAAAGTTACTTGTACCCCTATTTCTCAAAAGTATGTCATTCCCAGGAAACATAATTGTATGAATGGATTCCCCGGGGTCTAAAGGGGAGTGTCATACTGGGACTCTTACTTTGAAAAGAAGGAAATAATCAGCTCAAGCTACATGTTTATTTAACTGATGATCACATAAAGTGGAAACAGAAACTAAGTACTTGGGACTACATTTCCCTGAAAACGGTGTGTTTTTGTGTTGCAGAATTAGTATAAATATTCTGTTAGCTGGATCACATACTGAGAGAAAGTCAAATTGTTTACATTATTGGTGTAAGGGTCAGCCCATACTAGATTCTGAGGCTGAGATATGTGGTGGTGTTGCATAACCAACTTTTATAGCATTTACAGGTTAGTCAGAGGACCTTCATAGAGTTTAGGAACAGTTAGTTGTTAATCGTTTTAGGTCATATATTCTCTTTAAATAAACTCTGTTTAAATATATAAAATGATGAAAACTGCAAGTGCGCACCGTACCTGTTTCAAAGCAACTGCAGTTAGCCTGTCATATTATTGATAATCATATGCATCAAAATTGTTATATCAAGAGAATCTAACTGCTGTGCCACAATATACAGGAGGAAACAATCCGCGAGACAATTGAAGATGTTGGGTTCGAAGCCTCATTGATTAAAGAAGAAATGAATGAGAAATCCTCTGGAATATGTAGGATTCGCATAAAAGGAATGACTTGCACTTCTTGTTCAACAACAGTGGAATCTAGTTTGCAATCTTTACCTGGTGTACAAAGAGCACAAGTTGCATTAGCAACTGAAGAAGCTGAAGTCCGTTATGATCCAAAGATCTTGACTTACAACCAGATCTTGCAAGCCATAGAAGATACTGGATTTGAGGCTATTCTCATCAGCACAGGGGAGGATAGGTCCAAAATACATCTTCAGGTTGATGGATTGCACAGAGAAAGTTCCATTAGAATTGTTGGGAATTCTCTTCAAGCATTGCCAGGAGTTCAAGATATGAGCTTTGATCCAGAGCTTAACAAGCTTTCGGTTTCTTACCAACCAGACTTGACGGGACCGAGAAATTTTATCGAAGTTATAGAGTCAACTGGGTCAGGACGTTACAAAGCAAAAATATTTCCTGATGGAGGATCAAGAGGAGCTCATAGAGAGGAGGAAATCAAACAATACCACAAATCCTTCCTCTGGAGTCTGGTTTTCACCATCCCTGTCTTTCTAATGTCCATGATCTTCATGTATATCCCTGGTATCAAGCATGTGCTCGACACTAAGATAGTGAACATGCTTACGATTGGGGAGATTATGAGGTGGATACTGTCCACGCCGGTTCAGTTCATCATTGGTCGACGATTCTATATCGGTGCATACAAAGCATTAAGACATGGCTCAGCCAATATGGATGTCCTGATTGCGCTGGGAACAAATGCTGCTTATTTCTATTCAGTTTACTCAGTGTTGAGGGCCGCCACTTCTCCAAGGTTTGAGTCGACTGATTTTTTTGAAACCAGCTCAATGCTCATTTCTTTTATATTACTGGGGAAGTATCTGGAGGTTTTGGCGAAGGGGAAAACTTCTGAAGCCATAGAGAAGCTCATGGACTTGGCTCCCCAAACAGCAACCCTGTTAACCCTAGACAGTGATGGAAATGTGTTGAATGAGGAAGAAATAGACAGTCGACTAATACAAAAGAATGACATCTTGAAGATCGTCCCTGGTGCAAAAGTAGCTTGTGATGGTTTTGTTATCTGGGGACAAAGTCATGTAAATGAAAGCATGATTACTGGAGAATCGAGGCCAGTTGCAAAAAGGCAAGGTGACATGGTGATTGGAGGGACAGTGAATACAAATGGGGTGCTACACATTCAGGCAACGAAGGTTGGATCAGAGAGTGCTCTTGCTCAAATTGTTCGATTGGTTGAATCAGCACAAATGGCAAAAGCTCCAGTCCAAAAGCTGGCTGATCGCATTTCCAAATTCTTTGTCCCTTTAGTACGTTTTGAACTGCTTCATTCATTCAAGTCTAAGAACCATCTCTTAGCTAAGTTGAAAGTTGCATTCTCCTTTGCACTTTGCAGGTTATATTTCTTTCACTTTCCACTTGGCTTGCCTGGTTTTTAGCCGGAAAGCTAAATGGATATCCTAAATCTTGGATCCCTTCTTCCATGGATAGCTTTCAGCTTGCACTTCAGTTTGGCATTTCTGTCATGGTCATAGCCTGCCCATGTGCACTTGGCCTGGCTACTCCAACAGCAGTTATGGTTGGCACTGGAGTTGGTGCTTCTCAAGGAGTCTTAATTAAAGGCGGCCAGGCATTAGAGAGCACTCATAAGGTAGGAATGCAGTATAATATTTTGTTCTTATCTACAAATGACACTATCTAAGGGTAGCTCTCGTGAAGACATCAATTGTGTGTGTAAAATCTCTTCAATTGGGAAACAAAATACAGTAACTATCTTCATATAACTATTTTCTACTTCTTACAACAGGTGAATTGTATAGTTTTCGACAAGACAGGAACTCTTACAGTTGGAAAGCCAGTGGTTGTCAACACAAGGCTCTTGAAAAATATGGTTCTTAAGGAGTTCTTTGAACTAGTTGCTGCTGCTGAGGTATGTTCCATTTAAATGTCGAGACTTTGTCATTCCTTGATGCTTACATATGGTCATGCAATTGCACTTTTTGCTGCTAAGATCACAATACTTGAGACTCTTTCAATAATGTCAAAAAATAGGAGTCTGCATGTCATATAACTTGTAAACAATACAAATAAACGATTCGTTTTCATTTATAGGTAAACAGTGAGCACCCATTAGCCAAAGCAATTGTTGAGCATGCTAAAAAGTTCAGGCAAGATGAAGAGAGCTCTGTTTGGCCTGAAGCCCTAAACTTTGAATCCATAACTGGCCATGGTGTGAAGGCTGTTGTCCGGAACAAAGAAGTCCTTGTGGGAAATAAGAGCTTAATGGTGGATCACGGTATCAGTATTTCACTTGATGCCGAAGACGTGCTTGCAGAAACTGAAAGCTTGGCTCAAACTGGGATTCTTGTATCCATTGACAAGGAGCTCATTGGCATACTCGCCATCTCTGATCCATTGAAGCCTGGTGCTCGTGAAGTCATTTCCTTTCTCAAGTCTATGAAAGTGAACAGTATAGTAGTGACAGGCGACAACTGGGGGACTGCAAATGCAATTGCCAAGGAAGTCGGAATAGATACTGTCATTGCAGAGGCCAAACCTGATCATAAAGCAGAGAAAGTTAAGGAACTACAGGTAGTAATGTCGATTACTTTAGTAGTTGGCTGATTTTAGAAGCTCTTAGTGTTTACTTCTTTCATATATAACATTTTCATGGCAAATATGTATTAGTTTGTTATTCTCCGGTGCCAACTTTACATGCTCGTGTACAGGCAGCAGGCAATATTGTGGCAATGGTGGGAGACGGCATCAACGACTCGCCTGCCCTCGTAGCTGCAGATGTCGGGCTAGCAATCGGAGCAGGCACCGACATTGCCGTTGAGGCGGCCGATATTGTGCTGATGAAGAGCAATCTGGAGGATGTTATAACCGCCATAGACTTATCAAGAAAAACGTTTTTCAGAATCCGCCTTAACTATCTCTGGGCATTAGGATACAACATCCTTGGCATCCCCATCGCCGCTGGGGCACTTTTCCCTTCTATTCGATTCCGCCTGCCACCGTGGATTGCTGGAGCAGCAATGGCAGCCTCTTCAGTTAGTGTAGTCTGCAGTTCTCTTTTGCTGAAGCATTACAAGAGGCCTAAGCAGCTGGAAACTCTTGAGATCAGAGGTATCACTGTTGTCTAGTTCATTAGTTAGTTTCACTTGCTTAGTGCTGAATCTTGTAAATATGCATTAAAACATCCCTCTTCTTTCTCATCTATGTCTATAATGTTATAATTTTCGCAACGATTAATTTTTAGGTAGACCGGATGCGGTATACTTAACGTTGCGATTGCAGATTGCATTTCAAACCTGGATTTAGTTTCAGAAATGTTAGCAAAGAGTGATGATTTGAACCTTTTGTTGCAGTTTTTCAAAATAGTATGCATTGTTATTTAGTTTAGTATAAAAATAGATAAATAAAAGGTTATTGGTGTCGTTCCTATATGGATGTTATACATTATACTTGTGAATTATTAAACTATACATAGTAATATCAGTGCAGTTATATGCCTTGATTGATTGAACTAAAGTGCACTATAATTAAATGTCTCATAAACTTACTAAGCTAAGCCTCATAAACCTACTTAAGGCAGAGTGACATTTTCCTAATTTGGTGTCCCAAATCCAATGAAATATGAGCATGATCATTAGGTGGGATAATTCCCGACAACCCAATTCAATGTAAGGACTTGTTTGGATGTATGGAGATTGGGGTAGGGCCTTTGTAGTAGATTGATGTATGGACAGGAAGATAGGGTCATTGTAGTAAAGAGGCACACATAAAATAGGTGAAGTCGTACGTTGTCCACCATATGAACAGTGCAGCCACTTTTGAGGAAATGTTTTGAATGATCCCATCCCACGTTCTTCAATTTTAAATGGGCAATCAAACCCGTTTGTTTTGGGTGTTATTCGAATCAAAAGTACATTCAATGTGTATGTATATATATGTATTCTATACTGTTAGGTCAAATATGTGTCAGTGGTAATTAGTCTCAATTTGAAGAAAATATAACTGCAAGGAAGTAGTTTTGTACAACTTTAATAAAAAAAGATAAAGAGTATTTATAGTGTTTCTCTCAACGGGGTAAGAAAGTTCAAAGTACGATTTTATGAGCCAGTTTTAAAATGAAATGGTTGGAAACTACATCTCTTAAAGGAGTCTAGTAAACCACACAGATCAAAAGATCTTTTCGAAGAATTAACTTATAAAGAGTGGTTAACACTCTGATGCTTAAGTTAGTGATGTGTTTGAAAGAATAAAATAAGAAATTATCAATTCTTCTGTGTATCCTAAGATAATTAAAGAACTGGCCTACAAATAAGAGTTAATATTTTGATGTTTAAGTCAGTGATGTGTTTGAAGAAAATATATAACTTACGTAAAGTTGGGCTAGCTGCCTCGCCAACCAGTCGGCAAAAGTTGGGCCAATTAAGCTTTTGGCCTATTAGTGCTGAGTGGATTGGGTCTGACTCCTTACTATAATTTGGATTGAATTTTGTTATTGGGCTTTGAAAACAATAGATACCTCATGTATCATTCATAATAAATCATCTGAATATTAGTTGGATGGTACTATATTACAAAAACTTCAAATCGTTTAACTCTCATTTTAAACTATATCTTTGTGAAAGCAATGATGGGGTTTTAAATTTTTTAACTGCGCAGTTACTTGAAATATTTTTTCCAAATTCTTTCATCCAAATACAACATAAAATATTTATTTTAAAAAAATCCAATGACTTAAAACCAAGGGCATATTACAGCCTACTCCCTTAAGATTTGACATAATTACAAATACTTCATCATTTTTTGGAAATTACAAATATTCCTCACTTCAATGTTCGTCTAACAACGAACCAATTCCGTTAGCCTGCGTTAGGTTTTCCTCCAAATTTTTATGGTGAACTGTCCAAAAATATCATTTTGGATTATAAGTTATAATTTTATATATTTTTTAAAATTTTCTAAAATATTTTTTTGACTAATATTCTCTATGGATTCTTTATTGTACACACTCTTATTCTTTTTTATATTTTTTCAAATAATTTTTAAAATAAATAATTCAACAAGAATAAAATAATACTTTTCACATCTCCGTTTAGACGCAACATAACTATTTTTTATTTGAGGGGTACTTAAATTTTTTCAAACAATAAAAAAAATATTTATAATTATATCAAATTTCAGAAAAATTAACTGTAATTTACCTTAAAAACAAAAAATAAGATGAAAACTAAACAACAATCAAAGTGGGCTTTAATTATTTTTATGGCATGTCAAGAATTATCATAAAAAATTGGCCAATAGAATGCTCCAAAAAGGGGTCCCAACCATACACCAATTACCCAAATTTCAGTCTCTTTCAACACTAAAAAAGATGGAAATAGAATAGGTAGAATGCAGATCCACCTTAGGAAATCTCCAATTATTAATGCTCTTATGTTGGTATCATTTGTGGTCCGACCCTATCAAATTTACACTGACACCCACTACCATTCTACTCCAAAAGTTTCGACCAATAATTCAATTACTTTTTATCTAATATATATATCTTAATTATTTATGTTTATGATTTTTTATACACTAATTGAAAAAGAAATAAAAATGTTGGTGGCCTCCACTCATTATTCCCATAGTTTTCCATTTTGTTAGACAGTTATTTGGTAAAAAAGACAAATGATACTTTATATATATCTCATATTTTAAGTAAAAATATCTTATTTATTTAACATAAATAGGGTGTTATAGATTTTGATTAGGGTCTAGGTTGCAGGTGATCTGGTGATTTGAGTTAGATGGAGTTCAGTGTTCATGTTGAATAGTCAACGGAGATGGGGTTCGATCCTGGTTCTCGAATTGGCTGATCTGCTGACCTGCAAATCGTTAGGTCTACTGAGGCAATCCTCAACTTAAATCCTCCGATGCCTAAATTGGAGTTCGCTTAAGGTTGTAACGATGTCGCAAAGATAAATCTCATAATAACTAATGCATACATTATCAAATGATGGCAACTAGTATTTATAGAGTGCCAATTGTGAGGGGCTATATCGGGCCACGTGTCCTCCTGAGAGCCCTTGAATGATATAGGCATCAAGTTTTCGGGTTGGTCAGGGTTATTAAAAAATGCGTGAATTCTTGTCCTAATATGTAATTTCTTGATCTTTGGGGGGTAAAATTGTCAAGCTAGAGTTTTACACTTTTTAATCCCCATCAAATCCTAACATTGGAAGAAGAATATTAATCATTTTCCATTTTTTATTGTTATTTAAATTGAAATTAAACATTCACCACACGATCATATTGGTTTACACATTTTTTTTCCCTCATCTCCCCATAAATAGAACATTCTCATAACAATAAAAATCCACTAAACTTTCTATTATTTTTTTATCGAAGAATCAATTACATTTTTCTAATATAAGATATTAAATATTGATTAAATACATTGATAATGTATACTGAAACATATATGAAACAACAACAAATCCAATACTATTATAGAAATAAATAAACATCCACACATATATAAAATACAAATTCAGAAACATTATTAAAATTAAAATTTTGGGAACTCGACCTTATCCTTAGATTGAATTGGATGTCTGTGCTAGAATCGCATTTTACGGGTAACTAATTTCTCCCCCAATAGAAAGAGAAGCAATAAATATAGTGTAAACCGAGTCATATACCAATACCACAATTTTTCCCCCACAACAAAAACGGAACAAATTCGACCTACTTTGATTTGAATGCTGCAGTTCTTCTTCCTTCAATCTCGTCAGATATGGCTTATATACAGAAAAAAGGACAGGTGTTGCGGTATAGTACATGGCAATTTTGTAAAACGTACTATAGGGTTATTTATATCTATATTGTATTTATAATCTAGTGAAACTCATTCTCTCTTATAATAAAATTACACAACCGTCATCCTCCCGATGACGTAGGCACATTGCCGAATCTCGTTAAATCCTTGTATCGTTTTACTCTTATGTTCTATAGCATTGATTTCTCAACAAATCACATTCGATTTCTCACTTCCTTTTTACTCAATCATCATGAGAATATTTGTATAAAGAAAATTTAAAGGGTTAATTACACCGTCCTCCACACGAGGTTTGGTGTAATTATACATAAACCTCTTGTGGTTTGAGAAATTATATCGAGTATCCCTAAGGTTTGTTTTCGTATAACAAATAGATCCCTCACTGGGTCAGAATTCGATGAATTTGCTGATATATATTAGCAAAAAGAAACGAATGAAAATTCATATTTTACCGTGATTCACTTATTACAGGTTAAACAAATGTTTTCAAACCAAACTACGCTTGGCATGTGAAGATGTATATATAAGGGTAGTTTGATCAGAAAAATATTTGTTTAACCTGCAATAAGTCAGTAACAGGTCAATTTGGGGTAAATAAATATTTTCATTCAATTCTTTTGCTAATATCAGCAAAATCAGTGAATTTTACTAACGGATAGATCTATTTGATAGACAAAAGCAAACTTTAGGGATGCTAGATGTAATTCTTCAAACTAAAGGGGGTGTACGTATAATTACACCAAACTCCGGGAGAAGACTGTGTAATTATCCCAAATTTAAAAGGACAAAAAAGAAATAACGATATAGTATTCTTGTTGTACACATCGCCCAATTCTTTTTTTTTTTAAATAAATTAATTATAGATACGTAATAATCTAACCATTGATAATTATAACTATTAATATACCACTCATCAAGTCAAATATAAATATCTACTCAATAATTTTTATCAAAGTAGAATAACAACCCACAAATTATTGGCCGCGTCGACATACTTGAGATGTGGACTTTCTCCATTGCTTTGTAGTGCAGAGATTCATCCTTTGAGACACAACAAAGAGTGATGGTGCATATATAATTAATTATTTCTAGATTTGTGGTTTACGTAAAATATATAATTAGACCGATAATTTCTTGTCCAAGTGGTGAGGTTGAGGTCCCACAACCAAGAGGTCGTGGGTTCGAGTACTACGAATGTAGGGAGTTGTTTAAGTTATAAGATGCTTGTATTGCTCATTTGATTGGTGTTGGTAGATGTGGATTAGTTATTATACCGTGTACTGAATTGATGTAGTTATACTGTGCACTGAATATTGTAATAGTGATTGGTCGCTTTAAAAACATTGTTGTACTTTCAAATTAATAGTTCATCGATCATTATCAAATATATATATATATATATATACACAACTAGAAAGATATAAATGTCATTCTTTCATACCCCAAGTATGTACAACTTTTGCTACTATAATATCTCCTTCGACCTTAAACAATTCTCATATACAACTGGTTTAACTAGGGCATCATAGGGCTATGACCGAGGTTTTTCAGATGTGGTTATTACGGTATAGTAGTTCTACTACCAGGAGATATGCATATTCATGTTATTTCGAAACATATTCTATTGAGCGATGTAAACAAGATCTAAAATTGAATTCCGCACATTAGAGTTCATCCGCAACATAAATACAAGTTAAAGATGTTGATAGTTTTTTTTTTTTTTTTTCGCGATAATTGTTTTACACCCCAAAAAAATCTTTATTCTAAGAGGACCGTAGAGGATTTAGGAATTATCTTCAAAATAATATACAAGAATGTACATAAATTCTTTTTTTATTATAATTCAAGAAAAATAAAAACATCATAATCCATCCCTCATCATAGTGTTCCTGATTAGAATCAAGAGCTCAAAATTACCAAAATAAATAAATAAATAAAGAGCTCAAAATTAGAGCTGGTAGTGGGATGGATGTAAAGGCGTGGACGTGAAGAACAAAAACTTTATATTACGTCTACGGAAGAATGATTGTTTGTATGGGATTACTTTAATACCCCCACCAAAATAAAAAGAAAAACTAATAATATAAAGAAAAAAAGATAAAATAATATGTATTTGCCAATAATAAAAAGATGAGATAAATACATCTACACCCTTGATCTATAATCTATTTACACAAACAACTTATGCCTTTTAAAAAATTACATATATACCCAGCAAAAACGTTAACATTATTTACATATACACTTCCCATAAATGCCAACATCATTACATAAACTATCCTGCTTTTTGGTTGGTGGTGATTTTTATAATTACACAAAAGATAAGGACAATTTTAATGTAAATAGATTAAAAATGGGTTAAATGCAGACACTCCTCCAACGTTTGAGGTGTTTGCACTTTGCCCCCCAATCGGTTTTTTTTAAACACTAAACTGCCCAACCATTAACTTTTTAGCACTTTGCCCTTTTTTTTCAACTTTTGAAGGAATAAAACGAGAAAATTCTGGGGGCATGAAGACACGCGCTTAGGTGGGCATCGAGCGGGGTAAATTTATAATTTCACACCCTAATTTGAAAAAAGAAATAGAAAAAAAAAAAACCCGAGAATCAATGCCATCTTCTTGATCCACCATTGTCGACCACCTTCACCTTCAACCACTGCACAACCACCTTCGTCCACCTCCTTCGCCCCCAAGACAGCCCCTGCTCACCTCCTTCACCCCCCCTACCCACCCCCAAATTACCCCCAACACCTTTGTTCCCTAAAAACTGTCGTCACCCCCTATAACCGCTGCACAACCACCTTCGCCCAACTCCTTCGCCCCCAAGACAGTCTCTGCTCACCTCCTTCACCCCCCCTTACCCACCCCCAAATTACCCCCAACACCTTTGTTCCCTAAAAACTATCGTCGCCCCCTATAACCGCTGCACAACCACCTTCGCCCAACCTCTTTCCTCCCTCCTCCCCCCGCCCAAGCTGCTCCCACCACCTTTGTTCCCCAAAATCGTCGATACCTCCTTCATCTACAGTTGCCACCGACTCCTAAGATCGTTGTCCATCACCTTCGCCCCCTACAGCCGCTGCTCACCACTTATGACCTCCTTACATCCGCTACCCACCACCTTCCACCTTCCCCCTCCCCCAAGACCGCGGCCACACTTCTAGAAAAATAGAGTGTGAAATCCACCTACATCTCTTTTGATTTTTCTGATTTTTTTTTTTTTTTAATTATGGTAAGAAATTATAATTTTACCCAGCATTAATCGTCTTTGGGCACCGTGCAGACACGCTTCCGGAATATTCTCATTTTATTTCTCGAAAGTGGATAAAAGGACAAAGTGCTAAAAACCCAAAGGTAGGGAGGTTCAATATTAAAAACTGATTAGAGGGCAAAGTGCAAAACACCTCAAATATTATGAGGTGTCTTCATATAACCCATTAAAAATCAGGGGGTGTAAATAATTATTTCTAAAAGATAAAGCAAAAATATTTCCTGTACCCCAAAAGCTGCCGAATTTGGCAATTTTTCTCTCCACTTTCTTTCTTTTTCCAAAAAGGAAAAGGGTATAAAATTAAATTTTTCATAAAATAAAAATTAATTTTAGAAGCACTCTTCTGACGGAACGTAACTGTCTAATGTGAAGTATATATCAGAACCCATAAAGTACGTAGAGCTGAAAAAAAAACAAATACATAACAACGTTTAACTTTTATATTGATTAAAACATTATTTTTGGATTTTTGGGTTGAGTTCCTTGGCCTTGCTTCTTTCCAAAATTGATCACGAAAACCTAGTGGATGATACAAACCATTCTTTCAAAAAAAAAAAAAAATATTTTCTACCTAATGGAATTTTCCTAAATTATGTATATTCTTTTTCGGATATTCGTATTTCATTGTACGTATTTATTTATTTTTGTATTACCCCCTGGTGTGGGGGGTTGCGTTGAGATTTTGGGAATTTATCCAAATGCCCAAACTCTTTAATTAATCACAAGATCGGTTAAAATTCGCACCTTTTATATTCGGGTTGTATCGATCTGATCTAATTTGAGTCTGAGTATGTGGACTCACGATGATCTGTTCATTTTGAACTCAATGGTTCATGTGATGCACACAGACTTGGCCAGATTTGAGTTCTCGGTATGTATGGACTCATGATGATCATTCTTGAGTCACTGGTTCTCGTAAAATTGTACAACTCGGATACAAATATTAGCCTCTATGCTCCATGAACAATTTTTTAACACTTTATATTCTATTCCTTCTTTTTTTAAACGCACACAACCAAATTTAAACACAACCTTCCGTAGGAGATCTTGAGGCCAAATCATTGGGTTGTCCCCCTAGGGAGCCATCTTATATTCTCTTACAACCTTTATATTGCTCCTCCTACGACCTTGTTGGCTTAAGAATCGAAGGCTATAACCGGAGCCTTTTCAATGTGGTTCTTATGATTTCTTAACTTACAGGTCACATTTCAAGATTCTTAACTTATCTAAACACATTCGAATCTTTTTTTTTTTTATTTAGATTAAATCCCAGCAGACTTACTAAATTCGAACACATATTAACCCTCTCTAGGTATTCCAATGCTGCCGCTTTTCTAAGTGAAAAAAGATGTAATTATTTTATCTTTATGTTGGTTTTTACACAAAATAAAATAATCGGGGGATTGGTGTAAGTGTGTCAAATTATGAAATTGTATTTGGATTATTTTAATACTTATATTTTTATTATCTTGAAATTACTAAAAGTATTTTATTAATTTATTAAAAGAAATAATTGAAAGATGTGTAATCATGAAGGAAATCATCAGTCCAGTGGTGCCATGCAGATTTTCTTGCAGCCTATTATATCCGTCCATGAAGGACAGGACAGATGCCCTGTAATGGCGTCCATCAATCATTCCGTAGTCCGAAAAGCGGGACATCAAATTAATAAATAAATAAATGAAATATAAAGATAATAAAAATATTTTTATTTGAGAACATATAGGAACAAATATTTTTTTAAAGAAAATAGAAAAAACTCATAATAAAAATAAAAACAGGCAAGACTTTAGCATTGGGTTTAATGCAATTTTATTTTCTTATGATATTACAAATGAGTAAATTATCCTCATATAAAAAGAAAATAACAATTAATCTCTTTGTGTTTCTTTAAAATGGAATAATTTACCTCTCTGTCTAGGAAGATAAATTGCTCTATTTTAAAAAACACGGAGAGGTAAATTGATTCATATTAAAAAATATAGGGAGGTAAATTGCTATTTTATTTTTCATGGGAGTAATATGCTCATTTGTGATATCACACAAAGGTTGCTTGCATTTTTTCCCTTTAGCATTCTAAGCTAATTATTGAGAAGGGTGTGATTCTGAGTTCCCATGATTCTTTGGTCTCTAATTAAATGTTTGTAATGGTTGCAAATTAAAATGAACAAGTCCTTCTATTTTATTTTAATTTTTTTTTGGTTGGATTAATGAATTAGTAGACATTATAATTGCACATGTTTAAATAATTAATACTAGGAAAATGGTACCTTGCCATTAATATCAATTATTAGTTCACTTTAAGTTTTTCAACTCTTTCTAAATTATGTTTTATAAAAATACTAATGAATCTAAAATTTATTTAATATAGATCCATCCAAACTCAGACCCATTATGATAGTTATTACACAAATCGAGATCGAATATTTTTATATTAGATCCAAACTGATAGGGTAAATAGATAACTATTATGAGTATTTGTTATCTATGAATTCAGGTAAGTAATACTCACTCATTAACAAGCCTATCATGCAGATATAGCATAATGAAATTAGAACACCAATTTTTATAATTTTGAAACCTTAACTTTACTAGTTTGATTAATTAGGTAATTAACTTCCTAATATATTTTTAAAGATGAACATATTCCCTCCATTTCTATTTTCATCTTCTTTTCCAACTATATAATTAGATGGAAGTCTATGTGTAGTGATTCACTTATCCAACACAATTAGAAAGTTTTACATTCTAATTTCAAACAGCATTAATAGCAAAATACTAAGTTTAAGAGCTTGTTTGGTTCTACATTCCAAAATGACATATTTCTATTTATATTCCTAATATCTTATTATTAAGTTAATATATAACAAAAGAGTTGCTCTTTAAAAAAAAGGGTTAAAAACATTTTGCATCCCTGAACTATGCATTTAGTTGCATTTAAGCCCCTAAAGTATGAAAGGTAATAAAAACCCCCCTTGACAAAATAATTTTGTATTGATAGGACAAAAATGCCCTTCTCACTTATCCTCTATACTTTTCATTTTATTCCTTAAATATATGTTTAATAACTTCCCCAAAATTACTTTTAGTGATTTAAAATTTTACTCAAATTTATTTAAAAATAGTATTTAAAATTTATAGCTTTTTGTTAATTATGTAATAGAAAAAATATTTACAAGCACAATTTATGCATATATATTTTATAAAGTAAATTATTTATATTAAAGAATAATGTAAATATGTGTAAATACATAATGCGGATAATTTTATAAAAGAAGTATGTTATATAACTTATAAATAAGTACACGTACACATAATTAAAATATATCATATTATTATTCAAAAAATTATAGAATATTATAAATTAACTATATCATAAATTTGCATATTTTATAGTGTATATAAATGTTCGATGTAATATTTTTCAATTGTATCGAATTTTTTTTTTTTTTTGAAAGAAGTTCAATATATATAACAATACAAGCAAAAATTACATAACTTTTTGAACAATTATTAAAGAATATAAGGATTGTAAAATTTAGAGAGTTTATAAGATTCTATACTAACTATAAAAATCATAAATTTTGGGTACTATTTATATTAAATATAATTTTTATCATAATTTAAATTATGTTTTAGTGGAATGACTGAAATAGACAAATTTTAGGGGTGTAAATAATAAGGATATTTTCGTCATAAAAAAAATAATCAATATCATGAGGGAGTATTTTATTACATTTATAGTTTATGAGGGTAAATACACTTTGTATATAGTTCAGGAATATAAAGTGTATTTAACCTTAAAAAATGATACAACAGTCATTAAGAGTGTATTTTTAGGGGCGTTGATACTTTGATTTACCATATTTGTATCCAATCCCGAATTGGAAATTCGAAGGGTATTTAGTACGAATTTATTCGAAAATTTGGTATGTAGTTTGGTTTAAATTTTGGGTAACGATAAATTGTACCAAATCGAATACCGATTTTTTAATATATATATATATATATTTATATATAATTTCTTTTTTAAAAAAAAAAGAAAAAAAAAAAAAAACTAGAAGTGTTAGATGTGTCTAACACTTTTAAACATGCCAACACTTTTGACTTTTATCATATGTAATAGGGTTAAATGCAATTTGTCCCCATGTATTATACAAAAAGAGCAATTACCCCCCTTGAAAAAATAACTAGCAATTTACCCCTCTGTGTTATTTAAAATGCAGCAAACAACCCTCTCACAGGGGGTTTTTTGCTCCATTTTTAGGGAATTTTTTGCTCTATTTTTTAAAATACAGAGGGTAAATTACTATTTATTTTTTTATAGGGAATTTTTTGCACATTTTGCATATTACAAGGAGGTAATTGCATTTTTCCCATATGTAATATGTTAGATTTGATTTTGGATATTCCAAGTATAAATTGTAATGATGTAAAGGAGTTATAAGTAAATGATTTATGTGTTGGAATTGTAAAAGTATTTTGGATTTGATTTCATGTGTTGGAATTATAAATGATTTATTTGTCTTTATAAGTTTTTATCATTACAAGTTTTTGACAGGTAATATTTGGAAGTTTAACATGATAGGATTCGTACAACCAAATCAAATCGAATTTTTCCAGTAATTCACCAAACTGAACCGAGACATTTAGTTTAGTATGTCATACCAAAATTTCGATTAGCTGAATTTTCGGTTTGGTTCGGTACGGTATTATCGAACGAACACTTTTAGTGTATTTGGTTGAACTTAAACATTTTATAAAATGTTAATTTTATTTTAAAAATAAATTATTGAAGTATTTGGATAAAATAAGATTGTTGAACCTATAAGATATTAGTAATGGCAATTTTAAAATAACATCATCAAAATTAAAGAAGATTGTTAAGATATTAAATATAAGTTAAGAAGTCCATGCTTTTCTAAAGGATCTTATAAACGGCTAACAACTTATTTTTGGATTTAATGAATTCAATTTTTTAGATAAAAAAATTACCAAATATTTTAAGCTGTTAAACATCTTATAAGATGTTTTCAAAAACTTATAAGGTCATTCAAACACCCTCTTAAAGGGGAGTTTGCAATAGATTTTAGGTGAATTACAAGGACCTTTCCTGAGGTTTGGCATAATTATGGATACCTCCTCATTGTTTCAAAAATTACAAATACCCCCTTTGAGATTTGTCACCATCTAACAAATAACACATTTTCATCCATTTTTATGGGTGAACTGACCAAAACGCCCTTTATGTAAATTGAATTATTTTCAAAAAATTTCTAATTTTTTTTGGAAAAAATTGCGCAGTGGGAGGTTTCTTATGTTTTTTACACAGGTGAGTAATAATGTAATTTGTCTCGGTTGATTTTTCTATAATTAAAAAAAAATCAAGGGCAAAATTGAACATTTCAGGCTCTTGGTTAAAAATTACAAACCTCGGGGATATATTTATAATTTTGAAAATAACGAAGGTGTATTCATAATTATGTCACACCTCAAGTCATTGTAATTCACTCTAGATTTTATTTTATAAGGGAATAAGTTGTAAAAAAAAGTTATAATTTAGCAATAGTAAAAGTCGAGAGTGGTTGAAAATAAAAGTTAAAAGTGGAAAAGAAAAAGAAAAAAGTTGAAGTGGACTGTTAAAAAAAGTTTATTATTTACAATTTTACTAATAAGTTGGAGAAGTTGGTAGGGAGCAGCTAGGGGTGCTCACAGTACGAGTTCGATCTTTTTAAAGTTATTTTTATTGCTATTTATAAAATAATTTTTCCACTTTTAAAATCAAAATCAAATCTGCGCTTTCGAACGATTTGACGGTTTTAATACTTACAATAAAAATACGACATTGAATAATACAAATCAAGAAATAAAACAAGTGTTTGTATTTGGCAAGCAAGAAAGACCAACATTATGCATCATAGACGACCACCAACACTCTCCACAACTTTAAGTAGATTGAAATATAAAAACATATATAGTATTTCAACAAGAAAACATTTAATCCAACAAAGGCGGGATAGGCTTCCCGACGGCAGCGCTTGACGAAGAGACTAAGAGAGAACAGAGATAGAAGCAACGGAAAGAGAGAAAAGAATGAAGAGGGAAAGAGGGAGAGAAAAAAAAAAAAAAAAAAAAAAAAAACAGAGGGGAAAAATGTAAGAAAAAGTGGAGTTCAATTTAAATTTTATAAAAATGAGCTTTGTAATATGGATCTTTAATAATATACGAATTTTGGGCTTATATAATTCGAATATGAAATTTTTTTAAAAAAATAGTTATTCGAATCAAATTATTATATATATAATTTAAAAAATTTATTATGTATTTAGCAGTTTGATTCGATTTTTTTTTTTAGGTTTTTAAGTTTTAAATTAAAATCAAACAAATAGTGCGGTGCAGTTTTACTCTAAATTTAGAATTACGGTTTGGAAAATAAATCATAAAAATTGGTTCGATTCGGTTTGGTTCGGTGGGTTTTGGCGGTTTTATTTATTTATTATCATCACCAAAAACTGTTTATAGCTTTTGGCTTAAATCAACTTAATTTAAATAGTTCAAAAGCAAAAAATTAAAACAAAAGTACTATATTCAATTTATTTTGAGCAATAAATTCATAAATACTTATGTTAATCATCACCCCTAGATTGCGACCCCTTCTTACAAAAGCAGATCAGACTTTTTATTATAATTCTTGTTACATCTTCTGTTTCACTTTATATATACATGTCACATATATAAAGATTACGTCATTAATTTTATTAAAATTTTTTTTTTATACACATAGCATATACATATAAAATATAAAATGAAATACAAAATGGGACAAAAATTGCAACCGAAAATCCAATATGTGTTAAAAATAAAATACTAATGTACCATAAGTTTGATTCAGAGATGGGCTCCAGCCTACTATATATATATATAACTACAAAAGCTTGAAAGTAAAGCATCTACAACTTATGTAACAAAAGTAATTCCTTCATTGTTACTTCCATACACAGAAATATAGAATCGAAGATACAAAGAAGTGAGCAGCTGCTTTTGGATAATTAATGGCGGGAAAGCTGCGCGGATACTCTCCTAAAGGCGGCATGAGCATGAGCGTGACGTCGGATGAAGAGAAATGCATCCAAGGCTCGGAAGCAAAGGCCGTGTTCTCAGTCACCGGAATGACGTGCTCCGCCTGCTCCGCCGCCGTCGAGAAGGCCGTCAAACGCCTCCCCGGAATCAAGGAGGCGGCGGTCGATGTCCTCAACCACCGCGCGCAAGTCGTGTTCTGTCCCGCTTTTGCCAATGTAAGTTAGTTAGTTTCATCGTTGTTGTTTCGTCGCCGCGCACAAGCACAGACCCTCGTGTGTGTGTGTGTTTTGTTGGGGATTGTGTTTGATTTTGAGATTGATCCATGAACTGCACCTCTATTTTTTTTTTTAACTTATATCATTAGTTTCAGGGTTAGGTGAAAAATTGAAAAAATAAGTTATTTTATTTCTACATTTATTAAATTCTAATATTGTTGGTATTTTATGTTTTCTGGAATTCTTAAATGATCCCAAAATTGAAAAAATTCGGCATATTTAATCCCATAAATTTCATCAAACAGAGGATTAAATGTGTTGAGTTTCCTCAAATTTGGGACCATTTTGAAATTTCGTTAAGCAAATGATTAAATGTTTCAAATTTTTTCGATTTTGAAACTACTTTGAAATTCCCGTAAAATAGATGGCTAAATGTATTAACTCCCTATGTGACTCTGAAAGTGTAAATTTGCATACTAGACGTCCAACATCAAGTTCTTCAAGTGATCCTTTAGTGCACTATTTTGGGTAAACTTACCAAAAAATTCTAGTTCAAATCGACCTTTGTCAAATCTAACATTTACATTATCATAAGTGTAATACATTTGTCAATGATTAGTGATTAGTTCGAATGATCAATCATATAACAAATATATTATATTTATTGTGTTTAAATAAAATTATTTCCCAACTCAACTCTCATATCCAATATAAAACTAGCTCGTGGAAAATAAAGTATATAGATAGATAGATAAATTTAGTTAGGTATTGAAATTTGTGGTTGTAGTAGAAGGGATATAAAGTCACATTGAATATTTCTGGCCAAAAATATATGCTTAAATCTTGATTGGAAAAATCATTTAAGGAACATAATTCAATTGGTATTTCTTGGTATTATAATGGAACTTGGGAAAAAGAGTAGTGAACATTATGAACAATACCACTTTATCGTAAAAGCAGATAACGTAAACAATTATAATGATTCCACTTTAACAAAAGTGTTGGCCTTTCATGTAATTAAAGGTGATGTTTGGAGTTCATTACTGCTGTTGTTGGGGCATATGATTCTTTGGCTGCATCTAATTATCGGACATGGATATTGCTCGTGTCTTTATCGTTTATTTTTTTTTATGAAAATTTAGATATGAAACTAAATGTATTGTGCTTTTTAATTTTAAAACTATTTTAAAAACGGTAAAATTCATTTTACTCCTTGTGATATGAAAAATGTCATCTCCTTCCTACCAGCACCAACCTCCATGCTTCGCCGACGGCTCCTTCGCCCCCCACCATTCCCCGCCTCAACCACCCCCCCCCCCCTCATTTTCTTCGCCGATCGTCTTCCCCTCTCTCTCTATATATATTTAAAATATATATTTTATATATTTATATTAAATATTCAAGAATATACATATATGCAAATATATATAATATAAAAGAATTTTACATTTGGTCCATTGGTTTCAATCAAGCTAATCAGGCCGTTGATTATACACAAAATATGAGGAAAAAAAAATCGTATGTTATGTGGATGACACTGAAAATTTCAGGAGTTTTATTGCTTCATTTTTTAAATTACATGGAGGTAAATAAACATTTTCTCATAGATTTTTTTTTAATAATATTGATAACACAGGAAGGTAAATTAGATTTTTTCCATATTTTAAAAATCTCGTAAAGTAAAGGAATTTTGAGTTATTTCAATTTTGAGATATTTTAAAAAATTTATATCAGAAAATTAGAAGTATTGAACCCGGCCCCAACGAGACTGAAAGTGTAATTCCACCAACTTTTCGTGTTTCACAATACGCAGGAAGAAATGATCCGCGAGGCAATTGAGGATGCTGGATTTCAGGCCAGACTGATGACCGAAGAGATAAATGAGAGATACACACAAGTCTGCCAAATTCGTATACAAGGACTCAACTGCATTTCTTGTTCCATGACTCTGGAATACTATTTATCAGCTATGCATGGAGTGCAAAAAGCACTTGTTGCACTGCCTACTGAACTACTCGAAGTCCACTATGATCCGAAAATCTTGTCCTACGACCGGATTCTGGAATACATCGAAGACATTGGATTTGTCGGCATACTCATCAGCAATGGGGACGAAGACCGGTGCAAAGTACACCTCCACGTTGATGGACTACAAACGGAGGGTTCTATGACGGTGGTCGAGACTTCTCTTAGAGCATTGCCGGGAGTTCAAGAAATACACTTTGAGCCGGAGCTGAAGAAACTGTCGATTTCCTACGAACCAGACTTGACGGGGCCGAGAGATTTCATTAGGACTATTGAGGCCTCTGGATTCGGGAACTTCAAGGCTGTCATGTTTCCTGAAAGAAGAGGAAGAGAAGCTCACAGAGAGGAAGAAATCAGACAATACTATAAATCTTTTCTGTGGAGTTTGGTCTTTACCGTTCCTGTTTTCTTGATTTCCATGGTGTTTATGTATATTCCTGGGATCAATCATGGGCTTGACACTAAGGTAGTTAACATGCTTACTGTTGGGGCGATTTTGAGGTGGGCATTGACCACGCCGGTTCAGTTCATTATCGGGCGACGATTCTATGTGGGTGCTTATAAAGCAGTGAGCCGTGGATCGGCAAATATGGATGTCTTGATTGCACTGGGGACAAATGCTGCTTATTTTTATTCGGTTTATTCGGTTTTGAGAGCTGCAACTTCTCCGAGTTTTGAGTCGACTGACTTTTTTGAGACCAGTTCAATGCTCATTTCTTTCATACTACTGGGAAAGTACCTGGAGGTTTTGGCCAAGGGGAAGACTTCTGAAGCCATAGAGAAGCTCATGGACTTGTCTCCTGAGACGGCTACTCTGTTAACCATAGACAGGGAAGGAAATGTGTTGAAGGAGGAAGAAATAGACAGCCAATTAATACAAAGGAACGATGTGATGAAGATTTTACCTGGTGCAAAAGTACCGTGTGATGGATTTGTCACATGGGGTCAAAGTCATGTAAATGAGAGCATGATTACCGGAGAATCCAGGCCGGTGGCAAAAAAGAAGGGCGACAAGGTGATCGGAGGAACCCTGAATGCAAACGGGGTGCTGCATGTTAAGGCAACAAAGGTTGGATCAGAGAGTGCTCTTTCACAAATCGTTAGACTAGTTGAATCAGCACAAATGGCGAAGGCTCCTGTTCAGAAATTTGCTGATCTTGTTTCGAAATTCTTTGTTCCTCTGGTACGTGATGAAAGCTCTATCCTTTTACACTTCTCCATCTGCTGCTAACTGATCGTCTCTTGCTCGTTTCACCATGCAGGTTATAGTTCTTTCAATCTCCACTTGGTTTGCCTGGTTTTCTGCTGGAAAATTGAATGGATATCCTAAATCTTGGATTCCTTCTTCTATGGATGGTTTTGAGCTTGCTCTTCAGTTTGGCATATCCGTCATGGTCATAGCCTGTCCGTGCGCACTTGGCCTGGCTACTCCAACAGCTGTTATGGTTGGCACTGGAGTTGGCGCTTCCCAAGGTGTGCTGATCAAAGGCGGCCAGGCATTAGAAAGCACTCATAAGGTCTGTTTGCGGTATCA
Source organism: Sesamum alatum (assembly GCA_034509735.1). Taxonomy (NCBI): domain Eukaryota; kingdom Viridiplantae; phylum Streptophyta; class Magnoliopsida; order Lamiales; family Pedaliaceae; genus Sesamum; species Sesamum alatum. The sequence goes on from JACGWO010000002.1 coordinate 39,778,608, forward strand.
ACCTTTTCTCATATGGACTTGAAAGAACTGCGTCCAAGACTAACTTTTCCTAACTAGTTTACACCTAGTCTGACAGGTGAACTGCATAGTCTTCGACAAGACGGGCACTCTCACGATGGGGCAGCCAGTGGTGGTCAGCAGCAGGCTCTTGAAAGACATCAGTCTTCAAGAATTCAATTCCCTGGTTGCTGCTGCCGAGGTACTTCATAGTAAATGTTTCTCCACTTTAACTTAGATCCAAAAGGTATATATGTCCGACAATGGTGTTTCTATTATAAGGTGAACAGCGAGCATCCATTGGCCAAGGCAATCATTGAGCATGCTGAAAAGTCTAGGCAAGACGAAGAGAACCCTGTTTGGCCTGAAGCCCGTGACTTTGAGTCCATAACCGGCCATGGTGTGAAGGCGGTCGTTCAAGGCAAAGAAGTCCTTGTGGGAAACAAGAGTCTAATGCTGGATCACAATGTACATGTTCCACTGGATGCTGAAGAGATACTAGCAGAAACCGAAGGGTTCGCTCAAACTGGAATTCTTGTGTCCATTGACAGGGAGCTGCATGGAATTCTTGCTGTATCTGATCCATTAAAGCCTGGCGCTAAAGAAGTCATCTCCATTCTAAAATCTATGAAAATCAATAGTATAATAGCGACAGGCGACAACCAGGGAACTGCAAATGCGATTGCCAAAGAGGTCGGAATATATAATGTCATCGCAGAGGTCAAACCTGAACACAAAGCAGAGAAAGTGAAGCAACTACAGGTAATATGGTCAGCAATTTGGATTATGCATGCTAGTTGCAAGAATTTCCTCCGAACGTCTAGTATCTCTTACTTGTTTCCTGGGCAGGCTGCAGGCAACGTCGTGGCTATGGTGGGAGACGGGATTAATGACTCGCCAGCACTCGTTGCAGCAGACGTTGGGATGGCAATTGGTGCAGGCACAGACATCGCCATTGAGGCAGCTGACATTGTTCTGATGAAGAGCAATTTGGAGGATGTCATAACTGCAATAGACCTCTCTAGGAGAACCTTTTTCAGAATCCGACTAAACTATCTCTGGGCATTAGGGTACAACACCCTTAGCATCCCCCTTGCTGCAGGGGCACTTTTCCCGTCTACTGGATTCCGATTGCCACCATGGGTTGCCGGAGGAGCCATGGCCGCCTCTTCAGTCAGTGTGGTCTGCAGCTCTCTATTACTGAAGAATTACAAGAGACCTAAGGTGCTGGATGCTCTAGAGATAAAGAAGAAAAACCGTGGAGTAGATTGCTAGGACTAACGACTCCACATTAATGCATCGGTATCGTACTAGGAACCATGCTACAAGTATCTGAATTTGTACATTCTGCTATTACTCTTATAACAAGATCCCAACTTTCTACTGCTAAGATCAATCACTAGTTACCTATAAATGCACGATTTTCATTAGACGTGAAACGGTAGGAGGAATTTTAGTCGAAATATTTCATTCTTCATAATTCACAACTCTGATAATATCTGCAGAATTTATCTTTTAACCACAGACAACAGTACATTAAAACTCATAAACATACAAACCGGCAGCCAACGCAGACATTCATGCTATACGAGTACATAAAGCCTGTGATGTAGACTTCGACATTTTCCATATCTTAGGGAGTTACTTCGATTTTTGCTTGACGCTCATTTTTTGCTTGCTTGGACCTTCAGTTCCTTTAGCTTCTCTCTGATTGGGGCCATCATCGAGTGAATTTCATCAAAATAAGGTGCAGTTGCATTCTTCGTGTCCTCAATCCACTTCAAAATTCTTTTGTGGGGGCCTAGAATACGGTCACGCTCCTCCTCATCTGCAAACTGAATCGGTAGGGAATAGGGAACGGTTGAATGTTTGTTGATTAGAGAAGATCAAAAGCATCGTATGGAAAACAATGGCCGCCCTTTTTTTTTTACCTCAAGTTGCATGATTTCACAAACTAAAGCAAGATCTGCAATGGAAGGCTTTGAATTTCCAACCAAAAAAGGCGCATCTCCTTCAAGCCAAAAAGACTCAATCGTTGCAAGAGATGCTGACATGAGTTTTTCCCCTTCAGCTGCTGCTTCCGGGTTCGGAGGCAGGCCGAGTGCTAGTGCAACAGCGGTATTAAAAATATATCCGACTGAAAAGAGGGAATTTGAAGAAAGAGAGCAAGTTAGATAAACGAGCACAATCTAGGCATTATTGTAATCTGATCACATATGCAAATGAACACTAATTAGACGACAAGCTTAAGTGCAAATATTTGGCAAGAATACGTACGTAGTTAAGTACATGATCCATCTTGCTAATGAATCATTTTCTAACAAGCTTCATACTTATCAAGGGAAGTACAAGACTTTGAAGCTTCATTAATCAGTAAGAAACGATGATGTTTTGCTGTACAATCATCAGACAAAAACTTTCCAGATATGCACGTTAATCACCTGAACCACGGCGCAAATTTGAGTGGTGCCAGTCCAGCACCGAGTGGATCTTCGCTCTTTTGTGTACATCAGCTGGATACCTGCGCCATAAAAAGAAAAACAGCTGCAGAATATGAGTTTGATAGATAAACGTATAGCATAAGATATGAACAAAAGGGCAAACTGAACGAATGTGAATACGTAACTGATGCAATCCAATGACTATTCAGAAAGACAGAAGTGAGATATATGATCGTCTGATAGAAATTCAGTGAAAGACTAAAGGTAAAAGCAAAGAGGTCGAAATGTACCAGTGATCAGCAACTCCAGGAAACGCAGCCGCCAGATAAATAAGAATTGCATGGCTGCAGAACGACAAATTTACAAACAGATTACAGAGACATCAGCCAATTCAAACTCTTCTGTGTGAGAAGTCGTGTTAAACATCTTGCAAGAAACACCCACAACGAGCAATCTTGTGGGCTTGAGCTGCTCATTGCTCATCTAAACGCATTCATAATTGGATTTAAAGTGAAATGAGGCCGACTTGATCGCAGCCCCACTATGCTAGGATTGTTTGGCATTAAATTTGTGTAAATTGCCGAACTATGGGACTCCTAAGAATCCTTTATGACATCAAATGAAACTTGAACTTATTCTGTCCTGCAGTATGAGTACTAACTATCTTAAAATTTGTCTGGATTCTTACAAAAGTGACTAACATGTCCATGCTATTGACAATATGTAAAGTGAGGGCTGCTAATAACATGTAATCAATCACAATTCTAATCCTGTACGAATCTCGATCATCGTCGGAGCTAATCTGACCAGTGACTGATATCAACCAAGTTCAAACATTAGCAGACATCCACGAAATTCTAACAGACTACATCAAAATATTACCAGAACCAGGTGGAGAACTGCAGATAATCATACATATATATGGTAGAAAAGAATACAAATTAAAACATTAAAAAAAAAAAAACAAAAACATGCCCTTTATCAAGTCAGCAAGTGGATAGTGCAGGAGTGAAAGAGTACCTCTCAAAAAGCTTGAAATCACCATGAACAATAGCTGGAACTTGTTTCATGGGATTCACTTCTGAAATCAAAACCAGGGCACGAAGAGTAAGAAGAAATCGATTATTCACTACCTTATAAAATACTATCTATCTCGATCAGACAACATCAATACAAAAACTTAGTTTTGACCATAATTAATTATCTGCATTTATTATGTTTGAGTTATGACCAAAATATTTGCCACTGAATTTTAGTTGTAATAAATATTTTGGGCTCCTCGGAGAAATAAGGACCGAGGGGCATCGTGAAGTCGTGGTTAACTAAGTATTCGACGTAATTCTTTACTTTAAACTATGATGATATTTCTTGTAATGAGAAAAAAGCACAGGATCAGTACTTTTTTCTCAAAATCTCAGAAAGTTTGGCACCTGCGAATTCAGGGGAGTGGTGCTGCTTCTTGGAAAGATCGATCTTGACCTCCTCAAATTCGATCCCGTTTGCCCTTCAACAAAACAAGAATCAGACAGACAACAAACACCTAAAAATTCCAACATGACAGAGATGAAAATTGATAGTCCATCATCAAGAAAAACAAACAAGTGATCGAAGAAGAGAAATCCCACTTGCAGAAGATAAGAATTGCCCGTGAAGGCTGGGAAATGCGATCAACATACAGTTTCAGCTCCATTTTCCTTCACTCTTTCACAGAGAGAGAGAGAGAGTCTGTAGATTAAAATACAAAAATCAGTATTTCGTATATGAACATGTATGTGTATGAATGCACGATTAATTAAAATATAGATTTATACGTATATTAATTTCTTGAAATGAAAATACGGTGACGGGAAGTGTAGAGTGTGATGGGATATATATATATATATATATATATATATAGAGAGAGAGAGAGAGAGAGAGAGAGAGAGTGCGGATGTCACTAAGCTATATTGAGGACATTACTTTTTGACTATTTTCTTGCATGATGATGCTGCCGCCGAATCCTGCATTATTGTTATCTAATAATCTAAACAGACCGTCGGAAGAAACGGGGGTGGGCCCTACTCCATACGAGATCTTTTTTTAATTAGTGATAGGAGATTATTGTCTTTATTCTTGCAATCAAATCTGCATTTTCTAACATGAACTTAGGCTACTTTTTGGGTAAATTTATTTAAAAAATGTCAAAAAAAAAAATTGAAATTGGTGTGTTTCCATACCAATTTCGTATTTAAGCAAAAACGGGGTTTGTAACCCCGTCTCTTATAAGGTCTGAGCACTTTAAGAGAGACGGGTAACCCCGTCTCTCTTAAAGTGCGAGAAGGCTGGTCAAAACCAGCCTTCATGCATACGTCCCATCCCCTTTAATGCATGCGTTTGTATAAATATGCAAACGAGTCCGAGATCATTGTTATACTCGGACAAGAAAATATTTTGAGCGTGTGTGGAGAGAAAAATTTTCAGTGTTTGGAGCGGGAGTCGACGGAAATCAATCGGAAAAGATTGCAGTTGCGATTACAGTAAGTTATTTTTTTTTTTTAATTTTACGTTATATAAATTTTATTTTGCTCGTTTTTGTTGTGACGAATTTCTTTTTATATTTTTTTGTGAAGATATGACAGATCAAAACAATATTGATATTGTTATATTTTGGAGGTCAACGAATTGAGTCATATGATTGTGTGGGTATGATCGTCTAGCTTTCCGATTTATGAAAATATGTCGTAGTACTACATTTGTTGAACTAGAGTCGATTTTGTTCGAACAACTTAGCCTCCGTAGGGTTGATTATAAGTTACAAATATATTTTAAGTACACAAGCTGTTGTGGTGGCCGGTGGCGGGAGACGGTGTTGCTGATTAAGACAGATGAAGATGTTCAATTTTTTTTCAGTCCCACTAGTGGAAATTCGTATGTTGATATTTTTGTTGAAACAGAGATGATTTGTGAAAATATCGTACAAGATGACCCATTTGTTGGTGATTGGGGCGCATATATGTTAACACAAGATGCGCCCAACTTGCTAGCAGTTACTGAGGCCATGGACAGGTTTGGGCTAAATGAAGATCGTGCAAGTCCATCCACATACCACTATGACGACAGTGACGATTTAAATGACGACCCTGAAGCAGATAGTTGCTTAAATGATGACTGGATGAACTCAGAACCGGATGAGGTTGAAGAAGATATTCAAGTTGACGAGGATCCTGAAAATAACGAGGAAGTCAGCATTCCAGTTATGTTGGATGTGCTTGGAGGCGGTGGTTTTGAGTCGACAAGTGAACAACAACAAGCAATTGATTTGAACATACTTGTTGCATCTGAACCTCCTTCTCTATATCCTGTTGTTCCATTTTTCACAATGACACATCCCGAGGTGCCTGTTGACTCTATAGATATCCCTACTGGCAAATGGGGGGATTTTTACGACTCAAATTGCGGAGAGTTCGGTGTAGGTATGGTTTTCAAAAGCAATGAGCACTTGATTGCGAGTGTACAGGATTTCTCCGTGCGCTGGGCAAGAAGAGAATACCGCGTGGTTGAGAGCAAACCCAAATTGTGGAAGGTAGCGTGCAAATATGAAGCAGAGACTGGGTGCAGTTGGATGCTACGTGGTATACTGAAGTCTAAAATGGGTTTATTTAGGATTACCCAATATGTTGGGCCGCATACATGCTTAATGAATGAGATTTCTGTTTCTCATCGTAACTTGGGTAAGGGTTTGATTGCGACTCATTTATTGGGTATGGTTCGTCAAGACCTAGGTTACGACATAAAATATGTCCAACAAAGTGTGAAAGATCGCTTTGGCTTTGAAATCACTTATCAGAAGGCTTGACAATCCTTGAAGGCAGCTAGAGAACAGGTATATGGAACGTGGGAAAGCTCGATACAAAAGTTGCCTCGGTTTATGACTGCATTGAAAAAATATAACCCGGGGACTGTTGTGGAGTTCATATAATCGGGCACAGTCCCACGGCCATACGTGATTTTGGTACTCACTACCAACATTGATTGAACGTCGTTCCATTGTGCAATATACTGTTGATGGAACGAAGCCCAATCTGCATCTTGTCGACCCCATCTAGTTATGGAATGTAATCGTCTTTCACTTACTAGTGGATTCGGGGGGATGTCTTGAAGCATTTGAAACTGACGGAGAACCCGTTCTACATGATGCACCTCAACAATTGCATAATGAATCAAGGGGCATCTAATGTTCCATGGCACGCGGCCGACATATACGGGCAATGAACTGACACCCGGATCATTTCCGTCATACGGGTTCCAAATAAACTGCACAATTAAATTGTTTCATTAAATATGATAATCTAGGTTAAACGTGAAAATGTGATGAGCCACTTACCTCATTTTCTTGCATCCTGTCAAACGTAGCCCTGATAACACGCAACGCATTATGTGCAGTGTGCGTCTGGGATATATGCCGAGACCACCTACAAAAATAACAAATACCACATAGAATTAAAATAATAATAAAAAATTGAGATATTTTATGATTAAATGTATAAATGAATTATGTATACCTTGCGGCATATGGCGGGAGAGGTATAACATTTTCGTCATCAATGATGGTTGGACACATCTCTAACACATCATCGAACCGAATAAGTGCTATTGTAGTAATACGGGACCATGCCCATATTTGTAGCAGTTGCATAGCCCCCCCTATGTTTATTTTACCGCGCTGACTCGCCGTACAAAGCTCCCTATACATATATCCCAACACCGCGCTACCCCAATTAGGGGGGCCATCTTCAATGTCCTCCATGTGTTGCAAATACAATAGGGATACACAGTTTCCGGTGGCATCAAGACACTTATTATTTGCTGACTTCTGTGTCAGCATATGCTGACACAGAAGTCAGCATTCTTAAGAGATGGGGTTTGTAACCCCGTCTCTTAAAGAGATGGGGTTACAAACCCCGTTTTCACTTAAATACGAAATTGGTGTGGAAACACACCAATTTCGAAATTTTTTTTTATATTTTTTAAATAAAATTTCCCTACTTTTTGTTTAAAGTTAGGCCCCGTTACTTTGAGGGATGCGATAAAAATGAATAAAATGGGTTGGGAGATTAATTACTCCTACCTCAATTGAAGTTTGACATAATTACAAATATTCTTTTTAATATTTGAAAAATTACAAATACCCTAATTGTAACATCTGTCTAACAACAAGTCCATTCTATTAGCCTCGATTAAGTTTCCATCCAATTTTTGTGGTAGACTGCCCAAAATGTCCTTTTGAATTGTAAACTATAATTTTTTATATTTTTTAAAATATTTTTATGTACTAATATTCTCCATGGATTTTTTATTTACCTACTCTCATACTTTTCTACATTTTTTTGAATTTTTTTTAAATAAAAAATCTAACAAGGGTAAAATAGTATTTTTCACATCATAGGGGTTACATAATGATTTTTCATTTGGGGGTATTTGTAATTTTTTGAACAAACGAGAAGGTATTTATAATTATGTCAAATCTCAAGAGAAGTAGTTGTAGTTCACCCCAAATGGGAATGAAACTAATTTATGACATTGGGTAAATTACAGCTACCTCCCATGAGGTTTGACATAATTACAAATACCTCCTTGTTGTTTGAGAAATTACAAATACCCCCTGAGGTTTATAACCGTCTAACAAATAACCTATTTCCATCGATTTTATGGGTGAACTGACCAAAATGCCCTTATGCACTGAATTATTTTTTTTATTTAATTCTTAAAAAAAAAATTGGACTACAATGCGCAGGGAGAGGCTTCCTAAGGTTTTTACATAGAGGAGCAACAATGCAATTTGCCTCGGCTAATTTTTTTATAATTTTGATAAAAAATTTAAGGGCAAAACGGTCAATTTCAGGCCTTTGGTTAAAAATTACAAACCTCGGGAGGAATTTATAATTTTTCAAATAAAGAGGGGTATTTATAATTATGTCAAACCTCAGAGGAGGTGGTTGTTTACCCTAAGAGGATTTTGCTAATTTTTCAAACAACGACAAAATATTTATAATTATGTCAAATTTTAAGAGAAATACTCGTAATTCACCCAAAACGGGAATGAAACTAATTTATGACATTTAATAGCATGTGTTTATATGAAAGATTATAGGGACTAGTAGTATCTTATGTCTACTTCCTATAAGTTATTGGGATTATATGTACCACAATCTATCATTTTTCAACTTTGCCCTTGCATAATTACATTTTCCAATACCCGTATGAAAGTTATTTCACAAAATAGTTGGTACAAAAGTCATTTGTAATGTAGAAGGTGTTTCGCTAAGCTTACAAGCTCTTTAAAATATTTTATAAAATATTTGAAAGCTATTAATTAATATTATAAAGTATTTGATAATTTTTTAGAAAAATAGTTTATAAGTTCTAAAAATAAAATGTTATGAACTTATAAGATTTTTTAAAAAAAGGTATGGAGTTGCTGATATATTTCTAAGACCTTAACAATTTTTTTCAAATTAATTAATTTGTCAGTACTAACATCTGGCTTAAATGCATTTTTTGTCCTCTATCTTTTTGCATTTTTGACTTTTAGTATTTTATCTTTCTAAAATAGCAAATAAGTTTCGTGACTTTTAAAATTTTTTGTGATTTTAGTTATTTAGTCTCTGGAGTTTGCAAATATTGTCAGAAAAAAGCATGTGCTAATTTGGTATTTTTGTTCCCATTTGTCAATTTCTGCTAGCATGAAAATAAATTTTCGTCCTATATCTTTTGTATTTTGGTGTTTTAGTCCTTTATCTTTTTAAGATAGCAAATATGTCCTATAACTTTTAAATTTTTCGCGATTTTGGTTCATTAAATTGACTAATGAGAACTGAAGCCCCAATTTTTTTTTTAAAAAAAAAAGGCATGTGCGAAGCACTTTTTTTTTTCCGGCAATTTTTGCAGAGTTCGGCGACTGAAGGATCAAAATCATAAAAAACTAAAAGTTACAGGACATATTTGCTACCTTATAAAAATAAAAGACTAAAATGTCAAAATTCAAAAAATACATGATGAAAATTGTATTTAATCCCTAACATCTTATAAGCTCCATAATCTCATGTTATCCAAACACTTGATAAACTTATTTTTAAAATAAAATATAACATCTTAATTAAGCTCTAGAAATATCTTATAAAATGTATGAAATTCAAAAATTGTTTCTAAATAAGTTTATCAAACACCCTATTTCTTCAATAACCATATACATACTTAATTTATGCTTCGGCTATCATCAACTCAAACATAACCCTTGTGTTTGGTTTCGTTTTTGAAATGTTTTGTGGAGATAGAGACAAAAAAATAAAGATAAATAAGTGTGTGTTAGAAATATAGTGTATGTTTGGATTTGTTTTTGGAGTTAATTTTAAATAGTGTAAAAAATATATTGTATGTATTGTGTTGTATATTTGGAGACAAAAAAACACTGTTCATTGTCAAATCATGTATCTTTTATATATTTTTATATATGTATATAGTAATTTTTTATTTTTTTTTATGTATTGTGTTGTATATTATGAGACAAAAAATATTGTTCATTGTCAAATCATGTCTCTTTTATATATTTTTATAAATGTATATATGTATATAATAATATTTAGTTATTTTTAGGTAAATGTATGTATACATGGGAGAACGAACCAAAACACCCAATAAAAGTGTTTTTGGATAATGTTGTGTTTGATTTTGTTTTCTCATTATCTCAGAGACATTTGGAAAATAAAACCAAACAGAGTAAATATCTCCCCTTTTTTTTCTCAGTACTGCACAGCACACAACTCGTATGATACCCCATCTCAATGATACCACACAGCACACAGTTCGTATGATATTCCATCATCAATTATATCACACAGCACACAGCTCGCACGATATATCATATCATCTCCACAGATCAATGACAACACACAACTCGTCATTAATCATATTATCATAAATCATTGCAGTATGCTCCCCCAGTTAGATAAGTCATCTCTGTATCTCATTTCACAATATTACTAGCAATAATTCATCATTCAATTTCATTCAACAATCAAATGTAGTATGACATAATCATTCATCTTACTGTCGTACACCATAAACACATAATAACAATTTTACAGAGCAACCATTTAATCCAGACAAATAACCAATCATTAACAGTCATGTATACCAACAACAAGTATATATATATATATATATAATCTAACTAACTAAACTTACCTCAAACTCAAAAGATCACGTTAATAGAAGGAACTGCTCAGCCCTCTACTTTATCTTCGCGTCTATAATAGGATATAATATGTATAATCAATATATCGAGAATATCGTAAATTCTAGATAAAGTATTAAAATATTCGTACATTTTTCATCAATCTTTTAATATTTCATTTATCTTCGTTTCATTTTTTTCTAAACAACTAGACGTTCTAGACGTTCTATATATATATATATATATATAATTTATACATTAACTCATAAGACTTTATTTTATCAAACCCCTCATATTTTTTATAACCACCCTTCTCTAGAACATCCCTAAATGAAATTATTACAAAATTTCATATTCCTTTTTAATAAATACAATATTTCTCAAATATGATTTTCTAATATTTCTTACACATAAATTTTTGCTATTCCTATTAATGTATGTCAATTCTTCACTATTATAATAATTAATTAAGTACCAATATGTATAATTATGTATTTGTTAATAAACCCAATTAGTTTGAGTAAATCAATTATAACAACAACTAAATCTAATAGATTCAATAATTTTAATTTATTGGCTATAATATCCCCGTTTCATTTAAATATTTACCCGATCACTAATTTGTATAAGTATTCAAATTCATTAAATTTTCCAGTAAAACATTAAATCGGATAGTATAAATCATATTTAAGAAATGCACTAATCAAATAACATAATTATATAATTTAATAATAATTAAAATACAACTTACCTTAATCGCCAAGAGGGTCCATGTGTGTTTTTATGTGTTGTGTGTATAAAAAGGATGGTTGTTGCGCATCCATTATTATCCCAACACTTTTCTTTTCTTTTCTAATTTTGTTATTTTTTTTTAAAAAATACTAATTACGTCCCTCTCAATTTTTTTAATTAATATAATTAGCTTTAAAATATTTTATAAAGCTTCAATTAACTCCGTTCAAGTTTTAATATGATCAAAATTTAATATATAATTTATTTATTAATTAATTAAATTTCTTAAATAATTATCAATTAATCTCATAATTATGTATAAAAATCTATGAATGTTACAAAAACACCTTTACTTGAATAGAAAATTTTGAAGAATTTCTTATACTATGATTGGGAGGAAGGATTTGGATTCAAATAAATAATCTGGAGAAAAGATTTCAAATCCCCCGTATTTAAAGTATTTGAAATCTATTGTAATACTACAACATACAATTGAGAAAAAAAACAAAAAAAAAAAGCTCAAGGATTTGAAATCCTTCGTAATATGCAATTAGGCAATCAAGTTTAAAGGATTTATTATTAAGAATTTATTAAAAATTTATCCACAATTAGAGATAATTATACGATCGGATCAATCTTATGATAAGTCGATGAGATGGATATCGATCGAGCGTATCTTATCATCCGTTGATAAGATAATAAAGTCAAAAAAAGAGTTTGAAAGGTGTTACAAGTCTTTGTGACTCCACTATAAATAGAAAACCTACAAACTCAAGTGAGATGCATTAGTTGTTACATTCCCTCAGTCATATAGAAAACATAGAATATTCTACATCTCAAAATACTATAGTTGTCTAGTAGATAACTACCAAAATAATTCGAAAAGTTTAGAGTGTGGACGTTGAAACAGATAGTGGTTGCCTTCTCTTGACGGACGAAGAATTACTGGATCGAAGAGGTGATTAGATCCACTCATGATACAAGGCATCGCTAAAGAGGAAGTAAATTCATAATTTAGGCCATACAAAATCCACGCGGGTTTGTATTCCGCTGCCACGTTAATTTATTTAATGTGCATATTCTGTCGAAACTAGCCTACAGTGATATTAGAGCCAAGGTAAATTTCAATCTCAAAGTGTGCACATTAAACATATTAATGTGAGCAAAGGAATACTCATCTTGTGGATTTTGTATGGCTTGAATCACGAATGGACTTTCTCTTTAAATATGTCTTGTATCATGAACGGATCTAGCCTCTAAGACTAGATCTAACGTCTGCAATGGATCTAATCACTTCTTCGATCCAATGATTCTTCATCCGTCAAGAGAAGGCAACCAATGTCATCTTATTCAACGTCCATACTCTAAAACCCCGAACTTATTTGGTGGTTCCCCATGTAATAGCTAATAGTATTTTAAAATGTTGGATATTCTATATTTTTTATATGGCTAAAGGAATGTAACAGTATCAGCTGAGTTTATGCGTATTTTATTTATAGTAATGCCACAGAGACTTGTACATAACCCATTTCAAACTCTTTTTTTTTTAACTATATCATTTTATCAACTAATGATAAGATATAATCAATCATTATCCATCTCATCAACTTAAAATAAGATTGATCGAATCATATAATTATGTGTAACTGTGGACATATATTCAACAAGATTTAAAGTCCACATTTTTAAATCCGTCAATTAAAAAATACATTCCCAGAGACATATGTGAAATTACTTAAAATAAAAAATAAAAGATTAGTGACAAAATAATCATGTGAAAATTTCAATATTGTTGCTAATTATAAATGTTTGATGACGAGAATGTTTATTTTGCTACAATAATGAATTTCATGATTTTAATAATTACTATTATTTTCTAAAAATTACTATTAACACAAATTAGTGAAACAAACATGTGCATAATATTGTCGCTAAATACAATTAATAACTCATCTATAGTGACGACCTAGTGATAATAAATAATAGTTGTCACTAATTTGTCACTATAGATATGTCACTAATTGTATTTAGTAAAAACTTTATACACATTCTTTATCACTAATAATTATATAATGATAAGATAAAAATTGTTGTCACTATATATATATTTTAGTGATAACGTTAAAATTGTCACTCGATAATATATCACTAATATCATATTTTCTTGTAGTGAATATTTTAGAGGCGGAGTTTGGATTAGTTTCAGGCCAACATAAATTATTTTTTGATATTATTAAACTTATCTATATATATATATATATTCCATTCTTTTGTTAGATGTAGCACACCAATTTTTTTCTAATAATTCTGATTGATTTCCCCATTAAATACCTTGTTGTTTTTAAACATCTACAACGGAATAAAATTTCTAGCAATCGAGTTCCGTACAATTTTATTTCAAGTATCATATTCCATTCCCGACAAATAAACGGGCCCTCGGAGTCTAAACTGATTTCTCCAGACAAATTGGGCCAATGCGACAAGTCCTATTCAAAATTGTTCAGAAGATTTATATGAACACAGCTCATATAACAGTGTTATAGGCTAAACCAGACTATGAGGTGTTTGGCTAAACTTTTTTAAAATAACTTATAAGCTCTTACATTTTATAAAATGTTTTAGGAGCTTAAAAGATGTTGGATCTCATTTCAAAAATAAACCCTAAAGTATTTGGATAAAATAAGGTGTTATAACTTATAAAATGTTTTTACATCTTATAAAATGTTAGGGTGTTTGGCATAATAAGATCTTTTTATTGTAAAATGACCAAAAAGGATATGTTACTATTACAATCAAATAAGTTGTCATTTTTTGACATATTTTATATTTTAATATTTTAAAAATACTTTGATAAGTAGTACACATTAGTTTAACTTCTAATAAAAATCTATTAGATATTTTTTTTAAAAAAAAAAAAGAAAATGATGATAATTATTACCTAATATTTTGAATAAAAATAATATATATGTATATTAATGTTAGTCAAATGTTGAAATTGATATATAATTGATATTATCTTTGTTAACGAAATGACTATTTTCCAGTTGTATATTTTCTAATGATGTTAATTTATATTTTTTTCGTAAATATAATATTAATAGCAATCTTATTTTTATTTCATAAATAATAATTTATTAAGTAATGAAACAATTTTTCCTTTTCATTTGAAAAAAAAATTAAATACCAATAAAATACTTTTAAATCTTAAGAGAGAGAAAGTATATTTGTGTATGTGAGGGTGTGTGTGTAGAGAGAGAGAAATAGGGTGAGTGAGTGAGAGAGAGAGAGAGAGAGAGAGCATGTGTGTGTGTGAATGAGGGTATTATCGTCTAATTACACATTAATTTTATAGAGCTTATAAGATCTTAAGAAAAAAATTGGAGGGGGTTAACTTTTTTCTAACGAGCTTATAAGATCCAAAACATCTTATTTTAAGATCTTATAAGCTCTTTAAATAAAAATTTGTCAAACAATTTTTTAGAACTTATAATCTCTCAAACATCTTATAAGATGTTTTGAGAAGTTTATAAGCTTAGCCAAACACCCTCTATATCACTCTTAGAAAAGTTGGGCCACAGCCCATTACCAAATTTATTGGGCCATCTATTAACACATCGACAGTGTATCTTGTTTTGGGCCTTCGCCCACTACGAACTGCTTTGAATTCGTTATTCTTGTTGTCATACCAAACCAGCATGCATGACTTTGACTTACATCGCGTATGGCTAAACTTATTTAAAATATCTTATAATTTCATATATCGTACAAGATGACTTTTAGAAGTTATAAAATATTAAATTTTATTTTAAAGGTAAGCTCATGAAGTGTTTAAGAATATTAAGTTTATAATATGTTAGTGATGCGTACCGAAATTCAGCAGCACCACAAAAATCGAGGGATTTTTAGGAAAATCCCAAGATTGGGGGGACTGGCCCGCAAGGAAGTGTTAGCACTCCGATGGTTAAGTTAGTAAAGTATACAAATGAAATGAAACTTGAAAAACGAGTGAGAATAATGGTGAGATTCAAGTGTGTGATGTAATAATTCGTGTGATATATGAAAAATAGACTCAAAGCAACTTTGGAACCAAGAATGAATGAGAGTACAAGTGTAGAAGTTGCAAAAGTGAGTTGATGTTACCAAATGACTGCGCAATGCCTCTATTTATTGGTTTGTACAGACTAAAAATCGGAGTTTGGTTTAAGAAAGTCCTATGCCATTCAAAAGCTCTTTGAGTCAGCTAACTCCTCGAAAATTTTGTGTATAATTTGGACTGGATATGACTGAGATACGCCAGGTAGATCAAGTCTTGCCAAGTTTGCCTGAAAATCGGGGAAGCTGGTACAGTCAACTTCCTAGCTGATTTGTCGTCAATCCACTAGGATCCAACTGCAGATATTTTAAAGTAATGTGTATTAATGTGTTGGCGAGTCATAGAATGTGTCCGTCCAGCTGTACGATAACGTGTCCCGCTAGAACGAGCTTGCTTCTTGGGCCTGTCAGTTCAGTAAAATCAACAGGGTAAGACTATGGACTTTTATCTTCCAGTTGGTGGGTTGTCCTGCTGATGGCCCATTGGGCTACTCCTCCTATGGGCTTGTTGAACTTGGGTCCAAGGAGGATTCATGGGGGCATCAATTAGTATTGACAAATTTATAATTAATTTAAAGTAATTTGTTAAGATCTTATAATAAGTTAGCAACTCCTTACTTTAAAAAAAAAAAAAAAAAGATTTTATAAGCTCTTCACATCTTATTTTAGAACTTATAAACTCTACTAAATAATTTATAACATTTTATAAGCTTCTCAAATATTTTATAAAATATTTTTAAAAATTATAAGCTCACCCAATCACCCTCTTAGTCGACAGTCTACTAAATTTTGAAGTGAAACGGGTACATAACTCAAATATTAAAGGATAAGTTCTGCGCAAAGAACAAATAAGCTTCAAAATAATATGGGGAGGATCCAAAGCGGGCTTGGCCGAACCAGAAACCTGACCTAACCCAGCTTAACCCTGGACTTGCCCCTCCTCAATCTGCCTCTAGTATAGTTGTACCTAAAATCTGTCTCGTCTGTTGAATAAAATAGAATATGGAATACAATTTGCCACAAAAGATTTAATTCGATAGCCGACCTGAAATTTTGATGGAAAAGTTGATTAGTTGAAAATATAGTATGAAATATCCATTATCTAGCCATAAATTTTTATATATTATCTCATTCTAAAATAATATCAAATGCACTTTTATTTATTTTTAATACTTCTATACGAATTGAAAAAGTATTACTAAATATTCATCTTCTCGAACCATTAATTTAACTCTCTTTTACTGTATGGGATTGGGCTGGATTAATTGATTTGTCCTATTTAATCTCATATTTAATTTCATATTACTAAGCTAATAATTACTACAGAACAAAAATAGCAATTCTAGATTATGTTGGATTACTTATTCCAGTAATTGATTTATTTCGTATCTATACTAATTTATCTTATTAATATAAAAAGAAAACCTCTTCACACTCACAAACAATGATTAATGACTGTACCATTTTTTTTGGGAAGCCAAAAATGTCTTTCAACTAATAATATAACTAATTTATTTAACTTCCAAATTTACATTAATTGGTAAATTCTTTTCTTTCCTATTCTTTTAATGTGATGTATTGATTTATATCTTGCTCTTATTTATATTAATACATTTTAAAGCACAGAAGAATATTTATTATGTGCACGCAGGGATGACGTGCCACAACGGCTAGTACTAATCTAAAAGAAAAGTTCTTTATTATCACAAATGATAGTTTGTGACACCACCCCCACCATTTTTGTGTTGTGTCAAATACCCTTAAATTGTTTTTTATTTTATTTTTATTTATAATATATTTTAAAGTATGATATATTATTATTATATGCATACAGAAACGACGTGTCATACCGACTAATAAAATAAAACAAAAATACACTTTTCTACCTCACAAAATGATGGTAATTTAAACTACTCAGTCACATGATCAAAGGGGTTTGCGATAGCTTATGTTTTGATGTGGAATAGTTACGAAAAAAAATTATAAATTAATCAATGCCGAAAGTCGAGAATATTTAAAAATAAAAATAAAAAATAAACAAAAGAAGTTTGAGTGTTTGAAAAGATTAACTTATTATTTATAATTTTATCAATAAATTATAGAAGTTGGGATAAAACTACTTATATCATTTAATTTGAATCAACTTAATTTAAATATCTAAATTATAAAATAAAAAATATTATTTTTAATTTATTTTGAATAAGAGTGCTTATTTTGAGGAATTAAAATGGGATGCCTGGAAAGGGGAGCGAATGGGCGGGTGGGCCCCCACGTGACAGGGCTCTCTTGTGAATGAACAGAAGATGAGGGCCACATTTATGAAGAATGCAACCCATTCCTCACCACTTCCCACTTCCCACTTCCCACTTCCCACTTCCCATCACAACATTCATTAAAGCTATGTCAAACTTCGAAGCCTCACCCTTCCACACTACTACCTGTCCCGATATTTTTACCACTCCTAAATTATTTATCCTACATCAATTACTTCTTAAAGTATTAAAATCTTAAAAAAACACTCTGACCTTCTAATAATTTTAATTTTGAAGTCTAAAAAGTCCATTTTATCCTTACTAGAAATTAATTTATGAAAGAAAAAATTAAAAGAATTTTTAAAATACCAAAATCACTTTTTTTTTTAAGTTTTATCTAATTTTATTTTCACTTTTTCATCGAGCTCTTTTTATTTTTATAATTCTAAAGTATTTGGAACTCATCTTATTTTAATTTTACTTATTTGTCAAAGATGAACTCCAAATACTTTAGAATTATAAAAATAAAAAGAGCTTGAACAAGTGAAAATAAAATTAGATAAACTTAAAAAAGAGTGGTTTTGGAATTTCAAAAATCCCTTTAATTTTTTTTCATAAATCAATTTTTAGTAGGGGTAAAATGGACTTTTTGAACTTCAAAATTAAAGGTGTTAAAAGGCCAGGGAGGTTTTCGAAGATTTTAATACTTTAGGGAGATAATTGATGTAGGGTGGATATTTCAGGGGTGGTAATTGTATTTAACCCTATTTTTCTACTTTTTATGTTACTGCCCCCACTAAATTTCACTTAATCCTCCCCCCCACCCACCCACCCGGTAAAATTATTTAAAAATGTAAGAAAAAGAATATTTTTGAAAATGGGTTGGTTTGGAAAAGTTACAAAAATAGGCGAAGAAGCAACTTGAAATCCCGTCTTTGTGTATTTTAAAAAAAAAATTAACATGCATCAAACACGGGACTTCATGTCCCGTCTTTGGTGAAAAATGAAGAACACGGGGTTTAAGACCCTGAAAAGTGAAGAAGACGAGGTTTTAGACCCCATGTTCTGACTTTATGCTTTGAGGGGATGCATGCATGCGTTCCGTGAACGATGGGACCCATGCATGCATCCCGTCCCCAATTTTTGAAAAAGTTGGCCGATTTTTTTTGTATAAATACAACCTTCATTTTCAGTTTTGTGTTCTTCGTGTCAAAACAGAAAATTTTCATCTATATCAGGCGAACATTTGTTTGAAATTTTAGTAGAGAAAGCCGACTGTGCGAGGATATCAATTGAAAACTTTTCCGATCGAGAGTATAGTAAGTGTTCTGAACTTCCTAAAATTGTATGTTATATAAGTTTTTGCTCGTTTCGTAGTGACGAATTTGTATATTTTTTATGAAAATATGGCAGATCAAAACAATATTGATATTGTTATATTTTTTGGAGGTCAACGAATTAAGTTATATGATTGTGTGGATTATGATCTTCTTGCAGTCGGATTTATGAACATATGTCGTAGTACTACATTGTTGAACTGGAGTTGATTTTTTTTTAAGAACTTGGCCTCCGTAGGGTTGAATATAAGTTACAAATATATTTTAAATACACAAGATGTAATGATGGTCAATGGCTGGAAACGGTGTTTCCTATTAAAATAGATCAAGATTTGCAGTTTTTTTTCCAGTTCGGCGAATGAAAATGCATTTAGTGAAGCAGAGAAAGTATGTGAAAATATCGTACCAGATGGCCCTTTCGTTAGTGAATGGGGTACATATATGTCTATGTTAAACACAAGATATACCTAACTTGCCAACAGTAACTCAAGCGATGGGCAGGGTTGGGCTCAATGAAGATTATGTAGGTCCATCTACATACCACCAAGACGATAGTGATGATCTGAATTATGACCCCGAAGCAGATAGTTTCTTAGATAATGATGCACTGGACTCAGAACTGGATGAGGTTGAAGTAGATGGTCAAGCTGATGAGGATCCTGAAAATGATGGTGAAGTCAGCAGTCCAGTTATGTTGGATGTGCTTGGAGGCGATGTTAATGAGTCGACAGGTCAACAACAACAACAACAACAATTGATTTGAACATGCCTACCACATCTGAACCACTTCTATATCATGTTATTCCATTTTTCAATATGACACATGCAGAGGTACTTGTTGACTCAGTAGATATCCCAATTAGGGATTGGGGGAATTTTTACGACTCAAATTGTGGAGAGCTCGCAGGTGGAATGGTTTTCAAAAGTAAAGACCATTTGATTGCAAGTGTACAAGATTTCCCAGTATGATGGACTAGACGTGAATACCGTGTGGTCCAAAGCAAACTAAAATCATGGAAGGTTGCATGCAAATATGATGCAGAGAGTGGGTGCAATTGGATGCTATGAGGAATATTCAAGTCCAACATGGGTTTATTTAAGATTACCAAGTATGTGGGACCGCATACATGCCTGATGAATGAGATTTCTATTGATCGTCGTAACTTGGATAAGGTTATGATTGCAATCCGTTTGCTCGGTAAGGTTCGTCAAGACCCAGCATATGACATCAAATATGTGTAGAATGTAAAAGATCAATTTGGGTTAGAAATCAATTACCATAAAGCTTGGCAGGCTTTAAAGGCTGCTAGAGAACATGTATATGGAACGTGGGAAAGCTCAGTACAGAAGTTGCCTCGGTTTATGGCTGCATTGTAAAAATGGAACCCGTCTATTGATTGTATGTAAGCATCTTTCGCTTTGTAATAGATTCGTGGGAATATCTTGTACCATATCAAACCGTCGGAGAACCTGATCTGGGTGATGCACCTCGTCAATTGCATAATGAGTCAACGGGCATCTTATATTCCACGGCAGTCGATAACTATATAGGGGTAATAAACTAACATCTGGCGCATTCCGATCATACGTTGACCAAATAAATTGTATCGTTAGACCACTTGATTACATACATGAATCTATACTAAAGAAACTAACAAATTATATGTAATGACTTAAAAACCTACATACCTCATTTTCTCTCATCCTGTCAAATGTAGCTCTGATAATACGCAGAGCATTATGTGCCGTATGTGTCCAGGATATATGAGGAGCCCACCTAAAAAAAATCACAAATACCACATGAAATTGAAAATAAAAAAAAATGGGTTTTATTTTACTATGATATGTGTAAAAGAATTATGCATACCGTGCGGCATATGAAGCGAGAGGTGGAATATTTTTCGTCATCAATTATTATTGGGCATATCTCTGACACATCGTTGGATCGAATCGAGACTATAGTTGTAATACGAGACCATGCTCATATTTGTAACAACTGCATAACCCTCACCTATAGTTATTTTGCTTCGCTGCGATGCATTACACAGCTCCATGTACATATAACCAACACTGCTACACCCTGATTTGAGGTAATACCTTCTTGTATGTCCTCATGTGTTGTAAATACAACAATGACACACAATTACCCGTGGCATCGAGACACAACACCCCACCAAGACTGCACAAAGCACATACACGTGCCTCTTGCAATGCTTCCTCCAATGGGTTGTCATTGTCACAGGTGTTAACCAACAACCAGTCATGCAAGACAAGTAGTTTTATCTAGGAGTCCTTAAATGCATCCTCATGGGGAAAAAAGCCCCGACAACTCAAATATTGTTGCCATTGTTGAATCGTACGCCGTATATCTACTCCAGTCGATGTCCTGGAGTGTAACAGTCGCCTCTCCTATCGGAAAGTGAAAAGTATGAGTTTCGGGCTACCATCTCTCCACTAACGTGGTAATGAGGTGTTGGTCCATCTCAATATGACCACACCGCAAAACTCCTAGAAACCCCATGTTATGCAACACTTGTAAAACTTGAGGATGACGTTGGACCAATTGAAGATTTCAAAAAAAATAATAATAATATCGTCACGCCATACAATTAAAATTGTGTCCTTGTTTTGAACACATCTTCAGAACGATGATTTCTCTGATCATACAATACATTTCTATCACGAGGACCAAAACTCGCCATAATATAAATACAAAATACAACATCGAAAAATTCAACAATATGTGAATTTTTATACGAACTGTCCAAATTTTTTGGGTTGAATGGACTGTTACATTGGTTGATCTTTTCTATAGCTCAGTTTATAGAGCTCGGTTGAGCTCAATGAACTTTTCTGAGGACAAAGTTCATGGGGTCCAAGGGGACCTCGTGAATCCTGCCATGCATGTTGTGACGCATGCATGCTTCATATCCCTTTTTTTTTTTTTTTTTATTCTCGCAGAATACGGAATTTCGCATCCTGTCTTCTCTATTATTTTTTTTTAAAAGATCTAACAGAAGACGGGATGTGGAATCCCGTCTTCAATGAATAAATATTTTTTCAAGTCCCGTCTCTGCCCCTTTCACTAACCACTCTATTTTTTATTTTTTTTTACATTTTTAAAATAATTTTGCCCACCCACCCCAACACCCCTCTTTTTCGAATGAATTTTTTGTTGTAAATCATATTGAGTGAATTACAATGACTTCCCTTAAGGTTTGACATAATTATGAATACTCTATCATTGTTTCAAAAATTATAAAAGTTCCCGTGAGGTCTGCAATTTTTAACCAAGGGCATGAAATGGTTCATTTTGCCCTTATTTTTTTTTTTTTAGAAAAATTGTAGAAAAATCAGTCGAGGCAAATTACATTATTGCTCATATGCGTAAAAAACGTAAGAACCTCTCCCTGTGCATTTTTGTCCAAAAAAAATGTAGAAAATTTTTAAAAATAATTCAATTTGCATAAGGGCATTTTGGTCAGTATATCCATAAAAATGTTTGGAAATGGGTTATTTATTAGATGGTAACAAAACTCAGGGGGGTATTTATAATTTTTGAAACAATGAGAGGATATCAGTAATTATGCCAAACTTCAGGGGAGGTCATTGTAATTTACTCAATCATATTTTAACCTTATTTTGTTTAATATGCACACATAAAAAATACATGATGTCATTTTTATATACATAATATGTGTATGTTGAATGGAGTAGAAGATAAAATTGAGTTTGTAACAGAAAATCCAATCTGCCTCTTCTTCTCTCTTCCATAATACTATGGGGAATAATGCAAGCAAACCCCTTATGATATTGCAAATGAGCAAATTACCGGTCTATGAAAAATAAAATAGTAATTTACCTCCCTATGTTTTTTAAAATGAATCAATTTACCTCCCCGTATTTATTAAAATGGAGGAATTGACCTCTCTAGACAGGGAGGTAAATATTCCATTATAAAGAACACGGGGAGATAAATTGCTATTTTTTTTCATTGGGCGTATTTACTCATTTTCAATATTAGAGGGAGGTAAATTGTGTTGGAAAATGATGAATGATAAATTAAAGAATAAATCATGACAAGTGATTGGTTACGATGTGCGACACATAACAATCTCGTGATAGCTTATGACAGCTCGTGACATGTAGATGATGGTTGATGGGCCCCAATCATCATCCGGTCGTGTTTGGTCAACCTAGTGGGTGTGTCCTTTAGTTGAAATGATGTGTCCATTGGGTGAAACCCTTTGGATGAAATGATGCGTCCATTTGTGTGAAATGGTATGTCCTTTGGATGAAATGATACGTCCATTTAAGTGAAATGGTATGTCCTTTGGGTGAAATGATGCATCCATTCGGATGAAAGGTCATAACCTTTCAAAGGCATCTTTCTGATTGGACATATCCATTCGAAACACCTTTCCAACTTCTATAAATAGGTCTCCCATTTTCATTTCATGGAATTCCACTCATCCATAGCATTCTTAAGCACACAAAGCATTGTGCAAATAGAGTTTAGCAAGAGAGTTTCAAAATATCATTTGGTTCGTCGTTTCTCAAAGTTTGCAGTGCTGCTACTTTGAGATATAAAGTCGTTGTATCTTGGGAGACAATTTGCCGATTCCGTAAGCACCAGAGCGGGGCAATAATTGTCTTAAAGATAAAGAGTCTAACTCTTGCCTCGACTTCGTAATACACAATTTTCCGCACTATCCATCTCATTCATTCCCTACAAGTTTAAGACAATTATCTGTCATTGTGTATTATGGCAAGTGAATCTGCTGCTACCAATCCAGCTATAGCAACTGGATCTGCTGTTGTTAATCCGACTACTATGGTTGTCCAACCACATGTGCCACAACCGATTGCTGCCCAAGGAGAAAGGCCGGAGAAATTCTCCGGTAACGACTTTAAGAGATGGCATCAAAAGATGTTGTTTTACCTCACCACATTAAACCTAGATAGGTTCTTAAGTGAGGAAGCCCCCGTTGTTTTTGAGGAGGAGACTGATCCCCAACAAAAGGTTGTTTTTGATGCATGGGGACATGGGGATTTTCTATGTAGAAATTACATCCTCAATGGCTTGAGCGATACTTTGTACAACGTATACAGCTAAGCCAAGACTGCAAAAACTCTTTGGGAATTCTTGGAAAAGAAATACAAAATGGAAGATGCCGACTTGAATAAATTCATAGTCGGGAATTTCTTGAAATTCAAAATGATGTATTCCAAAACGGCAATGAGCAAAGTCCAAGAATTCCAAATGATCTTGCATGATCTCCATGCAGAAAGAATTAGGCTCAGTGAATCCTTCCAAGTAGTTGCTATGATTGAAAAGCTACCTCTGATATGAAAGGAATTCGAAAGTTACTTGAATGACAAGTTAGATGAAGAGATCTACATGGAACAACCTAAAGGGTTTGTCGTTCCTGGCCAAGAAAAAAAGGTCTGTAGACTCATCAAATTGTTGTATGGGCTTAAACAGGCTCATAACAAATGACATGGAAAATTTGACAAACAATGTTGTCAAGTGACTTCAAGGTCAACGAGTGTGATAGATGTGTCTATGTTAAAGGCACTTCTAGCTCCTTTGTCATAGTTGATCTATATGTAGATGCTATGTTGACAAAGGGAAGCAATCTCTACCAAGAAAGTATTGGCAAAATATTGTGATATGAAAGACATAAGGTTTAGCTGACGTAATGGTAGAGACTAAGATCTCTAAAATGTCTATAGACTTGTCTTATCATAGTCTCATCATGTTGAGATTATACTAGAAAGTTCAATGTTCATGACCATTCACTTGCTAATACTTATGTAGATAGAAATCTACACTTAGCAAAAAACCAAGGTGAACACGAGGTCAAATTGAATTTTCAAGAATGATTGGTAGGTTAAGGTATATAGAGAAAAGCACTAGTTCTGCTATGGAATCTGGGTTTATAGATTCAGATAAAGCTGGGGAAGAAAATGAATGGCTTCGTAATTTTTTGGAGTACGTTCCTTGTTGGACAAAAACAAGTGTCTGTTATTATGATAGTCGTTCGACTATTGAAAGGGCACGAAGCAATATGTATAATGGTAAGTCGAGACATATACGTCGAAGACATAATACCATAAGACAGTTGATCTCTAATGAAATCATTTCTATTGACTATATAAAGTCAAGGATAATTTAGCGGATCCATTAATGAAAGGCCTTTCTAGAGATCAAGAATACTGTTCGTCGAGGGGAATGGGATTAAAACCCGACAATTAAATCTTTATAGTGGTAACCCAATCTTGTTGATTGGAGATCCAAAGATCTTGGTTCAATGGGACAACTAAGTTATAAAGATTGTGGAAAGCACTTGAAGTTTTACTCCTTCCCATTCCTATGACAAAAAGTGTTGTCAGTAAAAGGGTAGAGGTTAAGCTATAAGCTTTTAATGATTCCTATTCTAAGTCAAGAACATTATAGGAGATCGCCTATATAAGTGTGAAGACGGGCCGCTTCAAATGTAAAACACTTATGAATCCAAGATGGAGTCCAGGGCCAAAACGGACTCAACCGTGAGAACCAAAGATATTAGAGAAGGCATTGTGGGGGTACTATTGTCTTGGTTTACACCAACGGCTGAACAGTTCAAGACATCATTTTCACTGATTAGCCAAGTAAATCCGATGGTATTCCCCTAAGGAAGGTTTAAAGCCACAAACTACCTATCCTGATGCAATGACTTCTTGATTGAAACTCTCTTGAGTGTCTGCATGCTCATATGCATTAATTTTCATTCATATGGGGGATTGTTGGAAAATGGTGAATGATAAATTAAAGAATAAATCGTGACAAGTGATTGGTTACGATGTGCGACACATAACAAGCTCGTGATAGCTTATGACAGCTCGTGACACGTAGATGATGGTTGATGGGCCCCAATCATCATCCGATCGTGTCTGGTCAACCTAGTGGGTGTGTCCATTGGGTGAAACTCTTTGGATGAAATGATGCATCCATTTGTGTGAAATGGTATGTCCTTTGGATGAAATGATGCGTCCATTTGAGTGAAATGGTATGTCCTTTAGGTGAAATGATGCATCCATTCAGATGAAATGTCATAACCTTTCAAAGGCATCTTTTCTGATTGGACATATCCATTCGAAACACCTTTCCAACTTCTATAAATAGGTCTCCCATTCTCATTTCATGGCATTCAATTCATCCATAGCATTCTTAAGCATACAAAGCATTGTGCAAATAGAGTTTAGCAAGAGAGTTTCAAAATATCGTTTGGTTCGCCGTTTCTCAAAGTTTGCAGTGCTGCTACTTTGAGATATAAAGTCGTTGTATCTTGGGAGACAAATTGCCGATTCTGTAAGCACCAGAGCGGGACAATAATTGTCTTAAAGATAAAGAGTCTAACTCTTGTCTCGACTTCGTAATACACAATTTCTAACACTATCCTTCTTATTCATTCCCTACAAATTGCATTAAGTCCTAAGACTATATATGGAACAAAAGGATTTTGAATTTGGATCATCACAAAATGTAGTTCATAATGAAAATTCAAAAATTCAAAATTCTTTGCATTATTGAATTACTCAAATAAGTTCGATAAATTTATTTTTTTGAATTTAAAATTCTTAACTTCAAATCTATCGATCCGAATACAATATAAATGATTTCAGGGGATGAGCCAAAACTTTATTTAAAGTACTTCAGATTTTTTGGTCGAATTTAAGTTAAGTTGAGGTGTTTGTAATTATATAATCTTTGAGGGGGTGTTTGTAATAGATTTTATTTTTATAGTGAGAGTACATTACAGAAAAAGTTATGAGCTTAGTTGTAATAAAAATTGAGAGTATTTAAATACAAAAATAAAAAAAAATAAAATTTATAAATAAGCTGTAAAAAGTTGACAGGGATGATTTATAGCTAAGTCATCTATACTAATATAAAAAGAAAAGACTTTCCACACTCACAAACGACGGTTAATGACATCGCTGCATTATTTTCTTGTGAAGTCAAAGATGACCTCTAACCAATAAGATAACTAACTTATTTAACCCCCAAATTTTACATTAATTGATAAATTAATTTTTCTTTCCTTCTTTCTTTCTTATTTTTTATTGTGATGTATTAGTTTGATATTTTGCACTTATTTATAATAATACATTTTAAAATTTGAATGAATATTTATTATATGCACGTAAGGACAACGTGCTACAAGTATTAATACCCTATAAGTAAAGTGGTAAAGAGCCAAAGGTTGCAAGTTTTTCGGATAATTTTTATTTTTATCCCTATGTTTTTAAATCAATTGCAAAGTCATAAAAAGATAATTTTAAAATATATATTATAAAAAATAATATTATTTAAAAAGATAATTTAAATTAAATTATCCCCACCCCACCCCCTCCCCTGCTACCATCTATACCGCCCACCGCCACCCCTTGTGCGCACTCAATCACCGTCGGAGCGCCAGCCTCCCCACCCCTCGCCATCCACCGACCCCCCTCCAACCCCATCCCGCGACCTCGCCGTTGCCCCCCGAATCTGGGCAACTTGCCGTCGCCCAGAACTCGCCTACCTCGAAACTCAACCCGTCTTTTAAAAATCATGTTATCCGATAGTCATTTTTTTTAATAAAAAAAATCTGACAAAAATAACCCGAACTTGATCGGGTCGGAACCCGGATTATTCGGTCCGACGCCCACTCCTACTTTAAGTGCTTTTTTGTTGCATATAGACATATTTTTGGTTTTGTTCCGCAAAATTATATCCTATTTTTGAACTTGATTAATTCTCCATTGATACTGCTGTAATATTTTGAATTTGAGGACTGCATGGTTAATTTGGATATTGTAATTAGTGTGATTTTGGTGAATGAAATAATGGAATTTTGGATGAAATATTTTGCTATTTTGGTGAAAGTTTTTGCTTGCATGTTGCTACTTCAAATGCCAAATGGGATGTATATAAGAAAATTTTGTTGGGTATCAGCTGCCTTCCAACGGTTAGTATGTAAAGATAAAAAGGGATTTTTATATTTTTTTTACAAAGTTAAGGAACATTTTGGAATTGTATTTAAAATTGAGGGACCAATTTGATTTGTTGCATGTGTACTACTAATTATATGAAGGATATTTTAGTAATTTACTCTTTTGGGATGCTTTTTTATCGGAAAATATAGCCAGAAAGTCATCGGAGGGATGACATTGCAAAAATTGAAAATGCGTAGAATGACTTTGCATTTGATTTAAAAATACACGGATAAAAATAAAAATTACCCCAAGTTTTTTATTTTTTTCAAGAATACTTTTTGCTGCTTACGTTTGTACTGTAAATAAGTTGAAGTTGTTATAACTTTTTGGCCCACTCAATATTTCAAAGACTTTAAAAATATCACACGGTTATATCTTTGATATCAATCTTGTCATTAAAAGTAACAAATTTTATCATTTTACAATAAAATCGATGATACATCGATTTTTTTACCAAACACGGTCATAACAATCTTTTCTCCACTTGTAATTTATATTTTCTTAACACTCTCAATTTCTACATTTTAATAACTTTTTTACAATTTCCACAATTAATCACTACTCAAAAAGCACAATTTCGTAAACATTCTTGTTTGTAAATTCATAATTTACTTGTAAATAGTAATTTTAGTTAATTTTATATTTTGATAGAGTTGTCATAGTATGCTCATCCTTTTAGAAATAATTATGGCTCAAACTCGAATTTTCCAAAACGATACAAGCTTTTCGGACCGTCTCAAGAAAAGATTATTGTGCTGATCATTTTTTCATAATTTTTTATTTATAAAAAAGAAAGAAAGATAAATGATATAAGTATGGGCATATTGACCTAGAAAGGAGGTTGAGACTAGCAAAAGTCTTCATTGCTTTATCCTTTTTTTTCTCTTTTCCCAAAATTTTTGCATGATCAAAAGATGTGATAACGCCCATGAATAGTCAATTTGAATTCACATCGTTGAAAAAAAAAAAAAAAAGAAATTATGGTGTATTTTGGGGCACATGCAATACCATTAATCTTCCACTCTATGCTCCCTTTGGATGTGTTTGATTATAGTTTTGTTTATAACTTTGTTTAAAGTGGTATTCCATTAAAAGAAAAAAAAAAAGGTTTTGTACTCTATTAAAAATAGAGATAAATACAGTTACCATATCTGAAATATTCACCCCAAATCAATTATCCCCTTAAAATATATAAATATATGCATGTATAATTTTCTTTTCAATTTGGTTTGATAAATACTTTAGGATTATGAGAATAACAAGAGCTTGATGAATAAGTGAAACTATAATTTGACAAAATTTTAACAAATCGTAATTTTGGCATTTTAAAATCGCTTTAATATTTTTTTTCACAAAGCAATTTTCGTAAGGTGAAGATGAACTTTTAAAACTTATTAAATTAAAGGTAGGGTTTTTTTAGAGACAAATGCAAAAGAATAAAAAGAAGGGTAAATTACAGTGATACTTTTTGAGATTAGGTCCAATTACACTAACACCCCATATCTTTCGCAAAATTATAGCTACACCCCCTGATGTTGTAATTGTATTGCAACTACACTCCTTATTTAAAGGTAAAGCTTACACTAATACTTTTTGAAAAACATTACATTAACCCCCCTCAAGGGGTGTAGCTGTAATTTTATAAAAAATTAAAAATATTTATTTAGTTGGACTTAACTTCAGGGGTGTCAATGTAATTTACCCTAAAAAGAAATAGAAAATAGGGATTCATTTGATTTGAATATAGAATATAGGGAGATAAAAATTATGTGTTTATAATAATTTATGAGCTCAAAAATAGTTTATAAAGAATGGTTGGTCTATTCTGTCATTATCAATGGAAAAGGTGGGATTCAAGGTTCATTTTTCCGAGGTATAAAGAGACTAAAGTAGGGACAAAAATAAAAAAAAAATTTAAAAAAAACATTTGTTGATGGATATGATATCTTGACCACTTTGGTTTTATATTTCATAACTTCGAGGGCCCAAATAAGATTTTTAGGTTACCAATGAAAGGACTAGGATATGGATTTTGTCATTATTTTAGAAGAAATAATATAATAATAATAATTGTAATAGTCATCAGAGTAAATTACATCTACCTCCTCTGAGGTTTGGCATAATTAAAAGAACCCTCTTGTTGTTTGCAAAACTACAAATAGCCTCCTGAGGTTTGTAATTTTCAACCAAAGACCCGAAATTAACCATTTTGCCCTTGATTTTGGTTAAATTATAAAAAAATCAGTCGAGACAAATTGCATTATTAACTTCTCTATGTAAAAAAACTTAAGAACCTCTCCATGCGCATTGTAGTCCAAAAAAATTCAAAGAATTTTAAAAATAAAATAAAATGCATAAGGGCATTTTGGTCAGTTCACCCATAAAAATGGATGGAAATGGGTTATTTGTTAGATGGTTACAAACCTCAGGAAGGTATTTGTAATTTTTCAAACAACGGGTATTTGTAATTATGCAAAACCTCAGAGGAGGTAGTTGTAATTTACCCTAGTAATTATAATAATAATACATTCTAATTTGTATTTAATGTATATATATATATCATGGGTACATAAAATTTATAATAATTTTATATAGTTAAAAAAATATTTATACATAAAATAGAGTACGCTAAATATAATACAAAGTCATGATAAAAACACGAACTGATTTTTTTGTTTTATTTCTCTATAAATTATTGATCAATTCATGCATAGGGAATGAAGACTCTTTTCCGTCAAATGTATCTTTATGGTCCTTTAAGATTTAGTTTAGAAGGCCTTATAAGGGTGGATTGAACCTGCAATTTACCCTTATCCAAAATTTATTATAAAAGATTGATGGTCCACTCGTAATACATTAGGCTCGAAATAAGACCTGATAACTTATTTAATTTTAAAAATTAAATTATAATTTGGCTCTATTACACATTTTATTAAAATTAAATTTTATATCGTCATTTATCCACGTATAAAAGTAAATTAGTCCTAAAAACAAATGAAACTTCCTTTTTATCTTTTGGTACTTGTATCAAAATGAAATGCTTATTCATGAAATATAATACTGGATTACAGGAACTTGTTGGAAATTATATAATTGTGTTGTAAGATTTACTGAATTCTCTCATCCATAATAATAGGAAGTGCAAATAATTGGTAATTTATATTGTTTGTGTTTTTATTTTCAACTTTTAATAAAAAAAATACGTGTTTTTAATTTTATATAACTTTTCTTCTAAAAATGAGAAGATATTTGTATCAGTTAAATAGTTAATAACTTTTATAGTTTGTGTTTTATATTATAGTGTGATGTTAAATTAATATATTATCAATAAAAATATATATAAACAAATATATTTTCATTAAAATTACTAATACTTTTTTCCTTATTTAGGAGGTTTTTTAACATTACAAGATTTTTATTACATGTATTGTAGGCCCAAGAAATTGTGAAATACCTTTGACCAAGAATGAAGTGTATGTAATCTCCATCTCCAGACTAATCAGAACACGCCTCCAGCGCCATCTCCTCCCCATCTCCCATCACCCCCCCACCCCCCCACCCCCTCACCCCACCCACCCAACAGATGATATATAAATGGGAGGAAGCAAAATGAGAGCATTTCAGTCCTTTGCCGTTGCTGCATTGTTCTTCTGCTCCTAGCCCATTTCATCTTCTTTACACTCTATGTGTGTGTGTGTTCGTCGTTTCTTTAAACCTTTGTGTAACGGCGGTGGAAAGTTTATGAAGTTTTCAGCTGAAACGCAAAAAAAGAAAGAAGAAGAACAGGTACTTCTTTCTTCGGGTGTTTGATTCCAGGAGTAGTCAACAAAGCCAGCATCTTTTTTTGCAACTCTTTTGATGTATGCCCATTTCATTTTTAAGCATCCCATTTGCCAGATTTTGAGTGAAAAACACTGCGTTTTTTTTTTCAAGATTTCGGAAAACATTTCATGGGTTTTCAATTCGGGAAGAAAAGATATAATTTTTCTTGATTTTCCATACTGATGATGCAGGCACAAACCCACATTTCTGCGAAATTATTGTTCTGGGCCACAAGATCTTAATTTAGTCAAAAAAAATTATTTTGCCAAATGCTTATCCATCATTCTCTTGATTATGTTACTGAAAGTCGTGTTTATCTGTCAGCTTGTAATCATTTCAAAGTTGGTGTCTTTTTGCCATGATTAAAGTGTTATGGCTTTTCTTTTTGTGATTATCTTTGCATTTTACCTCTGAGAAGATAGAGAAAATGCTTGGCCTTTTATGGAGTATATTCACTTCTGGCATCAGATGTGAATAAAGCTCATGTGTCTTTAGCGTTACTTAAGGAAAACTATAACTCTCACCTGCATTTTTGTACCAGTTCTTCTATTTGTTTATTTGTTTTTTCAATTCCAAGAATTCTTTGTTTAAGCTCATAGATCTCTCCACGAGGTACACTAGCACATGCTTCTGTTAAACTATTTGACCCCAATTTTTCTCTTCTTTTCCCCTTTGTTTCTTACATATACACTCCACTCTTGGCCTTTAACCATAGCTTTATCTTAAGCTTCATTGAGATGTTTTCTTAGAGTAAGGCATTTTTCACTAAGTTCTCTTTAATCTGGATGCTAATGACTCCAAAATTGTCTTAATGAAAATTGAAGAGGAGATAATCTAGTGTTATTCTTGTATACCTTTCTTTTATACTTTTGGCCGATCTCTTGTAGGTAGGCTTTTTAGTGAAAGTGATCTCCTTTCTTGTCTTTACTAGGATGCAATCTGTGTTTTAATTATTGTTGATGCTACTTTAACTTGTGGGCCTGATGGGATGATTCTGTTAAAGCTATTCTGATATATTTTTTTTCTGCAGATCTGTTTTGTGCTCTAAACAATTGTTTGTGACACTCTGCACTTAAGTTTAAGAAACATCTAGCACCTTCTTTGAGTTGGATTATTCATTGCAACTGACTTAGATTGATTTGCATGGAAACCGAAACGAAAAGTTGATTGGTTTCTACTTCCATGGGTGTTTACTTATGATGCTCCTGTTTTCATTTCAGAAGATCTTTAGCTGCAGTCATTGTCTTGCCTTTCGGCTATTACTAGTGAGGTTTTTCTGCGCCTGTTGTCAGAATTTGGATCTCAAGCTGCTCAAAATCATCACTACGGAGGTGAGTAAATACACTTTAAGGTGTGAGATTAGACCCTATGGGATTGGTTTGTGTTTTTAACTGGTTCAAGATTTGTTTAATGGTTGATATCAATTTGTTTCTCAGTAAAATGAACCTTCTTTTCGTTCTCATGCTTATAAGGTTGAGTTACTATAGGCAATACTTCGCCTCTGTCTTTGTGCTGGCAAACCATTAAGAATGAGCAATGTTACTGAATGTATCGTCTTTGTTATAGTTGTGGTACTGTAGATCATAAGAATTAGCAAAGTTTGCTTTGGCTTTTTCTTTATTTTAGAATGATCTCCATGTCTTGCTGCTTCTGCTCAAAAACTGTCGTTGGTCGAGTTGGAAGTATACATTTGTTCCCATTTCCCTTTTTCTCTTACTAGTGTATGGTTATCGTTATCTACAGTATAGAATAGCACTTAAAAGCTAAGAACGAACCTATTCTGATTAACTTTTTAAATTAATTCATCCCATTCCAAATATTGAACACTGGACGTGCAGCGTTTGCAAGTATTCCCGTTATTGGTTCTTTTTGTTCCTCAAACCAGGTGCCGTTTCCTTGCATTAATCATTTTAACTTTGCTAGTTTCTGAATTTTTTTTTCCACATTCAGTTTTCTCCATGGCCATCTTTACAGCATCTCTACAATGTAGCAATAAAATTCCGAAGCTTAAAACTCAATCAATTTTCTGTCTTTGTTTTATTTGCAGGTTTCTGCAAATCATCTTTCTTTTTGGCTGGATAGCAGTTCTTGATAATTAACAAGGTGCGATGACTGTTGGAAACCTAAAGCTTGGGGTGGATATTGTAAGTGCTCATAACCTTTTGCCGAAAGATGGGCAGGGTTCATCTAGTGCTTTTGTGGAGCTTTATTTTGACGGTCAGAGGTACCGCTCCACAATCAAAGAGAAGGATCTTAATCCCGTGTGGAATGAGACCTTTTACTTCAACATATCCGATCCTTCAATCCTTCACTGCCTCACTCTTGATGCTTACATCTATAATCATGTCAAAGCAACTCAGTCTAGAGCTTTCCTCGGGAAAGTTAGCATCAGCGGGACTTCCTTTGTACCCCACCCGGATGCAGTCGTCCTGCACTATCCTTTGGAGAAGCGTGGTATTTTCTCGCGTGTTCGAGGAGAGCTTGGCCTCAAGGTTTATATCACAGATGATCCATCCATAAAGTCATCAACCCCTGTTTCTGCAGCCGAGGAATCTCAAATGCACTCGGAATCAGTTCACAAACCAATCTCAAACTCAGTTCATAAATCAGAGGCAAGACATACATTCTACACTCTCCCAAAACGCAATGATTCTGAACAGCATAATCACCCTCCTGAAGTTGAAGTACCTCATCATGGGACTAAATACATGGCTGACGAGATGAAGGCTCCTGAACCAATACCTCCAAAGCTTGTCCGGATGCACTCAACATCATCAGCACAACCAGTTGATTATGCACTTAAGGAGACTAGTCCTTTCCTTGGTGGGGGACGGGTTGTTGGTGGACGTGTTATCCGTACCGACAGGGCAGGTGCAGGCACCTATGATCTTGTTGAGAAAATGCACTTCCTGTTTGTTAGAGTTGTCAAGGCTCGTGAACTCCCCGCCATGGATCTCACTGGGAGTCTAGATCCTTATGTAGAGGTGAGAATTGGAAATTATAAAGGGGTTACCAAGCACATTGAGAAGAACCAGCATCCAGTGTGGAATGTAGTTTTTGCCTTCTCAAGAGAGCGGATGCAAGCATCTGTACTGGAAGTGGTTGTTAAGGATAAGGATCTTGTGAAAGATGATTATGTTGGTTTTGTCAGATTTGACCTCAACGAGGTTCCGATGCGTGTTCCACCTGATAGCCCCCTGGCCCCAGAATGGTACCGTCTCGAAGATAAGAAGGGCGAGAAGATAAAAGGTGAGCTGATGCTTGCAGTCTGGATTGGCACTCAAGCAGACGAAGCTTTTCCCGATGCATGGCACTCTGACGCAGCTACACCTATTGACAGCTCAGCCGCTGCTTCTGCTCTTATACGTTCTAAAGTTTATCATGCACCACGTTTATGGTACGTTCGTTGTAATGTTGTTGAAGCCCAGGACTTGATTCCATCAGAGAAGACTCGGTTCCCTGATGCTTATGTGAAGGCACAAATAGGAAACCAAGTCATGAGAACAAAACCAATTCAGTCTCGGAACTTTAACCCTGTGTGGAATGAGGATTTGTTCTTTGTTGCTGCTGAACCTTTTGAAGACCATCTCATTCTTACAGTTGAGGATCGAGTGGCTCCTGGAAAAGATGAAATAATCGGGAGGGTTATTATACCACTAAACATGGTAGAAAGGCGTGCTGATGATCGGATCATTCATTCTCGTTGGTTTAACTTAGAAAAGCCAGTTGCTGTAGATGTTGATCAATTAAAGAAAGATAAATTCTCTAGCAGGCTTCACTTGCGAGTCTGCTTAGATGGAGGCTACCATGTTCTAGACGAATCAACTCATTATAGCAGTGACCTCCGTCCCACAGCAAAACAGCTTTGGAAACCACCAATTGGCATTCTGGAACTTGGCATCTTAAATGCTGTTGGACTTCACCCCATGAAAACACGTGATGGAAAGGGCACATCAGACACATATTGTGTGGCAAAATATGGTCACAAATGGGTCCGAACTCGTACAATTGTAGACAATTTGTTCCCCAAGTACAACGAGCAGTACACGTGGGAGGTCTTTGATCCTGCAACTGTCCTCACAGTTGGTGTTTTTGACAACAGCCAACTAGGTGACAAGGGAGCAAACGGGAACAAGGACCTAAAGATTGGGAAGGTACGAATTCGAATATCTACACTTGAAACAGGCCGAGTCTACACACATTCTTATCCATTGCTGGTTCTCCACCCTACCGGTGTTAAGAAGATGGGGGAATTGCATTTGGCACTGCGGTTTTCATGCACTTCTTTTGCTAACATGCTCTATATATACTCACGACCTCTGTTGCCAAAGATGCACTACATTAGGCCTTTTACTGTTATGCAATTGGACATGCTGAGGCATCAGGCCGTCAACATAGTAGCCACAAGGCTGGGCAGGGCAGAACCCCCTCTTAGGAAGGAGGTTGTGGAATATATGTCTGACGTGGACTCGCACCTTTGGAGCATGCGCAGAAGCAAGGCCAACTTTTTCCGCCTGATGTCAGTTTTCACTGGATTGTTTGCTGTTGGGAAATGGTTTGCAGATATCTGCATGTGGAAAAACCCCGTCACTACAGTGCTCGTGCATGTGTTGTACCTTATGCTTGTTTCCTTCCCAGAACTGATTCTACCAACAATTTTCCTTTACATGTTTCTGATAGGAGTCTGGAACTTCCGATACCGACCAAGGTATCCTCCTCACATGAACACAAAGATCTCACAGGCTGAGGCAGTGCACCCCGATGAACTCGACGAAGAATTTGACACATTCCCAACAAGCCGCAATCCAGATTTGGTTAGAATGAGGTATGATCGCCTCAGGAGTGTGGCAGGTCGAATCCAGACTGTTGTGGGTGATATTGCAACCCAAGGTGAACGTGTCCATTCACTGTTAAGCTGGAGGGATCCACGCGCCACTGCCATATTCGTGACTTTCTGCCTTGTTGCAGCTCTAGTGTTGTATGTCACACCATTCCAGGTAATCGCTGCTTTGGCAGGTATATTCATGATGAGGCATCCAAGATTCCGCTACCGCGTGCCATCAGTGCCTATCAACTTCTTCCGCCGGCTTCCCGCTAGGACAGATAGTATGTTGTAGAATAACTACTAAAAATGCTTGATGTAGCGCTTCCCTAACATGCAGAGGATCAACATGTTAGATCTAGACGTTGTGTGTTTCTGATTCCATTTCCATGTATCAGTTTGTTATCTTCTAAATGTTTTTAGACCTTATAAATAATAATACCTGTTTGCATAGTAAACTCACCTTCAAGGGTTCTTTACTATCAGTAGCAAGTAATCTTTTACCTTTCCCCTACTATGGTGTATGATAATGATGAAGACTGATCATTACTTCAAAGGCATTAATACGGATAATTATATTTGCACCTTCTAATTTATGTTCTATTTACACAAAAATCATGCACCCTTAGTCGTCAAAAGGCATGGATAGTTTGTGTAATGATATTGACGTTTCTAGGGGATATATGTGTGATTTTTTAAAAGGTATGGATAATTTATGTAAATAGACCATAAATAAGGAGTGTAGATGTAATTATCCGTTGCTTCAATTATTACGATACGATTATGATATATATGGAAGACCCGTGTATGGACATCTATTCATCATTGAGCTAATAATGGATTGTGAATGACTTATGGTAATATTAAACTAATATGTTTTGCTATGTGTCTTAATTCTCATGCAAATTATTATTAGTGCATAATTGGTCTCTAATACAGACCAACAAACAGTCATGCAATGAACAGACAGCAACATCAGAACTCCCAAGTCAAATACTTGTTTTTTACAGAACTTGTATCATCAGATCACTCTCTCGAAGACGTGCTTCCATGTCCCAATTCAATCAATGTATCTGGTGAATCCCACTACCGCACGCAGAGACTCTTCACTATTAAAGCTAAAGCTATTAGCTGACAGAAAAGCAAGAAAATTCTGTTCAAGAACTACCAAAAATGGCTGTCTCTGTGTCCAGGAAGAAACCAAGATTGTCCAAAAGGGGACAGGCTAATGAATTTGGTTTCTTCTATTCATTTCTTGCAAGAATTCTGCTCAGACTGCCTGCTGCAGTTTTTCTCTTAGTTTTCATCTACATATGGTGTTCTTCTACTACTGTTATTACCGGTAGTGTTGTGCACCTCTGTGTATCGTCTAGGAAGCTCAGCGATCTCTATTGCCTTTCTGCTGGTACGCAGCCCGGTTTTCAAATCCCGGTTTCACTAGTCAACCACAGTTCTTCCACAGTTAATGCTGATGTGAAAGAAGGTGCTGATTTTGATGTCAAGAGTTTGATTACTACTCTCAGTGACAGTTCCAGTTCCAGAAATGAAGGTGGTGGAAACGGTGAAGAAACCGGTGATTCTGACAACAAAAGTTCGGTTCTTGTTGTCAATGACAGCAGTGACAAAGGTGGTGATGCGAAAATGGTTGAGGATGCTTTCAGGGAAGTCGAACAGCTGCTACAAGTGCATCGGTCCTGGATATCGGAGTCGAATAATTCAACATGTGAAGGAAGAGGGATTTATGTCTATGATCTGCCATCCAAGTTCAACAAAGACTTGCTTGCTCAGTGTGGAGATATGATCCCCTGGGAGGATTTCTGCAGATTTCTCAGCAACGACGCGTTGGGGGTGCCGATACAGAAGCTAGGCAGAGGCTGGCACCATACTCATCAGTACTCGTTGGAGCCCATTTTCCATGCGCGGGTTTTGAAGCATCCATGCAGAGTTTACGATCAGAACGCAGCAAGGCTGTTCTACGTGCCCTACTATGGCGGCCTCGACATCTTGAGATGGCACTTCAAGAATGTCTCGGACGATGTAAAGGATTCATTGGCGCTAGACCTTGTAAGGTGGCTTGAAACACAGGGTCCATGGTACAGGAACTTAGGAAAGGATCATGTCTTTGTTCTTGGGAAGATTTCTTGGGATTTCAGAAGATATGACAGGTCTTCATGGGGTACTAAATTGCTAGAGCTTGATGAGATGCAAAATCCTGTCAAACTCTTGATCGAACGACAACCATGGCACGCCAACGACATCGGGATACCTCATCCGACGCACTTCCACCCTCAGACAGATGATGATATAGTCACATGGCAGCTAAAAGTCATCAAATCAAAGAGGAGAAGCCTGGTGAGCTTTGCTGGTGCAGCAAGGCCTGGTTCGTCGGACAGCATCCGGTCGGTACTAATCGAGCAGTGCATGTCGACAAGCAACGGGGAATGCAAGTTTCTAAATTGCACATCAGGACAATGTGATCAGCCCGAGTCGATTGTAGAGCTCTTCTTGGAGTCTGAGTTCTGCTTACAGCCTCCCGGCGACAGTCCAACAAGAAAATCGGTTTTCGACTCACTTGTTTCTGGCTGCATCCCTGTGCTGTTTGATCCCTTGACAGCTTATTATCAGTATCCATGGCATTTTCCGGCAGCCCACGACAAATACTCTGTTTTCATCGACAAAGAAGAGGTGAGAAAGAAGAGTGTTGATGTCATAGAAAGGCTCATGAAAATCCCAGACAGGGAAAGGGAGAATATGAGGAGATACATAGTTTATGAACTACTGCCCGGACTGGTCTATGGAGATCTCAACTCAAAATTCGACAAGTTTGAAGATGCATTTTCAATAAGCATGAACAATCTGCTTGAGAGAGTTAGCAGGTTGAATGATGTATAAAGAATAAGAATTCCACATAATACCGTCGTTTTTAGGAAAATTTTTATCAGAACCAGGTTTGGCCGAACTAAACCAATCAAAGAGCAAGTGTGATATGCTGCTATGTGATTGGTCACTTTCTCTCAACTATACACTAATCACACGGCAAGTGTATTGCACTTGTCATATAATTAGTTCAGGTTCGGCCGAATTAAGTCGGGGCTAGAATTTCCCCGTTTGTTATATATTGATACACAATTTTTAGTAAGAGGTTATTGTATTTACACACCATCATCCATGTACTTTTCGTATAATTACAGAAACTATCCATGACAACTATAAAGTAACGGTCGTTTGTGTGAATATATTGATATTTTTGGGGGTGTATGTGTAATTTTTCATAAAGCAAGGATGAATTGAGTAAATAATGTTGACATTTCTTCTAAGTGTATGTGTAATTATCCAAAAAATAGGGTGATTTGTGTAAAATAAAGCATAGATCAGAGAATGTAAATGTAATTATCTATTTTTAGTAATTAGTTACTCACCTTAAATCTATCGCATATAATAAAAACTAGCAACTGAAGCAAATTCGATATGTATCCATAATTTTAGATTTTTATTATATTTTTTAAATAAATAAAAAAGATGAAAAATAAAATTAATAACTGATCTAAATTAATAAAATAAATTAACTTTGGACTTGTATGAATGAGAATTATTAATGAAATTAATTAATAAAAAAGTTATGGTCATTTGTGAAAGAAAACAAATTGTAGCTTATGTCAATCCACATTTTGTCAATCATGTAGTTATTATAGGGTCTCCCTATTAGTAAATCAGTAGAACCTCTATAAATTAATATTTAATAAATTAATAATTATTATAAAATAATAATTTTTTTATCCGGACTTGAACCAAATGTCTAAATTAATAATTTTGATAAATTAATAAGATAATAATTTTTTGAAATACTCTTATATAAATTTATAGTCCCTTCAATATTATAAATTAATAATTCTATAAAATTACAAATATAACTAGGACAAATTAATAAAATATGATTCTATTGTTGTTTGCTTCTTCTTAAAATTTAAATATAGTTGTATTTCATCTCTAAATTTTCTTACTGCATCCAAAAGCTCCGATGTTGTGTTCTTATACTGCAATTAACCAGTACTGCATCTTTAATTAGCTAGTTGATACCACATCTTTAATTAGTCACATTGTACATGAACATCATTCAATTAATCAATACAATGAATTTATTTTACTCATGAAGAATAATGTAGGTTCGCCGAATCAAAAAAAATCTTTTTAAATTAATAATTTATCGATTAATTAGTACCTCTCTAAATTAATAAAATTACGTGATCCCAACATTATTAACTTATAGAGGTTTAATCGTAATATTAGTAATCGACGTCCACTCAATGCATGTGCTTAATCTAAAAACTTTTAGTATATATTTAATCTAAATGAATACTTTTGTAACTAATTATATTGTTATATGTATTCAACTTCTTTTCCCTAAATATTATCAATATAATTTGAAGATATTATATTGAAAACATATATTGAATATAAAATGTATAATTTAATATACCATTTTCTAATAAATTATATCCATAGTGTATATAGTTATATGGCGATTTACTCATATTTATGTATATTTTTTAACATAAATAATTTACTTACATATTTGTGTATATCGAACTTGTAAATAATTTTTGTATACAATAATCTCACCTACTTTTTTTTTTGGAATATGTAAATTGCATTAAGTAAAGAAGCAAGGTACAGCGAATACAAGTTCCTCTCCCCCTAGAATCAACTATACAACCCCTTGCTAGGGGATCCGCCAAATACGAAAAAGCGCTATGGACTGAAAAGTATGACGGACATCGTCCCCAAGCAGCCGAAGTCGCACCTCCTCCATAACCATCTGAGCTGTCTCTCATGGTGTAACCGCAGTGTTATCAAACCGTTGACGATTCCGAGCCCTCCAAATGTTGGAGACAAGTGAAGCCAATAGTGCCTGTTGTGTTGCATTCCAGATGTGGCGGCCTCTCCAACGACGACTGGCCCAAGCAACACCAGTCTGCCATTGCCCGTGTGTCCACTCAAACCGCACCTTGCGTCGGAGAATCAAGGTGCACTCTCGTGAGAACGGGCACCACATAATCTGCACACTCTCGCTGCCCCCACAATCCAAGATCTCTCTCCAGTCGAGAGGCGCTCCAAGACGGCAAGCCATAAAATGAACACATTCCGCGGTATTTTAATCGGTCCACGAAGCAGTCCAACCCACGGCGGCCGTACCTCGGGCGCTCGGAACTGTGCGTACGCAGCCCGCACCGTGAGGCCTGGTGCAGAGCCCTTCCACAGGACCTGATCAGCTCCTCCCGTAATGGCTGGCAACGCCTGTTGCAGGTCCAGCACTTCAGGCCACCGCCACTCCAAACCCAAAATAACCGAGGCGAGCGACGCATCCCCCGGGAGCCCAGTTATCTGTGGACCCTCCGGGAACCGCCCAAGCAG
This sequence comes from Sesamum alatum, assembly GCA_034509735.1. Lineage (NCBI taxonomy): Eukaryota > Viridiplantae > Streptophyta > Magnoliopsida > Lamiales > Pedaliaceae > Sesamum > Sesamum alatum. Next base: position 39,820,751 of record JACGWO010000002.1, read on the forward strand.
CGTCCTCCTTGACAGCCACGGATCATGCCAAAGCCATATCAACTCACCATCACCCACCACATATTCAATCGTAGGGAGGAGGCGTTGCCGTAACCGGACCAACTTCCGCCATCCCCAAGAGCCCACCATGTCGTTAGTCGTCCAAATCGGCTGACGCGCTAAGCGGTAATGCCGCAACCAATCAACCCAGATCAACTTTCCCTCCAATGCAATCACCTGCCAAAACAGTTTAGCCATCAACGCCTCGTTCATGGCTGCAACCCGTCGTATCCCCCAACCCCCACCCTCCTTACTGCTGCAAACCAAATCCCATGCCACCTTCGCCACCCCGGTAGCGGAGTGGCCACACCAAAGGAAGCGATGAAATCTTTGTTCAATAGCCTTGACGACACCTTTCAGCAAAAAGAAGGAACTCGCCCAATAAACATGCAATGACGACAAAATAGATTTGAGAAGCTGAACCCTCGCCGCATAAGAGAGAGCCACCCCCTCCCACCCCGGATCCTCCGGTCAATCCGTTGAAGTAGGGGGTCGAAATCAGAGAGCTTAGTCGTGAGGACTTCAACGGAATACCCAAATAACGGATAGGGAAAGTGCCTTCCAGAAACCCCAGCACATCCATCACCTCGGACTTAAAAGGCGCAACCGATTTGAAGAAAATAACATGACTCTTCGCCGCGTTGGCTTGGAGGCCGGACCACTCTGAAAACTCGTCAAGTCCCATCTTAAGGGTCCGCACTTAGTCTGCATTCGCCGTACTGAATAGGAGTAAATCATCGGCGAAACAAAGCATAACCAAGTGAACCTCCCGGAACTGCCAGTGATATTGGAAGAGTGGATCCGAATCCACTCTTGCAGTCAGCAAAAGATGAAGCACCTGCATCACAAGTACAAAGAGATATGGGGAGAGTGGGTCGCCCTGTCTTAGACCACGCGCCCCTACAAAAAACCCGTGGGGCTGCCCAGTAATGCACACCGAATACGAAGTGGTCGTCACGCACTCCATGATCCACTGGATAAGCTGTTCGGGAAACCGAAACAAGAGCAAGGCTTCTCGCAGAAAATCCCATTCCACCGAGTCATACGCCTTCCGTAAGTCTACTTTGATCACACATCTCGGCGGAAGGTGCTTATGGTTATACCCATGTAATAATTCCTGCGCCAAGAGGATATTGTCGGTAATCCTACGTCCTGGGACGAACGCATTCTGCATTTCATCGATCAGCCTCGGCATGAAAGGCTTCATGCGATGGGAAATAATTCTGGATATAGCCTTATACAAGACGTTGCAACAGGAAATCGGCCTAAAGTCCTCCACTCTGGTCGGGAGCTGGACCTTGGGAATGAGGGTGAGGAGTGTCGCATTCACCTACCGAAGGAGTCGACCAGATGCAAAAAATTCCTGAACCGCCGCGATGATCTCGTCCCCAATAATAGGTCAGGAGGCTTTGAAAAATGCAGCCGAATACCTATCCGGCCCTGGCGCTTTGTCCTCATCAATACCGAAGAATGTTTCCTTAATCTCTGGGCCCAAAACCGGGGCCAACAATGCAGCCTTGTCCCTGTCATCCAGCCGGCCTCGAACCCACGACTGGAGATGAGACAGGTTGTTGGTGCGCTGTCTTCGCCTCCCACCGAGCAGCCTCCCAAAGTAGTCAACAAACGCCTACTGGACCTGCTCCGCATCAGTCTGTAAGGTCCCGTTGTCATCATAGATCTGGTAAACCGTTTGTGTCACCCGGCGCGTCGTCACCTTCCGAAAGAAGAGACGGGTACACAGATCACCATCCTTAAGCCACTGAATTTTGGCCCTCTGTTGCAGCCACATGCGGTTCTGATTAGCCGCTTTAAGATGTACGAGCCGACACTAGTGTTCAACATCAAAAAGGAGCGAATTATGGCGAAATCGTTGCAGCAACTGCTGCGCTGTTTCAAGGAATACCGCGGTTTGCTCCACATTCTGGGCCAGATCGCCCTTATCATTCCGAAGACGGCGGAACACCGATTTAAGGGCTTTGAGTTTCCGCACAACTGCATAAGTGTTGGTACCATGGATACTATGCCGCCAAACCCGCCAGACATGTTCCTTGAACCCTGCACATTTCGTAAGGAAATTATCAAAACAGAACATAGGAACCACCTGTCGAAAACCCTCCGTTTGATGCACCACCAATGAACTGTGGTTTGACGTCCTCGGCGTGACACAACTATAATATGAATTAGGCCATGCAGTGAGCCACCCCTCATTGACCAAGGCCCGATCAAGCCGTTTCCATAGCCCCCTCTTGCCTTGATTGCGAATATGCCATGTGAAGAAGCATCCCTGCACCGGCAAGCCACACAGCCGGGCCTCCTGGAGACAGTCCCGAAACTCATTCATGGCTGAGCCATTTTCCACCGATCGGCCACTGACCTCACTCATGTCGAGTGTCACATTGAAGTCTCCAATCAGCATCCACGACGAGCCATCCAAGCCTGGCGCCAGATGACAGACCGCCGCCCACAGCGAACGCCGTGATCCCATGTCATTGTCCGCATACACATAAGTAAGCATACACGTGCTACTGTCCTGCCGACTAGTTACACGGCAATGAACAAACTGTGCATCCTGCTTGACCACCTCAATGCAAGCCTCTGAAGAATCCCACAGAATTCAAATTCGATCCCCGGGGCCACTATAATCAGAAAACCATGCCCAATTCCCCTTGACCGCAGCCTGAACCCGCCTTGCATTTCGGCGTGCTACCTTGGTCTCCACTAACCCAACAACGGACAATCGGAATTCCGGGATCAATGCCGCCACCGCACACTGGTGGTCCCTCTTATTGAGACCCCTTACATTCCAGCACGCCATCTTTATCATGGGAAACCTCTAGACGGGTTGCTACTGTTAGGGCCCGAAACAGATTGATTCACATCGTCCGTCAAGTCTTGGAGAGCATCGAATGAATTATAGACAACTAATGCCTTCCCCTTCGCTTCTTCCCGCTGGTCCATACCCGAGCCACTCGCCTCCCCATCATGAGACCGCCGCACGGGCTGGGGGCGCTTCGGCCGAGCCTGACCCTCCTCTCCAGTATGGCGGGCCTATTTAGGTACAAACACCCGGACGGGAGGCTGAGCCGTCGGCTTTCATTAAGCGGCCGGGCACTGCTCCAATGTGTGGCCCAAAGCACGGCAAGTCGGGCACCTGCTAGGTAGCCACTTGTACTCAACGTCAATCTTAGACGGACCCCCGCAAACTCCTTCAAATTCCGACAGCATGACAACAATGTGCTTAGGAAGCACAGAGGCATAGTCCAGTAACACACAAACCCTAGTATAGTCCAATTGTGTGCATTGTTTGGTAACCGCATCCTGATACAGCGGTTTCCCAACTCCGCTCGCAACCACGCTCAATCCTTCCTCCATCCAGAACTCCATCGGCAGGTGGTACAAACGAATCCACACCGGAACCTCTGTCAGAGCCGGTTTTCTCAGGTGCATACCAGGTTCCCATTTCTGCAACAAAATAGGCTGGCCCTGGAACAACCATGGTCCCCCTTCAATGACATCCTCCATGGCCCTTGGCGACTCAAACCGAATGAAGTAGAAACCTGTCACTGTTGTAGTTACATCTTTGACGCTCGGCCAAATAGACTTAGCATAAGCAGCAAAATGTCGGAAGAAGGGTTTCTTCCCCAAAAAGAAGCCAACCGTCGTCGCCTCCCACCTCCTAGCCCCTCTTAGACCATGCCAGCAGAAGGACGAACCACGATTTCCCCATTCTACAACTCCGAAGGAATAAATGACAAAGTTTTACGTGAGGAGTTACGGAAACCCTCCACAAATCGCTCTGTATGCATGGTGGCCCTGACATCCGTATTAAGTCTAACACCTCCAACAAATATTTCCGGTTGCGGTACCTGGCATTCATCAGACCCCTTCGGAGCGGGATCTACGGTGTTCAGCGGAATTGGACTTGAAGGGAGCCCTCTGCGAGCTGTACGCGGGAGCGTATCCACCAGTACAAGTTGTCCTGCTGGTTTCGAACAACTCGCGCCCTACAGCTACGGGGCCACTCCTACAGGGGCAGCCCCCGGACTATCGCCATACTTTACCTCCCAGCGCCTCTTCAAAAGTTGGATGGCCTGGGCAGAGTCCTCATCCTCGTCGTCAAGGACACGTCGGGCTAGGTTGAGAAAGTCCGAGAAATTGAACATGTGGGGTATGATACCGTCCCCATCCGGATCAACACCCTCATGGTCATCGTCGCCGGCCGATCGGCCCTCGACAATATCCACGCCGCTGGAGAAAGAAGTAGGGTTAGGGTTAGGGTTTCGGCCACCAAGGAAGAGAGAGCGGCATATTTTGTTCCATAAATAAATAAAGTTGATTATCAATTTCTTTTTTAATCTCACCTACATGAGTATTGAAAAGTTTATTATCGAGGACGTACTTACAAACCAACGATCTATACTTTTATTCTCATCAAACATTTATTTCTTTACAAAGATGTAATGTACTATTTGATGGAGCTATTGTTTCATAATATTAAATAAGATATATTATATTTTGTCATTCAAATTATACTTATTTTTATATATTGTTATCTAAACCTTTTATTTTTGTGTCAATTTATCATCTCAATTTTACGAAATCAGTGAATTATCATATATAGTCATTCTCTAGTCAAATTTTCTGTGGGAAAAACATCAAATGCAGTGCACATGGTGATATTTAATGATGTTTAGATGAGATGCAGTGCATTTGATATTTTTCCTTAGAAAATTTCACTAAAAAACGGTATGATAAAAGTGTTACTAATGACTTAACAGAAACGTAAGCAAGGGTCGATGACTAATTGTCTTCCTCTTGAGAAGAACCCAACGGTTTGAGCTCAACTTTTTCTAATCCTGTCTTTGAAATTGAGTAAAAAAAGGTAAATTACAGTCACCTCCTCTGAGTTCTAGCATAGTTATAAATACACCATCGTTGTTTAAAAAATTACAAATACTTCCTGATTTTAATGTTCGTTTAACAAGGAGCCCATTCTATTAGATTTTTATTCGATTTTTATGATAAACTGGCCAAATTGTACTTTTGGATTATAAGTTATAATTTTATATACTTTTTATAATTTTTTAAAATATTCTTATAAACTAATATTCTTTATGTATTATTTATTTTACCTATCCTCATATTCTTTTTATATTTTTTAAATATTTTTTAGAAAAATAATAAAATTAATAAGAGTAAAGTAATACTTTCACGTTTCTATTTAAAGGCTACATCATTATTTTTCATTTGAGAATATATTTATAATTTTTAAACAATGAGGAGAATTTATAATTATATTAAATTTCAATATAGATGCTTGTGACTTATAAATATATATATATATATATATATATATAGGGATAACTATATTTACACTCGACCTATAATTTTTTTATACAAATCACTTCTACTTTTAGCATAATTACAAAAATCACCCTTAATAGCAAAAAAATAGAGATAATTTGTATAATAATGTCGATACTTTTGAGGGGTGTAAGTGTAATTTTCTAAAAAAATAGGAATGATTTGTATAAATAATGCTCACATTCTAGTGGGTATATATGTAATTATTCGAAAGCCAGGAATGATTTATTTAAACAGACCATATATTAGGAATGTAAATGTAATTATCTCAAAATAATAATAATAATATCCCATCGTCTCATCTGCCATATGACTGAGGGCCTGCCATGCAGAAGGCTTAGCTGCCTCATCGCTCGACACGTGGGAAAAGACAGAGAACATGAATGGCTCCCATGGACGCGGTTTGCGCGGTTGTAATCCACGCGAAGAGGGCAAGAATTTGAACAAGTGAACACCATTTTCATCTGATCAACAAGCTTTTAATCATACGATTCTAAAGCAAACCCATTTCAATTCACTGCGTAGTCATTCGGGTTTTTTCTTTTCTCAGTCCATTAAATCAAGATTTCTGTGGTGTTTAAGGAAAGCCTGTATTTTTGGCTTCTGAGCAGAATTACAGAATGGCCAGCCAATCAAGCCAGCCTCAATCACTCCATGATTTCACTGTTAAGGTATTCCTTTTTCCGCCTCGCTAAATTTTTGCATATGTTGGGGGATTTTTGTTTCTTTGGTGGCGGCAGAGTTTGTTTTTTGATTGGTTTCGTGCATATGGGGTATATTTGTGGAATTGTTTTCTTATTTCTGTGTTATGAAGTTTTGTAGTACAGTTGTAATGGGATTTGGTTCGCTGAATGGTGAAAATTTTGAATTTTTAAGCCATGATTCAGTTTTTGCAAAAGAAGAAACTGTTTGTCCGATCAGATTTTGGTTCATGGCCTACGCCCAAATGCTATTTGTTTCAATTCTTGATCCTTTGCTTGACTAGCATATTGGCTGACTTTTCTGCTGTTACTCTCATTCTTTGTGGAAGAATTAGGTGGTTTTTAATGCTATTGCAACTGAAACTTGTTGGTCGCAGGATGCTAAGGGGAATGATGTTAATCTGAGTACTTATAAGGGCAAGGTCCTACTGATTGTCAATGTTGCATCACAGTGGTATGTCTCCTTGGCTTCTCCGAATATTTTGTTTCGAACGGAAGTCTGAACTTGCTTTTATTGATTGTCTGAAATGATTTTTAGTTGAGGGATGAAGAATAGTTTGCATTGAAAGCCGTCTTGTGGTTTTTCTTGTCTGTTGGTAGCCTTTGAAGTTTAGTTCAAGAATATCAGACTATGCTGGCAATCCTACTTGAGAAATAGTTGTGAATGTGTGATTTTTTACGTATATGTTTTTGTGTGATTGTCTTTGTTGTATCTTGGAGCTAATCTATATCGTTGTTTCAATCACCGGGGGATCAATACGGATATGTATTCCAACTTCCCCTTGGTTTCATTCTATAATGAGGTAAAGTTTGTACTTTCCCCACTTATTTTTCCTTTCCTATGTGTTCTGAGGTAACAAAATGGTAGCTTTGTGAAGTCTATCTGCTACTGTGTAGTTCAAAGTGACATACGGACTTGCATTACATTTGGGGAATTCTTTGCTGGAAGTTTCCATTGTCTGCATTTGAGAATGATATTTCTCTGTGAATATACTTCTGTTTCCATTCTTGTGAAGAAATTTTATCAACCTTATCTTGTTGTCTGCTGCAGTGGCCTGACCAATTCAAATTACACTGAGTTGACACAGTTATACGAGAAATACAAGAATCAAGGTTTGATTTGGTTTGCTTTTTCTGGATTTCTTAAGTTCACTTGCTTTTCTTTTGTGAGGAATTTTTTTCGGCAAATTCTGCATGAATTATCTTTCCTCCCCTAATATGACGCTTGAAAGCTTAGCAAGTTTATGTGCTCCAATTCAACATTATATTGCCTCGTCCAACTATAAGATTCATTTATACTCAGTTGCACGTTTCTTTGTTCCTTTTGGGGTGGATATAGTGTGGTATGCTTAGGGTCATAAGAGCCAAAGTCCGATTGGTTTTCCTGTGTCGAAGTACGATTAATTGTCATTTGACTACTGCTCAGGATTGGAGATACTGGCTTTTCCGTGCAATCAGTTTGGCTCGCAAGAGCCAGGCACCAATGAAGAAATTCAGGAATTTGTCTGCACTCGCTTCAAGGCTGAATATCCCGTATTTGATAAGGTAAAATTTATTGGGGGATCTTACCGCTCAGATATAACCTTTACTTCCTTTCATCTTTCGTAGTCTTTTAGTTAGAATAAGTTTCATTTTGCTTTTCCTTTTCCTCCAGCAGTCCATGATCTAATATCTTGTGTCAAATGCACTTGATGCATTTTCTGCATATTTCCTACATTTCAATCCTTGATATATTTATCAGAGATTTCCGCAAATCCTTGGTCCTCCCCTGGCTCGTTGCATAAGATTCTTGTTAGTTGTAAGAAAATTCTTTATGTTCCCATATGGAAGTATATGACTAGTTTGGCTGTCTAAAGATTTCCTGGAAAACCGGGGAATAAAATCATGTTTCGTTGACATAGGTTGAGGTGAACGGTGACAATGCTGCTCCAATATACAAGTACATGAAGTCAGTCAAAGGCAGCCTGTTTGGGGACAATATCAAGTGGAACTTCTCCAAATTCCTTGTTGACAAAGAGGGTCAGGTTGTCGACCGTTATGCTCCCACCACAGCTCCTCTAAGCATAGAGGTAAACACCAATTATCGATAATGTTATTAGCTACTCTCAACTGAGTAAAATAGTTATTATCGGCATGATAGCTGAGAAATCTCCCCTCCCTATTTCTCTTTGCAGAAGGACATAAAGAAGCTCCTGGAGAAAGCATAGGCAAAACAACTTTTCCCGTCCGCTGCCTGGCTAAAAATAATAGTCCCGTTGGCGGCGTCCATTAAGAACATTAACTACTTGTACTCTATAAGACCAAGTGATCGGATATCGCATCACATTTAGTTCATGTAAGTTATGTTCTACTTGATGATCATTGTGGATGATTTCCATTATAATCGTACTCATCGTTTTCTCTCTTGCTAATTCTTTCCGGACTAATATTACTACTGCACATGTTCCTTGTTCAGCTCTGTGAACTGATAATGGTCTTAGCTTTAACTCAGATTTTCATCAAGATAGTTTCTTCATGCTCTAACAAGGACAGGACTCCATTGTATGCCAAATCTGTCTTACTTATTGTTGAAGACCATATCCCTTGAAATATCAGATCTTGATGAAAACTCAATAGCAAAAAATGTTGCAAAAGCTGTCGAGTCGATTTGTTAACTCCTGTCTTATCAACTACAAGGTATAAGATAGGTAGTCTTGCTATTCTATTTCTTCCTCTGGTCGGAATAGGCAGGCCAATCATTTTGGCTTACAAAGATTTGTTAACTTCTGTCTTATCAACTACAAGGTATAAGATAGGTAGCCTTGCTATTCTATTCCTTCCTCTGGTCGGAATAGACAGGCCAATCATCTTGGCTTACAAACAGGCTTACAGCCAGGTCTTCAACCGCTCGTTCTAAGAACAGTAGACCAACTTACTCTATCCTTCCTTTCAGTCAGAATAACACTGGTCGGATAGCTCAGTTTAGCTCAATAACTCCGAGCCTACTTGCTAAATATCCGCAAGGTCCTATTAGCTAATTAGCTCGTACTATTTAGCCCCGCATGCGTTTAGTTCTCAGATCCACAAGGGGAAGACTTCAGAAGTATGCATCTATCTATCTTAGCCGTGAAAATAAGAAAGGAGAAGAAAGTATAGGTTTCAAGGCTAAAAAATAAGATGCTTTCGGAAAAACCCAAGTTAAAGTCCATTGCCAAAAGGCTCTGCACTTTTGAATAAATCTCTGGTTACAACAGGACAAAGAAACCCCACCAATTTCCTACAAGAAAACACTTAAACCTAACAGATACCAATACCACCTTTCAAGTCCAACAACCATAAATTTTTCGACCATTTCTGCTACTTTAAGAACCTAGAAGGGAAGGTTTTGTTACAGGATGTTAGCACAACCCATCCATCTACTAGTCAGCCGGCAGACGGTGAGCTCAGAGTCGGATGATCCCCAGAGCATTTCATTTACAACAACACATCTATACAAAAACCGCCATGTGCCCGTTGCAGCTCGTATGTCATCCGCGCATCAGGTCTATATCCGTCTGAGAGTTCTTTACTTCCGACCGTGACACCGGTGGCCAAACACTTGACCCAGAATTAGGAGTATAACATTGACCCGGAGCAGCAGCAGCTGGGGTTTGAGACTTCTCAGCAGATTGGTCTAATGGATGTTTCTCATCTTTCGTTCCCGACTCAGGTTTGTTCTTCACCTTAGAACCACCATACACAAAACTGCATGCCACCACCTGCAGAAAAAATTATTGGCAGGCCGATTAAGTTAATTCTGCCATATCACAATTCAACAAGGATAGCAAGAGCAGTAAGCAACCAGGGACAGGAAATGCTTTGGTTGACGCTACATGCCAAAAGAACGAGGACAGCAAACTTCTGCAGCCCGACAGAAAATATAGAAAAAACGGTTTTTGGAAAAGAGAGCAAGAATATTAACCAGCTATGTATGAACAAAATTAAACAGGAAATTGTTAATGGTGGATTTGCAGTGAACCGAGTCATCCGACTATAAGTAGGTGAATATAACCAACTACTTACCTGCACTGGATTTGCAGCGATGAGCCTACCGCCTATTGCACCTCCGATGATATGCCCGTCAGGACTGCAAACTGAAATGCTTATACCACCAGTCCGATTGTTCGGAGCACCACTTTCAGCAACCAAGTAAGAACCCGATAAGCATAGTATCTCAAAACGGCCCTAAAAGAAATAACAACCAGATTAGTTCCTTCTTAGGAAAAGGTAATACAACATCGTTAACTAAAGATTCCATAAATTGCAGCCAAATGAAAAAGTTAAGGAAGGATGTCGATGATTGAAATAACATGAAAATCACATCTTGAAAATGATTGCTTTGGACAAAATAAACAAAACTAGTTTGCCTGTTTGACTTGCAAATTTGATAACATATTGCAGAAGAAACAGCGACAGAAGGATATTTATCCATCTTGACATGCATTTCATATTTCAACTAACATCGCTCGCTCATTCAGAAGCAAAAATCCAACAAAATCTTAAAGATGGATACAGCACTTAAGCTGATATCATATGAACTTTAGTTTATTTCAATGACTCGATCCTTAGAGGACACTAAATCAGGCAGATAGCAAACGCTTCCAACATCAGTTAGGCAAAAAGATCGTTTTAGAGATTATTTATAGGTTAAAGCTCAATTATGAATAACAATACATCTACCAACAGTGGAAGAAGCGAAAACATAGTTACTCCACGTTGGACACGACTTAACATTATGTCATACATAATGAGTTCAGACATTAAAGAATCTATAGGATGCTAACTGATTATCATCGAGTGTGAAACTAAGGCAAATGCTTAGACAGGATCTTTTACATAACTACTAGAGGAAAATGAAGGCTTCAGGAGTGTTTTAACCTCATATGTGACGGTGCCACCAGATGTTGTAGGTTGGCGTAATGTTACAGCAGAAACTGTTCCATTAGCTGACATGATGCATAATGCTCTTGGCCTCTGTTGTGCAAATGCCAGTATTTTTGATGCAACGTCCTGCAGGGAAGAGCGATTAATACTTCTCTTGCCACATGATATAGTCAAAGACACAATCTATGTTGGATGTCTACAGCACAAAAAATACATTCCAGCTCTGTGAAATAAGTCAGGGAACAGGTCCATTATACACAAGTAAATAACAGGTCCTGGATCAGATGCAGTTCCACGAGAACAGCAGAAACTATGTTATCAAAGTTTTAAGGTCACAGGAAACTTCAAACACCAAAATGTTCTCAAATTAATATCTCTGATGGTTGAAATTAAGACGATTAAAGGAAAAAAGCGCAATGAAACATACCTCTCCAACTCCGACATGCAAGACATGCGGTGTGAAGGCTAGTCCAGCTGAGCTATTCATCCATTCACCTGATCTATAAAAAACCTTTTAAGAACCTTACGTTTATATGGACAAAAGATTAGAACATCCATGCAAATCAAGAAATACTGACCGGGAAAAGACCAATAGTTTTCAAATTCCCAGAATTGATAAAGTTGCATTTCCCAACCGACAACGGTTCAATAAAAAACACAATCTTATTACCTAATCCGAACTTATTTCTCGTTGCACACGAAAAACTATACAAAATTGAAAATACATATTTTTCAATGAAAACACGAACAAACGGGTGGAGTCCGCAACAGGGAAATGAAAAACATAAAGACAACATTAGGAGACTAGTAAGCACTATCAGCTGTTCTATCCAAGTAAGTGGTGTATAAGCATTTAGAAAGCCAAACACATCAGAATTCTAGCAATAAATCCTTCTTTTCTGCTTCTAAGTCTAACCACATTGTTTATAAACTACATCAACATTTATAATTGAAGGCAAAGAAAGATAAAGCATTACCACAGGCTATCATTACACACATTACAAAAACTTAAAACTGTGTAATGAAATCCAACAAGAACTTACCAAGAGGAGCAAGCTGCTGCTTCCATCCGGTCCCGGGCGGTCGACCTCTCCGTGCTCTCTCCCCCGGGCTGACCACAGCAGAGGAAGGCTTGGACATGGGGGACAAACCTAAAGACATGTTAGCTCCATCAGGGCCATACTTCCTGGGCCTACCCCTCTTCTTCTTCACCGGCTCACTGCCCGGCGATCCACTAGACACAATAGCCATGCTCATGCCAGGAGGGAAATTGAGCGATGGGTTCTCAACATGGAACGATGGACCACTTACAGAACTACCACTGACCCCTACATTTGGCTGAACCGGCATATTGGGATTTGTAAGAGTCTTGAAAACAGTTGAATTGTGCATCCCACCAGCCTGAGCAGCGGCTGAGCCCCCAACATGACCATGAACATTAGGGCCGGGCCCTGAACCGCCAGGCCCGCCAATCCCACCTCTATTGAGGTAATATGAAGCTGAACCTGGTAATGCCATTCCTTCTCTCCCATCCATGCATTTACCAGGTCAAATTCAAACTAAAGTTCAAAACTTTCAAAATATATTTCACAGGGGGAAAAAGGAAAGAACAGTTTTTCTCCTAAATTTCACAAATCCGAAATGACCCACCAAGAAAAATCACAACAAAACCCTAACAAATAACCCAAACGAAAATACACAAACCAGAATACATAATCACAACACCAAACCTGGAAAAGGTCGAAATTTTAACAAGGGTTTAACATGGGTTTGTCAAGAAGTACGAACACAAAGTATAGAAATCCAGGAAATTAGAAATTTTAAATCTTAACCCGACAAAATAACACAACAGCAAGAAAGGAACTCAAAAGGAATGAATTTTGACACAATGGAGCTCCAAGAACACACATCAAAGCTCACTCTGACGAATGTGGAGAACCCATATGCAGCTAACCCCTCAGCCTCAGCTCAAATTTAACAAACCACACTCAAAAGCCCATCAAGCAAACAACAAAAGAAATGAAACCATATAGATTTGGAACGTAGGAGAGAGAGAGAGAGAGAGAGAGAGAGAGAGAGAGAGGGTAAAGACAAAAGTGGGATGAAATAGAAAATCTTGAACTTTTGAATTAAAGTTAAGGGGGAGGCAGCTTTTTCTTGCTTTGTTTACAATGAAAGCAATAATTTAATGGAGGGGGTGTTGAAGGGAATTCTGACCCTCATCAAGACTTTGAAAAGAGAGGAGAAAGAAAAGAAAAGCATTGGGGTACAGTTGGGTGCACCTAAGTACCAACATGTCCTTATCAGGACAACACCAGAAGCAGCATAGTTGCATCAGTACTACATTTTCATTACTCATGTTTGTTTTCCTTTTCCACCCAAAGTATATTCAATTATTTCCTCTCTTCTTCAGTCTTTGACCAGATTCCTCTGCCCTCTCCTGCCAAGCAAATTACTACTGGCCTTCTCTCTGCTGCTACCAATACCATCTATGGCCCATTGGTAACTATTGTGTTACAGGGGCTACCTGATTTTTATTTTTCCACACCATGTGATTTTTGTAATAGCTTTTATTTTGTTGTCGCATCTTATAAATTGTATTGGAAGTTGTAAATTAAATATTAAGATAAATTACATATATATTTTTTAATGTTTGACATAATTATAAATACACTCTCATTATTTGAAAAATTACGAATATCATCTAAGGTTTGTTACCATTTAATAAATAATCAATTTTCATCCATTTTTATAGGTGAACTGACCAAAATGCTCTTATGTGAACTGAATTATTCTTTTTTTTTTTTTAATTTTTTTGGACTATAATACGCAGGAGAAGCTTCTTAAGTTTTTTCTTTTTTTTTACACAGAGGAGCAATAATGCAATTTGTCTCGATTTATTTTTCTACAATTTTAACTAAAAATTCAAGGGCAAAATTGTCAGTTTCAGGCCTTTGGTTAAAAATTACTAACCTCATGGGAATATTTATAATTTTTCAAACAACGAGAGAGTATTTGTAATTATGCTAAACCTTAGGGGAGGTGGTTATAATTTATCCTATATATTATTAAAAATTGATATGTTTGAGAAAAGAATTGGAGTTTGAGTGTTGGGAAAAATAGTTTAATATTATAATTTAATAAGTTGCAGAAGTTGATGATGAGTTGATTATTGTTTTTGGCAAATCAACTTAGTAGGTGTTGTAAGAGTTTTGAAAAAATATTTTTCAACTTCCGGTTTAAAAACAATATTTTTGAGGTGTTTAAAATGCAGAATTATGCTTTTTGAAGTGCTAAAAAAATACTTTTAAACCAAACATTGAAGCACTGCAGCTGCTTTGACTTTTTGCAAAGTAAATTAAATTTGGTTTTCAATTACTTTAACTTCATCATAATAATCTTAATTCAAATATATGATTTTTAATTTGTTTTTAAAATTGCACGGCTAAAGTGGATATTATAATTTTTGAATAATTGAATAATTTAATAGTAATAACTCTTACACTTTCACATATTTAATATTCTAGACTTTTAAATTTCATTTGTTGTATTATCTAATATCATTCCTATGTCATAGAAAAATATAAATAAACTTGCCATGGTTAATTACTACATATTTTTTGACAATCATACAATTATATTACTTAGCAAGAGCATCCTTGAATTAAAAAAAATTAGCTTCTCTATTAGTGTTTAAATATAAATGACAAATATGTATGAAAAATTAAATATGAAATTTCTAATTTAAAATTCATTATTATTTGAGGAAAAATAATTATTACTAGTAAAAGACAAGTGCAAATATTAAAAAGGGTTAAATACACTTTGCACCTCTGAACTATGCATAAAGTGCATTTACCCCCCTAAACTATAAAATGTAACAAAATGGCCCCTCATGATATGGATTATTTTTTTTATGACGAAAATGTCCTTATTGTTTACACCTTTAAAATATGTTTATTTCAATCATTCCCCTAAGACATAATTTGAATTATTATAAAAATTATATTTAACATAAATACTATCAAAATTTATTATTTTTATAATTAGTATAAAATCTGTATAACACTCTATAAATTTACAGACCTTATATTTTTTACATAATGTTTAAAAATTTACATAATTTTTGCTTGTGTTGTTATATATATGTTGAACTTTTTTTAACAAAATAATATTTTTGATACAATTTAATATTATTACATCGAACGTAATACACTATAAATATGCAAATCTATAATACAATTTATCTATAATATTTTATAATCTTTTGAGTAATGATATGATATCATTTAATTATGCGTACATATACCTAAACAAAAAAGTATAGGTTATATAACATACTTTTTTATAAAATTATATGCATTATTTATTTACACATATTACATGTATTTTTTAATATAAATAATTTACTTTGTAAAATATATATGTATATAGTGCGATTGTAAATATTTTTTGTATTACATAATTAATATAAAAAAATATAAATTTTAAATACTATTTTTTAAATAAAATTTGAGTAAAATTTTCAATCTCTAAAAGTAGTTTTGGCGAAGTAATAAAATATACCTTTAGAAAATAAAATGAAATGTATTGGAGATAAGTGAGAAGGGGCATTTTTATCCTTTTAATGTCAAATTATTTTGTTAATGGCTTTTTTATTACTTTTCATATTTTAGGGGCCTAAATGAGACTACATGTATAGTTCAGGGGTGCAAAATGTATTTAACCCTATTAAAAAAGATATAATATCTCTTTAACACAAAAGAACAAAACGGAATTTAATTAAATTAAGTTTGTTTTGGAAGTGCCCCCCTCCCCAAAAAAAACACATCATTTTGATTTTTATCGATTTTCATTTTTTTCTCCAATAACATCCATTTTTTATTTTGCTATAACTTAAAAGTTTTTCTACTAGAATTGCTTTTAATGTAATTAGTTCAAAAGCAAAATTACATTTACATGCAAGGAAATATATTAATATTAAATATTTTTTCCTTATTACGGTAGTTAAATTTTTAGATTAGGAGATGGTGTAACGTTGAGGTCAATATAGAGTTAAGCAATGTGATGCAGAAATTTTGAATGCAGCGCCTACCGAGCGCGACTGGCAGGGCAGAGGAGCCGCCCTCTCTGATTTTGCCGGTGCTGAGAGGTCTATAGACTATAGCTGTCTGTACCCCTCTCTCTTATCATCACTTCTACTTTTCAAACTTGTATTTGGGGACGGGAAAAGAGTCCAAAAAGTGTGTAAGAACAACTATTTTGAAGATCATACATACACACATCTATATATATATAATAATAGTAGCGTCTACAATAAATATATATTCTATTTATTAAAAATATGATCCTTAAGATAGCTAAATTAAATGCTAAAATATTTATTGACAAAATATTCTTAAATATATTGATATAGGAAAAATTCATCTTAACCTGTATTATATGCTTACTAAAATTCGAAGGCTCACCAAAGCCACCAGTATTACCTTGAACAAAGACCCCACAAAAGGACAAAACATGGGGCATTTGCCTCAAGGCCTCGTAGAAGGATATGAGGACATCTCTTTGAAAATCACGTGGCTTGACAAAGGTACATTTGAATTCGAATTAACCTCGTATCAGCCCCGCGTGAAGCCTGGAGGAATCATCTACGAGGGAATCCTCACCTTATTCTAACGAAAATCTACGAGCGAATCCGGCACCCTATTTCTAAAGGAGAACTTACAAGCAAATCCAAGGAATAAGAGAAAATATACGAGGGAATCCAGCCTGGAGAAAATTCATCCTCCTTTGTCTCAGTATCGGGATCTAAAAGTCGAAATAGGATAACCCTCCTCAGATGAGATTTAGCGAAATAGCCTTGTAGAAAATCCTATAAATACCTCCAGTATTCCTCTTACGAAGCAGGTGAAAAACACATATCACCGACTAGAAAATCAAATACCAATTTTACCCCCATCAAATTGACGTCGTTTATGAAAAATCTATTCAAAACCTCATATGGTGAGTAGTAATGAGATCACAATAAGACGAAAGGTCAAGGCCAGAAGAGGCCCCCTCTCCTGAAGGAAATCTTGGGCCGCCACATTACGGAGAAGTGGGTTCCTCAGTGATACGACCCCAGTTTGATATGTGGGGACTGAAGACATGCAAATTATGCTAGAAGAAGCTGCGAAAAGAGGAACCTGAGCAGCTTTATGGTGGGTGCGGGAAAACGAGGAAAGACCAGCTCGCGCTTCCCCTATCCAAGAGAATCTCCCTCACTTGAGAAGGGAGGATTCGGTAGGCAGCAGTCCGGCTCCCGCTCCAATGCATGGACCAACAGAGATGATGTGACATCCATAGATTTTTATACTTAATTGAGAGGCTAATTAGTAATTATTAAGGAAATATAAATTTAATTATAAGTTATAGGTTGAAATTTTAAATACATTAAAACTTGAAAGGACTAAATTGGAGCTTTATAGAATATTTATTGTCAAATTATATATATAATGAAGTTGGGGACTAAATTATAATTTTAATTAAAATTATTTAAAAAAAAAAAAGGAAGGGGTGAGGATGAATTGGGAGGACCGCCCCTCCCATCATTTATCTATATATATATATAGTATATTAAAAAAAAACACACACACACCATTACACAAACACACACACACTAACACTCACACACATATTAAAAAGAAATGAACAGGCGTTCGGTGACAGAGGTAAAAATTTTATTTTTTAAAAATTATTATTAATTTATATAATTATATTATTTGATTAGTGCATTTATTAAATGCTTTATACTATCCGATTTACTATTTAATCGAAAAAAATAATGAAGTTGAGCATTTATTCAAATTAGTGTTCGGGTATATATTTAATTGGAACGGGGATATTATTACCAATAATTAAAATTATTTAATCTATTAAATTTAGCCGTTGTTATAATTGATTTACTCAAATGAATTGAGTTTATTAACTAAAGACATAATTATATGTACTAATGTCTGAATAATTATTATAATAGTAAAGAATTGGCATAAATTAATGGGAATAATAGAAAATTTTATTTGAGAAATATTAGGAAATTATATTTGATAAATATTGTATTTATTAAAAAGGAATATGAGATTTTTGTAATAATTTTATTTAGGAATATTATAGAAAACGATAGTTATAAAAATATGAGGTGTTTGATGAAATAAGCTCTTAGGAGTTAGTTGATAAATTAGATATATACCGGGGAAACTTATAATATCTAGTTATTTAGACGATGAATGAACGGAGGTTTGAATTTCAATATAAATGAAATATTAAAAGATTTGACAAAAAAATATACAAGTATTATTTAGTAATTTCATTCGAGATGATATTTTCGATATATTGATTATACATATTATAACCTATTATAGGACACGAGGATAAAGTAGAGGATTGCTCATCTCCTTTTACTAATATAATCGTTTTGGGATTTGAGGTAAGTATAGTTAATTGGATCTATATATATAAGTATATATGGGTACGTATACTTGTTTGATGTAAACATGATTGGTATCTGTAAATATTTATTTAGATTACGTGTTATTTTGTGATGTTGTCTTTATGTGTTTATTTGTGACTATTTATGTATTATAAAGATTGATAGATGATTGTCTTATATTATATTTTATTATTGCATGGAGTGGAATGAATGAAGAAGTCAATTATGAGTATATCGTTAAATTGAGATAACGAGATGACTTACCTAATTGGGGAATATCGTCAATGGTTTATGATGATGTGATTGATGACGATGTGATATGAGAAAAATGAATATAAGCTAGGTACCATGGCGCGTGGGGTACCGGGGTATTCCGGGTAGCGGGGGATATCCTGTGCTGATAGCTACACATTGGGGTGGTGTAGGGATGACATATTCGTTGTGATGCCCTGTGTTGATATTGTTACACACTGAGATAATGTGGGGATATCACATTCGATGGGTATCATGTGTTGTATATGACATGACATTGATTGAGATGATAATAGCCGGCAGAACCATTGACTGATGTACCCCAATTAGAGTAAGTAGGGCCATAAGAATATCAAATTGAGTTCAGATATTGCGTTGTGGATTGAAGCATGATTGTGGTATTGATTACTTTATAGCTTTGTTGTGATTATATATATATATATATCGAATATCCGTTGGTTTATGGCATGACATGTGTGTATGCAGGTATATAGGTTGATTAGCCATACTTATTGAGTACGCAGCTCATCCCTTGCCAATATTTTTCAGGATATAACTCACAGTGACTAGCTGAATTGGATCATAAGCGGTGCTGCCAGTCATATTAGGTGGGTCAGCAGTGATATCTTGGGTTGAGATCTTTAGCTACATAACTACAGAGATATTAGATTTTTATTTGAATTTGTACCTCATGATTTATTGGTTTTAATATAAATTTCTTGTAAAACGGGTTTATTTATGGAGAATGTATTATAATTAGTGATATTAAAGCGTAATGTTATAGGTGGGGCTACAGATGATACCGAATGACCCTCGAATTGAAGCTCTGCAAAAGGAGTTAGCAGACCTGAGGAAACAACTGGAACCAAAATTAACCCTTGGGCGACGAGGAAGCCCCTTCTCGAATGAAATTTTGGCAGCCCCCATATCCAACAATGTGCGAATCCCGCAACTATCCCTGTATGGGGGAGAGAAAGGGGAACCCCGAGATCATATTGACCAGTTCATTACGGCCATGGATCTAGTAGATCCCAGTGATGTCATGTTATGTAGTATCTTCCGAACTACTCTAATAGGTCGAGCCCAGACCTGGTTCTCGCAATTGCCGATCGGATCAATCTCCAGCTTCGAACAGATGGCTTAGGGATTTATACACCATTTTGCAGGAAATAAACGTTATCCAAAGAATCCCAGCCATCTATTTGCAGTGGTGCGGAAAGAAGGAGAGTTATTCAGAGCTTACATTCAAAGGTTCGATAATGAAATGTTGGATGTACCCAACGTAAACACAGAACTTCTCTCCGGCATTATGGCTCAGGGATTAAGAAACGGTGGACTAGCGGACTCGCTAATAGGTGAGCCTGCGACTAACTGGGATGACCTGTTGAGTTGAGCAGAATAGTTCATCATCATTGAGGAATCTTGGAAGATAAGAAGTTCCAACCAATTCCGAAAAGAAACCATGAAAGACACCCCTAAGAGGATGATGGAAGGACATCGAAGTGACTGACATCCTCTAAATTACACTCCCCTGAATGTAACTAGGAGAAGCGTTAATGGCCATAGAAAATAGTGAACACATACGATGGCCCATTAAAATGAAAGACAGTGAGGATCGGCAAAGGTCGTCAATATATTGTAACTTTCATCGAGATTTAGGGCATACCACTGAAGAGTGTTTTCACCTAAAGGCAGAGCTGGAGAGGCTGATACAAATGGGGCATCAAAGGGAGTTAGTATGACCTCAAGAAGGGACACCCATAATCATGGGGAAACGAACGAATGCACAAAGTATCAGTCAAGAAAGACCCGTGCCCCCTCTTGGAGGGGAAAATTGGCTAGAGGGCAGGATCGTGAATGTAATTGAAGAAGGGGAATACGGTGGGGCTTCAAGATCGGCCCACAAGAGACACATGCGAGAAACCTCCCATAAAGTGTTCTCAAACACCCCCTCATGACAAACGACCCCCTAAGAGATATGAGGACACTATGGTGATATCCGTGGTCATCGCTAATGTGAAAGTTAAAAGGATATTGATCGACAGTGGGAGCTCCATGGATATCCTATTCTTCACGGCCATCTTAGAGATGGGCATGGACCGCCAGCAAATTCGCAATCAAGATACCACTCCCATAGGCTTTGAAGGAAGCATGGTGCGCACAATAGGGAGATTTCATTGCCTATCTCTTTGGGAGAGGAGCCGCAGAGGAAAACACACGTCTCAAAATTCCTGGCAATAGATACAAATCAACCTAGTTACACGTGATCTTGGGAAGACATACATTGAACGCTTTTAAAGCTATCGTTTCCACCTTTTGCCTAAAAATAAAATTCCTTACCCTTTACGGGATAGGAGAAGTACAAGGAGATCGGCCAAATCGCGAGACTGTAGATTCGATTTGTTGAGCCAGATTAATGGGGTGCATGCTTCAACGGTCCGAGTCGAGAATGAGAGCATCGAGAGGATAAGCCCCCTAGATGAGATTCAACAAATTTCTTGGGGCTCTGGAGGCGAAATGAAACAGCTACGGGTAGGAAAGAATTTACCCCCAGAAGAGCTGACTGAAATGCTATAGTTCCATAAAAATAATGAAGAGGTTTTCAAATGGGGAGAATGAGGAGCTACTGGATTGGACGCGAGCGTAATAGTTCACGAACTCAACGTGAGGAAAGACACCACGCCCATTAAGCAGAAAAAACGTTGTTTCAGCGTTGAAAAATCATACAAGAGAATGTCCGAAGGTTGCTATCCGTGGGGTATATCTGGGAAGTGACGTACCCAGATTGGATTGCCAATGTCGTGCTGGTATCAAAGAAGGATGATAACTGGAGAATGTGTGTGGATTTCATGGATCTGAATAAATCTTGCTCGAAGGATTCCTATCCTCTGCCCCACATCGACCTCTTGGTTGATTCGACTTCAGGCTGTGAACAATTCAGCATGTTGGATGCTTACCGAGGATACAATCAAATCAAATTGTCTCCACAGGATTAGGAAAGTTTTATCACCGATCGAGGATTGTATTACTATCAACTTATGCCCTCCGGATTAAAAATTGTTGGGGCCACATACCAAAGAATGGTAAGCAAGGTCTTTTAGAACAGATCGGAAGAAACATGGAGGTATACGAAGACGACATGCTAGTAAAAAACACACATAGAAGACAACACTTGTTGGACCTACAAGAATGTTTTGCACGACTAAAGCACTATGGTGTAAAGCTCAACCCAAAAAATGCGTATTTGGGGTCGAAGGAGGAAAGTTTTTAGGATATGTGGTTATGCAACGAGGTATCGAAGCAAACCCCGATGCTGCTATACAACAAATGTGAGAACCTCAAACCACCAAAGAAGTCCAACAATTGACATGATGGATGGCAACATTGAGCCGGTTCGTTTCTCGAGTTGCTAACAAAGGGTTGCCTTTTTGCAAAATTCTTAGAAATGCTAAAAAGTTCCAGTGGACTGAAGAATATAGCCAGGCGTTCGCAAATCTGAAGAAATATTTAGCCCAATCTCTTTTGTTGAATAAGCCTGAGGATGGAGAAAGGCTGGTCATCTATTTGGTGTTATCAGAAAAACGCCACTAGTGCAGTGTTAGCTTGAGAAAGAAAAGGCACCCTTTGTCCGGTCTATTATACTAGTCACATGCTCCAAGGAGCCGAATGTCGGTATGAGCTCTTGGAGAAGATGGTATTAGCACTAGTACATGTGGCATGAAAATTACGCCCCTACTTCTTGGCTCACCCCATAATGGTCGTGACCGATCAACCCTTGAAACATGTTTTGCAAGAGAACACGGGAAGTCGAATGATCAAACGGTCTTATGAGTTGAACGAACATGATCTAGAGTACCGCCCACGTGTCGCCATAAAAGCTCAGGCCCTAGCCGATTTCTTAGTAGAATCTCCCTATGAGAACTCGAAACCCGAGGGTGAGTGGACTCTATATGTGGATGGGTCAGCCGCCGACAAACAGGCGAGGGTAGGATAGTCATGATCGACTCGAAAGGAGAGATCCTCCAATTTGCCGTAAAGTATGATGAGCATATCTCCAACAATGAAGCTGAATATGAGACCCTATTGATAGGGTTACAATTAGCACAAGAGGTGTGAGCCACCAAGGTCAAGATACACAGCGACTCGCAGTTGGTAGTCGAACAAGTAAACGGGAGATTTGAGGCTCGGGAAGAGAGGATGGTGCGTTTGTTGAGGAAGCTTCGAGAGAGGATGACCGGATTTGAAAGATGTGAAACCATACAAATTCCTTGAGCGGATAACGCCAGAGAAAATAGACTGGCTCGAATAGGGAGCAACATCGAAGATTTGGACACCACTTAGATCACCCTTCTAGCAGTAGCCCCTGAGGGGACACGAGAAGTAGTAGGGCAAGTGGAAGAAACAAAGATGAAGTCTTGGATGGACGGAACCAGGTTATATCTCGAGGAAGGAAAATTACCCTCGGATGCCAAGGAGGTCCGTAAAATAAAAAAGCTAGCAGGAAGGTTCATTTTAGAAAACGGGTATCTCTTTAAAAGAAAATTCACCTTGCCTACACTATGCTGCTTACACCCGGAGGAAGCACTAAAAGTGATGAAGGAAATACATGAAGGCACGTGTGGGAATCACTCCGAAGGGAGAAGTTTGGCCTAAAAGTCATGAGAAATAGGTATTTTTGGCCTTCCCTCCAGAGAGACAGCACGCAGTTGGTTAAAAAATGTAAGAACTGACAGATACATGGAAATTTACACACATCCCAGGCATGAAGTTTGATAACACGGATCCGGCATATGCTTTAGGATCATTTGGGAATGGATTGGGTTGGTACTTTTCCCCCAACAAGAGGGCAAAAGAAATTCCTTCTTGTGGCCGTAGATCACTTCACCAAATGGATGGAAACGGAACCGTTGACTCGGATCACTGAATCTAACATCATCCAATTTATATGGAGAAATATTGTGTGCCATTTTGGGATCCCGCAAAGAATCACGATGGACAACGACACTCAATTTCAAGGGAAAATACTTCGCGATTGGTGCAACGGATGGAAAATTAAGCAGATTTTTACATCCGTAGGTAACCATAAAGCTAATGGGCAAACTGAGGTTATCAACAGGATCCTATTACAAAATCTCAAAACCAAGTTAGGAGAAGCTAAGGCTGAGTGGGTCGATGAATCCTCGTCATACTATGGGCATATCGTACCACGCCCCGGTCGAGTTTAAGGAAAACTCCCTTCTTATTGGTCTACGGATTTGAGGCCCTAATACCAGTGGAAGTCATTGAACAAACTGCCATAGTAGTTCATTATGAGGAACAAGGGAACAAGGTAGCCCGCTCCTAGGAACTGGACATGGTCAAAGAGAGAAGGTGTGTTGCCAGGATTCGGTTGGAGAATTAGAAAAGACATATGACTCGTTGATACAATTCTATGGTAAAGAAAAGGTTATTACAAGTGGGAGATTTGGTCCTCAGAAAGGTAGAAGTTCAGAGAGTTGTTGGGAAGTTGCACCCAAAATGGGAAGGCCCTTATCAGATCAAGACAATCCTATGCGAATGGATGTATAAATTGATCATGTTGACAGGTAAGGAGATTCCTCGCTCTTGGAACATTTGTAACTTGAAAAGATTTTACTGCTAGGTACGGTTGCTGGGTTGATGTAACATACATTATAAAATAAATAAGATATTATGAATTAAAAATGCAAAAAAAGAAAAGCAAATTGCATTCAAAGGTACGCTCAACAGTAATTACGCAAAAAGGGGAGGCATATGACCCCTATGAATCAGGTAAGAAAACCTGACCTAAAATGAGGGACTCCTATTCACACAAAAAAGGGAGACATATGACCAATGAATCAAGATATAAGACCTAACCCATATAAAAGCAAGGCGAACATGATTCTAGCCACTGAATGGACACTCCGAATGGATGTGGTCAAAACCATCAGCACGCACATTCAAAAAACTAAAATCAAAATCAGACGAAAGCCCCTCTAAATTCTTGATTTATCTAGACAGGTAGTGAATCCATCCACATAAAATGAAGATCCCTGGCGACACACCTCCTCAGCAAACTCGTGGGAGTTCCGATATAAAGTTACGGCCGAAGATTGCCCAAAAGAGATTCCTTCTTCTCGCCCTCGTTGATAGGTTTGCATAGCTGCAGACTTGTAAATCTCATTTTTCATGGCTATCATGGCCATATGATTCTCTCTATCCTCAGCTTGAGACTTCAAGAGATCCAGCTCGTTCTGGAATTTGGCCTCTAGTTCCTTCATCCGAGCCTCACTCTCCTCCGCTCGATGCTGAAAAAGAGAAGCTTTAGCATGGGATTCCTTCGAATCCAGGCGAACATTCTCGAAATAGTGAACTAAGGCCTGCATATTTCTCCACCATGATGGTCACAGCTGATGGGGTCTATCATAGTTGCCCAAGAGATTTGTTAAGGAGAAATGAACTAAGA
This sequence comes from Sesamum alatum, assembly GCA_034509735.1. NCBI lineage: Eukaryota > Viridiplantae > Streptophyta > Magnoliopsida > Lamiales > Pedaliaceae > Sesamum > Sesamum alatum. Next base: position 39,845,943 of record JACGWO010000002.1, read on the forward strand.
CAAAAAAGAAACAAAGGATGTTGGGACTTATGGTGGATGCTTGGGTGCAAATGAACTGCCCCAGTCCTTGCATTGAACGAGTTGACAGAATGTCTACGTCGGAATGATGCACGTTGTGATTCATGTTGAAAACACCTGCTTGAGGATCCAACCTCGACGTGAGAACTGGGGTAGAAAAGTCAAGAGACTAGGCGTAGCCCTCAAAGGATAAGGGACCTCAGTATGGACTTCTTCGACACGAGGTCGTTTTGTAGAGGAATATACGACCTCCATAGGAAGAGTAATCGGTGAAGAGGGTTGAGCCTCGTAAGGAGTCTGAAAGGGGGTGCCCTCGGGCTCGAATAACGTGGAGACCTTGATCACGAGGGTCCCAATAGGAAAATTCGAAGAATACGACTTCGGAGGATGAGGCGTGATTGATCGAGGAATGCTAAAGAAGGGAGATCCGAGGGCGTGGGTTGGACCAGATCGAGTCCCAGACTAGAGGGGATCGGGGAAACATCTTCCGGAATAAACTTATAAACTGCAGCCCGATTCATCAGGGATCTTGCAAAATAAAACAAATCATACGATTACCAAAAAAGAAATGGGATATTCACAAAGAAGAGATACTTACAAAACTTAGTGAAACGGTCAACAGGGCCCTCGTATGGATCTAGAGCTGGGTGCAAACCTACTATAATAAGAAGCTCATCCTCCAGGATCGCCTTAGCTTTGAACCTATGAGCCATGAGACCTGCATCTATCATTCTACTTTTTATACCATCTAATTCAGAGCTGAACGCCAGATAAAGGCACCCCCCACCTTGCCCTTCTGATAAAAAAGAAACGCACATTTCACGCCCCATGAGATGAGGACTTTTCTCGAATAAAGATTAAGCCTGGGCATAGAGACAGATAGAAGAAACACTCCCACGATATCAATCTAGGAGAAAAAATGCCCAGTAAGTTTTCGACAGTAGCCTCAAAGTGGTACAATTGAGAACATAAGAGAAAGCCGACGACTAACCGATATGAATTAGGGAGGAGTTGACTCGGAGGTATCCCTAGGACATTGAAAAGTTGCACTAACAGGTTTGGCATGGGGAAGCGTAGGCCTGAAGTTAATTGGGCCGAATATACAATCAAACACCCCGGAGGGGGATCGTTGGCCCAATCGGAGGCTACAGAGGTTACACACACAAAATTATTAGGGACAGTTATCTAGGCAGCTAGCTTCTTTATGGCAATTTCAGACATAGTAGAGGTAATACCCAAAATTACAGCTGAAGACTCACTAGAAATTTCAGTGGCTGGAGGGATACACTCTCCCGAGGAAGAGGCCCTAGTCTTACGGGGCATCTTCCCCCTTATTTATTGAGGCAAACGACGGGTTGTAAGGGAAGGGGAAAGTTGAGCAGAAGAAGTTGAGGACCATGTTTTAAGAACCGGACCGAACCGGCCGATTCAACTGGTTCAACCGTGAACCGGCCATGTGTCCAGGCCGGTTCACATGGACAAAATCGGTGTGGTCAAAATCGATGTGACCCGGTCAAAACTCAGGAAAACCGGTGACCCGGTCACACCCGGTTTTGACCTTACTTTTTAAAAAAAAATTGAAAAAAATAGAGAAATGTAAATATTTTTCGAACTTAAACTTTTCCATATTTATAGCCTCAAGTACTTAAACTTAGCTTATTTATAGGCTAAAGTGTCCACACATGGCTTCTAATTTTCTAATGTGGGACAATAAGTTTGGCTTAAAACCTCAAACTTTTACATATTTATACATAAAGTTATTAAACTTCTAAACTTTTTCAATGTGGGACATCACTTCTAGGTGTTTTTCTTCCATTTCTTCTCCATCTACTCCTTTCTCCTTTTCTCCAAACTTCTCCAATCTTTTTTGGATTTTGTTATAGAAAAATTATATGAAGACACCAGTTGCTACCTCTATTTGATTAAAATCGAATTCAACTCCTCCCCAAATCTTAAAAGATAATGTATTATCTCCTTCCCCCCTTCCCTTTTTATGCGCCATCTTCTTCAATATTATGTATGCAAATATTTTTTTTTTCTTTTCTGTTCTTCAATATTATGTATCCAACCCTTTTTCCTTACATGTGTTAAGTTGTTGGTTTTTTTTTACATATATTTATTTAAGCTTGCTTTTATTTTTATCATATTTTTTCTTAATTAATTGATACATAATGATCGGTATATTATATGTGTATATATACACACATAAATATATTAGGGTCCGGTTAACCGATTCTTTTAATTCGGTTCAATCGGTCGGACCAGTGACCCAATGATCCAGTAGCTTGACCGGTTCGATCTCCGGTCCGATTCTGAAAATATTGGCTGAGGAAGTCCAATCACTGAAGTTGTATCCATAAAAGAGAGAAGAAAGAAAAGACGCGAAGACTACCCAGAAGGTTTTTCTAAAGATGAACCTATACATACATTACACAAAAAAAAAAAAAAAAAAAAAAACCTCGAGGAAAATATACCTTAAAATAGGAGAAAGGAAAATCCCACCCATTGATAAGAGAATATGGAAGACACTATAAAAACTTCTTCAAAGAAACAAAATGGCTGAGAGGGAGAAAAAAACCAAGGGGTAACTATTTAAAGGAAGGAGAAGATGAATAGGTGGCCGTATGGAGGCAGACGCGCGGCAGTAAAAGGGGGCAAAAGAAACTCAAAAAAAGGAGGAGGGGACACATGGCAAGGCTAAGGTAAAAGGATGGGTGACTAGGATAGAGGTAATAATGGAAAAGATAGAGGTAAAAACCCCTCTCCTACCGCCTGGATGGCAGAATTTTGAATTTGAAAAATTACATCTTTTTGTCCCGCCACTTTGAGAATAGCGGCACAAAAATTGGGGGACTATTGATATGAGAAAAATTCGCCTTAACATGTATTATATGCTTACTAAAATTCGAGGGCTCACCAAGGCCACCAATATTACCTCGAACAAAGGCCCCACAAAAGGACAAAAGAAGGAGCATCTACCTCGAGGGCTCATAGAAGGATATGAGAACATCTCTTTGAAAATCTTGCACCCATCGATGAAGGAACTCTCGAATTCGAATTAACCTCGTATCAGCCCGTGTGAAGCCTGGAGGAATCATCGACGAGGCAATCCTCACCTTGTTCTAAAGAAAATCTACGAGCAAATCCGACGCATGAGGGAAAATCTACGAGGGAATCCTCACCCTATTTCTAAAGGAAAATCTACGAGCAAATCCAAGGAATAAGAGAAAATATACGAGGGAATCCAGTTTGGAGAAAATTCATCCTCCTTTGTCTCAATATCGGGATCGAAAAGTTGAAATAGGATGACCCTCCTCATACGAGATTTACTGGAATAGCCTTGTAAAAAATCCTATAAATACCTCCAGTATTCCTCTTCCGAAGTAGGTCGAAAACACATATCACCAACTAAAAGATCAAATACCAATTTTACCCGCATCATATATATATATATATAATTCACAAGATATTAAATTCTTTAATTAATCCGATCTCTCAAGAATTCTGTATTCGTCCATTTTAATATTATTTTATTGGTTTTTATTTCAAGGTAAACTAGTAAGGATTTACTCAAAAAATTAAATTGAGGTCTCATAAATAAGTACAAAATGATGAATTCAAGTCCAATCAAATATAAAGATATTGTCTAACCTTATACATGAATTTATTGTAGTTTGATTGTTGTTGAGAATTTCATTACAATATTGACCAATGAACATTGATTTAATGCTATAATTATCACTCTCATAAAAGAAAATAGATATCAGTGGGATGAAATCCTTCATAGCCTTCTACTTGATCTATAGCAGTCCTGGCACAGTTTTAACTTGAGAATTCAAAGGCAATATATGGACTTGAGTTGTTGAAAATGACCAAGTTCAGTCCAATCTGACACCAGACCAGTCCAAGTTAACTTGGGCCACCCAATTTGGGCTTCAAGGTAGATCAAGGAACGTTGCGAACTGACAGACTGACTACATTTTAATTTAAGATGTACAGTGGATCGAGCTGGATCAGCCCGGCCCAAAATCAGATTAATCTAATAAAAAGGTGAATTGGTCTGACCCATTCTTGCTTGGGATCGGGTCAGTCCATAAGCTGAACTTGAGTTTGAAAACAGACTCAATTGGGGACACCATTAAAAGGACCAAGACCGACCATAAATAGTAATGGACCAATGTTCTGGGTTTTTTCAGACTAAACTGCGCCATTTCTGGCCTGGCCCACTGTGCACCTTGAAATCCAATTGTCAACAATAGTTACTTAGATGAATGCATGTAAATTATGTCATCCCACAAGTAGAAAATATCACATGCTACTGAAGGTGAAAAATTATAAGGCATTGTACCTAAATTAACAACATTTACACTATCAGAAAGTATAACATTTAGTATTTATCAACTAGCTACAACAAACATATCTAGGGTAATTCCATTGCTACAATCACTACAGGTACAAGTAATTTCAAGGTAACACCATTCCTTAGTCATGAGACTGTGAGTCATTTTCAATTTGGAAGACTTCGTTTTCTTGATTTTGAACTTGACTCCGGTTAGCAAAGTCCAGGTAGGCCTGCCAAGAATCGAATTGTAATTACTAGAACGAATAAGCTCCTAGAGAACTACATTAAACAAAATACACGATGATATGCAAGTAATGTTATATGAACTTTTAGCAATAGAATGGAAGCCAAAAGCACTCATACTCAAACAAACAAGTTTTACATTCAATTTGAGAATGAAATAGAAGGAACGGTATATGGACTTACTTTGACAAAACACAAATATTATACTTATTATGCGTATAAGCATTCATGAAAGAGTTACTAACCAAATTTAACACCAAAGAAGGTCGCATTCATACCTGAAGGATTCCTACGGCAGCAAATTTGTCCACAATTGTCTTAACTTGTACTGGATGCAATGTTAAAGGCTTCAACAGAAATTCGACATTCTGGAACATCCATTAAATGTATCCATCAGGAACGTCACCTCAAATGGAACCCCTTTAGAAATTCAGGTTTTAAAATGCGGAAAACAAGAAAAATACAAGATCAACATTTAACAGCCAAAAATTACAAATTGAGCTGGCAAGAGTAACAGTTCATCATAAAAGCCTTTGATGCTATACTGACAACTAGAAGGCATAAAGCTCATGTTTCAGTACTTGCACAAATGACACATATGATAGCTGGTATGACAAGGGCACGGGGTTACAAAATTAAGTGAAACTAGTTGTTTTAATTACAGATGTTACAGATTTATGGTCCTCGCACTGATATGAGAAAGGCAGTTTGCAGCCATCCCATTTCAACTAATGGAACAGTTATATAATAATATTTAATTAAAAACAGTTATATAATCATAAAAATAAAAATAAAAATATAAGTAATAACAATAATAATAATAATAATAATAATAATAATAATAATAATAATAATAATTAATAAAGGGAAGTAGAACAAGCAACTGGTACCTTTGAGGTAAAGCACTCATCCCAAAAGGTATACTTCAAATCTTCAAGTTTTCCTGTTTTACTAAGTTCATCAACAAAAAGCTTCACTTGCACTGCCTGCAAAGCAATGCCCAGTGTTGGAGTATCAGAATAAAATAATCAGTGAAGTGACTGAAAATGAACAGACAAGCATAATGTGTAAGGATGACACACATCTCGGTTGTTCTTCTGCCTATCAAAAGGATAGCCGATAACAAAGCCTGACAGGGAAAGTTCAGATATCTGCATGAGTACACAAAATAATCAGCAACAAAGGCTTCAAAATAAGAGGTCTACTGCAGATGCATAGCGACAAAAGCTTCTACGTAAACGTCTGCTGCAAATTCATGCCACAGTAAATCAAAAGTTTGAATTTTTTGGATACGAACACAAGTCTGATTCAATTATGGTTGATAAATTCTGGTAACAATATAATTTCCACCCATAATTTGTCATCTCAGCAAATAACACTGTTTACTAAAGATAAACTACTACCATTCTAGTCTTACAAAAAATTCAGCACATGAATCCAAATTTTCCCATCAAAATTCCAAGACAGCAGCAAGAGCAAAGATAGTACTGTATTACAAAGGCAAAAATTAAAATAAAGAAATACTCACCAAACTCTGGAAATCAGTGGCCATCAAGTCAATATTAGTTTTCTTGCGAACCAGGACACTGCAGGTAAGTAAAAATTCACATCACATTTCCAGAAACAGTGTTTTGTGAAACAGTTAAAAGCAGCCGAACTAACCTTAACGGTGAGGCGATTTTGTTATTAGAATCAGAAAAGGCGAGGCCAACGTACTTATCACCAACATCCAAGCCAAGCAAACGGCCTCGTTTGAGCTTGTTTGATTTCAACAATTCATGGTACAGTTTCATTGGCTTCACGTACTTCATCTGCACCATTTTTTTTCCCATTCAGACCCGCTAATATTGAATAGCATTGCATTTTAAAATCAAATGGGAAGTGTACTTCCATGAAATGGACAATTATACAGGTAGGGATAGGAGTGTAAAGGAGTCGAGCTTGACCAGTTTTGGTCGGCTCGAGCTTGAGCTCGGGTTTCCTACATCGAGCTCGAGCTCGGCAAGTTCCCATGATTCGGGCTCGCGCTCGAGCTCGAGCTCGAACCATTTATGTTCAGCTCTCGAGCTCGAGCACGTTAGCTTGTTTCCCATCGAGCTCGAGCCGCAGCTCGAGTTCGGCATTTGTGAGCTCGAGCTCGATGGGAAACGAGCTAACGAGCTCGAGCTCAAGCTCGATACCCTGCTTTTGCCTAACACAATCTATGTAATGAGTATTTGTAATCAACTAACCATTTACAAAAACAAACAAGTCTTACCAAATTCATAAACACCAATATATAAAGATGAAATTTGCCAAAATATCAATCCGCCATTCAAATAATGGTAAATTGGTTACTTTGGCCAAAACTACACTCAAAAGTCTTTCTAAATTCAAGTTGTTCAAAAATATAAAAAAAGTCAAGTCCACATAACAAATCGTCCTTGTTCCTGTTGCCTTAAACCTGCATAAAATAAGTAAGAATAAACTAAATTAGAACCACATAACAACATTCAACCAATATGTATAAAAAGACAGTTAGAACCACATAACAACATTCAGCCAATTAGGCCTCTTTTATCAACAAAGAAATAGAAATCACAGAAATAAACCTTATTCATAAAAAAGAAATAGAAATAATAGCAACTAGGCCTCTTTTATCAACAAACAGAGGCAACAATTGCTGCTCTTTTTGTTGCTAAAAGAGGCAGCAATTGCTGCCTCTTTATACTAACAAAAATGTCTTTACACTAACACCCAGACATCAAGTCTAAACACCCTAATCTCCTTATAGTAACAGAAAATTTCAGGCATAAACACCCTAATCGCCTTATACTACCAGAAAATTTCAGGCATCAACAAACCACAATAATCGAATCTTATACATTCATAGTCACTTGCACAACCTTTACAAGACCCAATCGAAATGCTTATATGCATATTTAAAAGAGAAATGAGAGTGGTGGTGGTTGTGAGAAGAATGAGGAAAAGCACCTGAAAGAGCTGGAGGCGCGGCGCCGACGAAGGAGGTGGAGACGCCGGTGGTTTTACTTACTGATTTGGGGTTTTAGGGCTTAATGTTGGGATTGGAACTTGGGAGTTGGGAGAAGTGAGAAACGATCTGATGTAAGAGTGAGTGCTAATGCTTTCTATTTCTAATTTTAGGGTTTATTAAATATTTATTTTTATTGGTAAATATATAATAATTAAATATATTTTTATTATAGTTATTTTTACATATTATTATATTAATTGTGAAAAAGTATATTAAATACACATTAAATAACTTAAAGTATATTTTTGTTAAATATTATTATATTGATTATATAAAGTATTAAATATATGTTAGTTATTAAACATAAGTTATTTTTAAAGTGATTGATCTTATTATATAAAAAAATTTAAATTGATGATAATTTAAATTTTATATCATTCAATTATATAAAAACAAAAAAGACAAGTTTTTAAACTAAAATACAAAATACTGATTGATTTCATTATATATATATAGTAAAATAACAAATAAAAAAAATTAACATTGTTCAACCTTCATTATTATTATTGTTATCTTTAGAATCATCAACTTTTGACATAAGTTTATAAGTAACACAATAGATTATTAGATTGCATACTATGTATCTTGGTATAAATATATACTCACAAATAGATATAAAAAAGATTATAAGTTAATTGTTAGGACTTGTAAATTTAAAATAGTATAAGAGATTACAATAAATATTGAATATAACATAAAATTTATATGCGTCATGATGCGAGCTAAAAGTGCTCGTTCTTGGGCTTGAACGGGGTGGCCTTGAACTTTTTGCAAGCTATGAAACAGGAACATGCAAAAGAAACGTTAGCACTCCGACGCTCAAGTCAGTAAGCAGTTATGCAAGAATAAACGTAACTGAAATAAAAGAGAAGTAAAGTCTCGTGCTCAAAAAGTATGAAATAAGCAAAGTGTGAGTGTGAGAGCATAAAAAATGTGAGTAGAGTGATAGAAAATGTTACTTGAGCCAACCATACGAGCTGGTATTTATAAGAGAGAGTCATATTTGAAAAAGACTCCTAGTTGCTTTAAGACTCTGGAGGGACTACGTGCTATCCTTCCCAAACTTCAGCAGCCCCTGGACTCCTTGAAAGTAGAAAGTCTGTTGAAGGGGTCTTTTATGGATAAAGATAGGGGGTCGACCGGATCAACCCTTATCTCTTGTTGACGACGTTGGGCCTCCACCTTGGGCCCCCTGGCTGAGTGTCTCGTCCTAGGACTAGGCCTCCGTCTTGGGCCCCCTTGATCATGGGCTTGGGTCTTGAGTGGGCCTCTCTGCATGCAGGCGAGCCTTCGTATGGGGCCTTCATTTGTGGACTTCTATTAATGTCTTTGTGGGCTTCAACTTTGGGTTGATCTTTTTACCATATATCATTTAGTCCCCCCACTCTGAGATGGAGGGTGCATTGCCGTTCCCACTCAGAGTAGTGGCCTTTTGAAGTTACTGAGGGAGGTGTGACTTCCTTGCCCATTTTGTCGAATTTCAGGTGAGCTCCCTTCTTGGTTAAGAAAGCGGAACAGTCGCCTCAGGTGCCTGGCGTCTGTGCGCAATGATGGCTGGTGCAGCTTTTGAGGTTGGCTAGGCCATAGGCCTGCACCGAGGCCACGCGAATGTTTTCCACGCGCCTGGACTGAGGGCAGTTACTGATAACTGCCTGCGTCGGTTATTTTTCCAGCTTTGGTAACCGCCCAATGGGAGGCAGTTGCTTGCACGAACCTTAGATAACTGTGTCTCCCCCCACGTACTCCCTTTCATTCGCGTTATTACGTCTGCCCCCTTTCATTCTTCTGTCTTCCCACGTCTTCACAAGAGAGAACCGCAGTTTTATACCTCCATCACCTCTGTAAGTACCTTCCTTCCTTTCTTCGCATTTCTTTAACTTTTTTCGTGAGCAATGTCTTCTTCTACTTCGTCGGATGTGTCCATACAGCTTGTAGGGGAGTGGACTGGAGGCGATGATTCCTCCACCGACTCTTCCGTACGGACGACGTCTAGTCGCGTGACCCACTGTGCCGGCCGGAGGTGGAGCCCGAGAAATCTTGCCCGCATCCCTAGGCATTTGTTGAACGAGGATGAGGATGATGACAGTGTGGAGGAGGTAGGGATCCCTCTGGGGGGGATGATGAAGCAGAGTCTTCCCCCGAGGAGGAACGAGATGAGCTGCTGGAGGCGGAGGATGTAAAGGATGAGGAGGAAGAGAGGGAGGTAAGTCCCCTTCCTCTGGAGAGGGCCTAATTCTTCAGGGCCTCTGATGCTGCCCGAATGAGGGAGGATTATGGGATCCCCCAGGGCTATACTATTTATGTCCCCGCCCTCGATAGTTCGCCTCAGCGCCCTCCCCCTAGTTGCTTGTGTTTTTATTAGGCCCAATTGAGGGTTGGCCTTAGGTGTCCCCTCCCCACCTTTTACCAAAACGTCGTCAAGTTGTTTAGGGTTCCTTGAACCAGTTAACTCCGAACTCATTCCGCCTTCTTGCTAGTTTTGCCATGATCTTTAAGTACCATAGTTGGTCGGCCTCTAGTAAGCATTTTTCCCTTTGTCTTCAATTAAGAAAATCTGAGTGGTATCTTTCACTTCTACCCTCGGAGGGGGGTTCGCTTCCTGCTTGCCCCGAACGCCCCAAAATCTTGAAGGGATAACTTCTTTTTTGTGCGCCCCCCACTTTCTTGGACCTTCCCTTGTGAATGGATCACCAATCTCCCCCTTATTGACCCAACGGCTGGGAAGGACAGGCCACCAACCCTCGCCGCCTTTCTGGAGGAGTTGAATGAGGACCCCTATGATGTCAGGGGTCTCATAGAGGAGGGGCTCCTCTGCCGGTTTGGGTTGAGCCCCAAGGAGGCCCCTCTCGATGAGCCTCTGGGTATCCTTCATTTTCCTTTATTCTTTGAGTATCTTATTGCTTTATTGCATTTTTCTGATGTTATGCTCCTTCCTCCATGCAGATAAAGTCATGTTCGACAAGCTGCTCAGGGAAAGCGCCCATGGGACTCCAGTAGGGACGCCCTCCGCTACGCGCACTCCAGAGGAGACCCCGGCTCCGGGCGAGGGAAAAGGGAATAGGGTTGCCACCCCTTCCTATGGTGGATCTTCCAAGCGGGTGAACGGGGGTTCGTCCGGCCATCCCCCATCTAGAAGTTCTCTGAGGGTGTCTACCCGATCGACCACGGCTCCCCAACCCCCCCTCCTCCTTCTAGGGTTTCTCTCCCCGCCGCCAGTGCTTTGTCCCAGACTGGGGGGTGTATGCCTACTAATCCCTCTTGCAGGAAAGAGAAAGAGAGTCTGGGTTGGCTACCGAATTCTTGTAGGGGTTGATCCTTTCGGTGGACCGCCGTTCGCGGGGCTCCCTTCCTAGGGAGGAGCTGGCCGGGGCCTTCGCCCTCCAGATGTCCAAGGTATGACATTCCCCCTTGGTGTTGGTTTTTGCTTTCACATCTTGGTGAAATTTTGAACTTCGATTTTTTTCTTGTAGGCGACTTCCATGGAGGGGGAGCTGTTGAGCCGCCCCTTGGGGACCCTCCCTCCTCTTTCTGACCTCCAGCGAAAGCGGCTAGAGGATCGCGTGGAGTGACCGGCGTCTGATCTGGCCATGCTGAAGGAGGCCAAGAAAGAGATTACGGGGAAGTACCAGCAGTTGCATAAGGAAAGGAAAAGGCTGCAGTAGGACTTCTTGCCTTTGTCCCAAGACCAATCGGAGGCTCTTCGGCAAGCGGCTAACAAGGCTCGCTTGGAATTTCCTCACACGAATGAGGGCAAATAGTTCTTGGAGTCGTACTGGGACAACCACCTCCTACTATAAGCAATCCGAGGAATTCCAGAGAGAGGTGGCCAAGATTGCGGGGCCATTCTTGAAGTATGTCTTTGCTGCATGCTAGGAACTGTTTGTGGCCCAAGGCTATCCTCCGAAGGGGGCGGATCTCTCCTTCCTGGATTATGATGGGGTTGTGAAGAGGCCCCCAAACCCCTATGCTCCTCCTCCCCCCATGACTGAGTCTTATCCCCTTAATCCAGGTAATAAGCTTGCTCGTTTCTCTTCCATTTTGTCTGGAATCCTTAGGCTTTTGAATGACATAGTTGGGAAATTCTTTTCAGAGGAGGAGCTGGATCATGTGCTGGAGACGGTGATGGAGGAGATTCGAGCCCCGGAAGAGAAGGATGAAGAGACCTTGGCCCCTGAGCCTTATGCGACTGACCTAGCCCCCTTCCCCGAGCCTGCTGATGTAGTTCCCCATCCCCTGAGCCGCAAGTGCTAGAGGAGCCGGAGAAGACCTCGCATGTGAGGAAGAATGTTTGATTATACCCCTCTCCCAAACATTCTGTTATGCTTGCCCCCCTGGCGCAGGGGGGTGAAACAATTTTACATTTTTGTTGTTATTTTTGTTTTTTTCTTTTTGAATGTTGCTACTGCTTTCCCCCCAAGTCGGTTTGGCTTGGGGGATTTTAATATGATGCATCTTTTTTCTGCATTCTGTTGGCATGTCTTTGTGGGTTGGCCGCCTTATGTATGCTTTTTGATGACTCCTAGAGAGGGGGTCTGATGATTCTTGTTTGATGACTTAGGTGATAGGTAAGAAATGAGCCTCGTTTGCCCATGACACCTTGCGAATCTTAGGCATGCTTTACTTTAGTGCCTGTGATACAACATGGTTTGTTTGAATTGCCTACAGGGTAGTAGGACTTGCTTAAGTGCCTACAAGGAAGTAGGACTTGTTTAACAGCTGGCCTGCAGCGAGGCAGGGCTTTGTTGAGATGAGGAGCCTGCCTAGTGGCAGGGCTTGTTAGGTAGACGGCCTGAACAGTAGTAAGGCTTATTGCCTACAATATGGCAGGGCTTGTGAGGTGGACTGCCTGCGTAGTGGCAGGGCTTATTCCCTGCAATGTGGCAGAGCTTATTGAGTGAACTGCTTGCACTGTGGCAGGCCTTATTGAGTGAACTGCTTGCACTTGTGGCAGGGCTTATTGGATAGACTTCCTACGAAAGATCAGGGCTTATTTAAGTGCTTGAGGGATCCCCGCTTTGGGGGGATGAGGAGATGTCCTTCTGTGAGGAGCCTGGCTCGAACAATAAGATTGGTCTTTTGTTGATGAAGGCACGATGATGCCCTTCTCCAAATAGGTCCGCTTGAAGGGACTTATGCGAAGAATCTCTCAAGATTATGTACATTCCATGTTCAAGGGAGTGGGTGTCCGCCCTCGTCCTCGAGCTCGTATGCTCTGTTACCTAGGATACCCCTAACTTTTTAAGGCCTTTCCCAGGTAGGGTCCAGCTTGCCCACTGGTTTTGATGCTTCCACCTTTCAGAGTACCAAGTCGCCAACTTGGAATTCCCGAGGCCTATCCCGTTTATTGTAGGCGTTGATCATTATGCTTTTGTATCTTTGCATTCGGAGGAAAGCTTTTTCTCTGAGCTCCTCTCTGAGGTCGAGATTCTCGCTAAGCAAATTGTTGTTGTATTCTTCCGAATAACACATTATCCGGTGGGAAGGCATGCCCACTTCGACTGGTATTACAACATCCGTCTCATAAACTAGAAAAAAGGGGCTTTCGCCCGTGGAATTTCTAGTAGTAGTTCGATAAGCCCATAGGACACTGGTGAGCTCTTCGGCCCAATTGCCCCCGGCTCTATCGAGTCTTCTTTTGATGCCTTGTTTGAGGGTGCGGTTGGTGACCTCTACTTGACCATTAGCTTGAGGGTGAGCCACAGAGGTGAATCTTTGCTTGATGCGTAATCCCTTGCACCAATCTTGTATTGTGTTTCCTTGAAACAGTCATCCATTGTCCGAAATGATCTCCACGGGGAGCCCGAAGCGACATATGATGTTTTTCCATAGGAACTTCATGACTTATCCTTCTGTGATGCGGGAGAGAGGTTTGGCCTCCAGCTACTTTGTGAAGTAGTCTATGGCTACTAACAGGAACTTTCGCTGTCCTGGAGCCATAGAACGACCCCACAATTTCCATCCCCCGTTGCGCGAAAGGGCATGGGGCCAGTAGTGCGGCCAATGGTTCGGCAGGCTGGTGTATCAAGGAGGCATGCTTTTGACATTTTTCGCATTGGCTGACCAGAGTTTTAGCATCTTGTTTCATCGTAGGCCAAAAGTATCCTGCCCTCAGGGCCTTGTTGGCTAGGGCTAATACTCCTATGTATGCTCTACAACATCCCTCATGAATCTCTTTGAGGACATGTTCCCCCCTTCTTTAGATAAGCATCTCAAGAGAGGATGCGTGAAAGACTTCTTGTAAAGGGTGTCTCCTATTAGCAGGAAACGGACAACCCATTTTTTCGAACGGGCAGCTTCCCATTTGTCAGTAGGGAGGCGACCTTTTTTTAGCCAATCCAGGACAAGCAGTCTCCAGTCCCCCCCCCCCCCCCCTCCAAGGAGTATGGTCTGAATCTCCAGGACGAGACCGGGCTTTGGTAGGTGATGTATGCCTAGTTCGGCAATCTTATATGGTGCTAGCCAATTTGGACAGGTAGTCTGCTTTGTTGTTTTCCTCCCAGGGGATTTGGATGAGTTGGAAGGTATCGAACTTGGCCTTCCATTCTTCTACTCTCTGGAGGTACTGTTTCATGCTTTCCTCCTTAACCTCGTATACTCTCTCTATTTGCTTAACGATAAGTTGGGAATCAGAGTAGGCTACCAGGTGCCTAGCTCCTGCCTCCCAGGCCATTTTCAAGCCCAGAGTCAAAGCTTCGTATTCGGCCTCGTTGTTGAAGGCTTTAGACCCGAACTTGACTGCGAACTCTATGTCTACCCTCTCTAGGGAGGTTATGACTACGCCTGTGCCGCTTCCCTGGGCAGTGGAGGACTCGTCCACATGCAGGAGCCAAGTCCCCTTGTCTGGGGGAGGAGAGGTACTCTCTGAAACAAAATCAGCTAGTGCTTGAGCTTTGATGGCTATCCTCGGGAGGTAGGAGATGTCGTATTCGCTGAGCTCGATGGCTCACTTGATCAGTCGATCGGATGTGTCTGGTCTCCCCAAGACTTGTTTGAGGGGGTGGTTGGTATGAACCCCGATTGGATATGATAAGAAGTAAGGGCGCAGCCTACGGGCGGTTATCACCAATGCAAAGGTTATCTTCTCTATGAGGCTATATCGTCCTTCCGCTCCGTTGAGGACTTTGCTTAGGTGGATGCCAAATAGATGTATAAGGTATCTCCTGGCGAACGTTTGACCAACAAAGGAAGGTTGGCAGGTATTGCTTGAGTTCTTCAAAGGCTCTGTGGGATTCCCCCCCTCCTTCTCAAAGTTCTTGGCTTTTCTCAGTACTTTGAAGAAGGGTAGACTTCTCTCCGCTGATTTGGCGATGAAAGGGCTGAGTGTCGCTATCCTTCCTGTGGTGCATTGTACCTCGTTGATGTTAGTGGGAGCCTTCATGTCCAGAATGGCTTTGATTTTGAGGGGGCTGGCCTCGATACCCCTCTCAGTTACCATGAAGCCCAGGAAGCGCCCTCCTCGTACCCCGAAGGCGCACTTGGAGGGGTTCAGCTTCAGGCAGTATTTTCGAAGGACGACGAACGTCTCCTGTAGATCCACGGTATGATCGTCCGCCTTTTGGCTCTTAACAAGCATATCGTTTCCATAGACCTCCATGTTTCTCCCCAGCTGGGGACGAAAAATCTTGTCCACCAAACGTTGATATGTAGTTCCCGCATTCTTCAAGCCAAAAGGCATAACCACATAGCAGAAGGTTCCTGCCGAAGTAATGAAACTGACCTTCTTGTGATCATCTGGGGCTAGCAGGATCTGATGGTATCCTTGCGAAGCGTCCATCATGCTCAGGAGTTAGCACCCGGAGGTAGAGTCTACTAGCTGGTCGATGCGAGGAAGTGGGTAGAAATCCTTTAGGCAAGCCTTGTAAAGATCTCGAAAATCTAAGCACATCCTCCACTTCCCCCCGGATTTAGGTACTAGCACCACATTGGAGATCCATTCAGGGAATTGAATTTCCCGTATATGGTCTGCTTCCGTTAGTCTTTCTATTTCAGTTTGTATGATCTTATCTTTCTCAAGGCCAAAGTGCCTCTTCTTTTGCTTGACCGGCTTCATGGAAGGGTCAATGTTGAGGTGGGGCATTATGACTTTAGGGCTTATCCCTTCTAGATCTTGGGGAGTCCAAGCGAAGACATCCATATTGCGCTGTAGGCACCGGATCAGGTCCTTCTTTCGAGTTCCTTCTAGCTAGAGCCTATCTTTGCAGGTTTGCCAGGCTTTCTGGGCATAATTCGACGGTCAACAACTCTTCTGCTGGATGGACTTTGGGTGATCCTCATTGCTGGGTGAGGCTTCTTGTGGGGAAGCTTCAGGGCATACTGCCTTATTCTCTCCCGAGGGGTTCTTCCCCTACCTTTTGCAAGATTCCTTGGGGGGGGGGGGGGGGGGGCTCTATAGCACCCCGCTTTTGTACCTTGCGGACGGCGTCTATGTAACACCTCCGTAACTGTTGTTGTCTCCACATACTTTGCCAATCCCGTCTGGTACATGGAATTTGATCTTCATGTGAAATGTGGAGATAATTGCTTGGAAAGCGTTTAGGGAGGGCCTCCCCAGAATGTTGTAAGTTGAGGGAGATCCACCACTAGAAACTTAATTAGGCAGGTTCGCCTTAAAGACCCTTGTCCTAGGGACAGGGGGAGGGCTATTGCCCCCTCTGGGGCATACAACTTCTCTCGCAAACCCATGTAGCGAGGTGTCAACTTTCTCCATAGGGGTTTCCCCCAACTGCATCTGGTCGTATGTTTTTCCATAGATGATGTCTGCCAAACTCCCTGAGTATATAAAGACTCGATTAACTTCATAGTTTGCCACAGTAGCTGTGATTACTAGGGCATCGTTGTTGGGAAGGATGACCCTCGCTCTCTCAGTGGGGCCGAACTGGATAATAGGCGCTCCAATCTTTGTGCTTACATCCAAAATTTCTTCATGAGGCGTAGCCTCGACTTCCCGCACTAACGCCTTACGGGCTTTATGAGAGTCTCCCCCCATACGTCCTCCTACAATCATGTGTATGACTCCCTTCCGAGGGGGGTTCGCGTCCTGAGATGGCCTGGCTGGGGCCTGTCTACGCTCTTCTGTCCGGGGAGGCTCAGGACTGGACTCCACCGGGCTTTTTCCTTAGTTTTGATATTTTTTCTGGTGGGGACCTGTGCCTTGGGATTTCTCTCTACAGACGAATTCTTGGAGGTATCCATTCTGAACGAGCCGTTCGATCTCATATTTGAGATGTCGGCACTCTCGGTGCTTCTTGGTGGATCCTTTTGTTAGAATAGGTGACCGTCGAGCCAATTTATTGGCTCTTTGTAAATTATTCTATACGATCTTTCTCAATAATATGTTAATTTAAGAAATATTATTTGGCCATCTTCATCATATGCTTTTAACATTATATTTATATGAGCATTTGGTTGAAGCCCTTAGATCAATTATGCTACGGGGTTGGCTCGCGCATATGATGGCGACCATGAAACCAACCTCTATGGTTTGATCTAAAATATTCTAAGTCGATGAATCGATCAAGACAGGGCATCGACCATTCTTTAAAGACTTGCACTAAGTGATGCGTTCATATGATGAATGTCGAGTTTTATAGACAGAGACGTATGACGTCTGCACACTTTAGTGGGTGCTTGATAAAGAGTTATCAAGTTCACTAAATTGACTCGCAGGAGTTGTCATAGGAAGCCTTATATGGCATGATCGGTATGACTAGAACTCCTAGGCTACGATAGTGCACTAACTAGTCCTCAGACTTGAGGTTCCACAGTAACCTTGTGCATAGGACGACTATGACTTGATCATGTACAATGTGGTCTCAGGTTTCATCCTGGATCACTATACGGTCATGTTTCAAACATAGTTGAAGCATGCATGGAGGTTGGTGAGTTCCAAGATAGGATCTGTTACTTATCATGAGATGATAACGAACCTCCTATGTTCTCTATATTATGCGTTCCTTGAAGCCCATGGCCATGGCTATTGATCAAATAGGAGAAAGGGTTTTTCCTATATTGATAAATTGGAAGCATAACTTGAAGAGTTGATACATAGACATAAAAGTCGATAATGGGAACTGGTAACTAATTCCATGCCCTAAACTTTGATCGGGAGGTTAGTAGCGGAGGGACCGTATCTGCATGGTACGCGTAGCTCACAGGTTCACGCAATAATTCACCTATTCTTTAGTGCCATGGACCATTGCTAGATGGCCACCCATGGTGACGGGTGCCCTCCAATTAAGGAGTTAATTGAGGGTGATTAATTATTGATAAGATCTAATTAATCTAATGCAATTAAGTTGCTAATTAAATTGTATATATGATACAAGCCTAAGTCTAGCTGAATAGTGAACCTAAAGGGTCACACACAAATCCATGATGGAATTATTGGAATTAATTTGTAGAATTAATTATGGAGAATAAATCAATTAATTTAAGGAGTTAAATTAATTGATTGAAATGATTTATGAAATCATTTGATGGAATATTAAATAATATGATTATTTAATTTGGAGTCTAAATTCACAAGCATTAATTTGATTAAGTAAGACTTGTGATAGATTAATTAAGATGAATCTATTTGAGCTTGAAAATTAATTAATTAGATTAATTGATTTGGGCTTATATTTAACTAAGGAATTAAATATCATGGGCTAAATAATTAGTTGGGAATTAATTAAAATTGGAATTAGTCCAATTGAAAATTAATATAAAGCCCAAGACCTTAGCCCAAGCCCACAAGCCCACAAGGTAAGATTCATTGAACATAGACATGACTCGTTTTCATCTTTAGATGAAGAAGAAAATATGAGTCATGCTAAAGCTTGTCTATAAAGAAGACAAGTGTAAAAAGAGAAAAAGATGAGTCATGCTAGAACTTGTCTATGAAGAAGACAAGTGTTCTAAGAGCAAGACAAAAGGCCTTGTCTACATTCATTGCAACTAATGCAAAGGAATGCCTATAAAAAAGGGGTACAAAGCAAGAGATTAATATACCAATTTTCTACATACAAAGATACAAAAACTCTTGCTTTCCTTTTGTTCTCTAATTATTAGACTTTCTCTCCTTCAAAGCTAGAAATTCTAGCTTTCACTTTAGCATTGGTCTTATGTTCATTTCTCATCTCCCAAAAGAGAATAATTCCTTTGATTTCTCCATAGATCAATAGTTGATCTACCATAATCCTCCAATACCTACTAGCATAGGTTTGAGGATGATTCCATCATAGGTGGTGTGGACTAACATTAGAGGGAAGACACTTGTGTTCCTACCGTGAACAACTTTTAAAGGCACTTCCGTTTTGACGTTCCACCAATTTTAAGGTAAGGTTGTTCTTGAGAAAGTTCAAGTAACCAACATCAACCGGAGAGCAAGAAAGGTTAGTTTCTCTTAACCATTCAATTGATATCATTTTATGCATGAGATCCACATCGTAATAGCAACGAGACGGGCAATTTGATCGCTAATTATAAGATTATTTTTTAATTAAAATCTTAATTTCCGTTGCGTTTAACGTCTCGGGGCAAATACAAAGCTAACACCTTCTTCACGTCCAGCCTTCCTCTTTTCACCCCGTCCTTCTTTCTTGGAGGCCCAGTATTGATGTACTTGGCTGCTCTTGCGAGCAGATTGTCAAAATCCAATGTCGACTTCTTAGCTAGGGATTTGAAGAAATCCCCATCTAAGAGCCCTTGAGAAAAAGCGTTTGCCTTGACTTCATGTGTGGCCGTAGGCACTTCCAGGCAACAGCATTAAAACGATATAGGTAGTCCCTCGAGGATTCGGAATCCTTCTGGCGAACGGTAAAAAAAGCTGAGGGCAGTCTTGCAGTGCTTCCTGCTGCTGGCAAACTAGTGGAGGAACAGCGAGCGGAATTCTCGAAAACTCCTCATCGAATAGGGGGCAGCTGGTTGAACCACTGTTGGGCTGCTTCGGCGAAGGTGGTCACGAAGACCCGACATTTGATTCCGTTCGTGTATCGATGGAGCAGTGCGGCGTTCTCGAACCGCGATAAGTGATCATGGGAGTCAGTGGTGCCATCGTACTCTGAAATGGCTGGTGTGCAACAATTGGGAGGAAGCTCGTCCGCCATGACCTCCTCACTAAACAGAACGCCGCCTTGCACCTCCAACGAGATTCCCATCATCTTGTGATGCACATTTTGCAATCTTTTCTGCAGGTGCTCCAACTGGGCCTCCTAACGCGGGGGAGGACCATCTCGCGTCTGGGGAGGAGGAATTGGTTCCCCCTTCTGTAATCCGAGGAGCCCCTGTCTTGGGAGGGCCCCGTCATCTGTCGCCGACCCGATGGGTACCCGGGGGGATTCCCGGGGGCCATCAGTGCCAGGGGGTAGTGTCGACCGCTGCCTTCTGCGCCCGTACAGCGGACGTAATCATCTGTAGGATGGCTGCCTTCAGTCCTGGGGACAACCTATCAGAGGAGGTGTCCGAGGGGGTATTGTCCCGTGGAGGGTCCGACAAAGGCTCGGAAGGACCAGAAGGTCCAACCTCCCCCCTGTCAGAAGGAGCCAAGGTGGCTCCTGATAGTACTTGCGAGCTAAAAGTGCTCGTTCTTCGACTTGAATGAGGTGGCCTTGAACTTTTTGCAAGCTATGAAACAGGAACCTGAAAAAAAAAAAAAAAAATTAGCTTTCCGACGCTCAAGTTAGCTAGTAGTTATGAAAGAATAAACGTAACTAAAATAAAAGAGAAGTAAAGTCTCGTGATAAAAAAGCATGAAATAAGTAAAGTGTGAGTGTGAGAGTATAAAAATCGTGTGTAGAGTGCTAGAAAACGTTACTTAAGCCAGCCATACAAACTGGTATTTATAGGAGAAAAGTCATATTTGAAAAAGACTCCTAGTTGCTTTAGGACTCTGGAGGGACTAAGTACTATCCTTCCCAGACTTCAGCAGCCCCCGGACTCCTTGAAAGTAGAGAGTCTGTTGAAGGGGTCTTCTATGGATAAGGATAGGGGTAGACCGGGTCAACCTTAATCTCTTGTTGACGACGCTGGGCCTCTACCTTGGCCCCCCTGGCTGAGTGTCTCGTCCTAGGCCTGGGCCTCCGTCTAGGGCCCCCTCGATCATGGGCTTGGGTCTTGAGTGGGCCTTCCCCCGCATGCAGGCGGGCCTTCGTATGGGGTCTTCATTTGTAGACTTCTATTAATCTTTGTGGGCTTCAACTTTGGGTTGATCTTTTTATCATATATCACGTCGTATTAAATAATTATGAAAAGTATAAGAGATTACAAAAGCATATTAAAATTTACTAAATTGTTGATTAAGCTAGTTTTTGTATAGAGATTAAATATATAAATAAAATTACCATATTTTATTATTATCTAAAATCATAATACATGATTATGATTAATAATTGTAATATATGGTTAAGTTTGAATATGAAGTTGATATAATATTGAATATGGAGTTAAATATATAAAGAAAATAAAAAAAGCTCGCGAGTTTATGAACAGAGTATTTTCAACTCGAGCTCGAAATCGAGCCTCGCAAGCTGGCTTGACTAATCTGTCACCCCTAACTAGTCCAAAAGTTTTTTCTTACAATCACTAAACTAAATTATCATTAGCCAAAGCAACCCAAGCAAATCATATTTCAATTGTTCATTAAATTACACATCACTACCAACTTCTTCATTCCATGTCAAAGATAATTTATTACATATTATATTTATCTATAATAAATTAATCATATATATATATATATATATATATAAACTAATAGGACCGAGTTACAGAACAGATTGGGTGGACCAGAGACCGGCCCTAGCTCTGGATGGGTCTTATTTATCATGACTTGCTAGGGCTGCTACTCGCTCATTATCTATTTTTTTGGATCCAAATCTACCTCATTCGGAACGGATTCAGGGGCACCTAGAAAACTCAGACCTGTTGCCACCCTTACTCATAGGTTACCAAAAAGAATTTCTTTTGTGATATACTATATTTTGTGTTACGGCCAAGGCATATATTTAGAATTTTAAAGTAAACAAACTATAGATATTTATTAATTTATAAACTAAATAAAATTTTATGTTAATTGTTTCAAGATACTTATTAAATTTATGATAAGTTAAGTATAATTTTAAATATAATGAAATTAATATAATTAAAAAATTAAATTTATGATAAGTTAAGTTAAGTATAATTTTCAATATAATGAAATAATATAATTAGAAAATGAGAAAGACAAGGTAATGATTACTCTGTATGCAACATCAGATGAAATATATGTTATAGCGTGCCCTAGGTGTTGTTGGAAAAATCAAACAATCATAACACGTTTTGAAAGCAATCAGATACTAATATTAATAAAATTAATATTGATAGTTTTGAAAATCAATTCACAAAAAACCACGTTGGGACAAAATCAAAATAAATCAAGTTAGATATGTTGTTAACAGAAATTTAAATAGAGAACTTAGCTGGTTAAGAGTTGTATAGTAACAACTCTTGTTTCAATACGAATACCAACAGAATCACAGAAAACTTCAGTCTACTTTGAAGAAATTATCCGGCCCCTTATATATGTCCACCGGCGCCACTCCTTTCAGATTAAGACGGTTATGTTTTCAATATTGTACTTATATTGAAGACACCTCGAACGATACTCAATTCGTCAAGGAAACTAAAGAACAATCTCGAGTTTGTGAGAGAACATAGCAGACAAAAGAGAATGTTTCAGGTGTATGTTCGTCTTGGTGTATTGAAGTGAGAAATGCATCAACCTTTTTATAGGCTAAAATTTTAAAAGTTTGACCGAAAACTATCTTTGTCTAAAAAACATATTTGAAAGACAACAATTTTAAAACTGTTTCTGTTTTTCTAAATTAATTCAAATGTGCTGCAAAAAGATATATACTGAAACTAAAACATTTCTCTTAACACCCCTGGCTAGAGCGAAGTAGGCAACAATGGTGCACATGGAGGGTTTCCCCATATTCAATCTAGTTCTCATAACGCTTCAAACTACATTTGAATATTAAACTCAATATAAGAAGTTTATTTATTCAATAAACTTTCAATGTGGGACAAAAATAAGCGAACAATCACTCTAACATCCACATCTTTCCGATATCCTTATCAAAGCTCAAAACACTACCATCATCTTTCAACGTGGGACAATAACATTTTTTTTTTTTCTACTCAACCTAATCTATTGAATCCATTTGAATTAACATCCACCTTTAGATTAAATGTTGTTACAAATTAACAATTTTATCACGCCAATTACAATAGATGTAGCATCTTATGAACCGAGTAGAGATGACGGTAGAGAGGTGAAATAAGAGAGGAGAAAAGACTATTTTTTATATATACATTCACTTCATTTAAAATTTTATATTAATTTAATAAATAAGAGATAAAATAAAGAAATTATTGGAATTGATATAATGAAATAATACTAAATGTACGAATAAAAAACTTATAGCGAGAACTAATTAACTAAAGAGCTGATTATTTGTATGAAAATAATTATATTTATGTACTTTAGTCAACTTATATTTTGTTAATTAAAATTAGTTATTCTAAATTCTTGGGTATTAATAAATATTAGCGGTCGCACCACACTTGTTACGCGTTAACAATAATTTTTTTTATTATGTTTATTTAATTCAATGAAAGAGAATAATGATAAAATAAATAACTTATCCAAATTATTAAAATATTTTAACTTAAATGTGTTTGAGTAGAAAACTATCGATAAAATCAACTAATCAAATAAACGATTATTTTGCGATAAAATTAATACGTATATTTCCGAGTATTTTAGTTAGCAAAATATCACATATTTTGTCCACCACAACTACACTAAAATCCTCGCACTTAATAAATAGTATTAATTAATATAAAACATAAAAGTATTATTTATATTTTA
The DNA here is from genome assembly GCA_034509735.1 of Sesamum alatum. Lineage (NCBI taxonomy): Eukaryota > Viridiplantae > Streptophyta > Magnoliopsida > Lamiales > Pedaliaceae > Sesamum > Sesamum alatum. Next base: position 39,869,472 of record JACGWO010000002.1, read on the forward strand.
CTTTGCATATAAGGTATTAGACAAAATATAAAAGCAATTGCTAGCACTTGTATTTGCTTTAATTCACACAATAATAAATAAAAAAATCTATATATTTGACTCTTAAAACGCAACAAAGTTAACCCAAAGCATTCGATGTTTCATCAAGAGAAATCCAACTATTAATTTTCAACTCGATGATTATGATGTGTCAAGACACTGTACGTATGAGGATCAACGGTGAGATCAATTGATCGAATTTAAAATTCTCTGATCTTGTAAGTTGCTTGTGGGGCCAGAGGGAAAGATGATGTGAGCTTATTAAAGAACGGCAATTAGGGTTTCAATAGAGATCCGGAAAAAGACTTGAGTTGAAGCTTATCCCATGTTTGGATAGGACCCTAAGAATTTGATCTTTTCTTGATTATGGCCCCTAGAAATATCATATCTTTTCCACCTTTGATTAATGATGATGTATCATAGTGTTTTGACTATTCCCTTTACTCTTACTCATTTTTAAAATGCAGCTGTTGCATATGTTATCTTGATTCTCATAATTTGTATTTGAATTTTGATTTTTCTTATTCAATTGTGAATATATATATATATATATATATATATATATCAAAAAACGTTGCTCTTTGGTAAGTCCAACTTGAAGTCTTTGGGCTTAGTTTTTTACGAGCCATGAAAAAATGTGACCTGCAAAAAATATATTAGCACTTCGCGAGAATCTGATCCCCTTAGAACTCAGAAGGTATGTTGTTGGAAAGGATAGACTTCAGTCATCGGGGATCCTATTAATCTCGAACTTGGATGTTGGACGGCTAGTCTTTCCCAGTAGGTAGGACTTCTTCAGGGATAAGGCCTCCCGCATTCTCGGGGGACAGTTGAGATGAGCTAAACATCCCCTAGATTCTTGGGTGTCCTCTGTGGGCTGGAGTCAGTCCTTCATCCGAGTTGTCCGACTAAAGCTTGGTCACGTGTGAGCGGGATGTTTCAGGTGTCCACATGGCAGCCCTATTAGGCTTTCCGCAATTTCTCTGGGCCCCTGCGAACTTTGTTGATTGATGGGCTTCCTCCCATGACTGAGGGTTGAGATCTTTTTCTCCTTGGACCGCTCATAGTCTTAGGGTTCATTTGGTTTAAATGAGAGGAAATGAGAAGTGAAAGGGGGAGGGAAAGTGCAAAGGCAAGGAGGAGGAAAAAATTAATAGTTTTCCTTCAACTTGTTTGGTATTATCGGAAAGAGAGTAAATCTCAAATTCTTCTATTTGTTTGATACGAGAAAAATAGATTGAGAACAAAAAATTATTTGTAAGTTTACTGATTAACCCTTTCTCTTCATTTTGTATTACAAAATAAATAAGTTAATATTATTCTAAAATAATTTTAGTATATAAGAAAATTAAAAAACCTTATTAATTAAAATATTCCTGATCAAATCCCTGATCAAACAAGAACAAAAATGATAGTCAATTAAAATAGTCATCAAAATGCGCGTGGCTCATTCATTCTAAACTTTTCAATTTAAATAAAATCAAAATTAATATTAAATTAATAATAAAAAATTTTGAAACACACAAAAGAAAAGTATATTTATCTAATTATTGACTTCGCCGTAGTAGTTTTTCAGTGATTTAATTATTTTTTCTCAAAGATTATGTACCAATTTTATCAACGAAAATGAGAAAAATTATATATAGGGGTAATATAATAAACAAAAATAAAATATGTCTTTGTTTGGTCTTTTTGACCTTGTACTTTTCTGCCCAATTTTCGACAAAAATAAAGTAGGACTTTGGAGGGATTTCATATAAATTTAATTTTACTTCCTCCCCAGCTCTTCTCTTTAACAAACCACAAAACTTTTCTTCTACATTCATTTGTACTTCCACTTTTCTTATACTCTCACTCCAGCAGAACCTTAAACCCTTCTTGGGTTTTCTCTCTCGTTGTGTTCCTTCTTGAACTTTGTACTTGTAGAGGTATCATTCAATTTAGATCGCATATATAATTATCTTGAAAGTAATTATTTAAATAATTAATTAAATAGGTACTGACAATGATAGTATGGTCATCATCATTGCTAATTGTAAAGGGCTTTATAATATCTAGTTTTTAGAGGAAACTTTGCAAGAAGTTACATTTAGCCCCTAATTTTCTTGATCGTCTAAGCTCCAATCATATTATAATAATATATAGTGGATTAATTAGTAAAAAAAAAAAAAATAGATAGTGGGATTCACCCTAACACCTTTTAAGGATAAGAGACTATTGTGCATTTGACTTTGACATTATTGCAGTTAAAAAAGATTATCAAATTTTGCACAATAGATATTGTGCTTATTAATTTCATTAAAAAAATTGTACATAAATTAAAAGAAATAAAGTAATGAGATTATAAATAAAAAAATTATTTTACTAACATAATTTTGTGCATTCAAATAAATCCCCTAACAAGGACAAAGGTTTTCAAAAACTTGAGAGGATTAATTTATACATGTTATTAATTGCATGCATGGTTACTTTTAGGTAAAGACTTCAATTATAAATTATTGTCCATCAGAAGTATGTATTATACACTATATATAATGTCTAAAATATAGAGGGAGTTTTTAAATGCTTAAAATAAATACTTATCAGTTTATTGTTGAAAATAAATGAAAAATAGTATTGTTTTTGTGCTGCTTAATTTAAATTTATTTAAGCCAAAAGTTATAAGCAGTTTTTTACTAATTTCTACAATTTATTGATAAATATTAAGTTGTTGTTCCAAATACCCTAACTTAAACTTTTTCTTTTGTTTTAATCTTTATTTTCCAAGACTTCCAATAGGATATATTCTTAAACGCTATAATCTTACACTTTTGAAATAAAGATATATGCCTAGTTGATGCGATCATGGATGGTTATATTCGAAACCGCCAATTTTTAACCTTTATTGTAACTTTTTGAAAAGTGAGAGTTACCAACGTATTTTTTTTTTATTTTTTTTTTGATATGTAGTTACCAACGTATTTTATTACATCAACAATTAGGATATGTAAATTATTTGTTTACTTATTTAGTTATTTTGTATTATATCAACTGAAAATCGCACTACCAAATTATAGGAAAAAATGCAAGCAATTCACCTGTGATATTGCAAATGAGCATATTACCCCCTTGCGAAAAATAAAATATCAATTTACGTCCCTATATCTTTTAAAATAAATCAATTTACCTTTCTATGTCCTTTAAAATAGAGTAATACTCAATTTTAAAGAACACGGGAATATAAATTGCTATTTTTGTTCATAGGGGGTGACTTGCTCATTTGTAATATCACAAGTAAGTAAATCGCATTAACCCAAAAATTTTATGCACACCAATGGGAAAAGTGGTTTTTCCTCTCGTATCTTGGGTCAATGCACCTTTCGTACTATTAGTCACATGATTATTATTAATGGTCCCGTAAGTTACAAAAAAATATCACTTTTAGTCCCTTCGTTATATTTTGTTAATATTTTAACAGAAAAGGCCGAAATATTAACACTATATGCTTCTTTATGTCAAAATACTAATAGAATTTGATGAAAATGACTAAAAGTAAAAATACTTTTATAACTTATTATACCATTAATAAGAATTTTGTAATTAATAGGACGAACGATGTATTTACCCTCAAATATGAGATAAAAAATCATTTTTTCCTGCACCCCAATTATATACTATAACAAAAAGAGTAACAAATATAGGCTGAGTTCTTAAAAAATATTCTCGATGATACACGATATTATACAAAACTTTTGCATTTATATCAAATGAAAATACTTTATGAAAACTTTACAACCCTACTTTTACCTACATCAATGATCATCACCATCACCATTCATCGGTTAAGGAAACGATTTTCCATCATGAAATGTGTTCTAAAACGAATTAAAAAAATGTGATAGTGCCCATCGATTGTAGAAATAAACCAAATATGCCCATGTATATTTTTGTTCCAATGTGATAATTGATATATTATATTCATAAATTATAGTACTAGACGAAAATATTCATGTCAGCATCTATTTTTCAGATGCTTTATATATATATATAATTATGTAAAATATTCCAATACGATATAATTACTGTAATATTCATAAACAAAACCTAAAATAGTAATCCTACATAATTTACTAGGGTAAAATAAGTAATCATCACGAATAACTGTGGTCTATGATTGAAAGTTTCACCCCACAATGTGGGTTCGAATCATTGTCAAAATGTTTAGTAGGGTTAAATATATGTTAGGACCTGACCTGTGTGTTAATTCGAACGTAATTAGATTTTAGTTCTTAACGACGGTAAATCAGTTGTAGGGATGCTGGGCGACAAACATGGTGCATACACAACTCTGGCATGACTTGTGTATTAAAATTCACATAGTTATGTCTTGATTTTCAACGACAGTAAGTCAGCTATAGAGACTATAATCGACAAATATAATATAAGTACGATAATATATCTGCTATAAGGACCCTGACCGAGAAATATGAACCAAAAGTAATTCTTCTTGAAAGGAAGTACGATAATATATCTGCTATAAGGACCCTGACCGACAAATATGAACCAAAAGTAATTCTTCTTGAAAGATATGTGGGGTATCATCATGTTTTTTTATTTTTATTTTTTTAAAAAGAAAAAAATAAGAAGGAATAAAGAAAATATGTAATCGTGGCTGCACACAACACTTAGAGAAGCACAAAGAAAAATGCATAAAAAAATGGAAAAAAAGACAATAATGCAAATAATGTCGGTGGAAATTGGAAAAAATAAGAAAAGCAAAGAGAGTACACATTACACACCCTACACACACTCTAAATAGATCTACATTAATAAACACGCACAAGTACACCAATACAATACATCTGTGTGTGTGTATATCTGTATCTATTCTATATCTATATGTTTATGTTCCCCTGTCTATACATATACCTCCTGAATAATTTTCTCTTTCTGATCTCTCCTTTGGGACTCTCTATTCAATTTCAGGCCACACCTACACATGCATATACAAAAATAAATACACACACAACACACACTCAGTCACAAGGATAGCCCATCAGCAACTCTCACTTTGTGCTTTGACCAAATCAAGCTCAGTCAAGAAACCTCTTTTAAGGTTCTTTTTCTCCTGCTGCTTCATATTTGCCAAATTCCAGATACGGGTTGTTTCTTTTCTTGGGGATTTTCTGTGTGTGGAAGTGGGTTTTCGTTAACTTTAATTTTGTGGTAATGGGTTTGTTTTGATTTTTTTGTTTGGGGGTTGGGTTTTTGGTTTGTGGGTTTGGCGCATTGACTTTGATGGAGTGAGCATGTTTATGTGTTTAGGTGAATTGCTGAGCAGAAAAGGGGAAGCCCTTTTGGGGGAAAGTTGGAAGCTTTGGATTCAGAATATGTTGATTTGTTGCCTCAGAGTTGACCCAGATTTGAATCTTTGGTGGTAAACGCAACTTCTCGAAATTCAAATTGCATCTGCTTATTGTTTTAGTTGTGTGAATTGTGATGAACTGGTGAAAATGTTCAGCTTTCTCTCTGTATGTAGAAGAAGCCCATGGAAATGCAGTGGTCTGCGTGTAGGTTAATCGTGGGTTTTCTTCTCTTTCCCTATATAATTAAGATACTTGTATTATCTTGGTTCGTGGCGGCTCTTTTCCTGAAGTAGCTGAGGGACACTGAACAGTAAGAGATAGTGTTTGCTGTGGACTGTTGGTCAAATTGTGTCCTACTGAGTTATAGTACACTGATTTTGGGGAGCATTTGATATGTGAAACATTGATGCTTATTTGTACAATATTGAAAACATTTTGGAAACATTTTATCATGTCCAGGTGCTGCAAATATCCAGACGTAATCCTGCCACTTTACTTTTTATGTGAACTATGTTGTTACGTCCTTAATGCGAGTTTTAATGTGTTAGAGTTAGGAATTTCCTTTTCTCGTATCCAGAATTTGATTGTGGGCTCTTGGCATAATTTGGTGTTTCTTTCAAGGTTCAATACATGCTGGGAGTTTTTGCTCTCAGTTCTTGTTGTTTGCAAAGTTATGAACTGAGGAAACTCAGCATTGATGATTTATGCATCTTAACAATATGAAGTATAACTTAAATGTCTTGCGGGTCTGTGAAGTCAGATGTATAGCCTTTGAGCGAGGGAAGTACTGGTTTCTGCACTGTGGAAGTCTGAAGTTTCGTTTCTCTTCGAATCTAAGTTGTTGTATTGGGATGGGCTGTCACTGTTCAAAACTTACCTCGTGTTGTTTTACCTCGGAGCAGAGCGGGGCGGTTCATCAACCCAATAATGCTGGTTTGTCCAAACAGTTTCCATTTTGCTTCCTCTTTTTACTGGGTTGCCAAACAGTTCAATTTGACAGGTATTTGTTGCAGAAAATGAGGAGAAAAGTGAAATCAGCGATTTACCTGCATTTCGTGAGTTTTCAGTTGAGCAACTCAGGATGGCGACCTCTGGGTTTGCAATAGAAAACATAGTTTCAGAACATGGGGAGAAAGCTCCAAATGTGGTTTATAAGGGAAAATTGGAGAATCAGAGGCGAATAGCTGTCAAGCGCTTTAATAGGTCCGCGTGGCCTGATGCTCGCCAATTCATGGTAAGTAGGGGATGCATCTAGGTCAATGTCTTATTTGTATTGTAGATAATTTAAGAGATTACCATACTTGTTTGTATATCCAATTTATATCTACTGTTATGTCCCTTGATATTCTGAGCTCCTGTTACGGTCATTCTTCTTGAATTTCACAGAGTTACATTCTTCTGATGCTATTCTAGAGCACAATGTGTACTCGATAGCAATAATTTAATTGAAAATTACTTAATAAACTTCAGGAAGAAGCCAAAGCTGTTGGTCAACTCAGGAACTACAGATTGGCAAATTTACTTGGATGCTGCTGCGAAGGTGATGAGAGGTTACTGGTCGCTGAATTTATGCCCAATGAGACTCTGGCGAAACATTTATTTCACTGTAAGTACTTTGTGCAATATCTTGTAGCTATTCCTAATTATGAATTGTTGTTACCAATGTGCAAGTGCTGTTTTAATATGGCCAACTGTCGTGCCTTTATGTGGTATATGGAGCTCTTTGCCTGACCCAGCCTAATCTGGTGTTGGTCTCGGCCCGTCAAGTTAGAGGATCCCATAGCACAATGCTTCTTAGCATTGGCTGCTCAAAAGGGCTGGAATCTCCATCGGTGCCGGTCGTCAAGCAGGCCATGCCACAACTCGACTAAGAACTCTTATTTATTAATTCTGTGCTAAGGACCAAATAGCAGCATATGTATGGTTGCTGAATCCACGTGCAGAATACTAGCTTCCTTCATTATATACATGTCATGATAACATTTCAGTTACAGTTGTGAATGATTAGTTTGGGATATTAATAGGGCTAGTCAATTGGATTGTACTTGATTTCATATAGGGTTTGTTCCATGGAGACTTCACATAATTTGAAGCATCCAATTCTATCACATTCAGGGGGATTAAAGAGAACAAAAGGGGTCTTTGAGGTTTGATTCTCAGAATAACTGAGCAGTAATGGCTAATGCTGACCTCACGCTTTTGTAGGCTCAAGGGGAAGGCTTTTTCAAGTCGGAACTCTTAGTCCAGCTGTTTTTTCTGTATGGAATCTACTGGCCAATTGAAATTTGCGGGACATAAGGCTTTTTCCCCTCTACTTTGTGTAGCATATAAGTTTTGCTCTCTTTTCAATAGCTGTAGTAACGCATACTGTCATTTATTTAATCATTCCATGTATAAGTAACTGAGTTTCTGTTGAACTACGGATCTTAGCCATTAACTAATGCTACTATGTCAAAACTGTCGATATGACTTCTAATCTAGATATTAAAAACTTATGATCTATATTCATTTACTTCCTCTTGTATTTCTGCTAGGCACAAAAATTGGAAATACAATTTTCAATCAGATTCTGTTTTGATCTCCATCTATCGTTTGAACTTGCAACGTCTGCACTACCTTAAGTTAATCTGATAATATGCGTGTTGTTGGATCCAGTTTATACATTAGTTTGTGCTTCTACAACCTCCTTCTATTTTTCTGTTCAGCCTTCTGTTCACTATTATCCTTCATTCGATCTGAAATTCAGGGGAAACACAACCTATGAAGTGGGCGATGCGGTTGAGAGTCGCTTTATATCTTGCGCAAGCATTAGAATATTGCACGAGCAAAGGGCGTGCTCTTTATCATGACCTTAATGCCTACAGAATTGTTTTTGATGATGTAAGTATCAAATTTCGTGACACATTTTTACTGCTAGAATATTACAAATTATTGACACATTTATGCTACTTCTGTACTCACTGTTGAGTATTATTATATGTTACAGGATGCTAATCCCAGACTGTCTTGCTTTGGTTTGATGAAGAACAGTAGAGATGGGAAAAGCTATAGTACAAACTTGGCATTTACTCCACCAGAGTACCTAAGGACTGGTATAAAATCTCACTCCGGAAAGTAGCATCACAATAAAAAGTTTGTAGTGCATGAATTACCAGACATTACCCATTTAGTTATGTTTTGTGTATATTGGGTTGTTGAAGACAAGACTTCTTGGTCGATTTGTAAATTATTTCAAATTGGGTATTGTAAACTTTCATATGATAACCTGGATTTGAAGGTGTATTTGTTAAAAAGCACCAAAACCTTTTGCAAGTAGGCTAATGTGTCATCCTCGTCTTCTTTTCTCTCAGTTTTTAAGCCATGGAAATGTGGATATGCGTTTTGTGCATTTTCAAGCCCATTGAGCTGAAAATAAGTCCAGTTTACGTTGTAGTTGTGCAAATCACTTCCATTTAGCACATGCTATTCAGGAATGTGGAGCTTTAGGTTATTGATGGTACATGGTGTCATTGAGTTCCTTTGTTTTTTTGAGTTACCAATATATTCCACACAGATTGACATCTATTGTGCCTTAAGAAATATAGTGTTGTGAAGACTGTGAACATTCGTCTGTGTTATATAATTTGCAATGGATCTTGGATTTTGAGATTGTTAATTGCTTGATATTAAACCTTCTGATTTTCTTAGGAAGGGTCACTCCAGAAAGTGTAATTTACAGCTTTGGGACGCTTTTGCTTGATCTTCTCAGTGGAAAACACATTCCACCAAGTCATGTAAGTCTTCTTATGCTAAGTTTCTCCTAAAACTGCTAGACCTCTTTTGCTGGTGATAGTGTAGAGTTACCAACTACTAGACATCGATTTAGAAATTATTAAATGAGAAATATGTTAGTTGTCAATAAGCTGGAAATAAATTTCTTGGGAACTTTAGGTTATCTTTTTTTGTGTTCGAGAACTCGTTAGCTGCATCTAGAGTGCCATAATTTGCACGTGAATCCACCACAGACTATGTCCTAGCTGCACCTCTTTTATTCTTCACCTTTCTTACAATTTCCAATGTTGTGTTTCTTTAACTGTTTACCTCTGTTAATAATGGGCTATCTTCCCATACATGGAAAGTATAATGTGTATTAATTGCTCTCTTGGCGCCTTTGCTCCTCATATGTATTTCCCTAGACACAGAAATAAAATGCGCTTGCCCCTGTGATGCATACCTATCATTTCTTAGTTTCTTCTCAAATTTTAATGCTCGATGATAGTATTCAATACTTAAATCTGTTAGTGCAACGTGAGCAATGGTACATAAATCTTCAACCTGCTCGCCTCCTCCTTGTGTCTTCTATTCCTCGTCATAACATATATACTTGTAATGAAAACTGGTGACTTGATAAGTCATTAACACACAGTCTGTATTGCACATAGAACCAGTTAGTAAATGCTATGTTTAATTAATGATTTGGACATTATTCACCACAAAGAAAGTGAGGATTGAGTAGAACACTGAAAGAGTTAACTTCACATTATACCGTGCTCACAGATATGTCAAAATACGTCTTCTAAGATCCACTTTTGTTGCTGATGCTTAGTGGCGGTAATAATCTAAATGATCTGAATAAGCTTTCGAGAGGTTTTGGTTCAGATAGCATTATAGGTGAAGATCTCACCCGGGAAGTATAGGAACATCTTCCTTTGTTTTTTCCCCCTCACTATAAGAGTTTTTCATCATTTTGTTTTCTTCTTTTAATTCTTCTTTTTGCTTCCTTTTGCTCAGTTTCTGACTGTCAATAGAACCACAATTCATATGATGGATTGTCCCTCGATTTTTTCATGAATGTGTTTAATATAATTCATTATTTGATATCTGACGTTCTGAGGTCTCCGTAGCTCTGTGATCTACCCTATTCAATCATGTAATGACACCCAAAATTCTATGTAACTGGTGCAGGCTCTTGATTTGATAAAGGATCGCAATCTTCAAATGTTAACTGATTCTTGCTTGGAAGGTCAATTTTCCAATGATGATGGAACTGAGTTGGTGCGTCTAGCTTCAAGATGCTTACAGTACGAACCCCGTGAGAGGCCCAATCCAAGATCATTAGTTGCTGCATTGATTCCTCTTCAGAAGGAAACTGAGGTTGGTTCTTTCTAAAGGAGGGATTGCATTTAATACAATGAAACGAAGTACTTAGTTCAGATTAATAATCGGCATTACATGCTATATAGTTCCTCATTCCCTTTAGAGTTGTGTCAAATATGTATAGCACATAAATGCACAGTGAATTAGCCTAACGCTGTTCGTTTTTGTTTAATTATTGCCATCAATTGCTTATGGTATTTTCTTGGAGTAACTTTTTGCTTGTTTGATGGTTACAATCTAGGCACTGATTATATAACATAACGTCTTCTGATTTAATAACATTTCTTATGGCTGTTCCTTAGCTTTTGATTGGGTGATATTTCTCTGCTCTCTTGAATTCCTGTGAAATTAAAGATTTCACTTACTCATTCCATTAGCATAGGTATTTGATTCATATGCTAAAAGTTTAGCACTGGAATTAATTATGATCTGCTCTTAATCTTAACTAAATATTTCCATTTGGGAATAGTTCTAACGTTCTTCATGTTCCCACATCTACCTTTTTGCATATTTATTTGGTTGTCAGAGTGTCATGAGCAAACTTAGGTTTTCTAGACTTGGTAATTTTTAGTTCCTCTGATGGGAGATATTTAAGGGAAGAGTTCAAGTCATGTTCATTTTTTCTCTTGTTTTAGCATTGCATTTAAATCTTGTCTTCAAGTTGGAATAAGTAGAACTAGGGAGGGTGCATTCGTTTGATTTTTGAAATTGTTGTGTGTAATATCAAAAACATTCGCAGACATCTGAATTGAGACTATAATAACAAGATCTGGTTAGGTTTACTTAAGGCATAGGTGCTCAGCTCAAATGATATCTGTTGGGATCATTCTATTGTTGGAAGATATTGGATTCGATGGAAAAATTTAGAGTGGAGAAGTTATCCACCCCTCTCGACCGAAATTGAATGAACCATTGATTGGTTATGAATCTGGAAATTTTGGGGCACCCTAATTTGGCAAAAAGTATGGCTATGTCAGTATGTTGGTTTTCAGTTTAGTTTTATCTTATTTTCATATTCAGAAATGTTTGTACGATGAAGTCGGTGAAGTTCCCTTGGAAGAGTGTGAAAATGAATGTGTTTGGATTAGTTCATGCGATAGTTTCCTATACCTTTGAGTTTGCATTTTCTAAGACTTGGAATTGATTTTCTTCCTAAATGGGATTATGTTTTCTGAAAATGGGGAAAATGGTTTCAAAAAGTCAGGATAAGGTCTTTAGTGTAGTAATGGTGATTAAGAATTTCAAGGACGACCTGTTCAAAAATGAGAGAAAACAAATGTGCCTATTTGGTGTCGGAAAATGTGGAAACGAGGGGCGAAATTGAACTTGGTTTATGGTTCTCAAGTTTTGGTTTTCCCCATCTGACCAAGAACTTGCTATGCTTTGCAATTATGTTGCTAAAGTTCAGTGAATGCTGTTGCATCCTGCCTTGATCCGGCTGATAGATAATTTGCTTGAGTGCATGCTCCCAGCAGTTAAAAGCACTTCAAAAGTAGGATGACATTTGTTAAATCTCAGTGGGGGAAACCTAGAAATTGTTCTAAATTGTCAGTAGAGGACCAGATCATAGACTTAATAGCTGGATCGACAATTTTCAGTCGTGTTTATTTGGTCTCCTTGCCATCCATGCATGAAATGGAAATAATGTGTTCTCTCTTGGATGCTCTCTGTTTTGTTCTTGTTATTGCTAAACATGCCAGTCGTAGTAAATTGTTTTTGGCTAAATGGATGTATTCGACAGGGATAACAACTTGTACTTTTTTCTGCAGGTTCCTTCGCATGTATTGATGGGTATCCCTCATGGAGGGGAGGTCATGTCTCTGTCGGCCCTTGGTGAAGCATGCCTAAGAATGGATTTAACTGCCATACACGAGATATTGGAAAAACTTGGCTACAAAGATGATGAGGGAGCAGCAACTGAGGTTCGTTTCTGGTTAATTTTATTTGAAAGTTCCGTTGCTAACGTTGCTCTTCAAACACTCGTGCAAATTCTGAGTGAATTCTGGCTGTACTTGAGAGCTTTGTCAGACTACTGCACAAATGAGTCTGAAAGAAAACTCTAGCTACTTTGCAACGTCGTGTTCGACTGAGTGAAAGCAGCAAACTTTGTCAAATAATTCTTTCAATGGTTTCAGTAATGTGAAAATGTTAGTTGTCTCACTACTTGAGGTTAAAGTATTTTTGAGCTCGACTTAGCTTCTTCTTTGACTACAATCGATTGGCTGAGGTTAAATACATCTTATTTCGTTGATGTCAACAGTCATGTTCGCATCTTCCTTGAGATTATAGTCTCAACGGCCGTCTAAGTAATATGGTTTTTTGCTTAACAAATAAATTTTTTACCTTGTGCAGCTCTCGTTCCAGATGTGGACAAATCAAATGCAGGATACGTTGAACTCAAAGAAAAAGGGTGATGTGGCTTTCCGGCATAAAGATTTTCGGGTTGCAATTGAATGTTACACACAGGTTAGGATTTCGACTACCCCTTCTCACGATGCAATAAAAAAAACATAAAAAAATAATGTTTCTTGTACTGGTGTTATTTTGTGCAGTTTATTGATGTCGGGACGATGGTCTCTCCAACTGTTTTCGCTCGTCGGTGTTTATCACACCTCATGAGCGATATGCCTCAGGAGGCCCTGAACGACGCAGTGCAAGCACAAGTCATATCGCCCGTTTGGCACATAGCTTCGTATTTACAAGCTGCAGCTCTTTTTGCTTTAGGGAGGGAGAACGAAGCACAGATTGCACTCAAAGAAGGCTCCATACTCGAAGAAAAGAGGAACACAACGACTTCCTGATACGGGAGACCGTGTCCAGGGATTCCGCCTCTGAAGTTGCTCGTCTCCTGGACACCCGTACAAAAACAGAAGCTTCGTGGTTCAAAGAACAGAAAGATCAAACTCTCAGCAACTCTATAAACAACACTAGTATGCACGTCAACATCCATGGAAGCCGTTGAAGGATTCATTCAGACGTTTTTCGCATTGCAGACATCTAAGTAAAGGGTTCAGTGGCATCGGAAAGGATCACGGTGTCGATATAAAAGGATTGTGTTTACATGCAAATGGGGTTGTTGGAGAGATTTGGCGTACTGTAATTTGTGTACAGTGCTCATCTGAGGTTGGCTGGTTTTCTCTTTGTGTTTGGTTACTGGTACATTTCTTGTTCTCGTGGGTTTATTGTGGAGATAATTTATTCGAATCCCTAAATTGCTTGTAATTGTCGTTGTAGTTCCCTCAGACTTGGAATTGGGTTAAAATAGGATTGGATTGAGCCAACATCTGATTTGAGACTTGAAGAATTTCATTTCCGAAACTGTACTCTGAAATGAAGTTGTTTTTAAGCTGCAGAAGCATTTAATTTTGTTAAAGTCTTTGTTTTCTTCTTTCAGAAACATATTCCCTACATAAACAAAGGCAAAAATGTTTCTTGACCCTGAAAACATTGTCCAATTCACTTGTAATCAACATTCTCAAATAACCCCATGTTTATTGTAAAAGCACATCAAATGTGAATTAACAAAAACTCAATCAAGAAAGCGTGGACCGTGGACCGAGCAATACCATGCTCTCGGAGCTTGCTTGTTTCAAGCCATAGAGTATCAAATATTCCAAGGGCAAATTTTAGCCCAGATTTGATTCGGTCGAATCTAAACCAATTATATGGCAAATGCCACTTGCCATGTGATTGGTGTATAGTTTAGAAAGTGATCAATCACATAATGTATCATACTTGCTATATGATTGGTTTTGTTCGGCCAAACTTGGTCGGAGCTGAAATTTTTCATATTCTAAACTTAGTTTAAATATATTAATGATCGTATATAACTGTGCCAAGAAAATTGTTCCCCCAGATAAACAAAGGCAAACATTTCTTGATAGCAAATATATATAATTATTCAATTTACTTGTAGAAATTTTCAATCAAGAATCGACTCTCTACCCTTAATTCCACCTTCCATCCATATTTTATGCCAATAGATTACAATAACATATTTCTAAATTTTCATGGCACTGACTTAGTCATTCAAGATGAACTCATCTGTTGGTCACTTCCAGGTGGTTCATGTAAAGAAAAGAAGAACACGAGAGAAGTTGCAGTAATCAATGGAGATTCCGGCATGGTGGTTCTTCTCCTTCTGGGCTCTTGTCAGCATCACATTCTTACATCTAGGATTCTACGCTCTCGACAAAACACATCTCTCCAACTCAGTTTCCCCCGTGATCATGTCTCTCTTCAAGCATTCCTTTGCCGTTTCCTGCTGCCATTCATCCAGCTACGCTCTCATATTTCATCCACAGTCGAACCACATCCTCAAATCACGCTATCTCTGGGTGCTTTACGGAAGTATTCGGGATTCCTTACACAAGGGAAGACTTTCGGGTTACTGTTCATTTCTAGTGCTTTGTATCTTGGCTTGGGTATTTCGTTTCTCAGAGGTCGGATCCTCCGCCTACGATTGTTGTTGGATTTCAGGTCACACGTTTTATGACTCTGAATATTTTCCATGGTTGTGTTACCCTGTCTCCGCCTTGATGAACTTCTTCTTCGTTCCTTTCGGCGGATCCTATTTGACCTGGAAACAAAAAGCCGGAATCGGAATCCACATGGCCGTCGAATCGTCGCTGTATCTAGTTCCTGACAATAACACTAATTTTTTTCCTGGTTTTGTGATTCTGATTTCGCTTTGCACTTCCGCCTTTTGGGCAGCTCTTTCCGGGCTCGACCCCATCACCATTCTTTCCGGCGACTCGTTGTCAGGGGATGTACGCTTTCAGAACTTGCTCTCCCTGGCTGGGAAAAAGTTGACGGATACTTTCCGGGTCTTGAAGGAGAAGAAAACAGGGAAATTCATTGAGTTTGCAGTTGGGATTGGGGGCACTGTTCTTTTCCAGAATTTCTTCAGACTAACGTCGTTCAGTCAGGTGGAAGCGTTCCTCTACCTGGCGGTCGGGTGGGTGGCTAACCTCGCCTTGCTCGGCGTTTCGTGTGATTTCG
Organism: Sesamum alatum; assembly: GCA_034509735.1. Lineage (NCBI taxonomy): Eukaryota > Viridiplantae > Streptophyta > Magnoliopsida > Lamiales > Pedaliaceae > Sesamum > Sesamum alatum. The sequence goes on from JACGWO010000002.1 coordinate 39,884,993, forward strand.
GGGTCTTCAATTTTCTACTGGGGAACGTGATCGTGGGTTGTACGGTGAGTGAGTTGGGGCTCCGGGGCACTACCTGGCTTGCGTACGGTGCTTCTCTTCTTCTGTTTGGTCTGCGCCTGAAGCTGGAGTCGCTGAGATTTCTGGAGAGAGGAGGAGAACACGCTGGAGTTGCTTTACCATTTGTGGACAGAGGAGGGGAACTCGCCAGAGTTGTTTTACCAATTGCGGACAGAAGAGGAGATCAAGCCATAGTTATTTTATGGTAAAACTGAAGAAGGAGAAATCTGCTGAGTTAGATATCAACTAAATTAGAAAACATGAGTTGTATCCACATGAATTGTGAATTTGTATTCAAGTGAGTTGTGCGTTATCGAATTAGTTCATGATGATGATATCATTTGTGATTAACGACTTATAATTAATGTGGGTACAAATTCACATGAACGATATCGTCAGGTCCTGAATTTCCCAAGTAAATACACACTTCTGAACAATTGCATCCATTATGTAAGGGGAAAGATGTAATTTTAGTCCACTAATTATACGATGGTAGCGCTTTTAATCTTGTCTGATTTGGAAATTAAAATTACGGATTATAATTAAAAGAAAATGACACATTTAGTCCAATTCTTGTCGGAAAAAAGCTAAATCAGTCGAAGAATATCACATACTCGCATGTGACCTAATTAATTTGGGGATTTAGTATTTCGATTGTTTTTGTTGATGTTGCATGAGGAACATTATTATGGAAAAAAATATTACATTAACAAAATTGATTGAAAAATTAAAAATTCCCAAACTATATGAGTCGGGTGTGAAGCATATGCTAATTTATGGTGAATTTAATATTTTCAGTGATATCTGGACTAATGTGTTAATTTTCTAATTATAATTCTTAATTATACCTTCAAAATTGAAGGGAGGACCAAAAGTGCCTTTCCATATAATTATATGATCAAATTTACATTTTTCCCATCCAAAAAATTGATCCTAATTTCTCATATAAATTAGAGTTGGTAAAGATAATGAAAGCATGATTCATATTTTTTCGGTGCCAAAATATTGAAATTACTACCGAAACAAAATTTTATTGAAGGGATGAATTTAATTAAATGATAAATTTAGACATCAAAAAGTTGGTATAAGAATATAGTTCTTTTTTTCCTATTTAGATACCTTAATTTGTTGTCTAAACATTTACAATGGAATAAGATTTCTTACCATCAAATTTCTTGTAATTTTATTCTTGGTATTAGGGTAAGTTCCTGCTAATCAAACAGGGGCTTAATTCCACCTATCATCCGCAGAGAAGAACTGGTGCAGATGGAATTCCTCACTTTGCTCTAAGATATCAGGCAAATTATATCTGAACTCCAAGTAGTTTTGCAACTTTTGACTATCGGGAGGTTAATCGAGCTACTGACTTTTTGGCCTATACAGCAACCTCCGACTCTTCACCAATGCAGATCTTCATGGAAGTGCCAGCATGTTCATCAGAAATACTACTATCTGATATGACTACGTTTTGTAATAGAACAACTACCTCCCTTTTTGTAATGACATTTGATCTGTAGTAATAAAATGGTGACTGTTATCACTATTTTTTAAAAAAAAAAACTCATAAAATATTTTAAGAATAAAGTAAGGTGAAAAAATGTAGCACTGGATTTTAGTATTTGGAGGCGGAGTTTCTTGGTCATTTCCCCGAACCAACTCCGAAATTCTAACACACACACATATATATATATATACCCTCATATAAATTGAGTGAAATGATTTGACATGTTTTATACGTTTCTCTATTTGTTTTCATGCCAAATGTATTATTTTCATATAACAATATATTATAAATTTATGTGAACAAATAATTAATTTTTTAATTAGAATTTATAATAATAGTTGTTAATTAATTACTTTTTTGTACCTAGGAAAATTGTGATAGACTAATAAACATAAATTATAGTAAAGACTTATATTTTTAAATTAATTAACACAACAATTAACCTACTCCATGAGAAAAATACTTGGCAGTTAGTGATTGACTCTCGGGTGAGAGGCGAGAATAGAACTAGCAATCAATAAGAAAGTAATCTAGAGGGATGTGCCCTACTCGGTTCCTAGTCATGGACCCGAAAGCACAAAAAGCATAAGGGCTAAGGACATACCTGAGAGGAGGGTGCATCTCTCCCAAAGAAAGAGACGGGAGAGTGAGTGATCCTCGGGTGAGAGTCACGAATGAGGGAGCTACGCCGTTTCTGTCTTCCAGGGGTGCAAGCTGTCCTATGGCGACATTTAGTCATGTTTTAATAACTGTTGCTAACACAACAAATGACTAACTGCCTAGTTGGTAGACATATATGATAAAGTAACGCAAGGGTGTTACAAGAGCGTGAATGATACCCTCAGAAATTTATGTGGGACAAACATCGTTATAAGTTGTCCAAGTTGCCAAGAAATAATTCCTTTGCACTAGTAAGAAACCGATGTATCTCCATGAGTCACCCTTGTTTCGTATATAAGTTCTCTAGAATTTGTCATATCGTTTTTTGTGGATTAGCATCTCGACGTCATTTGATGGGCATAACGAAATCGTCTTGGTAACAACCACCAAGAAAAGGGTTAGCTCCGCAGTTAGTCTACAAGTAAGGGAAGTAGGTCCATTGCTGGCTAGCTTTGGATCGAGAAGACCTAATGGAGTAATCCCTTGATCTCGAGCCGGAGCTGCTAACAAGGTGACAATCGAAGTGCGGGACCTCTAAATGAATAGGCTGGCGTGGCTCGTTTCGCTTTTCAAGCTCCTCAATCCCTGACTCAACCTCAACATCTATAAAAAGAAAAAAAAGCCCTTTAATTCCTCCTTTTCATAATAATAAGGTAAGCTTTCAAGCAGTAGCTTGCTGGTTTTTCCATCATCCAATCCACAATAAATTGAATGAAACATGACGAAAAATAAGTGCACACTTTTATGAGGAACGAAGCTTCGTGTTTGTTTTTCTTCAAACCCCCAATCCGTTGTCGCTTGCCGCTACTAACAGGGTCTCAGTTGATTTCAATAAGGAAGGCAAAGAGCTGATGCCTTTTGCACTTGAATAAGTTGTTGGTCTATCCGCTCTTACTCTTCGAGTAGCCGATGCCACGTTTGATGGTCTTTTACACGTAGGTTTGATTGTCCCTTTTTCTCTAAGTTTCCTTCCTGTAATCTAGCCTTCCACAACCCTCAATGTAATCAAGCCTGTCTCGATGTAATTGAAGAGCAGTGGCACGCGGATCAAAACGTATCCTTCAAGTTGGGCCCATTTTCAATAAGAATCGGGATGGCACTAGTCTTGATTGATTGTTTTGATTTGCCTACTTCTAATTCTTGTTAGTAAGAGGGTAAATTATATTTTTGGTCCCATAAGTGGACTCGATTCCAATTTGAATCCCACAATATCTATCGTTCGCGAATTACGTCCCATAAGTGGTTTTTTGTTTTTCTTTTCAATTTCAGGATTGATTGGGGATTTCCGTTAATGAAGTTAACAGAAGTTTGTTTCTCCGTTAAGTGGACCGATTTTGGAGGAAAATTGACCACAATTCAACTACTTTTGGAGGAAAATTGACCCACTTCTTCTTCCTCTTATAAGAACTCATTTATTTCTTATTTCCACCATATTTACCAACAAACAAAACTTAAAATGACTGCAATTTCTTTATATATAATATATTCTATTTTCATTTGTACAAATCAAATTTTTCGATCAAAAAAAATAGGAACACAAATACAAATTTCTTTATATATAATGTATTTCTATTTTTATTTGTATAAATCAAATTTTTCGATCGAAAAAAAAAGGAACACTTATACAAATTTCTTTATATATAATATATTTTGGTTTGTAAATGTTGGCAGGAATCTATGCATTTTTGTTGCTTGCAGATGTTGTGCAAGGTTATGCTTTTTGGCTGAAAACCTTTGCATTTTGCAGAAAACTTGTACTGAATTTCTGGTGCCAGTAATTGAACATCAAAGTTCTATAAATGCAATTTATGTTTTAGTAATTGTTGTTCTATTTTTGTATTTGTGTTCCTGTTTTTTTTTTTTTTCGATCGAAAAATTTGATTTGTACAAATGAAAATATAAATATATTATATGTAAAGAAATTGCAGTCATTTTAAGTTTTGTTTGTTGGCAAATATGGAGGAAATAAGAAATAAATGAGTTCTTATGAGAGAAAGAAGAAGTGGGTCAATTTTCCTCCAAAAGTAGTTGAATTATGGTCAATTTTCCTCCAAAATCGGTCCACTTAACGGAGAAACAAACTTCCGTTAACTTCATTAACGAAAATCCCCAATCAATCCTGAAATTAAAAAAAGAAAACACTTATGGGACGTAATTCGCGAATGGTAGATATTGTGGGACTAAAATTGAAATCGGGTCCACTTATGAGACAAAAAATATAATTTACCCTTAGTAAGAAGAAGAAGTGAGATTGGAGGAGGCATCCAGATAGAAGAAGGAGGAGATATATCAACAATGAAATCCTGCCAAGGACGATATTGATGATTTATCGATATCTAAAAAGAGGGAAGAGCGATATATAAGAGATTCAACAAGAACATTCTGAAAGATAATAGCACGATGAAGAGCAGTGAACAGGTCAGAGGGAAGGAGGCTTTTCCTGTAGGACTAAGAGAGCCTCCGGACCACTTCCTGCATCGCCTTGCTTGAAGCGTCAAAGGACTTTCCACAATTGGAAACTTGAGGAAGAATTTCTATGTGAAAAAGAGAAGCTATTGATAGACAATTTCCCATTAAATATGTATAATATATATATATATATATGCATATATAAAATAACATTTTTTATTGTTTAAAAATCATGGCCAAATGGAAGAGGGTGTGTGTGATGCACCACTGGCCAATAGGGGTGGTATTTTGCTTGTTATGTTTTTCACGTGAGGTGTTTTTGCATATTTGCTTTATCACAGGGTGGGGGTAAATTGCATTTTTCCCATTAAGCATAGCTGTTGGTGAGCGTTGCCAGTGCTTGAGAATTGTTGAACCAGTTATCAGCTGCAGCGTGTCCATATGTGAAGAGATCAGAAAGTTTCTGTGTCCCACTCACGGCCAACTCCTTTGCATCCGGCCGGTTGGTAGCCTCCATCACCAGATTATTTCTGCAACTCCACAACATTCATGCAATTGTAAGGCTTAAATGTAACTGATCCACATCCAGCTGCTGCGCATGGAGAGTGCGAACCCAATCTTTTGCATCGGTGTCCCATGATGAAGCTACATGCCACGGATGATCAGACATCACTCACACCTGACGGGCAAACGGGCATTCAATAGATGAACTGCATCATGATTCTTCTGTTGATACAGAGAGATGTATATATATACACTTATAAGCTTAAGTATAACTACAAGCCTACAACCTTAATCTACAAAATTACAGGAGCAGATTTCAAGGGATCATAAACCTGATATTTATAGGGAATACAAAAGATAGCTACATTGAGCTGTCAAAATGCAAAATTATGGCCATTTATTAGGTGCTTTCATCAAGGCTTTGTTGCTGGAATCTCATTTGATGTAGGAGCAGTGTGTTCAGATCCGTGCGTTCTCTATTCCATTGTTCAGATTCCCTTTTTTTTAGTCAAAATCTTGTCTTGACCGGTCATTGGGCGGTTTGATTTTAAAGCGTTTTGACAGGTCCGCACCATGGTTCAAAGTACCGGCCGATACGTATCCGGATCGGCAAGGGCCAATCTGAGAAAATCGGGCGATATCCTATATTATTCGAGATTACTTCGTATCCACCGATATTATCCGATGTCATCTGATATTTCACCGATACAATAATAATATCGTTCGTATCCGATAATATCCAATTATATCGACGACATTATAACATAAATAAAATTTGGTCTGAACCTTTATCTAGCTCAGTTTGTAGAGAACTCCAGCACACACAGTTCCAGGAAGAAGATGATCTTCATTGCGTGTCCTATTTAAGTTCTACACACGTTTTTATTATTATTATGCTTTTCTTCGGTGGAATGCGCTTCTTGTAGTTAGCTTTTATTTTTGTACAGTTGTAGGTAGAGTGCGAATTTATAAGTGGATTCACACGCTTTTTCAGTTTTAGAGTTAGCTGTTTAGCAGTTAGCTAGCCGAATTCAATTAGAAGATTCCCTTTTCCTTTGTATAAATTGCTATTGGGCCTCTCATTTTTTTATACAGAAAAGAGAAGTTTTTCTCCCAATTACTCTGCCATGGCTTGCGCATATTATCTATAGTTTCTGCTCTTCGATACCTCAATTCTCTACACAGTTGCTGCTTTAATGTAAATCAAATTACATATTAACGAGAAAAGAATATAAGCAGACTGAAAAATGTTGGCTGCAGATTTGCAAGAAAACAATAATATCATGCGACTCAATTTCTGCTCGTATATCTTAAGCATTTTTATAATTAATAAATCGATATTTGATATTATAAAACTTTTTGTTTGTAATATTATATAGTAATTTCTAGTATTTTATTGTTTTTGTAATTTTACAAAATTTTTGGGAATTTTTAAGCATTGTATAGCATATTTGTTTCGTATCGCCCGATAATATCCTGATATGCCGCGATCGATGTGGAACAATACCCGCCGATATTATTGCCGATACAGCGACTTTGAACCATGGTCCGCACCGGCTTTTTTGCCGGAGGTTTTATATCTATGAACTGGCCCAGACACATGATCGGTCCACAGTCGAACCGGCCAATCCGATCCGATTCTAAAAATATTGGTCTGTGGAATATTGTGCGTTTTAGATATCGAAGTAGTCTTTTGGCTATTTGCCAATGCAAAGAACTTTGGTTTGTGCATGACTTGTTGGAGCTACTAATACTTGATGATATGTTGTAGAATGCGCAGGTGGTGTAGAGAGCAAGCAGTTGGCAATGGGAAGTCCACTTCCATGGATATCTCGGATGTATTTGTGCCGACTGAGGAAGAGGCCCTGATATGTATGAATTACTTTAACACCTAAGAAATAATTTAGAAGGACACAGATCTTTTGTTGAGAACTGTGAGGAAAGATCATGGATGAATGTTTTGAGGAATTCTGAAGTGTTACTTGTGACAAGTAAATCATTTGACATATGCCAAGAATTAAGCATGAACCCCATGTTTATTTTAAAGAAACAGTGAAGCATCAACATGTGAATTAACAAACCCGAATTCAGTCAAGAAAGTGTGGAGGGCATGATACCATGTTTGCGGAGCTTGTTTCAAACCATACAGTGTTTTGCGAAGTCCGCAAACATGAGAAGGATAGTTATTATCAACTCAAGAATGATCATATTACTATTATTATTATTTGCAGATATCAACTCAAGAAAATATTTAAGCTTAGTTCAGATATATTAATGATCGTATTACTATTACTGTACAAGTGTGCCAAGAAAATTATTCCCCCAGATAAACAGTTTCATCATAGCAAAAATATTGTTCAATTACTTGTAGTCAACTCATGGCTGTGGAAATTTTCAATCATGAATCGACTCCCTACGCTTAATTCCACATATTTTTATGCCAAGTGACTTACAATAACATATTTCTAAATTGTCATAGCACTGACTTGGTCATTGAAGACTCTGTTGGTCACTTCCAGGTGGTTCATGTAAAGAAAAGAAGAACGCGAGAGAAGTTGCAGTAATCAATGGAGATTCCGGCATGGTGGTTCTTCTCCTTCTGGGCTCTTGTCAGCATCACATTCTTACATCTTGGATTCTACGCTCTCGACAAAACACATCTCTCCAACTCAGTTTCCCCCGTCGTTATGTCTCTCTTCAAGCATTCCTTAGCCGTTTCCTGCTGCCATTCATCCAGCTACGCCCTGATATTTCGTCCACAGTCGAAGCTCGTCATCGAATTGCGGTATCTCTGGTTGCTCTACGGAGGTCTTCCGATTCTCGTTTTCAGCGCTACAGCTGGTATAATTACATGGGGTTGCTTGGTATGGGCCATGATTAAGTTCTTGGCCTGGCTATTCCATTTTCCAGAGTTGAGTTCTTTCGCCGACAGGTTTGCGCTGTTTCTTGTATACACTTTTTTCCACAGTGAACTTTTTCCATGGATGTGTTTCCCAGTCTCCACCTTCATTAACTTCTTCCTCATTCCTTACGGCGGATACTATTTGACCCGGGAACAAAAATCCGGAATCCGCATCCACATGGCCGTAGAATCATCGCTGTATCTAGTCCGTGGCAATAGCACTAAATTCTTCCCTGTTATGGTGCTCCTCACTTCGCTTATAACCTCTGCCTTTTGGGCAGCTCTTTCCGGGCTCGACCCCATCACCATTCTTTCCGGCGACTCGTTGTCAGGGGATGTACGCTTTCAGAACTTGCTCTCCCTGGCTGGGAAAAAGTTGACGGATACTTTCCGGGTCTTGAAGGAGAAGAAAACAGGGAAATTCATTGAGTTTGCAGTTGGGATTGGGGGCACTGTTCTTTTCCAGAATTTCTTCAGACTAACGTCGTCTAGTCAGGTGGAAGCGTTCCTCTACCTGGCGGTGGCGTGGGTGGCTAACCTCACCTTGCTCGGCGTTTCCTGTGATTTCGGGGTTTTCAATTTTCTACTGGGGAACGTGATCGTGGGTTGCACGGTGAGTGAGTTCGGGCTCCGGGGCACTACCTGGTTTGCGTACGGTGCTTCTCTTCTTCTGTTTGGTCTGCGCCTGAAGCTGGAGTCGCTGAGATTTCTGGAGAGAGGAGGAGAACACGCTGGAGTTGCTTTACCATTTGTGGACAGAGGAGGGGAACTCGCCAGAGTTGTTTTACCAATTGCGGACAGAAGAGGAGATCAAGCCGTAGTTATTTTATGGTAAAACTGAAGAAGAAGAAATCTGCTGGATTAGATATCAACTCAAGAAAATAGTCTAAGCTCAGTTTAGATTAGTTAGTTCCAATTTGTTGTCTTTGTACAGATTCGAAAAGTTTTGGATTCAGATGGTGTTTAAAGAGACCACTGTTACTGTCCAAAGATTTGAATTTTTTTTTTGAACTTATGCATTAAATAAGATCAAACCAACAACGAACAATGTCAATCAGAAAGGAAGTTTCAATTGAGAAACTAAAAGTAACCTTGTACGTCTGAAAGGGTGTTTGCAAATTTATATATTATATAGTTTTATGTGAATAAGTTATAATTTTTTTTTATCTTAAATGATATAAAAGTTGGGAGTTAGAAAATAAAAGTTAAAAGTTAAAAAAATTGAAATTGGAGTTGATGCGTACTTTAGTCCAATGGTACTACGAGGATCAAAGAAACTTTGTCCAAATCCTAAGATTTATGAAGATAAACTTACAAAGAGAGGTTAACACGATCGTACTTAAGTTAGTAATGCTCTTAAAGTAAATAGAAATTTGAAAATAAGTGAGGACAAGGATTAAATATGAATGAACTGGATGCTTCTCCTTGGGGAACTGGATGCAGATAAGGGAGGAAGTGATGTATATTAACTACGTAAACAAATGAGAAAGAAACTACCAGGAAATCAAATAGACATTGACATGAACTACACTGTCGAACAACTTATTTCATAGGGGATTAGATTTTTTATTGTAAACCCATATTCTGTATATATAGAGTTTAGACATGAATAGGGCTCTAAATATGTGGATTTTCTGTTGTAAATCGTATTCTATCTTCTCTCAGATTCTATTCAACATATATACATTACGTGTATAAAATCTTTCTCTCAATAAAATATATATGATGTCATTTTCGTACACGTAACGTTCGCATGTTGAACAGAGTAGGATTAACTGATCTAAAATATGAACAATGAAAATTGGTCTAGTCTAGAAAATGGAATTTATGTTCACCAAACAACTCGTGCTTCTTCTTCCCTGGCCACCAAGACCAGATAATCAAGCTTGAGGCGCAAAGCAAAGAGTACAAGAGAAGCACCGTATGCAATCCAAGTAGTAACCTGAAGCCCGAACCGAGTCACTGTAAACCCCACAATCACATTACTCAGCAGAAAATAGAAAATGCCGAGATCACCGGAAGCTCGGAGCAAAGCAAGGTTGCTGAGCTAGGCCATCGCCAAGTAGAGAAACACCAACACATGATCAAACAATGTTAACCGGAAGATGAAATTTTGTAAAATAATAGCTCCCGCCATTCCAATTGCAAATTCAATCAAATTTCTTTTTTCACTAAATATCCTCCTCCAGGTCGAGCGATTTTTTTATAGAATCCTCAACAGTATCCAAGCACCAACCTGCACCAACTTTCCCCTCATATTCTTCAAAAACGAGGTATTATCCTTCTCCGGGACAGCCACGGGAAGCGTTTCTTGCGTGTTTTCCTCCTAAAAAACTGTTGCCCGAACTTCCGAAGTGTAACAGGCAATCAACAGGATCAATACGGGGACCAATTCGGTTTTTCCTCCAAAACAAAGATCGATAATTTGATGATGAAATCGACGCAGAGGCTGACACAGTCTCCGGCCGCGGCGTGCAAACCGGGATTAGTACCAGTTTCATAGAAATAAACCAGGGCGTAGATGGGGAAAACGAACAAGACCAGCCCACCAAAGACAGTGTACAGTAGAGGCGGAAGAAGTGCGAAGTCGTTCCATCTGTAGTATCTGTGGTCCTGAATCTTGACCTGTTGAACGAAAGCGTAATTCGATGAATGGCAGAGGGAGATGGCGAAAATGTGTTTGAGGAAAAGCATTGTGAGACGGGAAACCGAGTCCGACAGATCAGTTCTGTCTAAAACGTTGTATCCGAGTTTCAGGAAAGTGAGGCTGGTAATGGCCCAGAGAGAGAAGAACAACCATGCTTTTGTTGGAAGCTATGGTGGGTTCAACACTTTTGAAGGAAGAGAAGAGAGGTATAGCTAAGGAATTTTGTATTCTAATTTGTGCCTCTCTATTCACTTGAATATCATCTGATTACAAGGTCTTTTATAGGCATAAAACATCAGCAAATAAGCATAAAAATTTGTACAAACAATAAACACAAAACATAATTCTAAGCATCATTCTCTATTTCTGGCAGCCTTTGATAAAATAGTCATAATTTTCTTCAAAAATTTCAAATTTACTTGAAACTTGGACCATTTGAAACTAGACGCACAAAGATTTAATTCCATATAAGATTCATCTAAAATGGAAATCGTTTGATTTCTGAAAACGCGTCTAAAAGTCTATTTAAAAAACTGTGACTGTTGAAAACTAGAAGACAAGTTTAATTTCTTGTGCAATTCTCAACACCCCCCGTAAACTTGACTTTTTTACAACTCCGATCATCTCTCTAAGCTGCTGGAATATGTCTTTTTTGAGTGTCTTAGTAAAAATATCTGCAACTTGATCAAGAGTTTTGATGTACTCCACCTCAATTTCTTTGGTAGAAATGCAATCTCAAATAAAATGAAACCTTGCATCTATATGTTTGCTTCGATCATGAAACACTGGATTCTTAGTAAGAGCAATAGCTGATTTGTTGCCCACCATAATTTTAGTTGCTCCATTTTGTGCAAAGCAATGTTCACTTAGCAACCTTCTTAGCCAAATTGCATGACATGTTCCAGCACTGGTGGCAACGTATTGCGACTCACATATTGATAGAGTCACAATTGGTTGCTTCTTTGAGCACCATGAAAGTGCATTTCCTCCAAAGAAAAACACAAAACCGGTAGTGCGGCATAATCACTATCACAATATCCTCTTAAGCAAGCATTGTTAGAAGAGGTGTAGAAAATGCCATAATCAAGAGTACCTTTTAGATATTAGAGAATTCCTTTTGCAGCATTCATGTGTTCTTCACTTGGATTCTCCATGAACCAACTCACTAATCCGACTGTAAATAGTATGTCAGGTCTAGTACATGTCAAGTACTGTAGACTCCCAACAATACTTCGAAATGTAGTTGAGTTGACCTTTCTTGCTCCATCGTCTTTGAAAAATTTTACTCCACACTCCATTGGAGTATTCACTGGATTGCATTCCATCATCTTGAACTTTTTTATGATCTTCCTTGCATACGCCTCTTGAGAGATGAAGATTCCATCACTTTGTTGCTTTACTTCTAATCCCAAATAATATAACATGAGTCCCATCACTCATATCAAATTCTTGAGCCATTGCCTTCTTGAAGTTGTCATACATATGTGGATTATTTCCCGTAAGAATGAGATCATCCACATAAATGCATACGCATAATATATCTCCATTCTCCTTCTTCACATAAAGAGTATATTTATGAAGGCATCTTAAGAAACCACTCTTTTGAAGATAGTTGTCAAGACGACTATACCATGCTCTTGGTGCTTGCTTGAGACCATATAATGCTTTCTTCAATTTCAACACTTTGTCTTCATGGCCTTTAACCATGAAATCATCCGGTTGTTTAACATACACTTCTTGTTCAAGAGTACCATTCAAAAATGCGGACTTCACATTCATTTGATGAATTGGCCATCGATTTTGTGTCACAAGAGCGACCAACAACCGTATTGTTTTCAAGCGAGCAACAGGAGCAAAAACTTCTTCATCGTCCACACCATGCTTTTGTTTATACCCCTTTGCAACAAGCCTCGCTTTATACCTTTCCACTTCTCCTTTTGCATTTTTCTTTATTTTGTACACCCATTTGACTCCAATGACTTCATGACCACTTGGTAGTGTAGTGATCTCCCATGTGTCATTTTTCTCTATTGAATAGATTTCCTCCTCCATGGCTTGCACCCATTTCTTCTCTTGTATAGCTTCTTCAAAACTCAAGGATTCATCATTCATAAATAAACAAAGAAGATTATCACTATTTATTCTTTCCGTAGCATCATAAAGATCACTTATGCTATGAGACCTTTGAGGTTGTTCGCTTGAACTTGGTGTTGAGGGGGTTGAATTCTCGCCTTCAACTTCTTGCTCATCCTCTTCTTCTTCTAGATGTGGAAGAATACAATACTTCTCTCCTCTTTGAATGTTCCAATTCCACGAGGCGTCTTCTTCGAATTCCACATCTCTACTAACCAGAACCTTTTTTGCAATAGGATCAAAATATTTGTACCCCTTGGAGCTCTCATCACAGCCAAGAAAGACCATCTTCTTACTTCGGTCATCTAGTTTTGTCCTTTGTTCTTCCGGCACATGAACATAGCAAATAGAGTCAAAAACTCTTAAGTGCTTCACACTTGGCTTCCGTCCACTCCATGCTTCTTGTGGAGTTATTTTCTCCAAACTTCTTGTCGGGGATCTGTTGAAAGATACAGGGCACATGCAACTGCTTCATCCCAAAATTCTTTCGGCATTGCCTTGCTTTTCAATGTCGTCCTCGCCATTTCAGAATCGTTCTATTATTTCTTTCCGCAACGCCATTTTGTTGTGGTGTTCTTGGAATAGTCATAGGACGTCGAATTCCATGCGTTTCACAAAAAAACCTTGAAATCATTAGAAGTGAACTCTCCACCTCTATCGGTCCTTAGAGCTTTGAGTTCAAAACCATTTTCTTTCTCAACACGAGTTTTGAACATTTTGAAAGTCTCAAAAGCTTCACTCTTGTGTTTTAGGAAATAAACCCACGTCTTCCTTGTTAAATCATCTATAAAAAGTATAAAATATGAACTCTTACCGAATGATTGTGGATTCAATGGACCACACACATCCGCATGCACAAGTTGTAGAGGTTTGCTTGCTCTTGAAAGTGACTCCTTTGGAAAGCCTTTTCTTGCATGCTTGCCAAGCAAACATGCCTCACATAACTGATTCGGATGATTTATTTGGGGAACTCCTCTCACTATGTTCTTTTCTCCTAGCATCTTAAGCCCTTCAAAGTTGAGATGTCCGAATCTCATATGCCATATCCATGAAGAATCATTGATGTAAGCTTGTAGGCACTTTGCTTCGACCGTCTTCACATTTAGCTTGAACATTCGGTTACTTGTCTAGCAACTTTTGCGACAAGCCTATCATCTCAGTCTCGAAGCCATAGATATTTATCCTCTATCTTCACTGTGTCCACTCTCCAAAAGTTGACCGATGCTCAAAATATTATTCTTCATTCTTGGGATGTAGTAGACATTGTGGAGAAGTTTGTGATCACCATTCTTTGTAGCCAACATTATTGTACCTTTTTTCCTTGATTTCCAGTTTAGTATCATCTCCAAAACAAACATCGCCGGTTATTTTTGTGTCCATTTGCACAAACTTGCTTCTATCTCCGGTCATGTGGTTGCTTGCACCATTGTCAAGATACCATGTGACATCATTTTCTATGGTGTCTTCCTTTTGGGAAAATAATGGGGCATCACATTCTTCCTCCTTATGCTCGGTAAGGTTTGTCTCTTCCGCATTAGATTTATATTGACATTCCCATGAATAGTGTCCGGTCCTTCCGCTTGCATAGCACTCAACATGACTTTTATCAATTTTTCTCCAATTGTTGTTTCTTCCTCGACCACGGACTCTTCGAAAATTTCTATTTTCACCATCTTGGAGTGAGTTTTGTTCACCTTTTTCATGGCCTCGACCTTTTCCTCTTCCTTGACCACGACCACGGTCATGCCAACGACCTCGGCCTCTACCACGAGCTTGACTTCTTCCTCCTCTATTAGAAGCATTTCCTTTAGGATTAAAGGAAAGTTTTGCTTGCAAGACTTGCTCCACCGGCACTTGTTGATTTCTTTTCATTCTTTCTTCATGAGCTATTAATGATCCATTTAGCTCGTCAATAGTCATGGTATCGATGTATTTTACCGCTTCAATAGCCACCACTATATGATTGAACTCACATTAAGAGAGCGTAGAATCTTCTCAACTACTCTCACATCCGTCAATTTTTCACCAAGCCGCTTCATTTGATTTACCACCACTAAAACTCAAGTGAAATAATCCGTAATGGATTCATTTTCCTTCATCAAAAGAGACTCAAACTCAGCCCTTAGAGTTTGGAGCCGTACCTTCTTCAATTTATCAACTCCCACAACAGAATTCTTTAGAATGTCCCATGCATCCTTGGCTTTTGACTCATTGACGATTTTCTCAAACATCTCGTCATCCAATCCTTGATGGATAATGCCGAGAGCACTTTGATCTCCACTCTTTCTTTTCTGCAACGCGGTTAGTTTGGCTACAGAAAGAGCACCCTCATCGATGGGTTCATCATACCCGGTCTCAACAAAATTCCACAAGCCATGAGCCCCAAGAATAGCTTTCATTCTAATTGACCATTGATCATAATTGGTTTTGGTCAGAGTTGGATATTGGAAGGAGATACGTGGAGTTGCGGTGGTCATTTTAACTAGGCTTTGATACCACTTTGTTGGAAGCTATGGTGGGTTCAACACTTTTGAAGAAAGAAAAGAGGAGTATAGCTAAGGAATTTTGTACTCTAAATTGTGCCTCTCTATTCACTTGAATATCATCTTATTACAAGGCCTTTTATAAGCATAAAACATCAGCAAATAAGCATAAAAATTTGCACAAACAATAAATACAACACTACAAGAAAACAAGGTTTTAGAGACGGATTATTCCGTCTCTAAAGCCTATATTGTCGTCGCTAATAATATCAGAGATGGAAATTTTCCATCAGAACTATTGCTGAAAGTCCAATGGCTGATTCCGTAGTTGAATCCGACTTTGGTTTTTAAGATGGAATATATTCCGTCGCAAATCTGTCTCCATTACCAAACAAACTTAGACAAGTCCGTCTTTAATTCCGTCTCTAAAGTTGTGAAACTCTCGAATATAATAAATTTCTAATTCTATCTACAATTCTGCAGCTAATTCCGTCTCTAAATCCACCTCTAATTTTGTGGCTGAAGACAAATCTCAATTTTCAATTCAATTCCTATTTATTCTAACAAAATCGGACAAAATACGACCAAATATCTAGACAAATGAAATACCACAACTGATAACAAATGCGACGAGTATCAACAATTTGTAAAAAGCCATCTAGTAATGAAGAAAGCATTTAATATACATACAGTGGAAGTGTGGGAAAAGCTATCATCTACCAAGAATACATGTAACTCTTCATGTTCAATAAATACCAAATATTGCAGAGATTTCTTCTAGAACCTTTTCAGGTCAGCTCAAAGATTCAAAATTTTCAAGCTCCATCCTTCCTTAGAACCTATCAGATTGAAGACTCCATAGGTCGAAACTAACTGTATGATCCACTGGCATCAGGCAAAATGATAATGAGCAACTGAAGTTGTTTCCCTGTCAGCTTCATGCTCACAAGTTTTGAGGAAGATTCTACAATATCAGACAGGCTCTTCTCAATCTGGCTAGGGTTGGATGATCGAATAGGAACTAAAGGTCTTGGATTAAATTCCTGAAGACAAAACAAACCATAAAGAAGTCCAATTACCACTTCTTTTAAGTGCATCAATTCTATAGACAGATCAATACATACCATCCCTTTACTACAACACATGCCAATCAATTCACCGCAGAATCGGTTAACATCTAGATTTGATCTCGAGAAGCTGATACAAGCCCAAAAATCAACCCTTCCACCATTGACCATTTTCTAAAGAACAAAGGGTGGATTAGCGTGTCAAGTAATAACACAAGTGAAACTACACATGGAGCTCACACTAGAATCCTTTCCAACAGATGAGGGACATTGTTTGATTTTTCACAAACCAGAATCATACACGAGAAACAGCACCATCAGACTCCTCATGGTTCACAGAGAGCAAGAGAAACATGCTATAATAGGAGTTTAATAGAATAAGCGAAACAGACTAGCACTCTTTGAGCAAAGAAAATGTACCTTGTCAATCATGTTCCAGTGTCCTACCCTGGGCTCAATCACTGTCTCCCGGCCAGTCTCATGACACTACAAAAAAAAGCGGGGATTGGGACGGTACCAGGAAAGATTTTTTTATTATTTGGAACGGTAAATACTTCATTTGAACATTTTGGACTGCAATTAGGAACGGTTGAGGAACGGGAGGCTATCCGTGGCAATAAGAGGCGATCCTAATTATTAGGAACGGTAACGAGATTACCGTTCCTATTTGGGAACGGTGTTTGGCACTATTTGGTTCTACCGTTCCTAATTACCTTTGTACGTATAATTTTGATTTTTTTGCATTTGGAACACTTTATAAACATTAGGAACGGTAGCATCAAAAATAAATCGCGCAATTAGGAACGGTGTTTAGAACTTTGTTTGGAACAGTCCGATTATGTTGTAGATAAAATTTAGTATGGTCTCTGGAATACATATAGGATCGGTTGGTTGTAGAGATTAGGAACGGTAACTGGAATATATTTTGTCGCGACGTTTAGGAACGGTTTTTGCACTCAAACTTTGGAATAACGTTTTGGACTGGTTTTTGGTATTGTCTTTAGAACGAAAGCCTAACCACGAAAGGATTGATTTTGGAATACAATTAGGCACGGTAGGCTCCGTCTTTAGGAACGGTTAACGTGTAGAGTTGGAATGGTTTTTTCATCGGCATTGGGAACGGTAAATCTTTTGAAAAAGTCAAATATAGGAACGGTATCTTGCGGTTATGGTCCGTTTCCAGTACCGTTCCTAAATAATGAATTATTTTTTTATATTAATAGTTTTTATCATTTAAATATAAATTAAATTAATAATAATATTTTGATTATATAATTAATATTTAAATATGAAAAAATGCATAATTTAGAAATAAAAATTATATTAAATACGAATATTATCCGATTTGATTACAAAAAATAAAAAAAATACATAATTCACTGTTCATCCCCATCGGCCTCGTCCATCTCGTCAATGTCTGGACGGGTGTGGTCTCTAGGAGGCCGTGACGGGCCGGCGCCGGAGCGACTGGTCTGCATGTCCTTCACCATGCCCATCAGGTCCGCCATCATCTCCTCGAGGTGGCCCAACCAAACCTCCATGTTTGACGAAGGCGCTGGCTCAAGTGCGGGCGGTGGCGATGGCGGTGGCGGTGGCGATGGCGAGGTAACGGTCTGGCTGAGCCCCAGGGCCTCAGAACCAAGACCAAATACCCGGCCCTTATTCTTGCCCCCGACGCAAGTGAGCCACATCTGCTGCTCGGTCTGTGCCACCGAGCCCTTTGATTCGGAAACAGGATCCTCAGGGGCCTGAGACTGATAATCCTCCATCATCTTTTAGAACATCTCCTGCAAAAATAATTACAATAAATTAGAAAATTTTCAAATATTTAAAAAAATAAATTAGAATGTTTTAATTACAACTTACCGCCACCTCGCTGCCCTCGACCCGCTCCAGCCGCCGTCAGCCTTCTTCTTGTAGCATTTGAAGAATAACTCCATCTGCTTCATTGGCCGGCCGAACTGCTCCTCCTGTAAAAAGAAATGGGAAACAGTTATTACAATTTTAATTTAATAGTAATAAATAATTGAAATAACATTAGATATCTTACCATTTTCCGCTTGTGCATACCGACGGAGACAGATCCCCCGCGGTACACAATAGTGGATGCGGCTGGGTTGGCGTTCCGGTTCGCATTGTTCATCTCGCACTCCTTCTGGAACTCCGGGGAATCCCAGTACAGGAGGAGCTGCTGCCACACCTCGTTCGCCAGCCATAGAGGCTTCTGCAGCGACTGTCTGGCGAGGACGAACTTCTTCCTTAAGAACTTCCCCACCCAGACATGGAAGATCTTGAACATCGACTCGTTGTCGACGTCCCACCAGTACGTCATCTGTATTAAAAAAAATTATATATAATATTTTTTAACTTAGATTGTTAAAATATTTAAAAACAAAAATTAATTGTTGTTATCTTCAAACTCTCAAACCAGAAATGTTGGTGATCTGGCGGCACCTTGCGCAAACTGCCCCAAGGATGGGGATAGTGTCCTCGCATAACCGCGTACATGCGCTCGTGGATCTTCCGATCACGACTGAAATTATAAAATAATTAGTATGTCATAAAAATATTAATTTAAATTACAAAAAAAAATTAAAAACATAAATTGTACCTCGCATCGGCGAGTGTGATGTACTGGCGCGCAGATGGTGGTGGGAGTGGTGGGGCCGGTGGGGGTGGTGGTGGTGGGGCATCCCATGGAGGGGCCGGATCGACCGCCGGTGTAGTAGTGGATGGTCCGGGCTGCTGATCCGGCGCAGTGGTAGACGCACCGGGCTGCTGATCCGGCGCAGGTGGTGCGGGTGCCTGCTCTGCTGGCACAAGTGGTGCGGGTGTCTGCTCTGCCGGCGCAGGTGGTGGTGGTGGTGGTCGGAACACTGCTTCCCCATCCTGGGAAGCAACACCGACCGGCGGTATAGCCGGTTCGCCGCGACCGCAGCCACGACTACGACTACGACCACGACCACGGCCACGTCCACCTCCTCGAGGTGAAAAATCCCGACCAGACATTATCTAAAAAATACACATAAGTATCAATTTATTTCAATAATGAAGATTTTCTAATTTATTTAATATATATGCAAACTAAATTCTACAACTGTATATATTTATACTAAATACCATAATTTTACCCTAAAATTGCACTGATTCCTTCAAATTATCATATTTTTAATTATTGATTTTTTGAAAAATTCAAATTTCTAGATTTTTAAAAAATTAAAAATTCCAGATTTTTAAAAAATTCAAAATTCCAGATTTTAAAAAATTCAAATTTCCAGATTTTTAAAAAATTCAAAATTCCAGATTTTAAATATTTTAAATTTCCAGATTTTTAAAAAATTAAAAATTCCAGATTTTTGAAAAATTAAAAATACTAGATTTTTAAAAAATTCAAATTTCCAGATTTTAAAAAATTCAAATTTTCAGATTTTTAAAAAATTTAATATTCTAGATTTTTAAGAAATTCAAAATTTCAGATTTTAAATATTTTAAATTTCCAAATTTTTAAAAAAATTAAAAATTTCAGATTTTTTTAAAAATTAAAAATACCAGATTTTTAAAAAATTCAAATTTCCAGATTTTTAAAACTTCCAGATTTTAAAAAAATATATGTCCAGAATTTTCAGATTTTTAAAACAGAAAAATTACAAATTGACAGAAAAATTTACAAATTGACAACAAATTACACCAAAATTACAACTAAATTACACTAATTACACCAAAAAATTAGACCAACAAATTACAAATAAATTACACTAATTAACAGGAGTTACAGAAAATACAAAATTCCACAAATTAATTACAGAAAATATAGAATAATTACAGAATTATTACAGAAAATACAGAAATTACGTTTAACATCCCCTAACTAACAATAATTACAACTAAATCCCCTAACTATTCATAAATTACATAAAAATCCTATCTATACATAAATTACATAAATAAATCCAAACTATACATACATTACATAAAAAAAATTACAGACCAATTTTAATGAAAAAAAAATTAAAGAGGGTTTTTTAGACCCTACTTGGTAGAGGCGGTGGACGCTCGATGTCAGTGGTGGCAGATGCGGCGGATGGTGGAGGAGAACGGAGGAGGTAGAGGCGGCGGACGGTGGAGGAGAAAAGCGGACGGACGACGGAGGAGAAAAAGCGGACGGGCGGCGTCAACGGTGGAGGAGAAAAGCGGACGGACGGCGTGGACGGAGGAGGGAGTGGCTGAGGGTGGTGGACGGTGGCCGTAGGAGAGAGGCGAAGGGGCAGAGAGAGAGAGATTCTGAGAGAGAGAGAGAGAGTGAGAGAGGCGAAAGTGAGAAAAATTCAGCCAAGGGTTTAATTTATAGGACTTTTTGGAACGGTCATTTTTTGCCGGACCGTTCCTATTACCGGTCCAACTAAAGAAAACGACGTCGTATTAGCCACAATACGATGTCATTTTGATGCTGTTGACCTAAATAGGAACGGTCACTTAGTAGTACAGCCATTCCCATAACCGCTCCCAATACCAACCGTTCCTAAATAAAAAATTACCGTTCCCATATCAATTCCAAATACTTAGTACTTGGAATTGTACTAATAGGAACGTTCTTATAATATAACAACTGTTCCCAACCCCGTTCCTAACTAAAGAATCGACGTCGTTTTTAGACATGCATTTAGTTATCGTTCCTATTTTTACACATTACGGTTCCTATATGTATTGCAATTGTTTTTTTATCTTCTTAGATAATAAAAATAAATTAAGAAAAACACGTTATGAACACTTGTTTTATTAAATAAATGTATACAATTGGATGTTTAAAAATTATAAAAATCTATAATAATTTTCAAAAAATAGACACACATTCACAATATGAAGTATATTTGTAAACATTTTTTTGTTAGTATTTCACAGATGTAACTAGCATCCTATATTGTTGTACTGCACGGCATAATCAGACCGTCAAAATTCCAATAAGACCGTTAGATATAATATAACACACAAAAGAATACATTATATGTCGTTTTGAAATATTTCCGTGTGCGGATCTCGAGTTATGGTATCCGGTCAGTATTCATCGTAACAAAATCAGATGCATCCTTAAATCCGGGTTACTGATTGGAAATCCGACCGTTGGACATCAATTTATATCCATAACCTTGTACGTGTTAAAAAATGGTGTCGATCCGGCTGACGGATGTTGAGATATCGGACAAATTGGTTGGAGTTGTAATACTAGGAACGGTTACCTAATAGACCCAGTGTTCCCAATACCGTTCCTATTATAAAGAACGATGTCGTTTTTAATGCACTCACGTAGTTACCATTCCTATTATAATCTGGAATGGTCATGTGTAAACTTACCGTTCCAATAGTTGAATTTCCCACCAATTTTTCATTGGGTGCCAAAACGAAATATTGGACTACAGTTTGGAACGGTCGTAGGTTTTCATCTACCGTTCCTAATTCAAATTTCCCACATTTTTTTTAATTAGCCGCCATATTTGAAATATTGTACCTCAAATAGGAAGGGTAAGTATATATTTGGACCGTTCCTAATTCAAATTTTCCATATTTTTTTTAATTAGCCGCCATATTTGAAATATTGTATCTCAAATAGGAACGGTAAGTATATATTTGGACCGTTCCTAATTCAAATTTTCCTCATTTTTTTAATTAGCCGCCATATCTGGAATAGAAGACTGACTTCCGTTAAGGCCCCCCACACGTGGTCTGGAAGCATTTCACGGAAAGCAACCGGAATCAATTTTTGCATGAAAACATGACAATCATGACTCTTCATGCCGTGCATCATCAACTCCTTCAGGTCGACGCAACGGGCCAAGTTAGAGGTATACCCACCAGGAAACCTAAGACAACGAATCCACTCATATATCTTCTTCCTTTGCTCCTTCGTCAGTGTATATACCGCCTTGGGCATCATGTTCGGTCTCTTTTCATCCACCTCAAGCTCCAGCCGATTACATATGATCTTCAGATCCTTCCGTGCATTCAGATTGTCCTTCGTTTTTCCCTTGATGTCCATCACAGTATTGAATATATTATCGAACACATTCTTCTCAATATGCATGACATCAAGATTGTGTCGTATCAGATGCGCCCCCCAGTATTCAAGCTCCCAGAATATGCTTTTCTTCGTCCACTTATAGTCGACACCATAGCTTCTGTTTCACTCAACGGTTGTTCAACAGCAACACTAAATGCATCGACACGGGTTCGGATCTGTTCTCCAGTCAGCCTTGGACGTGCAACCTTCCTCTCCATTCGATTTTTAATGAAGGCTTTCTTGTTCCTGTGATAAGGATAACCCAGTGGTAGGAATTGCCTGTGGCAGTCAAAATAGCATGCCTTCCGACCGTGCTGTAAATAGAATGCCCGTGTGTCCTCCATACAAACTGGACACCCCATAACACCGGTGGTACTCCATCCAGACGTCATACCATAAGCAGGAAGGTCGTTCACTGTCCACATCAATGCGGCATGCATCATGAATGTCTGGTTTGTCGCAGTATCGTGCGTACGTACACCCACATGCCATAAATTCCGCAACTCCTCGATCAACGGTTCCAAGTAGACATTGATAAGACGTTTGGGATTCGATGGGCCAGGGATCACCATCGTTAGGAACATATACTCAGACTTCATGTACATTCCCGATGGGAGATTATACGGTGTAAGTATCACGGGCCAACATGAGTAAGTTTTACCATACTGACCGTGCGGTGCAAACCCATCCGTGCACAACCCAAGTCTAACGTTCCTCGATTCAGCTGCAAAATTAGGATACGCCCGGTCAAAATGCTTCCAAGCCTCTGCATCGGACGGATGACACATGGATCCTTTCTCCATCTGATGGCTCGCATGCCAAGTCATATGCTCTGCTGTGACCTCCGACGTATACAACCTCTGCAGCCGAGGGGTAATCGGTAGATACTTAAGAATGGCATACGGGGACTTCTTGCGTTTAGGATTTCTGTCCCTAGTGGGCTTGTACCTAGCGTCTCCACAGAACTTGCAATATTCCAAATCAATATCGTCCTTCCAGTACAACATGCAACCATTTTTTGCAAGCATCAATCTTCTGAACTGGTAAACCCAATTCTCTTATCAGTTTCTTCGTATTGTACTAATCGACGGGGAAAGTGTGATCGTGGGGGCATTATAGTATCAGCCCACTGGCATAATCGATCATATGTATGCTCGAAAAACCCCCCTTCAG
Source organism: Sesamum alatum (assembly GCA_034509735.1). Classification (NCBI taxonomy): domain Eukaryota; kingdom Viridiplantae; phylum Streptophyta; class Magnoliopsida; order Lamiales; family Pedaliaceae; genus Sesamum; species Sesamum alatum. Next base: position 39,908,584 of record JACGWO010000002.1, read on the forward strand.
CCTTGATATTCACCAAAGAGGCAATTGACGCCAACTGAGAGGTGGTGCAGCCATTCCACAAAGGTTGGTCCGCAGCATGAACTACATCAAAAAAACGGTCTGACAAGCCAGACACATAATCATAGGGCCCCGAATCGTAATATGAACTAGGACCCACATCAGATGGATAATACCAAGTACCATCATCAGTCGGTCCCTCCTGGTTGTACGAAGACCAGAATGACGGCCCGGCGGCATCGAATACCATCCTCTGCGCCCAATCCATCTGAGCTGCATCACCCCAATGCGAACTACCCTCATCCTGAACGGGTGGCGTTTGCTGCTGCTGCAGAGGAGGCGCTGTCAATGCTTCAAAGTATTCCTGCACCCTCTCCTCACCATGTGAAGTCCAATTGTAATACTCTGGCATAAACCATTTCATACACAAATCAAAATTAACCTCGTCTGGTGTTTTGAACCGTTCGTTTTTGCAGTTCCGGCAGGGACACTTAATTTTGTCCCCGTCCATATATACACGTTGAGATTGGACCCATTCTAAAAATGTTGTAACACCATCCTCAAACTCCGGCGTCACACCCAGGACGTCTCGATCATACATCCATTTCATCAACTGTCTTAACATGATTGGTCCTACGTATAATTCAGAACAACAATTAAATGACGAGAGTAAATTATATATTATATATGCAAAAATAACAAAATTTTGCATACTACCTGAGCAAAAACACCTATCAATATCAATGCAAAATTCGCGCTCGGTAATTGATATGTTCGATTTTCTATATAAAGAATCAAGGGGGGGGGGGGGGGGAGTTACAAATACAAAATGAGTTGGAGAGTAAGTATAAAAACAATGACAAAGAAGGGGAACATATATATAGAAAACATTGGAACGGTCATTGGAATATTATTTGGAACACAAAACTAGCCTTTGAAATATAGCCGTTGTTCCAGCTTTAGGAACGGTCTCAGGAGAGGTAGCAGGAACGGTAAAGTTACTGTTGTAATATAGCCGTTAGAGCATATTAGGAACGGTATCAGGCACAACAAAAACAAACCATTCCTACTTGGCGTACTGTTTGGACCGGTACTTGTAACACAATTTCACTTACTATATACCCGTAATTTGGAACGGTAATTGCATCACATTTTTCCCCATGGCGTAAAAGGGTCTCCTGTAGGACTACATGTTGGAACGGTTAGCCAACCGGTCCAAATTGACACGGTTTTTGGAACACATACAGTAACGGTCAGTGTCCCGGTCGACGTACCGTTCCAAATCTCACACATGTGTTTCAAATTGAAGTCCAAAATATATCAGGTCCCCTTTAGGAACGGTTATAGGTGTACAAATTGGCTTGCCATTTTTGGCACTCTAATAGGAACGGTCCGACCGTTCCTATTAATTTCTATTACAATTAGCACGGCTGTGACGTCATCAATGATTTAGCATTCCACAACAATTCCTACCACCGTTCCTACGTGGAACGGTAACTGGAACAGTCAACCTTACCGTTTCTATTCCCGCATTTTTTTGTAGTGTGACACTTCGGCTGGCAATTCCAAAAAACAACAAATATCAGGTCTTGAGAAAAGGAAATATGACAACAATTAGATCGAGAATTCACCATGGGGGAGGCAAAACCCGTACCTCTATGGCAGTAAGTTCTGGCCTAATTTGCAAGCCAAACTCCTTCACAAGTATATCATTGTTGTAATTATTGAGTTTCACCATCTGCACATACTCAAAGGTCAATACAAAAGGCACCAAAGAGTATGAATACATAGATTATTTAGATAAAAGTACAACACAGAACTATATAAAAACAAAATGAAAAAACGATAATGTTCAATTGCATATATCCATGCCTCTACAATGCTCCTCTCTCTGTCATGTGGGAGCTGGCAGGTAGCTTTCAATAGTGCAGTAATTTGTCTCTCATTTAAATTTTTGGAGTATCATTGACCCTCAGGCCTCAACGGCGCTACATACCTGTGCCAAAGAACAAGATATAGTAAACTAATTCTATGATAAAACAGAAAACAAAGAAACACAACACAGAACAACCTATGGGATGAAGCAGGATACCTCCATTGGAATAAACAGGTTTTACACTGCTACCAGCTTGAATATTCACAGTGACATCTCAAGTAAAATTTCTATTAGCCATAAGAAAATGAAATACGACGGTTAACAAAAAAAGAAAATATGGAAGTGTGCTACAACCACTTGTAAGCTGATTTCCAGTTAGGCAAGAGTTACGCCCCTTGAATATGAAATAATGAGACAATGGAGCTGCCATGTCATGGTGAACCTGTGAAGAAACATGCATTTAACTTCAACTTCGATATAAAATAAGGCCAGGGAATGGCTAGCATTATCTAAGCTGGTAAGTAAATCAGTAAAATCTATTCCTATTCTTTAGAGTTACAGTAAATGTCAACTTCGATATTTCATAAATGTAATTAGAGTTACACAAGGATATACATAAATGAATCTCACATAAATTTAAAATAAGAAACTAAATTAAAGAATGTTCTGAAATTAAAATAGCCACCTCTTTGATTGTAGCTTCAGCATGAACACCGAAACCGCCTATATGCTAAATTAGAATCTGGTAGAATCATTACAAAATTAGCATTATTAGGTAAAATAAAAATTAAATAAATATTATCAAAATAATACCAAGAAATAGAAAAACTAAGAATCAACCTACAGGAGTGGCTTTATGACATACCATGACTAAATCCAGCATGATAAGCCCATCGGAAAGTTATTACATATCCCCCAGGCTTCTGTACAGGTATGTAAACAGGAACATCATGGTCTAGCAATATATGTGGTGGAAACAAAGTTGTCTTCTCCAAAAGGACATCAAAAGCTTGATCCTCTCCACCAGCTGATAAAATATCATGACTATAAAAAATATAGGGTGTATCGAGAGCAATGCTGAACAAATGGACTAAAAATTGAAAAAATTGCAATTTTCATCCTGTAACTTAGGGTTGACAATTTTGGTCCTTCACAAATTGATTTTCGAAATTTAGTCTTGTAATTTTGAAAAATTGGCAACTTTGGTCCTTTTTCATCGGAAAAGCGAATGTGCCGAGCACTTGACCTTTAAAATTGGGGCTTTTCGGCCAAATGAGACCAAAATTAACCAAAATTTTAAAGTTACAGGCCAAAATTGCGAAAATCAATTCGTGCAGGACCAAAATTGCCACCTCCCCTAAGTTACAGGACGAAAATTGCAATTTTCCCCTCGAGAAGACAAGAGAACCCTAGAAACTAGAAAGAGGCCATGGAGCTAGCAGTAGCAAAGAATAGAAAAAAAAATAAAATAAAGGGCAATTCTTGTGATCAAGTGTAATGGGGGGGGGGGGGGTTAAGATTTTCGGTGAAACCAAAGTATGTCAATTTATTTCTAAACATACTTTGTGATGTATTGAACGTATTCTAGCCATGCTTCTTGTATAATGCATAGAAAAAAACTCCTTTACATGTAATATTCTACCAAGTAAACTATATCTTGAATTCAAGAAGGACGCTGACTTCAAACAGGTGCACTTGGGAGTTGGGATGCATCATTAAGGATTTTGCCACAAAAACATGGCTAAGCAAACATTATCAAAGAAGAATCAGGTCATATTTCAATGCGAGATGCAGGGTCAATAACACCATTTACATTTGAGTTGACCAAGCTTCATACATAAACTTCTGACCTGGGTTTAACAGTGATCAGGACTTGTGTATGCTTTATTAACTAGTTCAGAGGGAAAGTTAATTCAGGATAAAAACCAACCAGATTGTTAAAATAGTAACTCTGCCAAAGTAAGTCAAGTCCACAATAGCCTCATTAAAAGTAGTATCGACATGGAACTCATAAAAAAAACTGTTATTCCAGCCACTAGTAAGATCTCACATGGCTACATAGCTCTTTTCTGGTTATGAACAACCAACATCACGATTCAGCAACAACTAAATATTTTCCAGACTCCAAGAAATTTAATTACAGTTTACACATATATACATTGTATTAATGATCCATCTGCACATCATATTTTGATATATATATCAGCCATCAAGCCATAACTGAACTACAAGCACCACGCAGAGCACGTATAAAAGCAAAGCATGGTTCACTATTTTTATATTTATCCATATTGTTTAACACAAGTGATTAACAAGAAAATAAGGTGTAACGACAACGCCACTTACCATGTTACTGATTAACAAAATGGAAATTAAATACAGACAGGAGATGACCAAAACATTGAAAGTGCATCTTGTGATAAGCTCAAGCTTTCTGCTCACAAGACTTGTAGAGAAGATGTACAGTAAGTTAAACGACATAATTTTTGGAATCAGTATTTTTCATGACAAACATACAACTCAACAAAAGGTAAAGTTAAGCCTACTGATGTTATTGGTCATCATTTGGTAAACCTAATGCCTACTGAGATATTGAGCAGTTGATGCCTTGTGCAGATATGCCACAAATGACATGATACCTTATTTCTAATGCAAAACACTTTGAACACTATATGTCATCACTCAAGTGGTAAACAGATTATCATCGACATCTGATTGCCATAAGAGAGAGTTATACTAGTTGAAGGAAGGTGTTCTTTTGGTGGAGCTTTGGACTCTACAACTTGTCCATAGTGTGTTAGAGTCATACGATGTTGTCGGGTTATTGTATCCTGGAGGGGACAAGTCAAGAGTGATACTGCTGGACCAGTGAGAATATTTTGCTGTAGTGGGCTTGAATCTCCTTAAAGAGAGTGAAATATCCGCGCCTCAGCCTGAAGATATTATTGTATTATTTTCAATTGTAGTTGTTATTTCTACAACAGTTTTAAGGAGATTCAAATGGCTACAATTGAAAACCAGCGGATGTCGGCGGGGGAGATCTCAACAAGCCCTTTCGGTTCAACGGTACCCATTTCAAGAGATGGAAGGGTAAAGTACATTTTTACCTAAGTCTACTCAACGTTTCTTATATTCTCACTGAAAAAAAACCCGAGCAAGATTCATGACACGAATATGAATGATGATGAGTATGCTATCCACCAAGAGAAAGTGGAGAACTACACCAACGATGAATTCAAATGTCGGTATTATCTCCTCAACTGTCTATCTGATAATTTTTATGATTATTATGATAGAACATACTCTACTGCAAAGAAAATTTGAAAAGCATTACAGAGTAAGTATGATACCGAAGAGGCAGGTGCGAAAAAATATGCTGCTAGCAGATTTTTTCGATTCCAAATGGTGGATAACAAATCAGTGGCCGACCAAGCTCAAGATTTTTTCATGATTGTAGGAGAGCTCAGGTCGGAGGATATCAAAATTGGAGATAACCTCGTTGTTTGTGGCATCATTGACAAATTTCCACCTTCATGGAAGGAATTTCATAAAACCATGCGCCACAAAAAAAGGAAACAACTCTTGAAACATTGATAATGCGAATCCGCATGGAAGAAGAAACAAGGGGCCAAGATGCCACTAATGCAACCACCGGAGAGCAGTGCACAACCCATCTCAATAAAGGTAAATTTAATTTCATCAAATAATGTTGCACCCAAATCTCACAAAAATACCTATTTGAAGCCAAGAAAGAAGTTTTTCAAGAAAACTTATGCTAAATTTCCGAAGAAAAATAATGGGAACAACCAAACACAATAATAAAATCTAAGAGCATATTATGTCTGTGGCAAGAGTGGGCATATTGCTCGATTTTGTAAATATAGAAAACGTGAGCCTGCTCCGCAAGCTAACGTAGTTGAGGAGCCATTGTGGCAATGATAACAGACATACACGTGGTTGAAAGTGTTGATGGGTGGTGGGCGGACTCTGGTGCAAACCGCCATGTTTGTTATGAGAAAAATTGGTTCAAAGTGTATACTGCATTTGACGAGCCGAGAACTATTATGCTTGGCGATTCTCATACCACCCAAGTGCTTGGAATTGGAGAAGTTGAGTTGAAATTTACCTCAGGAAGGGTATTGACCTTGAAGGATGTGCTATATACACCTTCCATGAGGAAAAAATTGATGTCTAGTTTTCTACGAAATGTGTGTGATGGGATGTTCAAATTGAATGTTGAGATGAATAAAGTGTCTTCTACTTCTGTTTATATGCTCTCTTCTACTAATTTTTGGCATGCTCGTTTATGTCATATTAATAGTCGTTATGTGGGAATTATGAGTAATTTAGGATTAATTTCAATGATTAAAAAGGATTTTGAGAAATGTGAATCTTGTAGTAAAGCCAAGATCACTAAAAGGACTCATCCAAGTGTTGAAAGGAAAACCGAATTGTTAGAATTGATACATTCTGATATTTGTGAACTTGGAGGAATTTTAACTCGTGGAGGAAATCGTTATTTTATCACTTTTATTGATGATTTTTCTAAATATACATATGTTTATTTGATGAAAAATAAAAGTGATGCTTTTGAGAAGTTTAAAGATTATCTCCATGATGTTGAAAATCAATTCGGTAAGAAAATAAAGAGAATTAGAAGTGATAGAGGCCATGAATATGAGTCAAATGAGTTTAACTCTTTTGTTAAATCAGTGGGAATAATTCATGAAGTTACTCCTGAAGGACAAGCGGATCCGCCCGGGAGCGCGAGCGGAAGCGAGAAAGCGAGAAAAGTGCATAAATTTAAATCAAATTCAAAATACGCGAATCCCAAGGGGTGTACCCTTGGGTGCTCAACCAGACGTTCGATGTAGGATGTGTAAATATTAAAACATATATTTAAGCACATAGGGCATAGATATATAAATGAAATCAATCAAAGCGTAATAAACCGTTACCTTTGATTGTTTAGCGTATGCTCTCGGCTACTTGCGTTGTTCCTTCTCCGGAATGCTCACGAAATCCAAACGTATGGATTCTCCAAAGGTGATCCACACTACACCGGAAGAAACACACGTTCTTCTTGCTAGAAAAGAACGGGTTTAGAAGGAATCGGTTTAAGAGAAGAACAATATGAATTAGTGTTCTCTTAAACTTACTTTGTTCTTCTTCTTGATTCAAAATCAAGTGAAGAACACAAGTGTGAGAGAGGGAGAGAGCACGAAATTTGAGAGAGAGGAGAGGGATTTTTGTCTTCTCTTTTTCCTAGAAAAAGATGAATAATGAATCACTTATGCTTGGTGTTGTAACTCTCATATATATACATAATTAATGTGATTATTGGAAGGTTCATCCAAGGATGTCTAGATTCATTCCAATAAATCACCATCAATTCTTCAATCAAGCCTATCAAAATTTATGGTATGATCAAATCATACTAAAAGGGAAGAGCTTGATTGGAGTTGATTTGTCTCTTTCCAAAGGAGATAAGTCAACATACCACCTAGTATGAAACATGGCTGATTTTGCTTCCTCCAAGGGAGCATGTTGGCCATGTCTATTCCAAAATAGGAATTATTTCTCCTCTCGGGTATAATTTAACGGACCGAGTTTTATCGTAATCCAATTACGACGAACCCAACATTAAATCCAATTTAATGTCCATTTAAATTATTCCTATTGATCTTTTAATCCAATTAAAAGATCCAACGTCGCAACGTCTCAACTTTCCATATTTAATCGAAAATCCAATTTACCGATTAAACGGAAGCCCGATACAATATCGGCCGGTCCATCCAATGGACTTTCCCTTAAGTAATCCAATTACTTATTTTATCCTTCGAGATTGACTCCAAGTCGATCTCTCAACCTCCTCGGTGATTTGTGTGTGACCCTTTAGGTTCACCCTCAGCTAGACTTGGGCCCGTGTCCCACAAGGGCCCGTTACCATGGGTGACCGTCTAGCAACGGTCCATGACACTAGAGACTAGGTGAATTGGCGTGAACATTTAGGCGCCGATTCCGTACGGGTACGATCCTTCCGTCTACCGTCTCCCAGCATTAGTCTAGGGTATGGAATTGGGCGTCAGTTCCCATCCTTGACTAGGCATCTATGCTTAATATTCGAGACCACGTATGCTTCATTGCGTCGACACAGGAAACCATTCCCTGTTCGACAAACCACTATGGCCACAGCTTCAAATAGCATGAACGTGTCTCCGAGTGCATAGGAGATACCTCTGTCACATACTGACAGGGGACGGATCCTCTTCTTGGAATCCACCGTCCTCGCTACACATTCTGACTGCACTGGACAAGGCTTATGATAATCATCTTACAGAATGATTACCTCTCGCCAGATCCAAGATACAGCCGTCCTGTGCACGCGACTGCCATGATTCCTCAAGTCTGAGGATTACTCCCGTACTATCGGAACTGGGGAAAACCAATCATACCGACCAAGCCTCCAAGGCTTCCATATGATGATCCCCGCGAGTCAGTCCAGTCGGCTCGACCCCAGTCGACCAACCCATCAAGATCGTGTAGGCGTCCCACGCCTGTCGCCGATGAAACACGACACTCATCCAATGAACACGACTCTTGACGCAAGTCTCAATAGGATTCTCGATACCCTGTCTCGAGGTCCTCGACTTGGAACGTTTCAGACCCAACTCTTAATCAGTTGGTTTCATGACCATCATCCAATGCGTGGCCCAACTGCACGAGTTGTTATCCATGGTCTGTGGGTTTTGTTACGATATAAGTTAAACACCGTTTTAACAAATGTAAGATGAGCGCAACAAAGAAGGTACCATTGGTGACGAACACTCATCTTATTCATCACGTAATAATATTACATTTACATCAAGTTGTCAGATAGGTTACAAATCGCCAAACCTATTGGCTTTCCGGTCACCTATTCTAACAACTCCACCATATTCTCCTGCATCTAATGGTGTAGCTAAAAGAAAAAATAGAACGTTGGTTGATTTAACAAATGCCATGCTTATTGAATCTTGTACACCTTCAAATCTTTGGGGTGAAGCTATATTAACAGCTTGTTATGTGTTGAATAGGGTGCCACATAAAAGAACAAAATTAACACCTTTTGAGGTGTGGAGAGGTTATAAGCCGAAATTGGGATATCTTAGAGTTTGGGGTTGTTTGGCCTATATAAGGCTAACAGATCCTAAAATTTCAAAATTGGGAGTAAAAGTTACAACTTGTGTTTTTCTTGGTTATGCTTCTAATAGTACAACCTACAGATTTTTAAATATGAAAGACAATGTGATTATAGAATCAGGTGATGCTATTTTTCATGAAGAAAAGTTTCCATTTAATTCTAAAAATAGTGGGGGTCAAAATATTGAAAAAAATATTTTATCTTTACCTAGCTCTTCAGTTTTGGAAAATGAAGAAAATATTTTTGCACTAAGAAGAAGTAAAAGAGCTAGAGTAGAAAAAGATTTTGGTCCTGATTTTTATGTTTTCAATATTGAAAATGACCCTCTTACTTTGAAAGAAGCTTTTTCATCACCTGATGCTATTTTCTGGAAAGAGGCTGTGAATGATGAGATGGAGTCTCTAATTTCTAATAAAACTTGGAAATTAGTGAATTTACCACCGGGTTGTAAGACGATTGGGTGCAAATGGGTCCTTAGAAAAAAGTTAAAACCGGATGGTTCAATTGACAAATTTAAAGCTAGACTAGTTGCTAAAGGTTTCAAGCAACTTGAAGGTCTAGAGTTTTTTTATACATATTCTCCGGTAACACGAGTTACATCCATTAGACTTTTAATTGTTATTGCTGCAATATTTGATTTGCATATCCATCAAATGGATGTAAAAACTGCATTTTTGAATGGGGACTTAAATGAAGAAATTTATATGGACCAACCCGAGGATTTTGTGGAAGCAGGCCAAGAAAGCAAGGTGTGTAAATTAACTAAATCCCTGTATGGCTTAAAACAGGCGCCAAAGCAGTGGCATGAAAAATTTGATTCCTGCATGATTGAGAATGGTTTTAAACCAAATGAGTGTGACAAGTGCATCTATCATAAGTCTTGGAATAATTCACATGTGATTGTTTGCCTCTATGTGGATGATTTGTTGATCTTTGCATCTACTTTGCATGTTATTAAAGAGACAAAAAATATGTTTAGTAGTCATTTTGATATGAAGGATCTTGGTGAGACAAACTTTATTTTAGGCATGAAAATTACCAAAACATATGATGGAATTTTCCTTGACCAGTCGCATTATATTGATAAAATATTGAGAAAATACAATTTTATTGATTGTAAGCATGTTACAACTCCTTTTGATCCGAGTATTCACTTATTTCCTGTTAAAAATGATGATGATGTGATAAATCAAAAGGAGTATGCAAGCTTAATTGGAAGCTTGAGATGTGCGACTGATTGCACTCGGCCTGATATTGCATATGCTGTAGGAGTACTTAGTAGGTTTACAAGCAAACCAGGTATTGAACATTAACATGTCATAACAAGAGTTATGAGATATTTACTTGGTACAAAAAACTGTGGCTTGTTTTATAAAAAATATCCTGCTGTACTTGAAGGCTTTTCTGATGCTGATTGGAACACCTTATCAGGTGATTCATGTTCTACCACTGGGTATATTTTTATTTTGGGTGGTGGTGCTATTTGTTGGAAGTCTAAAAAGCAAATAATTATTGTTAACTCTACCATAGAGGCTGAGCTTATTCTTTAGCTTCAGCTAATAAGGAAGCAAATTGGTTGAGAGATTTATTGTTTCAAATACCTTACTTTGAAAAACCAATTGATCCAATTTTAATTCATTGTGACAGCACCGCTGCAATTGGTAGAGTACAAAACTGTTACTATAACGGTAAATCCAGACCTATAAGAAGAAAACACAGTACTGTGAGATCATATTTGATAAGTGGTAATATCAATGTTGATTATGTTAAATCTTGTGATAATTTTGCAGATCCATTAACCAAGGCCTTGGAAAGAGAAAGAGTCTGGAACACATCGAGGGGGATGGGATTAAGCCCATACAATCATAAGTCATATATGAGGAAACCCAACCTAGGGACTAGAGATCCTATAACCAGGTTCAATGGGAAAAACGTATCATATGATGACTTGATTTAAAATGCACTATCTTATTTTTTTTTCATCCCTATGATGTGAGTGCATTTATCCTGTAACGATTTGTGGAGGTTGAGTTTATTAACTCTTAATGAAACTTTGTAGCTCGAATGAGTAGGGTGTCAGAGTTACAGGAGCACCGTTGACAGATTTCACCTATATGAGTGTGGAAGTAGGCCGCTTCCTATGAGAATTGGGCTTATTCTAAAAAACACTCATGAAAATCGGGATGGCACAGGGCCGTAATGTGCTGGCTATTAAAGCTCATATTAACACCTTGATTGTTATGTGTGTGCAGTGATACTTTATTTCCCTTAAGCAGTCATAGTTCAAGTTTGAGACCACTACTGACTCTGGGTAGAGGTTACTCTTTCACTAAGTGGAGGTTCAATGCAGAGCACACCTTCATTATGCATAATAGTTTCCCTTCAGCTAGTATGCTCTCTTTAATTTTAATATTAAAATGAGTGGGGGATTGTTGGTATATATTACATATATATATATATATTGTATTTTAATATTAAACCTATTTTATGTGCCCTTTCATTTTCTCTCCATTGATGTTGAGGTTAGTGGGTGTTTATGATATTAATATTTATAATATTTCTCTTCATTACATCATCCCACTACCACACCATATTCATACCACTTTATAGCCACTTTCTACCCATTTATCCCCACTATCTCTTGTAACCTATAATATTATTGTCCACTAATTCACATTAAAATAGTAGATGATTTCTACACCTATAAAAGGGGCACCATTCTACCTTGTTCATATACATGCACATATACAATATTTCTACATGCAATTTTTCCTATAAGACAGAGTTATACTAGTTGAAGGAATGTGTTCTTTTGGTGTAGTTTTGGACTCTACAACTTGTCCAGAGTGTGTTAGAGTCATACGACGTTGTCGGGCTATTGTATCCTAAAGGGGACAAGTCAAGAGTGATACTGCTGGACCAGTGAGAATATTTTATTGTAGTGGGCTTGAATCTCCTTAAAGAGAGCGAAATATCCGTGCCTCAGCCTGAAGATATTATTGTATTCTTTTCAATTGTAATTGTTATTTCCACAACAAAACATGATTTGAATGTGAAAATTAGTAAACAATAAACTCATCAGTTTGAGTGATGCTTACTCAAAAGATGACTGTAGCCTAGTTAAACCACAGAATGGACACTAATTAACGCCAAATGACTGCAAAATTCATCGCTGCAAGTTGGTAAAATCGGGTAGACTCTAGATTACTCAACTGAATTCTCAAAAAAGTAAGCTGTAAAATCATATGTAGTGGGAACAGACCTGCTCTCTTGCAGTGCAAAACAGAATTCTAATCATCATTATCTGTTTTTGGAAGTCCTTCATAAAATAGTTATAACTTTCTTCACATATTTCAAATCGACTTGAAACGTGGACCATTTGAAACTAGACTCACAGAGCTTTAATTCCACATAAAACTCATCTGAAATGGCAGCCGTTTGACTTTTGAAAACGTGTCTGAAAGTTTGTTTAAAAAATTATGATTGTTGAAAATTAGAAGACAAGTTCGATTTGTTGTGCAATTCTCAACAGCTTTGATCTCCAATCGACACTGATGATCAAAACTCTACTTGTTTTCGTCCTCAGGATTTTTAGAGAAAATGTCTTCTTTTCAGGTGGGTGAAAGTCGACTCTTGGTTTGAAGTTTGAGATTGTGCTCTTTTTCACTTTATTTTTGGTTTTTAGGTTAATTATAATTAGACTCCTTTTAAATATGTGAAATTACATTTTTTTTTAAAAAAAATTAAAATTATATTGAAACCCTTTTTAAAAATTCTCTATTTACACTTAAACTCCTTTCGTTAGAATTTGACGAAAAAAGTTGACATAAGCATAAAGAATTATATAAAATTTTAATTTTACTCCTCATTTAGCATTTTCATATATATTTTTGTACTTATAAGAGAATAAAGGTGATATATCCATATGGAGTGAGCTTAACATCATTACAATTTTTTCCTTATAAGTACAAAATTATTACATGGGAATGTTATATAATGGATAAAATTTAAAATTTATGTAATTATTTTGCTTATATCGATATTTTTCGTCCAAATTCTAATTGAATAGGATTAGGTGTAAAAGAAGAATTTTTGGAGGGGGTGTAAGTGTAATTTTAATACTTTTCTAGAAAAAAGTGTAATTTTGTATCGAAGGGGGTCCAAGTACAATTGACCCTTTATTTTTTTTCATCAATTCAAAGTCAACTCCTAGTCTGGTTTTCACAATTTTAGATGGTTAGAATTGTACAAAATAAATTTTATTTATTTATTTTACACATCTCTTCAATTATTAAATATATATATTGCATGTAATATTTTCTATAATTTAATATAACTAGCTTCTGTCCATGCTGCCATTGCAGCATATTAAAAAAGCACCATGTATGAGATAAGGGCGAAAAAAAATCATGAGAAGAAAAAAGTTTGTAAGAAGAAAAAAAAGTAGAGTGAGACAAGAGAAAAAAATTGTGAATAATGGTTTATTCAAAAAAATTGAAATTACTATTATAATTAAATTTTATTGATAGAATGGATTTTGAATTAAATAATAAATTTAAATATTTAAAAATTAGATGAATTTTATTTTATAATAGTATAAATATAAATATCTATTAATATATTTCTTTACGTATCATATAGTACACCATGTAAAATAACAGGTGGAATGTTATCCATCACACTCAACTTTGTTGAATTTTCCACTTTCAGTGTCATATCAACGAATGACTAACACATTCTTTCGTAAATTAAAAAATATAGTTAAAGTATATTATATTGTATAAATGGGCTTACATCTATCTATATAACAAAACGAAGTTTGACCGCAATTGAATTAATTTTGACTCAATATTAATTTTTGATAATTTTGAATTTTTTAATTACAAAGAAAAAATCTAATTGATTAAAAATCTCATATATTTTAAATTAAAAATGAATTGTATTTATCTAAAAAATCTTATCTCCAAAAGTAGTGTTTATCTATAATAGATTTTATCTAAATTAGGATACTAATCCAATTTGAATTTATTTTAAACAAATTCAAATTTCAGGATTAATTTTTTATCACAAAAAATATATATCTTATCACTAATTATTTATTTTGATTTTAATCATATACTTATTATTCACTAAACTTATATCAATCTCTTGATGTATCTCATTCAATAAATTCTTAATTTAATTAATTAGGTAAAATCATTAATTTTTACAATTTATATATTTCATCTATATTTTTTTATTGGTTCATCATTACTGATAAAGTCAGTTATTATTTTTATTCAAATTAATATTTTTTTTCTTAGTTTTTTTTATTAGATTTGATTTTTAATGTTTAATTGTTATTCAGGTTTGAAAAATCATAGACCACTGTTGTTTAAAATTTATGTTATAAAATACATTTTGCCATCTTCTCCCATATGAACATCCTTAGTGAAATAATTTTGTGAATGTTAAATATATTGCAAGCTTCATAGGTTTGAATTTAATGCAATATAAAAGGGTGGTCATACTTGATAAATATATGAATTTTTTAATTTCAAATTTATGTATAATTGTTTGTTAAAAAATAAAGGCTTCTCAAAGTATAACATGATATTATATTTTTCATGAGTGCAAAGGGCAACCTGATATAGCAACACTAGATTATTTCCTTGATGCATTACCAACTTTTTTTTTATTCTTTTGCTTTTTGATGTCCAATTTCACATTACTTATGTATTTTTTTTTTTTTGTATTTTAGTTAATTTTCTTCTTTTCATCTCTTAAATATTACATGATGTAGTTTTATATTTACTTCTTAAAAATTTTGTAATTCTATAGTCTATTTATTTGCTCTTATTAATGATTTTTCTATTTAAATATTTATCATTAGTTAGAATAATCCGTTCATATTATTTCATTCAATCAAAATCATGATTTCTCTACTTGATCACTAAATGAATATATTTTAATCTGATAATAGTTTATCAACATCTTTCTTTTCCAATTTCAATTAAAATAAGTAAACTAAGATTTTGCATTTATTTTCATGTTATTTAGTTTAAAGGTTTTTATTTGTATTAAAGCTCTCCAATTTTTCAAATCCTGATCATTAAATTTCATGTTTATTTATTTAAAACTCTTATTGAATAATGGTATAGACTATATATATATATATTGTGATATATCCTTCACCAAATTTCCTTCATCAATCTTTTGTATTTAGTGATGTTTTTGTATAGTTTCATATTAATTTTTCATTGTTAATTAAGTATCCGTTATCTTCTTCTCATAAACCACGTTAATATATATATATATATATACACACACACACACGTTGTCACTATTTACTTATTTTCTAATTTAGAAGTTCATGGTAGGAACTTCAACCTAATAGCATGAATTATTCATTAAAAAGTAATTCGATTATTTTAGAGTATTTATCATAATTATGGGCACAAACCCAACTACTAAAAACTCTTTACTAGGCATATTGTTACTACTATATCTTACATTTTGTAGCCTATCAAAATTTTTATTGTATATATGTATTGTTAGCATAAAATTTGCAAGTATAAATATCTTTACTTTTTATTAGTTTCAATGTTAGCTGTTATAAATTAATTTTTATGAAGAAAATAAAAAAATGATATAATAATAATCTTTTCTGTTCCTTTAAGAAATTGGATTACAAAAGAGAAAATTTATTGTGAATATTATTTTTCCTAAGAAAATTTCATTTATCTCATAGGAAAAATATGATGGTAACTTATACTGAAAATATACTAAATGATTAAAAAAATAGATATAGTATTTGAAACTCATCGAATAATTTTTTTCAATATCTAAAATATGATAATATGCTATGATTATTTTCAAAAGGATAAATTACATTTTGTCATTCGAACTATGCCCGTTTTTATACTTTGGCATCTATTTTTTTTTTGGTCAACTTACGATCTCAACTTTGAGAAATTTTCACTTTGTCATATGTAGTCTTTTTTCATTTAAATTTTCTGTCGAGAAAACATCATGTGCAGTGCACATGCTGGAAAAACAACACTGCATTGCCCTTGAATATCACATGTACACTTCATGTGATGTTTTTCGTATAGAAAAATCAACTAGAAAACGATCATATATATCAAAGTGCAAAATTTTCAAAGTTGAGATGGTAAGTTGACATGGAAAAAATTTAAACGACAAAGTGTAAAAATGGGCATAACTCGGTTGTCAAATTACACTTTTCAAAATGTTCAGTAAATAAACTTAGTAATAATTCAATATTTGAGTTTTGTATAAATAAGTTTGCTCTATTATATATAGTAAGGGGTCATTAAACATGAAATATTTTTATGTTTAATGGCATGCCAAAAAATAAGATTTGTGAGAGTATGTATAGAGATTAAGTAAATTATTTAATTTTATTCTTTGGTCCATCAACAGAAAATGAAACCAACAAAAAGATAAAATGAAATTATAGGCAATTAATAAATTCAATATCAAGTGAAAATAAATGAGTTGAAGTTGGAAATTCAACATGATAAAAGCAATTATTCGTTGAAAAGTAACTCGATGATCTGATAGTATCTGTAATACTTAATGGGCATGAATCCAATTACTAGAAATTTATAATTATATATGTTATGTTTGTATTGTTTCAAAATTTTTATTGTATATTTTCAAAATATTATAATATTCTATTGTTATAATATTGTTAATTTCAAAATATCCATAAATAAATAACTTATAAAGAATTTAACATTGATTTTTATATAAATAACACTATTGTACTATACAGTAAGATGATTATTAAAATATTACATATAATTATAAAATTTAGAATTTATAAAAATATTATAAAATTTAAAATCTTCCGTGCATAGTACGTGATTCATGCTATTACAATATATATTTGGATGTGACACTGACAATTGCCAGGAATATATAGTAAAAGATTTTTATTCGAAATATACTACGAGAAATGAGCTTACATTTTTTTATTTTTTTTATCTTGTAAAATTTTCATTAGCAGCAGTAAAATTCAATCACGTATGCCGTAAAAGATGATCAACCTTGCCAATGTTATCGTACTAGCTAGACTAAATCAATTGTCATTGTTTGACTCAGTTATTTCTTTAAAAGAATGCATGTTGATACTTTCTCCATTATAATATAGAGTTGATTCTACCTAGGAAAATATATTAAATTACTACAATTATATTTCCCTTCTGGATGACAGAAAAACTTATTATGGTTGGTTTGACCTGCGTACACTCTTGATTTGAAAGTAAGATTGGAAATTTTTAATAACAATTTCTTAGAATTTTGGATAATTTCGTTAATGAGAATTTAAAAATTTTCAATTCTCATTTTGATCATTTGACGGGAATAAATTGAGAGCTTGAAATCTAAACAAGTTATATACCTCACTGATGTAGTGAGAACTGCTACTCTAAGGTTGTGATGGTTCTGCTCTTCCTTTGAGCGAAGGGGGTTTTTATAGGCAGATTCCGCACTTTCCTTCGATCTAGATCTTAGAGAGAGGTAGCGAACCTTGTGCAGACCTTTCGGATCCTAATCTTTCTTGGAGTACATGGGTCTCAAATCTCCCCTATCATGATTGCAGGAATATCTCGTCTTCGAGAGGCCCATATGGAATACGAGGTGACCTCTCATCGTATCCGGGCTTTCCTTGGAGGGCCAGTTCCTCCTCTTTCGATTAACTTATTCGAGGTGATATCCCTCGTACTAGCCACCCCTCGCATAGCATTTTCTCCTATTACCGGGATCACTCACAAACCAGAAGTTCTTTAGCTTAATTTGTCACCAACTTCAACCTTGTCATATATAGTTTTAAGTGATCTTGTTTTATTATGTGAATATTTGATTATACATGTGAAATAAATTTTATACAGTTAGTAATAGTAGAACTAATTACGAATATAAGAGTACTTGCAATATAACTAATTTTGTATGATCAACCAGATTAATATTTTTTTTCCTAAATATAAACATTCAGATTATACAATTAATTCCAGTGGAATCAATTCTAACAGTGACATATAATGGCCTCTTCGAACATCATTTGGATTCAAAGCTGTTCGAACCTGTACGAGGAAGATAACAGTTGGAACTAACTCATCTAAACTAAGCTTAGAACTAACTGATGTCTGAATCCTGGAAATCATTCTGCTTCATATTTACCATAAAACAACTGGGGTTTGTTCTCCTTCTCTGTTCTCAAATGTCAGCGACTCCATCTTCAGGCGCAAACCAAACAGGAGAAGAGAAGCACCATAGGCAAGCCAAGTAGTACCTCGAAGCCCGAACTGACTCACCGTACACCCCACGATCACGTTCCCGAGTAGAAAATTGAAAACCCCGAGATCACCGGAAACGCCGAGCAAGGCGAGGTTAGCCACCCACGCCACCGCCAGGTAGAGGAACGCCGCCACCTGACTGAACGACGTTAGTCTGAAGAAATTCTGGAAAAGCACGGTGCCCCCAATCGCAACTGCAAATTCAATAAACTTCCCTGTTTTCTTCTCCTTTAAGTTCGAGAAAACATCCGTCACTTTTGCAGCTACGGGCAGCAGTTGCTGAAAGCTTTCGTCCCCCGACAATGGATCCCAAGAAACACAGGTAAAAGGGTCCAACCCGGAAAGCGCTGCCCAAAAGGCAGAAGTGATAAACGAAACGAAAATAACAAGAATAGGAAAGAATTTTGCGTTTTCACCACGGACTAGAAACAGCGACGATTCAACGGCCATGTGGATGCCGATTCCAGCTTTTTGTCCCCGTGTTAAATAGTATTCGGAAGCAATGAGGAAGAAGTTAACCGAGGTGGAGATTGGGAAATACCAGGGGAAAAATTCACTGCAAAAAAATGTGAATGCGATAATCAAGGAATACCGGTGGGAGAAAATCTTCAACTCTGGAAGAAAAGGAAGCAGCCATGCCGAGAACCTAGTCAGGCCGTATAGCAGAAAGCCCCATAAGATTGTTTCCTCGGCGGTCCTGAAAAAGAGAATCAAAACACCACCGTAGAACAACCAGATCGAAATAGCGTCTTTCCACGGTGAGTTTCGAACGAAGACGAAATATGAGAGCTTAGCTGGATGAATGGCAGCAGGAAACGGCGAAGGAATGCTTGAAGATCGACATGATGACTGGGGAAACTGAGTTGGAGAGATGTGTTTTGTCGAGAGCGTAGAATCCGAGATGTAAGAATGTGATGCTGATAAGAGCCCAGAAGGAGAAGAACCACCATGCCGGAATCTCCATTAATTACTGCAACTTCTTGTGTTTCTCTTGGTGTTCTTTTAAGTTGGGTATTTCGAAGACTAAACTCAGGGCTTTGATTTTTTCACC
Source organism: Sesamum alatum (assembly GCA_034509735.1). Taxonomy (NCBI): domain Eukaryota; kingdom Viridiplantae; phylum Streptophyta; class Magnoliopsida; order Lamiales; family Pedaliaceae; genus Sesamum; species Sesamum alatum. The sequence goes on from JACGWO010000002.1 coordinate 39,927,993, forward strand.
TTACTTTGATATATAAAATATGGGACTAAATACATTTCTCATCGTTTAAGTATAATCAAACTATATAAGACTCCATGATTCTGAATTTTTCAACTTTAACTAATGTTTTAAAAATTGGAGAACTTATTAGATCGTTGAGTTATTTGGTCTAGATAGGACTCAAAATATCAATTCCCAGAATTTAGTTTTATAAAATGAATTCAACTCAATTAACATGTCAACCATATTTGTAGGAATCCCATTTTCTCAGTTGCTTCCTCCAACTTCTTTGTTGTATGTAATAAAATATCAGTCCCTCGTCGAATCCCAACCGAACCCAAGAAAGAAGAACAAAGAAATGGAGATTCCAGCGTGGTCGTATTTCTTGTTTTGGGCCACCGTCGGCGTTATCTTCTCAAGACTAGGGTTTAACGCTTTAGACAAAACAGAGCCTTCAAACTCCGTTTTCCCGCTGATTCTCTCTTTCTTCAAACACTCTCTCGCTATCCATTCCGGCTATTCATCCATCCATACTTTCCTATTCTCTCCACCGCGGCAGCCCATCAACAAATGGACCCTGTTATATACTGTCGTAATGTGGATCGTTATCTATTACCCCGGTAGATCACAATTTTGGTACTTCTGGGTTTTCACATTGTATAACTTCGGTTGTTTCTTTCTCTTAATGTGCATTCCATTAGCCTCCACTCAGGAAGGTCCTGACTACAAAACCGCATTGATCGTCCACTTGGCTGTTGGATCATCGATGGTCTTAGTCGGCGACTGGAAAAAGTTCCTTCCCTGTGCCGTTTCTAGCATTGGGCTTCTCATATCTGTCTCGTGCTTGGCCATGTCCGAGAACGAAACCTTTCATAAACTGCTGCGGTTAGTCGCCAGGGCGAACAACGTTGTGTTGAGATTGAAGGAGAAGAGGAGCGGGAAGTTGACTGACTTCGCAATTGGGATGATGGGCACGATTCTTTTCCAGAGCTTTTTCAGGTTAACGTCGTTCAATCATGTCGTCGCGTTCCTTTATTTTGCAGTGGCCTGGCTGGCCAATCTTGCGCTGGTTCGTCCTTCTGATGACCTCGGGATCTTCAGTTTTTTGCTGAGCAATGTGATTGTGGGGTGCACGGTGAGTCAGTTCGGGCTCCGAGCTACTACTTGGCTTGTCTACGGTGGTTCTCTTCTCCTCTTCGGTTTGCGTCTCAAATCCAGGCGCTGGCCCTGGTTGATAATGGTGAAGAAGATCAAGTTATTGTGTTGTAAAGTTGAAGTTTCTACTTATGTTCCATGCGAGTAAAGGAATTTATGTAGATATAGGTTTGAGTTTTCTAAAGGCTGGTTCATTCATGCATCTTTTAAGCTATTTCCGGGCTTTTGATAAATAAATAAGAATCTAGGGTCAAGCAATACTAATCCAGATAGATTGAGTTTGATCGAACCTAATTCAATTATACATAAATATAATATATTCACTGTGTGATTGGAGTAAAATTTTAAAAAAATGATCATATCACATGCAATATTATACTTGCTCTCTAATTATTTTGATTTATTAAAACTTGATTTGAATAAGAATTTTTTAATAATTAATAGTCGTTGCTTGTGATTAAGTTGTAACAAATCAAGCCACCGTGACTAGTAGCCTCAACCACTTTGTACGACTTCCAAATTTTTTAAGATCCTGTTTTGTTGACTGACTCTAATATAAAAAACAAATCAAAATTAATATATTGCAAGTAGTATTCACTATAAGAAATATAACCTTTAATCATGATTAATTATCATAGTTAATACTAAATAGCCGTAGCAACTAGTCATTGATCATAGCCTCGCAATGGTTGTCAACCGTGATTTTTGCGAGGGTGGCTAAAACATTTGTCATGGCTAAAAACCATGGCGAATATTTTTACCACGGCTTTTAGCCGTGGCAAATAAGTTTTTCATAGTGAAAAAGCTAGTTTTTGCATCGGTTTTTATTTCACCGCAATTAATAATAATTATTCACTGCGATTTTTAGTTATAGTCATTAAAAATGTAGTCAATAATAATTTTTTTTTAGTGATTACAGTTACCTTATGATTATTTTTTTTTTTAGTCTATACAGTAGAAGTCGGTAAGCAGTTATATAATTATTTTGATTAGCACTTTGAACCATAAGTCATAGTATGGAAAAAGAATATAATTTGGTAGATTCAGATTGCCCCATGGAATTGGTAAAGATTGAGCTTAGATCGAATTCGTTTTGTTTAAATCTTTAAATATGTTGCATCTTTAAATTTTCATTTGTACCTGGTTTGGATCCAACATATGGTAATGAGATATTAAATTCATTACATTCGATGTGTGATTAATTTATAGGGAAAAATGCAAGAAACCACTCTGTAATATTGTAAATGAGCAAATTATCCCCTATGAAAAAATAAATAGCAATTTATCCTCTTGTGTTTTTTAAAATAAAGCAATTTACCCCCCTGTATTTTTCAAAATGAATCAATTTACCTCCCTGCCTAGGGGTAAATTGCTCATTTTTAAAAACACAGGGGGGTAAATTACTATTTTTTTTCACAAAGAGCAATTTGCTCATTTACAATATCATAAGAAGGTAAATTGTATTAAACCCTTAATTTATAATATATGATAAGAGTAACCAATCCCAAGATAAATATAATAATACTGCACTCGTGACTTTACCACAAAATAACCTCATGTTCTCGATCATTAACAACCAGGGATGGCGCCTGGATCTTGTGACGCAAACCAAAGAGGAGAAGAGAAGCACCGTACACAAGCCAAGTAGTGCCCCGGAGCCCGAACTGACTCACCGTGCACCCCACGATCACATTGCTCAACAGAAAACCAAAAATCCCGAGGTCATCAGAAGGACGAACCAGCGCAAGATTAGCCAGCCAGGCCGCGGCAAAATAGAGAAAGGCGATCACATGATTGAACGACGTTAATCTGAAAAAGGATAGTGCCCACCATCCCAACTACAAATTCATTAAACTCCTCATTCCTCTCCTTCAATCTCGCCAGAAAGTCGTTCGCCCTGGCAGCTAGTGACACCAGTTTACAAAAGGTTTCGCTCTCAACGTGGCTAACTGATCCGGGTCGCCAGTTCGATCAAGTACGTTCACCTAGATTTGGTTCCCCTGGACACGATCTCGCAAGCTCCCGGACAAGTAACCTGAGAGGAAAACAAGCACGTGAGACTAGCCGGGAGTGTCCCCGGCGTAGACCCCCCGATGCTTAAGTCAGACACTAGTCGAGATGTTTAAATGGCGAACTGGTAGAAATATCTGGTCGAATGTAGTCACAGTAACTTACCTTATATGCGGCATAGGCGATATATATATAACACCAAATGCCCGTACATGTACGGTCCACGTGGCCTCGTGTGCCTCGTCCGATATGTCTTAGCATCGAAGGTCTTCGTTTGGACACTTGGCCTCGAATATGGGCCGGGTCGTTAAACTGGGTCGGGTCGCAGTACCCGACCCGCCAAGCCTATGCGCGAACCCGCGGCATTCTTCATGATTTTGGGGCCCTCTTGAGGGCATTTCAGTCTTTTGCTATTTCATGAGATTGTATCCCCACCATTAGTCCCCCACTTCTTCTAGTGTAAGTTATTGCACTTGGAGAAGTCGAACAGTCGCGTCGTGAAACGCTTCTTCCTTAGCCGTCGGATTTTTACACGTGTCCGCATCTGCTTTCTTTTGGGATGGCGCGCTTTCCCATATTGACCGCCTATATATAGGCGGTCCATTTGACCTTTTCCCGCATTCTCTCTCCTCTGGTGTTCTTCGATCTCGCCCACTGACGCTCTACTCGCCAATCTTCAAGATACCTCCGCGACCAATCCTCTTTTTACTTTTCGTCATGTCTTCACGTTCTGGTTCCTTTGAGTTGGGGTCGGGATCGAGGTCTAATTCCCGAACTGAATCTGATTCTCGGTCCGAGTCGAGTTCGAGGTCTTCTTCTTCGGGCTCGACTGCGACCTCTCCTCACTCAAAAGAGGTGGTTGATGAAGCTAATTCACCACTTATTCCCAACTTGGTTGGTCGCGGTGAGGCTGGCCCCTCTCGCGTATCTTCTTCACCTCGTCGGATAATGACCTCGTCTATTCCTATAGCAAGTCCAGTTGCAAATGTAAATATTCCTTCTCCCAATAACAATGATATCCCCTCTTTAGATCGCGTAGATTCCAACGAGGTACCCACCCTCGAAGGTTATATTGCTATGATGGCCGCCAATCCTTGGGCGAGCATAATAAGTACAGTGAAACAACCTATTCATAAGATCAAAAATAAGTATTATATACCAAATGATTATGAAGTTTTAATTCCTCGGTCCTTTGATCGCATGCATCTTCCTCCTCAGGGGTTTTGCCCCATCTCCCTCGTTCATCTAGATGCTGGTCTTCATTTTCCTTTAGCACCACCTGTAGCAGATATCCTTGCTCAGTTAGATATATGCCCGATGCAACTATCTCCCAACTCCATTAGCGTCATCGTGCTTTTTGTTATAATAATGCGATATCATAATCTCGACCCGAGTTTTGATAACTTCTGGTCGCTGTACTCCTTTTTCTGTTTCTGCTCGCTCGAGTGAACGAGGCTTTTACTACCTCTCATCTCGACCTGAATGTAAATATCTTGATAACTTCGTTCCAATGTTGGTCCCTGAAAAGAGCGTTTTATCTTCATTCGACCACCTCTCGGTGTATCTTGGCCTTTTCGATGCGATTGGTGTCTCACAAAACCCGAACCCGAGCCTCAAGATGGGGGGTTAGGCAGTGACCAGATAAACGCTATAACTTCTGAAACTTATGATTCCAAAAAACTTCTAGCAGAGGAAGTGTTGAAGCTAGCTGGCCTCTCTCCAGCACCCCTATGAGTGCAAGGTTCATTAGGTGATAAGATCTTCGCCCGTCTCTTTTATCCGTTCGCTTGTTTATTCCGTAACCTGTTTGTTTCATTATTCTGCAGAGGACGCAGTAATGCACGCTCGAGTCGCTGAACTTGCTCGCGCCTTCCGTAGGAGGAGTTCTCCTGCGGCCGTTCCCCTGCCGACCAATGCTGAGATCATCGTCGCCCCCGTGGCTGGTCAAGCTGGTCAACTTGGTCAACCTGGTGAGTCTGGTCATCAATCTCCTTCGATCGAGGTCGCTGGAGTCGCTACCCTGAGTGATGTCCCTGCGGGACCATCTGCGATCCTTTCTACTGGGGCTATTGCTGCAATTGAGATTGCCTCAAGCGGTTCTAAGGATGTTAGTGGCGAGGTCGAGGGCGCCCCCACTACTGAGCTAAGCAAGTCGGAAAAACCGTAAACGGAAGGGTAAGCGTCCGAGTAAAGGAAAAAGCTCCAGCAAGTCGAGCAAGCCAGCTGAGCGCCGAGCGGCCAAAGATGCCGCTGAGGAAGAGGAGAATACGCGACAGTTCAAAGATCAGGTGACATGGTGGAAGCAGGCGCGCGAGGATCTCAAAACCCGAGCAGCCGGGTCGCTGAAATGGAGGGGAGAAACTGAATCCTGACTGGGCGATCTCTTCTCAAAGCTCAGTACTGCGGACTTTGGTAGGCCAAGACTCCTTTGAGTTATACAAGACGTGTTGCCCTTGACGTGACTCGGGTCGAAGAGCATCTCGCACATGTCTTGAATGCAGGTATGTCTCGTTTTTCTGAAGTCGCTTATCCCTTATTTGTACAACTCTGAGGTTCTTTGATAAACTTACTCGTTGGTGCAGGCCTCGGTTTTTGGCCACAATCTGGCATTGAAATGCTCGATGTTTCGAAATGACCAAGGCCGATGCTGATAAAAAGATCCACGAGCTCGAACAGAGTCTCGAAAATGCCCGGGTCACCGAGAAGAAAGCATTGGATGACAAGGTTGCTGCAGATGCGCAGATTTCTGACTTGGATACTTGGCTATCAGCGACCATGGAGGAGAGTAAAAGACAGGTCGCAGATGCTCTAGAGGAAGGTCGCTCTACGGGTTTTTCAGCCGGTCGTCTCGCTGGAAAGACAGAAGGTATAACTGAAGGTCGTGAAGCCTTTCTCCAATCAGATGAATATAAGCAAGTGATTGCCAACGCGCGCCTCGAAGGAGCTCGTGATTTCCTCAAGTCTCCCGTGTTCAAGATGGCGATCGACCTCCAATCCGCGTAATTTCTCAATGAGGGTTTTGATAAATGTATTGCCTAGGTCGCTCACTTGCAAGGCTTCGACCAGACACGCCTTGACTCATCCTTAAACTCTCAGCTCCAACCCTATCCTTCTGTTGCTGTGCCTGAAGTCGTTGGTGAGGACGAGTTCGCATCTCTGACCACTGAACTTGATCTCTCTTAGGCTAACTTTAAACATGTTCAGCTTTTGTTCAGGATATAATGTAAAAAGTTATCTGGGATAGCTCGCTTACCCTTAGGTGAATAGTCCTTTTTGTAGGGTAGTGTGGTGATCTTATGTTTTTATATGTAATCCTGATGAATGTCATGATATTACTCTCTTCGCTACTTTGTTTGAGCGTTGGGTTCGTCCCCTTTTAATTTTGTGAATAGCTCGGTCTTGAAATGATATGTAACCTTTAAACCTTGCGACCCGAGCATTATGACTTAAATTTTTATACTGTTGCCGAAATGATCTACCTTTAACGCATGATTATCTCGTGCTTTCTAGTCGCATTACTGAAGTTTGTGTTATAATCCTCGTTTGTGCGATGATGAAGGCATAATATGTTTGCAAGGAACGAAGGGCCTTTCACAGGCTTTCGAATTTAAAGTAAAAAATGGCATTGTGCCTTACATGACCTTTTCCAGGTCGCTAAACGAAAGGTCTTTCACAGGCTTCATAATTTAAGTCCAAAATGGCGTCGTGCCTTACATGACCTTTTTCAGGTCGTTAAAAATCCTAGCAAAAACTTCAATCCTCCTGCAATCGCGAGTGGAGATAGTCTTTTGCAGACCGTAGAGATCTTTCACAGATAAGATTGGGATCTTTCACAGATCGTTATGTTCGTTTCTTCCTGGATCGCGGTACAGGTCGTTCAATTCTTGGCTTCCCTGACCTCGACATGCCTTTCACAGGCAGATCGCCCTTTTGGGATTCTTTACGCATAAAACTTTTTCAAGTTATGGATGTTCCATGGTCTCGGCAAATCCTTCCCATCTATATCCTGCAATCGATACGTGCCTTGCTTTTTGATCTCAACAACCTTGTAGGGGCCCTCCCAAGCCGGGTCTAACTTTCCCACATGTCTGGATATCTCCACATTTTTTAACACCAGATCCCCGACCTGCAATTGCCTTGGTTTTACTTTATGATTATAACTCCTCATCATCAAGTTTTTGTGATGTAAGATTTTGGCGTATGCTCGGTCTCTCCTTTACTCGATGCTGGTGAGGTCGAAAGTGCGCTGTTCGCGGTTTGTCTGGGGGTCATAATGTGCGACCCGTGCTGTCATTTCCCCAATTTTCCGCAGGGATTATCGCTTCAGTCCATAAATCAAGCAAAATGGAGACTCACCTGTCGAGGATCGAGGTGTGGTACGATATGCCCATAGCACTCCGGGTAACTCCTCGACCCACGATCCCTTCATGCCCTCGATCCTGGTTTTCAAATGTTGTAATAATGTGCGATTGGTCACTTCGGTTTGTCCGTTCGCCTGTGGGTTTCCCACGGAGGTGAAATTTTGCTGTATTTTTAACTCCTTACACCAGGCTATGATTCCCTTGCCTTGGAATTGGATGTCGTTATCCGAGATCAAGACTCGAGGTATGCCAAACCTGCAAATTATATCTTTTTCAGATAAAATTGATTACCTCCTTCTCAGAAATTTTTGCTAAGGCCTCGGCCTCCACCCATTTTGAGAAATACTCCACTGCCACGATAACAAATTTTTTCTGGGCTGGTGCAGGGGAAAGGGTCCCACGATGTTAATTCCTTATTGATCAAATGGGCATGCTATTTTGATAGGTTCCATCGAGGTCGCTGGCGTATGAATCAACGAGGCGTACTTCTGGCAACTCTCGCACTTCCTTGTGAAATCCATGGCGTCCTTTATCAACGTGGGCCAAAAGTACCCCTGCCTTGTGACCTTCTGGGCCAGCGACCTGCCACCCGAATGGTTACCACAACTCCCTTCGTGTATTTGTCTGAGTAAATAGTGGGCCTTTTCTGGAGTAAGACATTTTAACAATGGTCCTTCTATCGTTCTCTTGTAAAGCTCTTCCCCCAGCAACGTGGACCTATTCTCTTTGAATTTTAACCTTCTAGCCTCGACGGGGTCGCCGGGCGTGATACCTTCTTTCAGATATTTGACTATATCGGTTTTCTATGATTTTTCCTCCTTAACGCTTTGCACTTCCAACGTCGGTTCGTCCACCTCTGCCATTTCTTTGACCATTACTGATATGCTTCGGTTCCTTAGTCCTGATATCATCACCCCAAATTTGGATAGCGCATCGGCTCGCTCATTTTCCTCCCTAGGGATTTGCTGGATCGAACATTTCTCAAATGTAGCCATTACCTCTTTTACCTTTTTCAAATACTGAGTCATGGACCATTCTCGCGTCTCATATGACCCGGCAATCTGCATTGCGACCAGCTGTGAGTCCGTATATACATCCACCTTCCTTACCCCCGATTCCTTTGCCATTCTTAGTCCCAAGATCAATGCCTCATACTCGGCCTCGTTATTCGTAGCCAGAAATGCCAATTTTACAGCAATATCGATTTCGATTCCTTCGGGCCCTTGCAGCAAGATTCCGGCTCCGCTGTTGCTCGCGTTAGAAGAGTGATCCATCCACATGTAGCATCCAGTTGTCATGCTTTTCTGTTTCCTGTTCCCCTGCAAGCTCGACAACAAAATCAGCAAAAACTTGAGCTTTAATAGAAACTCTTGCCTGGTATTCGATGTCGAATTCTCCGAGCTCGACCGCCCACTTTATCAGACGACCTGATGCATCTGGTTTAGACATGACCTGCTTTAATGGGTGATTCGTCAGCACAATAACTTTATGAGATTGGAAATATGGCCTCAATTTCCTCACTGTGGTGACTAGAGCTAATGCCAACTTTTCAATCAGTATGTATTTTTTTTCGGCTCCCTGCAACATCCTGCTCACATAATACACCGGATTTTGCGACCTGCTTCCTCCTTTTACTAGCACTGAACTTACTGCGTTCTCTGATACTGCCAAATACAAGTATAGGATCTCTCCCACTTTTGGGTTTGCCAGTAAATGAGGGTTTGTCAAATAATGTTTCAGGTCTGCTAATGCTTGTTCGCATTCGTCCGTCCAACTGAAAATCTTCACCTTTCTCAGGGTCTTAAAAAATGGTAAGTTGCGATCTGCTGATCTTGAAATGAAGCGACTAAGGGAGACAACCTTCCCCCTGCTAAACTTCTGCACGTCTTTTACTGTCTTTTGGTGAGGTTAAGTTCAAGATCGCCTCGATTTTCTCAGGGTTTGCTTCGATACCTTTTTCACTTACCATATATCCCAAAAACTTGCCACCTCGAACTCCAAATGTGCATTTCGATGGGTTCAACTTCATGCCATAAGTTCTCATTACCTCGAACACCTTTCTCAAATGGTCGAGGTGATGCCCCTCATTCCTGCTTTTAACCAACATATCATCGACATACACCTCCATGGAATGACCGATCAGGTCTTTAAACATCCGGTTTACCAGCCTTTGATAAGTGGCACCTGCATTTTTCAATCCAAACGGCATCACATTATAACAATAAATTCCATTTTCAGTAATGAACGAGGTCTTATCTCTATCTTCTTCCGCCATGAAAATCTGGTGATAGCCTTGGTATGCATCCATCATGCTGAATAATGCGCAACCTGCAGTGGAGTCTACCAACAGATCTATTCGAGGTAGAGGGTAGGGGTCCTTTGGACATGCCTTGTTCAGATCTGTGAAATCAGTACACATCCGCCACTTTTCGGATGCTTTGGGTACAATCACCACATTTGATAACCATTCCGTATACTGGACTTCGGCTACATATCCTGCTTCCAAAAGTTTGTTCACCTCCTCCTCGATGATTTTGTTTCTTTCGACCCCGAATGACCTCTTTTTCTGTTTCACTGGTCTCATCTGCGGGTCTACATTTAGTCGATGCACGATGACCTTCGGATCTATCCCTTTAAAATCCGAGGGACTCCACGCGAACATATCAAAATTTTTCTCTTAGTAGAGTGATCATCAATGTTTCTAGTGTCGAGGTCATCCGCGATCCGATCCTCGTAGTTTTACCAGGCTCCCCGGGATCAATTCTATCACCTTGTGCTCCTCTGTTGGTTCTATGCGCTTAGGTTTGATTTTTTTTAAAGTATCCAAAATTTCCTCGGGATGGTTCGCCCCTAACCTCCGTTTGATGTTTTGTGCTTTCGATATCATTCTTTTTCAGAGAGAGGTTGTAGCATCTCCTAGCTTCTCGCTGGTCGCAAACACACTTCGCCAATCCTGCCAGGTGTTTGGAAAATTTCATCTTCAAGTGGTATGTGGACACCATGGCCTGAAACAAGTTCAAACTGGGTCTCCCCAAAATTACATTATACGCAAATGGAGTATCAACAATTAAAAAATTTTATCATCAGAGTTTTTCTCCTTGGTTCGTCACCTAGTGACACTGGGAGGTCGATAGTTCCTAATGGCGTTACCTCGCTACCTCCAAATCCCACCAAAGGTGTTTGCACAGGTTGCAAGCGTGTAGAGTCGAATCCCATTTTTCTCAACACTTCCATGAATAAAATATCCACTGAACTGCCATTGTCGATTAGTACCTTGTGTACCAAAAAGTTTGCGATGTCCATTTTTATGACCATGGGGTCGTTTTGCGATCCCGCTTATGCTACCAAATCTTTCTTGCTAAATGTTATTTCCTCACTTTGTTCCACATTCAAAATAAACTCTTTTCTTTCCGAACTTCCATATCTCGCGTACCTTTTCGGCGACCTCATTGAGTCGCCTCCCGTGGGTCCTCCTGCGATTGTGTGGATGACCCCTTTCATAGGGGCATTATCGCGTACGACCTCGTCTTGCTTATCTTCTCCCTACTCTCCCTTGCTCTGAATTTATCCCTGATGTGGTGTCTACTCCTAGATCGTTTCTCGTCCTCTTTCTCGGTGTTCCCTTTCTCTCTCGAAATTGCAGGGCTCTCTAACGTAATCTTTAAAGTACCCTTGTCTAACCAGCCTTTCAATCTCATCCTTTAGTTGATACCAATCCTCCGTATCGTGTCCCTTTTCTTTATGAAACTTACAGTATTTATTGCCCAAGTATCTCTTCGATGGTGTAGCTCGCGTCCTCTTCGGCCATTGGAGCACATTTGCTTTTTCCACCATCATCATCATCTGTTCCTGGAAGCTCTCAATGGAGTATATCTATGGAATCTAGGTTGATATGGTGCTTCACGATCGTTTTCAGGTCGCACCTTACGATCTCTTCCTTGATCCCTGGTTCGATCTCATCCTCGACCTCCTATCCATTCCCCGTCCTTCATAGCATTCATTTCCTCCTCATCGATGTACTTCTGAGCCATTTTCATTAACTGTTCCACATCTTCTGGTGGGTCCCTCGCCAATGCCGAAGCGAAGGGACCCTTCTTTAGTCCATGTATGAGAATGCTGATCATCATGTCAATTCTAAGATCTTGGACCTCTAGGGTCTCATTGTTAAACCTCCCTACAAAGCTCTTTAACGATTTATCCTCCTTCTGCCTTATAGTAAACAAGTATGTGGCCTATCTTTTTTGCTTCCTTTTGCTCGCGAAATGGCACGCAAACTTCTGTATCAGCTGCTCATAAGTCTCAATAGTTCCACTGGGCAAATTGGTGAACCATTCTTGTGCTTTTCCTGTTAGAGTAGTCACAAACAACTTAGCATTAATGGAATCGGATTGACCATAAAGATTCATTACCAGGTCGAATGCAGCGACGTGCTCCTGTGGGTCTTTGCTACCATCGTATTTAGGCAAATCTGGCATTCTGAAGTGGGGATCTACAGTCTTCGTGAGGATCCTGTTAGAAAAAGGTGAGTTCCTATTCTGAGCCACTATATCGCCTCGGCGTTTGAGTTCGCTGATTTGGGCTCCCAGTCGTTCAATTTGTCGACCCACATCCTCTACCTCGGCCTTCGATATCCTCGGTTCTCTCTTTTTGCTCTTCTCCTTCTGGCTAGAGGCCGCATCCGACACTTCCATCACCGTGCCTTTCACAGGCGCTTCTCTACTAAACTCCTCTTTCACTTCTTCGATTTCCCTCTCCCTGAATAGTTGTCGTTTTGCAGGTTCGCGTACTATCGGAGTGGTCGTCCTCCGTTCATACTCCACTATGGCGTTCCTGCTGGCTTTCTTACTAGCCTCCTCTATCATCCTTTGGAGTTCATCTCTAGTAATCTGTATTACTTGCTCGTTTTGCCTTTGGGAAGTACCCTCGTTGTCCCCGAAGAATTGATCTCTTCTTGACGGTCCTTCCATCTCAAACAACAGTGATCCTCTCAGAAATTTCCCACAGACGGCGCCAACTGATCCGGGTCGCCAATTCGATCAAGTACGTTCACCTAGATTTGATTCCCCTGGACACGATCTCGCAAGCTCCCGGACAAGTAACCTGAGAGGAAAACAAGCACGTGAGACTAGCCGGGAGTGTCCCCTGCATAGACCCTCCGATGCTTAAGTCAGACACTTGTCGAGATGTTTAAAAGGCGAACTGGTAGAAATATCTGGTCGAATGTAGTCACAGTAACTTACCTTAAATGCGGCATAGGCGATATATATATAACACCAAATGCCCGTACCTGTACGGTCCACGTGGCCTCGTGTGCCTCGTCCGATATGTCTTAGCATCGAAGATCTTCGTTTGGACACCTGGCCTCGAATATGGGCCGGGTCGTTAAACTGGGTTGGGTCGCAGTACCCGACCCGCCAAGCCTATGCGCGAAACCCGCATCATTCTTCATGATTTTGGGGCCCTCTTGAGGGCATTTCACTTAGAAAGAGACGAATATGAGAAGCGCAATGTTGGGTACGGCTCAGCAGAAGAACTTCTTCTGGTCGCGGACTAAGATCATTGACGATCCGATGGCTAGGTGGACGGTAAATGTTGTTTTGCACACATGGCCGATTCCAAAGGAGGGTACACTTGGGGCGAAAAGGAGAACACAAGAATTAATGAAGTTATACCATATGAACACCAAGAAAGACCATAATGGTAAAGATCCACCAGGTTAATAGATAGTGATCGAAATGATGATATTAAGTACAATGACGAATTTAGTGATGGGCTTAAAGGGTGCAGAAAATTGGAAAGTGTGGATGGATGAATAGCATGCAGAGATAGCTAGAGAGTGAGAATCAATGGGGAGATCGAGTGTGAGAGCTCTGCTTTGTCTAAAGCATTGAGTCCGAGTCTTGAGAAGAGAAGACGACGCTAATAGTAGCCCAGAAAAAGAAATACGACCATGCTGTTATTTCCATTTCTTAATCTTCTCTTCTTTGATTCATGGGTTCAGATGTTTACCTACAACAAACAAACTGGAGGAAACAACTGGGAAATGTGATTTAGGCTACTACGGTTGACATGGGGTAACATGGTTGAGTATTGATGACGATTTACATGCATTTTGTATTAAGCTAATCTGTATAATCATAACTTTGACTTTAAGATATTTAGGTATCACGTACTTTTATACTGTACGTACTCTGCGAGGTGTTGGCTAGTTCGATCCATATAGGATTTTTCCGAAATTAATTTTCAGACTCCTAACATGCGAACTCTAGTTAATTTGGACTTTCCAAGGAACTCTCACTAGTTGCAAAGGAGAACTTTATTGCCATCTTGTTGAATTATAAACTAGATACATAAGTCTAGAATATGTTATTCATGTATTTGGATAAAAATATATGAATGTGTCTTTTCATATTTAGAATGAATTAATATAATACATGCATAGGAATTAATGTAATGCATGTATGTTTTTAGTTTTTTTATAAACTTATTTATTAGGAGAGTTTGAAGGGTGTATTTGTGTAAGTATAAATACCCCATATGTCGGATCATTTGTAGGACATAAAAAGAGTGATAAGTTCATAAGTATATTTGTGAGTTCTCACCCTCCTCTCCTTTGTGAGTGATATATGGTTTTTATATTCTAACAAAGTGGTATCAAGAGCCAATTTGTTAGGAGATCAAGCTTGAACAAAAATAACGAACGAAACACCATTTGTAGTTCCGACCCTCACCAAAGAAAATTATGATAATTGGTGCATAAGGATGAAAACATTACTTGGAGCCTATGAAGTATGGGACTCTGTGGAAAAAGGTGTTGAAGGCAACGACGCAAAGAAAAAAGATTAAAAGGCACTCACACTTATTCATCAAGGTTTAGATGAAAAGATGTTCGAGAAAGTTGCTGCGGCAACGACCTCAAGGATGCATGGGAAATTCTTCAAGCTTCTTTTCAAGGTGCCGACAAAGTGAAAAAAGTACGTCTCCAAACATTAAGAGGTGAGTTTGAATTTCTTCACATGAAGAATTATGATACCATTTCGGATTATATGTCAAGATTTTTGGCTATTACAAATCAAATGAAGAGATATGGAGAGGATATGAAGGATGATTGGATCGTCGGAAAAATTTTGAGATCTTTGGATCCAAAATTTAATTATGTTGTTGTTGTCATTGAAGAGTCCAAGGATTTGGACACCATGACTGTTGATGAACTTGCCGGATCGTTGCAAACTCATGAAGAAAGGTTGAAGAAACCAACTCAAGAATCGGAGAAACAAGCTTTGAAAGCAAAGCTATCTATTAAAGAAACAAATCAAAGTACGTCCCCAAGAGGAAGAAGACGTGGAGGATTTCGTGGTCAAGGACAAAACCGAGGACGTGGAAGAGGCGGACGAGGACAGAATAATTATTCATCAAGTGACAAACAGAGTAGTTATCCCGTCCAAAATACCAATCAAGGAAGAGGTCGTGGACGAGGCTGAAGTTGGAGAGGTGCATATAAACCAAATCAATCACGGTATGACAAGTCAAACATTGAGTGTTTTAATTGTCATCAATTTGGTCATTACGCTTGGGAATGTTCAAATGTGAAAGAGACAAGTAATCTTGTGGAAAGGCGATGTTAAAGAAGAAACGGATCTCACCTTGCTTCTTGCATACAAAAATAATCTAGATGAGAAAGAGAGTCGGTGGTATCTTGACTCTGGTGCAAGCAGTCATATATGTGGCAAGAATGATCTATTTGTAGATCTCAATGAATCAATTGACGGCGATATAACTTTTGGAGATTCTTCCAAGGTTCAAGTCAAAGGGAAAGGTACAATTTTGATTCGTTCAAAAGATGGAAGCCATCAATTTATCTCCAGTGTCTTTTATGTTCTTGCCATGAAGAGTAATATCTTGAGTTTGGGACAACTCTTGGAGAAAAATTACGATATACACTTGAAAGACAAAAGCTTGGCGATGAAAGATGAAAACGACAGATTATTGGCCAAAGTTCCCATGACGAGAAATAGAATGTTTTTGCTAAACATTCAAAGTGACGCCCCTATGTGTTTGAAGTCATGTTTCAAGGAACAATTGTGGCTATCACATTTGAGGTTTGGACATTGGAACTTTGATGGTCTCAAAATGATGAGCAAATGAAGAATGGTGAAAGGATTGCCTTCCATAAACCATCCTAATCAACTTTGTGAAGGACTTCTTTATGGTAAACAACCAAGAAAGAGCTTTCCAAAGGAATCAATGACAAGAGCTCAACACTCGTTGGAGCTAATACACTCCGATGTTTCTGGACCTATTATACCGTGTTCACTGGATAAAAATAGTTATTTTGTACTATTCATTGATGATTATTCTCGGAAGACTTGGGTGTACTTTTTGAAGGAGAATTCGGAGGTGTTTGGGACCTTTAAAAGTTTCAAGGCGATGGTGGAGAACCAAAATGGCTATCGTATTAAAGCTCTTCGGTCCGATAGAGGAGGTGAATTCACATCAAATGAATTCAAAGCTTTTTGTGAACATAATGGGATTCAACGTCCCATGAAAACTCCATATTCACCTCAACAAAACGGAGTAGCCGAGCGGAAGAACCGGACCATTCTCAACATAACGAGGAGTATGTTGAAATGCAAAAATATGACGAAGGAATATTGGGCTGAAGCTGTCTCTTGTGCAGTTTATTTGATGAACCGAAGTCACACCAAAAGTGTTCATGGAAAAACACCTCAAGAAGCTTGGAGTGGGTATAAACCAACTATAACCCACTTGCGGGTATTTGACAGTATTGCCTATACGCATGTTCCAGATCAGAAAAGAACAAAACTTGATGATAAAAGTGCAAGGTATGTGTTCATTGGTTATGACCAAAGTCCGAAAGGGTACAAGTTGTACAATCCGAGCAGCGAAAAAATTGTGATAAGTCGTGATGTCGAATTTGACGAAGAAGACATTTGGGAATGGAATGATCAAAACAAAAATGATCGTTATAGTCCATTCTTTGATGATGAAGAAAAATACATGGCACAACTCGTTACACCGCCATCAACTCCGCCGCCACAAAATATTCAAGCTGATGAGGTGAGCTCAAGTGAAGGCCCTCGAGGATTCAGGAGTCTACGTGAATTATATGATGTCACGGAAGAGGGAACAAATTTGAGTGGCTTTACTTTATTTTGCTTATTTGTGAAACTGAGCCTGTCGATTTTAATGATGCCGCTCGTGATGAGAAGTGGAGAAATGCCATGGATGAAGAAATTAAAGCAATTCAAAAGAATAATTCATGGGAGCTTGAATCATTACCGAAAGGCAAAAACACGATTGGTGTAAGATGGGTGTACAAGATTAAAAGAAATGCTAAAGGCGAGATAGAAAAATACAAAGCAAGATTGGTGGCAAAGGGGTATAAGAAAAAAACCGTTGATAACGACGAGGTATTTGCACCAGTTGCTCGTCTTGAAACAATTCGGTTGATTATTTCTCTTGCAGCTCAAAACGGTTGGAAAATTCACCAATTGGATGTAAAATCCGCTTTTTTGAATGGATTTTTGGAGGAAGAAGTCTATGTTGATCAACCCCCGGGTTATGTGGTGAAAGGCCAAGAAGACAAAGTGTTGAAATTGAAAATGACTCTCTATGGCTTGAAACAAGCCCCTCGTGCTTGGAATAGTCGAATTGATCACTATTTCCAAAATAAAGGCTTTATCAAGTGTCCACATGAACATGCTCTTTATGTGAAGAAGAACTCAAAAGGTGATATGTTATTTGTTTGTTTATATGTGAACGACTTGATATTTACAGGAAACAATCCGAAGATGTTTGATGATTTTAAGAGAGCTATGACAAAGGAGTTTGAGATGATGGACAATGGCTTAATGTCCTATTATCTTGGCATTGAAATAAAACAACGAGATGACGGAATATTTATCTCTCAAGAAGGATATGCCAAGGAAATTCTCAAGAAATTTGAGATGAAAAATTGCATGCCCGTAAGCACCCCAGTGGAATGTGGAATCAAATTATCTTCACATCAAGATGGTAAGAAAATTAATTCCACATATTTTAAAAGTCTTGTTGGAAGTTTGAGGTACTTAACTTGTACAAGGCCGGATATTCTTTTTGGTGTTGGACTTGTGAGTCGTCACATGGAAACTCCTACTACATCCCATTTGAAAGTTGCCAAAAGAATACTTTTATATATTCAAGGCACAATTGATCATGGAATTCTTTATAAATCTTCTCAAGATTTTGAGCTCGTTGGCTATTGTGATAATGATTGAGCAGGTGATGTTGATAGTCGAAAAAGTACAACCGAATTCGTGTACTTTATGGGAAATTTGGCATTTACGTGGAATTCGAAGAAGCAACCTATCGTGACTCTTTCTACATCCGAAGCGGAGTACGTTGCAGCTACTTCTTGTGTTTGTCATGCTATTTGGTTGAGAGGTTTGTTGAAAAAACTTAATTTTCAACAAAAGAATCCGATAGGGATTTATGTGGATAACAAGTTGGCTATAGCATTAGCCAAGAGTCCGGTATTTCATGATAGGAGCAAGCATATTGATACAAAGTATCATTTCATTCGAGAATGTATATCGAAGAAGCAAGTGAAGCTTGAGTACATGAAGTCACAAGATCAAATTGCGGATATCTTCACGATGGCTTTGAAGTTTGATGTTTTCAAGAAGTTGCAGTCTTCACTTGGAGTGATGAATCTAGTTTAAGGGAGAGTGTTGAATTATAAACTAGATACATAAGTCTAGAATATGCAATTCATGTATTTGGATAAAATACATAAATGCGTCTCTTCATATTTAGATGAATTAATATAATACATGCATAGGAATTAATGTAATGCATGTATGTCTTTTAGTTTTTGATGAACTTATTTATTATGAGATCTGAAGGGTGTATTTGTGTAAGTATAAATACCCCATATGTTAGAGTCATTTGTAGGACAAAAAAAGAGTGAAATGTTTATAAGTATATTTGTGAGTTCTCATCCTCCTCTCCTTTGTGAGTGATATATGATTTTTATATTCTAACACATCTATCTAGAGGTAGAATGGATTTTTAATTTCATAATCATGTTGCATCTTGTATTTCATTTATCCAAGTCACATTCATAAATATGATATTAATTTTATATATGTGGAGTGTATATGTAAAATGGAGAAAAAGATACAATAAAGTTTGTAACATAAAATCCAATCGTGGTGAAGTGTAGCGGTGAAAATAAAATCCCGGAGATGTTATGTACAGCCTAAAGTCAAAGTTCTTGATGATTGAACGGATTATCTTAATACAAAGTGTGAATTATCTTCATTAATGGTCAACCATGTTAACCATAGCAGCCTGAATCCCATTTCCCAGTTGCTTCCTCCAATTTGTTTGTTGTACGTAAGTCTCAGGCCCTCATCGAACTCCATCTGCCCAAGAAATCAAGAAAGAAGAACAAAAAAATGGAGATTGCAGCATGGTGGTATTTCTTGTTCTGGGCTACTATCGGCGTCGTCTCCTCAAGACTAGGATTCAATGCCTTAGACAAAACAGACCTCTCAAACTCTATGTCCCCACTTATTCTCTCTCTCTTGAAGCACTCTCTAGCTATCTCTGCCTGCTACTCATCCATCCACGCTTTCCTATTTTCTGCACCCTTGAAGCCTATCAGTAAATTTGCCGTTCTAATTTATGTCATAATTTGGATCACCGTCTATTACCCTGTTGG
Organism: Sesamum alatum; assembly: GCA_034509735.1. Taxonomy (NCBI): domain Eukaryota; kingdom Viridiplantae; phylum Streptophyta; class Magnoliopsida; order Lamiales; family Pedaliaceae; genus Sesamum; species Sesamum alatum. The sequence goes on from JACGWO010000002.1 coordinate 39,947,223, forward strand.
ATCTTTACCATTATTGTCTTTCTTGGTGTTCACCTGGTTTAACTTCATGAATCTCGTATTCGTCATTTTCAATTCAGATCTACCCTCCGCTGGAACCGGCGGCTCCGAGTTGAAATCCATATTCATCGTCCACTTAGCTGTCGGATCATCGATGGTCTTAGTCGGCGACCAGAAGAAGTTCTTCTGCTGTGCCGTCCCCAGCATTGCGCTTCTCTTGTCCGTCTCTTGCTTGGCCACGTCCGAGAGCGAAACCTTTCGTAAACTGCTGGCGCTGGCCGCCAGGGCGAACGACGCCCTGTCGAGATTGAAGGAGAGGATCGGGGAGTTTATCGAATTTGCGGTTGGGATGGTGGGCACTATTCTTTTTCAGCACTTCTTCGGATTAACGTCGTTCAATCATGTCATCGCGTTTCTCTACTTTTCAGTGACCTGGTTGGCTAATCTTGCGCTGGTTCGTCCTTCCGGTGATCTTGGGGTTTTTGGTTTTCTGCTGAGCAATGTGATCGTGGGGTGCACAGTGAGTCAGTTCGGGCTCCGGGGCACTACTTGGCTTGTGTACGGTGCTTCTCTTCTCCTCTTCGGTTTGCGTGTCAAGATCCACACGCTGCCTCTGGTTGTTAATGGTAGAGAACATCATGTTATTGTGTTGTGAAGTTATGAGTGGGATAGGAGAAAGGTAATATTGTTGAGCGGAAATTCTAACCTAGATCGATTTGTCAAAATTAAATTAATTATATGGCAAAATTAAGTGTAATATTTTTATTGTGTGATTGGGATACAATTCAAAAAAAATAACTAATTACATAATAAATATATCACACATATTGTATGATTGGTTTGATTCGACCAAACATGATTTAGATAAGAGGTTTTTTATTGTACAGAGCCAACTTGACTTCGAATTATATATTTTTACTATTAGTGTTCACTATTTTAATAATACAAATAATAAAACTAAATTGACAAATGGCAAGTGCAAATTATAATAAAAAAAATAGGGAAATTACAGCCACATCCCCTAAAGTTTGACATAATTACAAATCCCCTCTCGTTGTTTGAAAAATTTTAAATACCCTCCTGAGATTTGTAATTTTTAACTAAAGGCCTGAAATTAATCATTTTGCCCTTAAACTTTTTATTAAAATCGTAGAAAAATCAACCGAGACAAATTGCATTATTACTCATCTCTGTAGAAAACTTAAAAAATCTCTCTCTATGCATTGTAGTCTAAAAAAAATTTAAAAATTTAAATAAAAAATAATTCAATGTATAAGAACATTTTGGTCAGTTCACCCATAAAAATAAATAAAAATAGGTTATTTGTTAGTCAGTTACAAACCTCAGCGGGGTATTTGTAATTTTTCAAATAATGAAACAATATTTGTAATTTTGTCAAACCATATAGAAGTAGCTGCAATTTACCCTAAAAAATGGTATAGTTTTACATATGGGATAAAACAATCTCTAATCCATTAAGGCTTTCTCCTTTTTTCCCTTTCTATAATCAATTGAGCTTATTTAAAAAAAATTTCAAAATACTATCAGGTTTAACTTTTATCTGTTTTTATTTTTATTTTTTTTTGCAAATACTATTCATTTTTAATTCTTCTATAATTTTCAACTTCTCTACATTAATAACTTTTTTAAAAGTAAAAGTTCTACTACAATCCCTAAATCTATTTCGAAGTATTTATGTTCAGAAAAATTTTAGTTGGAAACCAAATTTGATTACATTCAATCAAATTTGATGTTATGTAAGATTAACCAACACAGTAACATAATAAAATATCAATTTTAGTTATATTTGAATATCAAGATAAGAATTACAATTCTCGATATGCCACAAGTGTCTCACTAGTTCAAGAGTTCTCTCATTTCATAAAAATCCAGCCTCTCACATGAGCTAGTCGAGGTGTATATACTACTATGCTATTAAAAACAAGTATCGACTTTTTTACGAACTTCCCATCTTGTCTGTTGTCCCTTTGCATCGCACCACTACAAAAAAAAATAGACTCATTGTTACGGAATTTGTCACGACTTGGCTACGTAATTTCAAAATTTTGATTTTTTGTGAACATTTCATAGCAAAACAACGATGAACTTTTGCAACGATAAATTTGTTGCAACAATCTGTTGCAAACTTTGATCAACTTTAAGGTGGTCTACTTCCATCGCAAGCCGTTGCAAAAATTGAACCAAAATTTTCCCACAGAACACTTTCATCGCTAATTTGCTAGGGGTTTTGCAGCTGTTCATTTACGAGGCAACATTTGTAATGAATTTTCAAATTATATCCGTTGCAAACGATTTGGCACAAAAATTACAGCGAAAAAAAGTAATTGCATTTTAATGAAACTTTTGTAACTATCTTCAAGCTATATAATTTTTTAAATAATATAGCAATGATTTTTTTTCACGACCTTTTTGACATATTTCCCATTGCAAAATAAAGAGATGAGTTTGCAAATATAAAGATACAGTACTTTTGCATGGAGGCGAAATTCGTGGTAAATTTCATGGCAAAATCTGTTATAAAAAAAAAAACACTTTCGTGACAAAATACAAAATAAAGAGACGAATTTGTACAATAATGATACGGTACTTTTTCCACAGATTTTACGATGACCATCTTGATTTACGCCTTTCATAAATGTTCAATTTCCATGAATTTTGCCCTCCAATGATGATGAACTAAGTTGGCTATTAAATATTGAATTTTCAAATTTAGTTGATTTTTTCTTCCATATCAAAATTATATATGTATACTACCTTGTCGGTGGTTATTGTACTGTTAAGATTCAGACCAAAAAATTCCGATCGGTCAAAATATCTTGTGAACCAAAATATTTCAACTTATTTGCTGCTCAAAAATAATTATTTTCTACTTTTTGTATTCTTTTACAACGTGATAAATCCTGAAGAAGAAAACATTTAAAGGGAGATTCGCATCATTGTTCTTCTCGATGTGGGCCAGGAAAATTGAACTTTTCGTCCCATACAATAGGCTCATTTTCATATGCTATACTTTTCTCACATACAATAAGAAATTCTCAATGTTAGTCCCATGTGACTTTTTTCGTTAAAAGTTGGACGAAAAAATCACGTGACCATTAGTAAATGCACATAATGTTGTTTTGGTGGGAAAAAAAATGTTTGTATTAGGGGAAAATGGAAAGCTAAGGCTCACACCAACATTTTTGCACCAAAAAATTGATTTTCCCAAATCACAGCCCAAAATCATAATACCAAATTGATTGAGTGTAATGGAATGAGGGAAAAAATTATCAGTAAAAAGATTATCACAAAATATTATCACTAAATCTCAACCCAAAATTATTTTACAGCTAAATTATCACAACTAAAAATTTTTCCCCCATTCCATTACACTCGACCATTGAATATTGATGTTCCCAAATCCCACACCAATCTGTTAACACCCCCCCCCCCCCCCACACTAAGCCCAAATCTCAACCCAAATGACTAAAAAGAAAATTATTCAAGACATCATCAATACATAAAATAACATTTTATGTGACGCCCCCAAATTTTTATACATAATTAGGAGGTCAATTGGTAATTATTTAAGAAAATTTAGTTAATTAGTAGATATATTATAGATTAAATTTTGATCATATTAAAGACTTGAACGGAGCGAATTGGAGCTTTATATAATATTTGGGAGAAAATTATATTAATTAAGAAATTAGAAATGACGTAATGGGTATTTTGAAAAATGTTTATTAAAATTTAAAAAAAATAAAAATAAAAAAATAAAAAGGGAAGATAAAGATGGGTGCTGACGCACCCATCTGATTGCTTTACAAACACACACACACACACACATTATAAATTAAACTCACACAACACATACTAAACACACACACACTTTTGCGAAAAACAGGTACGCAATATTTTAATTTTAATTAGTTTTAATTTATATAATTATAGTATTTAATAAGTGCATTTATTAAATGTTAATTATACTATTCAATTTAGTGTTTAATCGGAAAATTTTATTAATTTGAGTATTTATAATTAGTGCCTGGTTAAATGTCTCAATTAAATTAGGGGTGTTATAATTAATAGCTTAAACTGCTTAATTTACTAGATTTAATAATTTCTACAATTGATTGGTTAGTTTAATCGGGTTGAAAATTTTATTTGAGAAATATTATAAAATATAATTGAAAATGTTATATTTAGTAAAGATAAGTATATTTTGAGATAAATATAATCCAAGAATTGTTATTATGAACGGTAGTTATAATAGGATGAAGGGTTTAGTGAAATATTGAGATATTGGTGAAATATATATATATATAAATACTATTTAATATTTTATTTAGAAATTGGCATTCTAGATATTAATTGTACGCATTATACCTTATGATAGGACACGGGGATAAAGTAGATGATCGTACGACTTCATATCAGCTAGCTAAATCTGTATAAGATCGAGGTAAGTAAATAATTGATGCTGCTTATATATGTTCCTTTTTCCTATTAGTGTTGTGTACGTAAATAATTAGTATTATCTATATATATTTTATTTCTTGGTAATATTACTTTTATGTGAGCCTACGATTCGTGTTTGACTAATCTATTTTGAACTGTACGAGTGGTTGATGATTACTTTGAAATGATTATGTCGTGAAAGTGAAATGAGGAAGATATGCCATTGGCTGTTTGATACCAATGTTATGTGTTTGTACGTGAAAAATGTTGCTATGTGATTTTATGTGGCTAGTTAGCTTACAAGAACGGTGATATGTGGAATCGAGGGAGTGATGGAAATTAAATGTAATTATGATATGAATACCCCTTGATGTTGTTGAATAGCCTATGTGGCAAATGAAATGAAAAGAGCTATGATGCGATATGAAAGAGCTATGATGCGATGTGAAAAGAGCTATGATGCGAAATAAAAAGAGCTGTGATGCGAAATAAAAAGAGCTATGATGCGAAATGAAAGAGCTTTGATGCGAAATGAGATTGGTAAGCCGGTGTGGCATGCCAAGGGGATTCATGTATATATATGAATGAATAGTGAGGTTGAGTTGGTGGAGAAAAACACTATATCACCTTTCTGGTAAGCCAACTAGGAAAATACAAGTTTGATTGGTTATCGTATTATTGAATGACTACGTGGAGAAATAAAATGAAATGTGCTTGATTAAGTTGATTATATTATATACGTTGCTTGTCTTTGTCTTGTTGATATAATTGAGGTGCGTGTATAGTGGTACCGGTTATTTACTTATTGAGTTGCAGGCTCATCCCTCTGCTAATAATTTCAGGTGTAGATTTTGCTGTGCCTACTCACGACAGCTAGGTCCACATTTTGCATCCCAGTCAGGTCGGGCCAGTATGCAGTTTTCTCCTCCTTGTAAATAGAAATAGAAGTCTCATTTTGAATTAAAGGCGAGAATAGCATGTGAACTAGTTATAATAGTCCCATTTTTGACGTACTTGATATATATGTATATATGATCTTGCGGATGAGATATTAAATATTCTTGTTGTGATGATGAGACTATGTGTATATATACTCAACAGGGGCTACATTATGTGCCTAATTATACATATAATTAGGGTTTACATTAAGTGTGATATTTAGGGAAGATATAGTCGTAGTGCCGTTAGAGGGTGCTACATTTGGTGGTATCAGAGCAGGGATTAGATTCTCTGGGGTTAATTAATAGTATGTGGTATTATACTTAACATATATATTATGAGTCTAATTATGCATATGCATTTCATATAGGATGGAAGCGTCAGGTGAAAACGCTGCTGGCCCAACTGAGTCATTAGAGTCTGTACAGGGTCATGATCATGCATCTGAACATCAGGGGTTAGAAGACCAGAATAGAAACGTTCCGCAACCAGAAGTGAATCCTTTTATGCAACAATTCCTAGAGTTTATGCAGAGGATGGCTCCACCACCACAACCCCAACCCCAACCACAAGATGTAGTCATTGATAAAAACTATGAGATAGTTAGAAGACAGGGTGCGAAGGTATTTGCTGGTACAACTGATCCTGCAGAAGCAGAAGAATGGTTGAGGAATACGGAAAGAGTTCTCGACAGAATTGAATGCACTTCTGAACAAAAAATTGAGGTATGCGGTGTCTTTATTGGAGAAAGATGCGTTGGATTGGTGGGAAACTGTTCCAGGGAATAGGAATCGACCAATCACTTTAACATGGAGTGACTTCTTGAGAGAATTTGCTGAAAAATACACTCCACCGGTCTACAGAAACCGTAAGAAAGTTGAATTTCTTGAGTTAAAAGCAAAATGATTTATCTGTTGCCGAATATGAGCTACAATTTGTGAGGCTATCCAAGTATGCTCCAGAAGAGGTAAGTACTGATGAATTGAGGAGAGACAGATTTGAAAGAGGCCTGAGGCTTGAGATACGAGAGAAGATAGCAATCAAACCTCCGAGTTACAGTGCACTTTTCGAAGCAGCATTGCGAGCTGAAGAGACATCCATAGAAAGGAACTCTGCTGAAGCTAAACGGAAGAAGTGGACAGGTAATCCTAACTTTACAGGTGGACCAAGCGGTGTAGTTTCTTTTAAGAGTTCTGGTTTTCAGAGAGGTGGGTACAGAGGCCGAGGAATGAGTCAAACTAATAGGTCTCCATCAGTGTCGTCAAGTAGAGGCGGGTCTACCTCAGTCGGATTTGGGGGAAGACAGGGTCCAACCAGATCGTTTAGTGGAAGGTCTATTCCCTCGTGCACGAATTGCGGTAGGAAACACGTCGGTGAATGTTGGGGAGTCCAGCCAATCATATGTTATCGTTGCCACCAACCGGGGCATATCGTCAGGGATTGTCCTACGTGGAGAGTTGACGCCAGTGGATCCCAGATTTCAGGACCAAGTAGTGTAGGGGAAAATGTGCAACGGGCTAGTACAAATAGGGGTCGAGGCAGAGGTGGTCGAGGTAGCGGGACTATTTCTACAACATCGACTGGACAGAGTAGTCAATCTCAACCGCAAGCAAGGGTGTACGCCATCACCAGGGAACAAGCTCCTACTGCACCTGAGGTTATTACTGGTTCCTTTTCTATTTGCAATTCTGGTGCGCATGTGTTAATTGATCCAGGATCTACTTGTTCATTTATATCACATGATTTTGCATCACGTGTGCATGCTAGTATTGAACAGTTGGGGCATGACTTATGTGTATCTATGCCTGTTGGTGGGGTTATATTTGTTAATACTGTTGTGAGATCTTGTCCAATAGTAGTGGATAGTGTCACACTATATGCAGATTTGGTTGTGATAAACCTTAGGGAGTTTGATGTTATCCTAGGGATGGATTGGTTATCTAGTAATCATGCTTTGGTGGACTGTCAAACAAAAGAGGTGGTTGTAGAAATCGATGGGCAAATGAAGACGGTTATAGTGGGAGAGAGAAAAGTTATACCTAATTGTTTAATTTCTGCTATGACTGCTTTTAATTTAATTAAGGAAGGGTGTGAAGCATATCTAGCTAGTGTACGTGATACTACGAAGGTCAGTCCTGGTGTGTCAGATATTCCAGTAGTTAGGGAATTTCCCGATGTTTTTCCAGAAGAATTACCTGGGTTACCACCTCATCGAGAAGTGGATTTTGAAATAGAAACTATTCCTGGGGCAGCTCCTATTTCGATTGCACCATATAGAATGGCTCCACTTGAACTGAAAGAATTAAAGAAACAATTAGAAGAATTACTCAATAAAGGGTTTATACGACCAAGTATTTCGCCTTGGGGAGCACCAGTATTATTCGTAAAGAAGAAGGATGGGAGTATGAGATTATGTGTTGATTATAGGCAGTTGAATCGGATTACAGTTAAGAACAAGTATCCTCTTCCACGGATAGATGATTTACTTGACCAACTGAAGGGTGCAACTGTGTTTTCTAAAATTGACTTGAGATCAGGGTATTGGCAATTGCGGATCGAAGAAGGGTCTATTCCAAAGACAGCTTTTCGAACCAGGTATGGTCATTATGAATTTGTTGTTATGCCATTTGGGTTAACGAATGCCCCTGCCGCTTTCATGTCGTTGATGAACAAAACCTTACAGCCATGTCTTGATCAATTTGTGATTGTGTTTATTGATGACATCCTCATATACTCTAGTAGTCACGAGGAACATGAACAACATTTAAGGACAGTTTTACAAATTTTGAGAGAAAAACAACTGTATGCTAAATTTAGCAAATGTGAATTTTGGATGAAGGAGATTGCTTTCTTAGGGCATGTTGTTTCGAAGCAAGGGGTACAACCTGATCCAGCAAAAGTTAAGGCTATTTTGGAGTGGGAGCCACCTAAAAATGCATCAGAAGTTCGCAGTTTTCTAGGATTGGCTGGGTATTATAGAAGATTTGTGAAAGATTTCTCTGTGATTGCGAGACCCTTGACGAATCTGTTAAAGAAGAATGCACTATTCAATTGGAATGACATGTGTGATAAGAGTTTTGAAGAATTGAAGAAAAGACTTACCTCAGCACCTATTCTTGCATTGCCATCTGGGAATGGAGGATATGTGGTATATACTGATGCTTCACGGCAAGGACTCGGATGTGTTTTGATGCAACATGGAAGGGTGATAGCTTATGCTTCGAGGCAGTTGAGGCCACACGAATTGAACTATCCGACCCATGATCTGGAATTGGCAGCGATTGTACATGCATTGAAAATTTGGAGGCATTATCTGTATGGAGAGACGTTTCAGATATTTACAGATCATAAAAGTTTAAAGTATATTCCAACACAGAAAGAGTTGAATTTGAGGCAAAGAAGGTGGATCGAGCTGTTGAAGGACTACGATTGTACTATTGATTATCACCCCGGAAAAGCAAATGTAGTTGCAGATGCGTTGAGTAGAAAGACGGTGGACCAATTAGCAGGTATGATTTGCTATAATGTGGAGTATTTAGCTGCCCTCAGAGCCATGAATGTGAGTTTTAGCGTTGGTGAAGATCTTTTACTTGCCATTCTTCAAGTGAAGCCCTCCCTTAGGGACAAAGTTAAGAATGCACAGAATAGTGATCCGTATTTGCAGAAAATGAAAGCCAAGACACAAGAAGGAAAGAACGATCAATATGTAATACAAGAAGATGGTATGTTATTAAATGGGAAGCGTATGTGTGTGCCGAATGTAGAGGAATTGAGAACGGAGATTATGCACGAGGCGCACTATGCACCGTATGCTATGCATCCTGGCAGTACCAAGATGTATCGAGATTTGAGACCCTACTATTGGTGGCCAACCATGAAGAAAGATGTTGCAGAGTTTGTGGCTAAATGTTTAACTTGTCAGCAAGTTAAGGCAGAACACCAAGCACCAGTCGGTAAGCTTCATCCTTTATCTATACCTGAATGGAAATGGGAAAAGATTACTATGGATTTTGTCATTGGGTTACCACGTACATTCAGGAAACATGATGCTATTTGGGTAATCGTGGACAGATTGACTAAATCGGCTCACTTTTTGCCAGTAAAACAAAATGATTCTTTGGATAAGTTGGCTGAGTTGTATGTTTCGGAAATTGTGAGATTACATGGGGTTCCTACTTCTATAGTCTCCGACAGAGATCCTCGGTTTACATCTCATTTTTGGGGAAGCTTACAAAGGGCATTAGGTACCAGGCTGCACTTTAGTACAGCATTCCATCCTCAAACAGATGGACAATCAGAAAGGACCATTCAGACGTTGGAGGACATGATGAGAGCCTGCGTGATTGAGTTCAGAGGAAACTGGGATGATCATTTACCATTGATGGAATTTGCATATAATAATAGTTTTCATTCTAGTATTGGCATGGCTCCGTATGAAGCTTTGTATGGAAGAAAATGCCGAAGTCCAATATGTTGGGACGTTGAGGGATTAAGACAACTTGAGGGGCCCGAATTAGTCCGAGAAACGGTGGATAAGGTACAAATAGTCAAAAAGTGTTTGAAGGCAGCTCAAGATCGGCAGAAGAGTTATGTCGACAAACATCGCCGGGAGATGGAATATGAGGTGGGAGAGAAAGTTTTTCTGAAGGTATCACCATGGAGGGGAATCTTAAGATTCGGTAAGCAAGGAAAGTTAAGTCTGAGATATATTGGGCCGTATGAAATCATTGAGCGAGTCGGACCACTAGCTTATCGATTAGCATTACCAGCAGAGTTGTCCCAAATACATGATGTGTTCCATGTGTCCATGTTACGTCGATATCGATCTGATCCTAGTCACATTTTGCGTGAACCAGAGATAGAAATATCAGAGGGGTTAACGTACATAGAAGAACCGATAGAAATTTTGGATCGGAGTATAAAGAAGTTGAGGAATAAAGAAATACCTATGGTGAAGGTAAAATGGAGTCATCACTCTCCCAGAGAAGCCACTTGGGAGGTTGAGGAGAGTATGAGAGAGAAGTATCCATACTTATTCTCTGAGCCGGTACGTTAATTAAATTTCGGGACGAAATTTTATTAGGAGGGGAGAATTGTGACGCCCCCAAATTTTTATACATAATTAGGAGGTCAATTGGTAATTATTTAAGAAAATTTAGTTAATTAGTAGATATATTATAGATTAAATTTTGATCATATTAAGACTTGAACGGAGCGAATTGGAGCTTTATATAATATTTGGGAGAAAATTATATTAATTAAGAAATTAGAAAGGACGTAATGGGTATTTTGAAAATGTTTATTAAAATTTAAAAAAAAATAAAAATAAAAAAATAAAAAGGGTAGATAAAGATGGGTGCTGACGCACCCATCTGATTGCTTTACAAACACACACACACACACATTATAAATTAAACTCACACAACACATACTAAACACACACACACTTTCGCGAAAAAACAGGTACGAAATATTTTAATTTTAATTAGTTTTAATTTATATAATTATAGTATTTAATAAGTGCATTTATTAAATATTAATTATACTATTCAATTTAGTGTTTAATCGGAAAATTTTTATTAATTTGAGTATTTATAATTAGTGCCTGGTTAAATGTCTCAATTAAATTAGGGGTGTTATAATTAATAGCTTAAACTGCTTAATTTACTAGATTTAATAATTTCTACAATTGATTGGTTAGTTTAATCGGGTTGAAAATTTTATTTGAGAAATATTATAGAATATAATTGAAAATGTTATATTTAGTAAAGATAAGTATATTTTGAGATAAATATAATCCAAGAATTGTTATTATGAACGGTAGTTATAATAGAATGAAGGGTTTAGTGAAATATTGAGATATTGGTGAAATATATATATATATATATATATATAAATACTATTTAATATTTTATTTAGAAATTGGCATTCTAGATATTAATTGTACGCATTATACCTTATGATAGGACACGGGGATAAAGTAGATGATCGTACGACTTCATATCAGCTAGCTAAATCTGTATAAGATCGAGGTAAGTAAATAATTGATGCTGCTTATATATGTTCCTTTTTCCTATTAGTGTTGTGTACCTAAATAATTAGTATTATCTATATATATTTTATTTCTTGGTAATATTACTTTTATGTGAGCCTACGATTCGTGTTTGACTAATCTATTTTGAACTGTACGAGTGGTTGATGATTACTTTGAAATGATTATGTCGTGAAAGTGAAATGAGGAAGATATGCCATTGGCTGTTTGATACCAATGTTATGTGTTTGTACGTGAAAAATGTTGCTATGTGATTTTATGTGGCTAGTTAGCTTACAAGAACGGTGATATGTGGAATCGAGGGAGTGATGGAAATTAAATGTAATTATGATATGAATACCCCTTGATGTTGTTGAATAGCCTATGTGGCAAATGAAATGAAAAGAGCTATGATGCGATATGAAAGAGCTATGATGCGATGTGAAAAGAGCTATGATGCGAAATAAAAAGAGCTGTGATGCGAAATAAAAAGAGCTATGATGCGAAATGAAAGAGCTTTGATGCGAAATGAGATTGGTAAGCCGGTGTGGCATGCCAAGGGGATTCATGTATATATATGAATGAATAGTGAGGTTGAGTTGGTGGAGAAAAACACTATATCACCTTTCTGGTAAGCCAACTAGGAAAATACAAGTTTGATTGGTTATCGTGTTATTGAATGACTACGTGGAGAAATAAAATGAAATGTGCTTGATTAAGTTGATTATATTATATACGTTGCTTGTCTTTGTCTTGTTGATATAATTGAGGTGCGTGTATAGTGGTACCGGTTATTTACTTATTGAGTTGCAGGCTCATCCCTCTGCTAATAATTTCAGGTGTAGATTTTGCTGTGCCTACTCACGACAGCTAGGTCCACATTTTGCATCCCAGTCAGGTCGGGCCAGTATGCAGTTTTCTCCTCCTTGTAAATAGAAATAGAAGTCTCATTTTGAATTAAAGGCGAGAATAGCATGTGAACTAGTTATAATAGTCCCATTTTTGACGTACTTGATATATATGTATATATGATCTTGCGGATGAGATATTAAATATTCTTGTTGTGATGATGAGACTATGTGTATATATACTCAACAGGGGCTACATTATGTGCCTAATTATACATATAATTAGGGTTTACATTAAGTGTGATATTTAGGGAAGATATAGTCGTAGTGCCGTTAGAGGGTGCTACATTTTAACTCTCCATTGCAACATCGTAATAAATCCTCGAAGCTTTTCCATTTCTTCCTCCATACTCTTTACTTTTCCTTGCGACGTGGGTATACCAACACTAGCTCTTCTATACATTGGTGGATCTTGCCAAACAAAAACATCATACCCACTTCAATGTTCCCCCAATTGTAAAATCTTCTACCTGAATTATTGTTTATCCATGTCCTCAAATATATCCTCCTCCCACAATAACATTTGGATTTTTCATTCACCTAACTTCTTCTACTCTCGGTTGACATGGCCGCCTTGCAGCTTATAAAATCAATTTTTTGAGTGCAAAAGTATTGGTGTAAGCCCTAACTTCTATTTCAACCTAATAAATACGTTTCCCCCCCCCCCCCAAAAACACAGCATCGTGTGCATTTACTAATGACCAAGTGACTTTTTCGTTCAATTTTTAACAGGTAAATCTCATTTTTGGTCTCATATTTTAGGGCCAGTTCATTTTTTGTCCGAATCATTTTGGGAATCTCAATTTCAGCACATTAACGTTTAATTTGTCTCACATCTTATCCCGTCATTAATTTTATGACAGAATTGACATGTGAGAGTCACATGTCCATTAAGTGGCAGAATTAAAGAATTGAAAAAAATATTCAGCCCTAATTACTTCCGCAATTTTGTTAAGTGGCAGAATTAGAGTCCCTTTTTCTTTTTTAAAAATCGTTGGTGAAATAACAACTGATTGGAGAAGTAAAGAAGAAGTAGAGTGTTACTACAAAAAATGAGCCTTTGTGACCCCAATTTCAATGAGTTTTTCCTACTTAATTACTGTAAGTATTTTTTTTTCTTTCAAAAATTGATGTTTATGTTTCTGAAAAATGGATTTTTTTTGTTGAAAATATTTTTTGTTTATGCATTCATGTGGTTAATATTACTCTTACTTCACTCAACAACAACAAGCAACAACATTTTAATACTTTAATCGAACTTTCATTACAAAACATAATGACACTACTACATTACATTATAATTGATTTTGTTAGAGATGACTCACTTTTTTATGTCATTTTTTTAGGTATGGAAGCTTAATTCTCGCATCCATAGAAAAGGCTGAATGGTGGTGTTGAGTCCTAATTTGTCATTTTCCCCCTATTTTTTGTCAAGTCTGTTATTTATTTCACCAAACCCCTTGTTTTCCCTCTAATTTTAACATGTACTCTCACATGCCAATTCCGTCAAAAAATTAACAGCGGGACCAGATACGAGACAAATTAAAAGATAATGTCCTAAAATTAAGATTCCCGTAATAATTCGGATAACAAATGAACTGACCCTAAGATATAAGACCAAAATTATATTTACCTAATTGTCAACTAAACATCACGTGGGCCTAACATTGAGAATTTTTCTAAATATACGATACTCAGTGTGAGAAAGGTGTAATATCTATGACTAAATTAAAAACAGAGCTATTATATGGGACGCAAAGTGCGATCTTCCCAACTGGGCATTACCAGCCTCACTTCATCCTGAAACTCGAGTTCAACGTTTTTGACAGAACTGATCTTTGAACGTTTTTCCTCAAATGCGGTTAAGCCATCTTCCTTTGCAATTCATCAGCATACACTTTCGTTCAACAGGTAAAGATTCTGGACGACAAATACTATATAGATGAAACGACTTTGCAATTTCTGAGGAGGAAAGCTTGCAAGAAATGCTACTTGCTGCTGCCCAGAAGAAGGAAAACACCTCGATTTTTGAAGAACAAGAGAGGGAAGTTGGTATGATATTTTAATGTTTAGGTACTGGCGAGAAATCTATTCCAGGCGGAAAATCAGTCGACCCGAAGGAGGATGTTGAGAGAGAAGTGAAAAGCTGATTGAATTTGCACTTGGAATGGTGGGCGCTATTCCTTTCCAGATTCCGGCTTCCGAATTAAGGTCGATCGAATTTGGCCACGTTTAAACCAATTATATAAAAAATATTAACTAATTATATAACAAATATAATATATTTATTGTATAATTGGTATAGTTCAAATAAAAAATATTATGTAATTGATTTACGCATAATTTGAGTAATAATTTTCCAACAATGAACAAGTGATACTGTATACAGACTACATGTATTAGTCAACACGCAAAATACGCACAATATAAAATTGTGGTCCCTAACTATTCTCAAGTCAAAGTTCTTGATGATATATTGAACAGATTATCTTAATACAAAGTTTGAATCTACATCAATACTCAACCATGTTATCCCATGTCAACGGATTAATGCATTTTTTGTCCGGTAGATTAGATTATTTGGCATTTTAAATGTGGTGTGAGAGGCACATGTATTTTTTCGACGAAAAAAATGACTAAAATTACAAAATTTAAAAAGATATATGACCAAAATACTATCCTATAAAACTAAAGGATGAAAATATCAAATAATTTAATTTACGGGACCAAAAATGCATTTAAATCTGATGTTAACCTTAGTAGGCTGAATCCCATTTCCCCGCTGTTTCCTCCGATTTATTTGAAGGTATCAGTCCCTCATCGAACTCCATCTCTGCCCAAGAAAACAAGAAAATGGAGATTCCAGCATGGTCGTATTTCATGATCTGGGCTACTATCGGCGTCGTCTCCTCAAGACTAGGATTCAACGCTTTAGACAAAACAGACCTCTCAAACTCCATCTCCCCACTCATTCTCTCTCTCTTCAAACACTCTCTAGCTCTCTCCGCCGGCTACTCATCCATCCACGCTCTCCTATTCTCTCCACCCATGAAGCCCATCAGCAAATGCGCTATTCTATTTGCACTCATAAATTGGATTCACTATCTATTACCCTGGTGGATCTTTTCCATTATGGTATTTCTTGATGTTCACCTGGTATAACTTCATGATTTTCTTATTCGTCTTTTTCAGTAAAAATCTACCCTCCACTAGATTCGGCAGCTCCGAGTTGAAATCCGTATTCATCGGCCACTTAGCTATCGGATCATCGATGGTCTTAGTCGGCGACCAGAAGAAGTTCTTGCGCTGTTCGGTCCCCAGCATTGTGCTTCTCTTGTCCGTCTCTTGCTTGGCCTCATCCGAGAGCGAAACCTTTCGTAAACTGCTGGCGCTGGCCGCCAGGGCGAACGGCGTTCTGTCGAGATTGAAGGAGAGGAATGGGGAGTTTATTGAATTTGCGATTGGGATGGTGGGCACTATTCTTTTTCAGAACTTCTTCAGATTGACGTCGTTCAATCATGTCGTCGCGTTTCTCTACTTTTCTGTGACCTGGTTGGCTAATCTTGCGCTGGTTCGGCCTTCCGATGATCTTGGGGTTTTTGGGTTTCTGCTGAGCAATGTGATCGTGGGGTGCACGGTGAGTCAGTTCGGGCTCCGGGGCACTACATGGCTTGTGTACGGTGCTTCTCTTCTCCTCTTCGGTTTGCGTGTCAAGATCCTCACGCTGCCCCTGGTTTTTAATGATAGAGAACAACAGGTTATTGTGTTGTAAATTGCTGAGTCCAAGGAAATTTTCCTCAAACGAAAGAAGAGAGGTATTATTACGATAATAGCATATTGTTTCAAAAATTAAAAGTACATCATTCATGTGAACATTTGTTTAACATCGATCACATTTCATTAGTTTTTGTTAAATTATCATTCATTTTTTTGTGGTGAATTGATGAAAATATCATTTTAAATTATAATTTATAATTTTATATATTTTTAAAAATATTTTTATAAGCTAATATGACCTGTGAATTATTTACGTTACTCACCGTCAAATTCTTTTACCATTTTATACAAAGGTTACGGTAACTCACGGGCGCTGAAAAGGGCTAAGTGGGCTGGACAAAAACAACCTGAATTCTTAATCTACTGTCTACGCAAAGGCCCAGCAAAATCTCATAGGGACTCTGGTGTCGGAAAGTAGCATAACGCCGCAATCTGGGCTACACCATGAATGATATGCTCTCTGTCTGATTCAAACTCCTGATGTTGAAGTAAAGAATTTGACACTTAACTAATAAATCGTCATGTTGGTAGTCATATGAATTGATTCAAATTCATTGAAATAGTCCAAGCATAATTTATCTTTGTCTTAGGATTTTATATAGGAAGAGGGTGTTTGGGTGAGTTTATCTAAAACATCTTATAAGCTCATACATTTATAAGAGATTTTTAGAGTTTATAAGATGTTAAATTTTATTTTAAAAATAAGCTCATAAAGTGTTTAGATAAAATTAAATTATAGAGCATATAAGAGTGATGGCCCCTGAAAAATTTACTGGGTCAGCCCAAAAGCTAGAAGTAGGCGTCCAGGCCAAGGTCGTCAAGCCCAAAATAGTAAGAACTTTCATGCATAAGCCCAATTTTTATGCACTAACCCGGCAGGCCCACGAAAAAAAGCTCGTACAGCAAGCCTAGTCTTCAAACAGCTCAGATTCCACGTCACACAGCTAGCCAACACATAGGGCCACGACATACTGAAAAATCTCAACTAAATTCCCAGTAGATTGGCCAGAATCTGGGTCTTTCTTAGCGAATAACTGCTTTTCCAGAAAATATGGCAGATGTGGCAGGAATGACTCAAACGACTATAACTTCACCAATTTAACTCCGATTCTCGCGTGGTTTGTTGGGTTGAGAAGCCGACTTTCCAAGGTTTCCAACGGTATACGACACTCAACTTAATTCCTCCAGAGTAGGGTTTAACACCAGCTAAAAAAGAGCACACTGTGCAGTCATTCGGGATAATTCAGATTCACACAACTTTCAAGTAACATCTATACTCTTTTGACAATCACTTTGCACACGGTTTTCTCCAATGTTCAGCTATTTTTCAACACATTCTCACACGAATTATCACTACAACATATCACTTTACCATTATTCTCGCTTCCTTCAAGTTTTCCCGTTATTTTATTCAGTTGAACATTACTGACTTAAGCATTGGAGTACTAATCCCTCTCTGCAGGTTAGTCTCCCCTACAATCTTGGGACTTTCGTGAAGATCTCTCGATATTTTGTAGTACTGCTGGACTCCGGTACACACCAAAGATGTTAGTAATGAAAAATTTATGATTAATTCAAATGAATTTGTTAAGACTTCATAAATAAGTTAGCAACTCATTACTTTTTTTTGGGGGAAAAATACAAAGAACCCCCATGTGATATTGAAAATGTTCAAAAAATCCTCTATGAAAATTAAAGTATCAATTACACCCCCTGTGTTATGAAATAAAATTCAAAAAATCCCTTGAGTCGAGAGTTGGTGTCACACGCGTTTTAACTGCGACTGGTGGTCTGAAAAGTGACTTTTCTTGACGTTTTTGCCCTTCTCTCTCCTTTGCATGACCTTATATATAATATTATCTATTATATAATATAATATATATAATTTAATAAATAAATATTTATTTATAATACAATATTATTTCATATATAAATATTATATATATTATAGATATATATAATATTATATATATTATATTAATAAATTTTAAAATAATATATAAATATTTTTACTAATTATATAATATTATTATATATGTAAATATATATAATTTTATTAATATTTTTATTATAATTTAATTCAAATTACATAAGAAATTAATTAAAATTAATTTTTTTTAAAAAAAGAACAGCGGCGGCTTCGCCGCTACAGAAGAGGGTGCAGCGACGTGCCCTTCTCGCCCTTGGGCGACGGCGGTCGCCCAGAGGCGAAGGGCGATGCCATCTCGGATCGCCCAAAAGGGCGACGCGGTTGCCAAATTCGAGGGCGATGGGCGTCACCCATCGCCAGACATCCTCCGCCTCTGGATGATGCCGGCATCGCCCAGAGGCGGAGGCTGAGGTCGCCCTCGCCGGCGTTGCCGCCCGCCTATGCGGGGAGCGGCAGGGAAGGTGCGGGAATGGGGGAGGTGGTCGTGGGGGTGGGGACGGGGGGGCGGTTGGGGGGTGTTAATTTTTTTTAATAATTCGTATACATATAAATATATTAATAAGTATATTATATGTAATTATAGGTATATACGAAGGGTATTTTAGTCATTGTCACTAAAAAGATACTTTTAAGTTGACCAGGGGCAGTGTGAACATTTGTTAACAACATAAGGGTGATTTTTTATATTTAAATTTTTATAGGGGGGTTTTTGATATTTTTCCATATCACAGGGGGTCAAAATGAATTTAACCCTTTTTTTTTTTTTAAAGAGTTTATAAGCCCCTAACATTTTATTTTTGAAACTTATAAGCTCTTCTCCTAAAAAATTACCAAACACTTTGTTGTTCTTATAAGCTCCCAACCATCTTATAAAATATTTTAAAGAGCTTATAAGCTCACCCAATCACCCTATAAATCCTTTCTCCATTTACATGTTTGAATTTCAAAGGCATCTTAAGTCAAAGACTCACAAGTATTAGGATTTTAGTAAGCCGTTTCTCAATTTAGAAGTCTGAATTTTAAAAAAATAAATCTACACTCTATATAAATGTGTGACTACTCAAGTTGTTTGTTCCATTGTGAAAAGATAAATATACCCTCATTTAAATATTATTAATTATTATATTATAGATTCTGGATTTTCTAACAATTTAGAATTCTAAATATTTTAAACCTCCTCCATATAAATTTAGGATAAAAAACTTAAATCGTAAAACATGAATGAATCCAATTATACAGAATTTTAATAACCTGCTTCTAATTGTAAATCATGAATGAGCTCAATTACATAAACCCGTCACGCATTAAATTTTAATAACATTCACAGAAAATTATATTATAAAATTAGTTATAGAAAAAATAAAATTCTATAAGAAAAATATTTAAGAGTTTTAATTGATCTAAACTACTTAGAGAATGAATAACATATTCAACTTAAAAAAATTAATATGTCAAATAATATTTCAACACAATCCTTTGCTAGAAAAAAATCTTAATTATATTAAGAAAGTTTTAATTTACCATGACAGATTAAAATTTAAAATAAATTACACATGGATAATATATAAAATACTAATCTAAACTTCAATATATAATAATAATAATAATAATAATAATAATAATAATAATAATAATAATAAATATCAAAATTTAATTACAAATTAAAATTGATATATGGATATGATATTATTAAATTGAAATTGCTTGTGAAAATTCAACTATTGAGTGAATCTCTTAGTACTTGATTATTTTAGTATTAAATAATCCTGAATGCTTTACTTTTACATCTATTATTTTTTATATTAATTAATAGAATAAAATTATTACAACAACAAATGTGAAATAAAAAATTAAGTTGTAACGTAATATATTATTCAATAAGAAATAGATTATACCAATCGATGCATATGAAAATAAGATTAAGAAGTTAAACCCAAAATATATAGAATTAAAAATTTCAATATAAAGGCAAAAATTAAAATTTTATACAAATAATATTTCAAAATTTAGAAGGTAATAAAGCATGTAAATAATACTTTGACAATATTTAAAAGTTGATACTGAAATATAATTAACATTAGGATCTTACAGTACCAAATATTGGCAATATTGTCCAATTAAATTATATTTTTATAATAATAGTCAATAAATAATTAGTTTGTAATCATTTAGTGTCAATAAATTAAAAATCAACGACACTCAAAATATAGTAAAAGAAAACATATTACATACACAGATATAATATAGCAAAATTAGAACAAAAGATTATAAGTAAATAAGCCAATGAGATTAATATATTTTTCCACTAATAACTTTATAAAAATAACTTAAAAGTTTAAAAAGCATGAGTACTAAAGAGAATAAAAATATATTGATATGTGAATAGAATATTATTAAATTGAAATTGCTTATGAAAATTCAACTATTGAGTGAATCTCTTAGCACTTGATCTTTTTAGTATTAGATAATCTTGAATCTTTTACTTTTACATTGTTTCTTTTATAAAGGTGAAAAATAAAATTTTATACAATAATATTTCAAAATTTAGAAGCTAATAAAGCATGTAAATAATGCTTTGACCAATATAAAATAGTTGATATTGAAATATGATTAACATACATTATAGGATCTTATAATACGAATATTGGTACTATGGTCCAATTTGATTATAGTTTTATAACAATAGTCAATAAATAATTAGTTTGTAATAGTGTCAATAAATTAAAAATAAATGACATTCAAATATAGTAGTAAAAGAAAACATACAACAAACACATACAAAATGTAATAAAAAATAAAATAAAATTAAACAACAGAAAATAGGCATAATAAAACCTACAAATAAAATTGATCAATTTTTATTTTATTAAATTTGAATTTCTCCTATCCAAGATAAGGAGTTTTGAATAATTATTTTTATTTTAATATTAATTTTTTGAATATCATTATTTTATATTTCCATATTAATTGGTTTGATACATAATAATGAAATAATCATTAGTGAATATACGAAATACAAAATTTCAATTTTGGGGAATATTCTTTTTATTCAATAGTACCAATTAAATTTAGAAAGTGAATTACAAATAATAGAAT
The DNA here is from genome assembly GCA_034509735.1 of Sesamum alatum. Lineage (NCBI taxonomy): Eukaryota > Viridiplantae > Streptophyta > Magnoliopsida > Lamiales > Pedaliaceae > Sesamum > Sesamum alatum. Next base: position 39,968,362 of record JACGWO010000002.1, read on the forward strand.
TAAATAGTTTCCTTATCAATTTAACTAATTATTCTCAATTTGTTTAAAAATATAATTGTATAATACTAATGTTTCAATGAAAAAAATACGAATAATATCATGAACTTAACATAAATGATATATTTACTTCAAAAAATATATTTGTACACGTATATCGCAAGTCATGCTTTCTAGTAAATAACAAAAGTCCCAAGAATTTGGAAATACGGATTTTTTAAGTGTAAATACATGTGATACCCTCAACCATTTTTCCAAAGTTCAAAACAAATCAAGTGGGTCCCCATTGATCGGTCCAACAAGTCTGATCCTATTGGCCCATAAGTAAGGTATCAAACTCATTATTTCTACATTTATGACATGGCATATCAGCACATTATAGCAAGATGACTCAACATACAATATGAATTCCACGTCATACATATTCGCAAAATTTAGAGACACATCATATTAAAAAATCTCCAACAAACTCCCTCTAGATCTGTGGTGGCCAACCTATCAACTACAGGTAAAACAGACTTCGTGGATTTCGTGTTGACTGGATAAGGCTTATTCAAACGACCACATCTCTGTCTAGATATGTACGAATCTCAATTCAATTTTTTTTTTTTTGTTAATTAGCTAACACACATAGTTTTCTATGGTGTACCATTTGCTACAACTGACCTCCGAATTCTACTCCAAAGCGGCCAGTAAATAGAGCCCATAATGTAATCATAACGGTAACTTGATTTGTTCATTCTCACACACTTTTTGCTCTCGGTCAACAACAAGGCTACGAGCTCCCTGCTTATGTTTTCCACTCCACACACTCAATTTCACTTGCATTTTGATACTTTGTCACTCCCCTTCAATTATTACACCATATCTTACGTTACTTTCAAGTTTTCAAATTATTTATTCAGTAATTCATATATGAACTTAAGCATCAGAGTGCAAACTCCTATTTTACAGATTATTCTCCCTCAATCCGTCAATTCAATCAATGCATTAATATAACCAAAAATAATGAAGTACGAATTTAGGGAAAATTGTATTTTACGTCCCATAAGTTACACTATTTGCCATTTTGGTCCCATTAATTTTTGACGTAGTAATTTTAGTCCCACAAGTCCACAAATATTGCAATTTTAATCCCATTGACAAAATTCGTTAAATTTTTAACGGAGGAGCACGTGCATGGTACGTGCTCCGTTAAGTCCATAAGTCACATCTAATGAAATGTTGCAATTTTAGTCCCATGCACGTACTCCTTCCGTTAAAATTTTAACGGATTTCGTGAATAGGACTAAAATTGCAACGTTTATGAACTTATGAGACTAAATTTGCTCCGTCAAAAATTAATGAGATCAAAATTACAAATAATATAAGTTATGGGATATAAAATGCAACTTTCCCTACGAATTCACAACCTGCAAGTTGCAGCACGAAAGGGGGCGAAATCTTACTTTGGAATAGTTTCTTGGACAAATTGCATTTCACCTACTCAAATATATTGAGTTTTTCAACTAAATTTTCCAAACACACACACGCACACACAAAGTCCATGCCGGCAGAAAAATTAGAATTTATTGCACATTACTCCAAAATAACAATAATGACGTTGTGAATTAGGGGTGTCAATAATTAGGATAAAACCCTAGCTAGAGCCATAGATCAATTTAAAGATACATAATCAGACCCAATAAATATTATTAGACCCAGATCTAAACTCAAATCATTAAAAATATATAGATTGGGTTTGGATTGGGTCTCTACCCATCAAGACCCATGTGTTTATGTATCAAATTTAGACCCAGAAAATATTTCTATTTTTTTCTCCAATTTAATTGCATTATTATTTATCAATCTATCTAAATTCAAGTAAACAAATATAAAAAACTTAAGATATCATGAAAATATTTATTGTGTAATTCTAACAATGTACATTTTTCAATAATAAATAATTAAATAATTAGTTAATATAACTATATTAATTATGCTAGGTATATTTTCCAACTCTTGATAGGTAATAATGTTTGGATGAAGTGATAAAAGTGAAGCTCAAAGTTCTATAATATTAAATTCGATTGCTATTATATATGTAGATTTAATATTTCCATTAGATAATTTTTTTGAACGTTATAATAAATGATATATTCTCTAAAAAATCTCTATCGAAATAAAGTTATTTATGAATTGATTTCAATAATCCTGAATTTATTGATAAATTCTATGTAAAAATAGAAAATAAAAAATATATTGATATAAATCTAATGTATATAATAAACGATATAATACAACCTATTTTTATAATCATTTATTTTAGTATTCAAATATAAATAATTAATCTATTTTGTTTCACTTTTGTGATTTTGATTTAAGTATATTTGTGTTGAATATGTATTTAATATATTTAATTTATCATTTTTGCTTTAATTTAAAATTTATTTAGTCTTTTTTTAATTATCTTATCTTAAATAAAAAATATCCAATATTATCTAACAAGTCGGGTCCAAAACAATGACATTGGGTCGACTAGAGACTCATTGCATGGGTCTTGAGGGGACTGGGTACGGTATCGGCAAGGTTTTCAGAACCAGACCGGACCGGCCGGTTCGACTGGTCCGACCGAGAACTGGTGGTGTGGCCGGTCCGGTTATGTGGTAGAAACTCATCTTGGTCAAACCCAGTGCAAACCAGTCAAACTCGGTAAAAACCGATTGAACCATTGACCGCTCAAAATCGGGTTCTACCTTAAAAGAAAAAAAAGGAATGTAAAAACAGTTTTGAACTTTTGAATAGCCGGAAGTTGAAGTTGCCGAAGACAAAACTTGCGGCCGTCGATCTGAACAAGGCACGCCTATCTTCATTTCCATTGTTGATAGCAACAACAAAATGCAAAACATAGTACGAAGTATAACACTGTTTCCTCACGAGCAAAATGTAAAAGTGGGTTTTTGAGGATAAAATTACAATTTTATAGACTGATTTGGGTGGTGGTGAGGGTAAGGAATATGAAATAGTTTATAGTTAGAAAGGGAAAGTGGCGACGAGTTCGGATATGATTTTGATAGTGTGTGATTTGGGAAATCATTTCAAAGCCTTCTAACACAGGCATACTCTTGTTTCCTCTGTTGGAAGATGGAAGGGACTAGAATGATTTTTCACCACTTGTTTCTGTATAGGAAAGGTAATATTCTGCCAATCTGCAACAGTAGATTTTTCACCACTTGTTTCCTCCGTTGGAAGATGAAAGGTAATCATTTCATAGACTTAACGTTGACCCACAGGTTAAACCAGTCAAGCAGAAGATGAGGTCGTTTGTGGTCGAGCGAAACAAGATCATTGAGGCAGAGGTGAACAAATCGCTAGAAGTCGGGTACGTGACAGAGGTGCAATACACCGAATGGCTATCAAACATGGTGATCATTCCAAAGGTGTCTGGAAAATGGCGAATGTGCACAGATTTCATGGATTTAAACAAAGCATGCCCGAAGGACCCCTACCCGCTACCTTGAATCAACTTATTGGTGGATTCCACTGCAGGATGCACGTTGTTTAGTATGATGGACGCCTATCAGGGATATCATCAGATCTTCATGGCGGAGGAAGATAGCGATAAGACGTCTTTTGCAACTAAAAATGGTATTTATTGCTATAATATAATATCGTTTGGCTTAAAAAAATGCAGACGCTACCTACCAAAGGCTGATGAACAGAATGTTCAAGGAACTTATAGGCAAAACCATGGAGGTTTATGTGGACGACATGCTAGTTAAAAGCAAGAAGGAAGATGAGCATCTCATTAACCTCAAGAAGGCGTTCGAAGTTATGAGAACGTATGGAATGAAACTTAATCTGTCGAAGTGTACTTTCGGGTGAGACGTGGCAAGTTCTTGGGAAACATGGTGAGTGAAAAGAGGACAGAAACAAATCCGAAAAAATTGAAGCGGTCATGGGACTGAGTTCCCCAAAGACGGTGAAGGAAGTACAAAAGTTGGCAGGGAAGGTCGTGTCTCTCAATCGTTTCATCTCACGATCAGCAGATAAGAATTTGTCATTTTTCAAAACACTAAGGAAAATGAAGGACTTTAGATGGACGGAGGAGTGCGAACAGGCTTCACAAGACTTGAAGCGTTACTTGACAAACCCACCACTACTAGCAAACCCAAGGGTTGGTGAACCATTGTACTTGTACTTAGCAGTATCAGAAAATGTCGTGGGCTTGGTGTTGGTGAAAGTGGAGTCGAGGTTGCAAAGCCCCGTCTATTACATGAGCATGATGTTGCAGGGAGCCGAGAAGCATTACATTCAAATTGAAAAGCTCGCGTTGGCGTTAGTCACCACGGCCAGAAAGCTGTGACCATACTTCCAATCGCATAAAGCGGTGGTCTTGACCAATTACCCATTGAAGCAGATTATGTCCAAGCCCGATGCCTCGGGTCGTTTGATCAAGTGGGCGGTCGAATCGGGAGAATTCGACATTGAATACCAGGCAAGAACCTCCATCAAAGCCCAAGTTTTCGTTGGTTTTATTGTAGAGCTTGCAGGTGAGCAGATACAGGTTGACCAAGTTGAATGGCTCTTGCATGTAGATGGGTCATCTAATACGAATAATGGAGGAACTGGTATTTTTTTTGCAAGGACCAGGGTATGTCGAGATCGAGATCGCAGCCAAGCTAGCATTCTCTGCAACCAGTAACGAAGCTGAATACGAAGCTTTGATCCTGGGATTGGAAATGGGGCATAGGACAGGAGTGAAAAAGTTAGACGTTTATATTGATTCACAGCTGGTGGCTATGCAGATAGAGGGGTCGTATGAAATGCGTGAATGGTCCATGACCCGATACCTAAAAAAGGTAAGAGAAATGATGCAAAAATTTGATAAGTGCATGATCCAACAAATACCGAGAGAGGAAAATGAAAGAGTTGATGCCTTGTCGAAACTCGGAGCCTTGGTCGCTGGTGTGAAAAATCGAAAAATTACTATGGTGATCAAAGAGATGGTAGCAGTGGACGAACCCACCTTCGAAGTACAAAACGTAGAGCATGAGAGTCATGGAAAACTGACATCATCAAATACTTGGAGGAAGGGGTCGTCCCCAACGACCCAGTTGAAGCAAAACAACTGAGGTTCAAAGCAAACAGATTCATGGTGTTAGTAAGTGAACTATACAAACGATCAATTGAGCAACTTTTTTTGAAGTGTCTCACGCCAGAAAAAGCACAATATGTGTTAAAGGAAATCCATGAAGGAAAGTGTGGAAATCACTCAGGTGGCAGGTCGCTAGCACAAAAGGTAACCCGATAAGGATATTTTTTGCCGACTCTTGTAAAGGACGCGATGGAGTTCACTAAGAGATGTGAAAGTTGTCAAAAATATGAGACCCTGATACATGCACTAGCGACCCCAATGGAACCTATCAAAATTACATTTCCTTTTGACCAATGGGGAATTGACATTGTAGAACTCTTTCCACCGGCACCAGCTCAGAAAAAATTCGTTATTGTAGCAGTTTAGTATTTTTCCAAGTGGGTGGAGGCAGAAGCCTTGGCAAACAATCTCTGAAAAGAGGTGATAAATTTCATTTGGAAAAACATTATTTGCAGGTTTGGTATACCACACATCTTGATCTCCGACAATGGGACGCAATTTCAAGGGAAGGGGATGGTGGCGTGGTGTAAGGAGCTCAAGATACAGCAAAATTTCACGGTGATAGGAAATCGACAAGAAAATGGGCAAACCGAAGTCACCAATCGCATATTGCTGCAACATTTAAAGACAAGGTTGGAAGGTGCCAAGGGATCATGGGTCGAAGAATGGCGAGGAGTGTTATGGGCGTACCGCACAACTTCACGGTCTTCAACAAGTGAGATGCCTTTTTGCTTGGTTTTGAAAGCCTACGGTAGGCATGTGGATCCTCTCGGGAGGAGCACGAATGCGGAAGCGCGGTATAAAATATAATTACAAAATTTAAAGCATGCTTAAACAAGAATGAAAACTACACGTTCAAGGGGTGTTCCCTTGAACATCCCGGGTATTCGGTGTATCTCATGACTAAAATAAACAACATACATATCATGGAGGCCATGGGGTTGTAGAAATCGAGAAACAACAAAATGTAGAAACATACCCGGTTGTCGTTTTGTCTTCAAACCGCTACTTGCGTTGTTCCCCATTTTGCACCAAGATCTCGAATTGAGACCCTCCAAATCGTACACGCAATCCGTTCATGTATCTTAATCCCCGTGCTAGCGAAAAATCAAGTGTATATAATTTAGAGAGGATGGATCGACCAAACGTTATGAATTAACGTGATCAATCCTCCTTAGGTTCAATTGTATAAACAAAAGAACCAAAATAATTTTCTTGGGAAAAGTGGTTATGGCCGAGAGAGGGAGAGGAGTGTGTGTTGAATTTTCATCATTATGTCTAAAGTGAAACCCTAGAAGTATTTATAGAGGAGGAATCATATTCCTCTTCAAGCTCCAACTTTAGAACTTTACTTTGACTAGGATTTTGACCTAGTCAAAGTCCTAGTCAAACTAGGCCTTGAATTGGTCAAATCAATCCTAGCCATTCATCTCTCCCTTTAATCTCAACCATCCATTTATTTAATGGAATATTTAAATCCTATTTAAATAATCCATGGGGCCATAAATAAATAAAATAAATAATAATATCTATTTTAAGCCCTATGTAATTAATTCCAATAAATTCAATTTATTAATTTAGTTAAATTCCTTTTAATCTAATTTAAAGGAATCAACATCCCAAGAAAAATTAGAACCAATTAAATCCAATTTAATCGTTCTACCTCTCCAAATCTAATACTAAATTAAATACCTTATGTGTGCAAATTGTGTGTGACTCTTTGGGTTCACCTTCAGCTAGACTTGGTCGAACTCCCAATCATCCTATGACAGGAATCCGTTCATTACCATGGGTGGTCGTCTAGCAACGGTTCATGGCACAAGAGACTAGATGAATATATGTGGTGTGAACATTTAGGCTCTACAGTACATTTATCCTTCTATCTACAGTCTCACCATTTAGGGTCTAGGGCATGGAAACGTAGGTACCCATCTTAGACTTAAGTGTTGCCTCGTCCTCACTAAACGTCACCGGGATCCCTCCCTTCTGTTCAGTTACTGTGGCCACAGATTCGTAAGGGACGAGTCTCAACGTATGGTGAGACGCTACTGTCAGCACTGTTACAGGAGACAAAACCTCCCTTGGAATCTACTGTCACGCTACACATCTTGACTGTACTAGATAGGGCTTATGACTACTCAGTAACTACGACTTGGTAATCTCTCACCATACCTAAGATACAGGCACGGTGTGCAGGTGAAAACAGTAATCCCTCAAGTTCAAGGATCAACTTGTACCGTTGGAACCGGGAACTCAAGTCATACCTAACTGACCCTACTTAAGGTCCTCCGTAAGACGGTTCCCGCGAGTCACCTCAGTCAGCTGCCACCTAGCTAGCTGACCCACTAACACTGCATGGACGACCCTCATTATTTGTCGATGAAACACGACAACAGATGCTTAGTGCAAGTCTCAAGTGGATTCTCGATACCCTTTCTCGAGATTTCTTGAGTTGGAGATTTTCAGACTGATTCAGCGACACTGATTTCATGAACCTACCATCCAAAGCGCAGTTCCAATTTCCCGAAATGTGATTTCAGTCTGTGGGTTTTGTTTGTGCAATGAACAGTTATAAAGCAGTAAAGTGAACACAGACAAAGTATAAGCCAGATGAACATCACTTTCTTATTCATCACAGTTTATTAAAACTCTAAAATTGTTCAGACATAGGCTACATTCGGCTAATCAAATTGGCTTCATGGTCACCTATTCTAACAAGTTTATGCGAGGATCTTGTACCACAAGAACTTAATGATGAGAAGTTACAACCACAGGGTGAAACCAAGAAATTTCCATGTAGGTGATCTAGTTTTGAAAAAGGTCGAAGTGTCTAAACACGTTGGAAAATTGGACCCAAGCTGAGAAGGACCCTACAAGGTGATTGAAGTGAAAGAAAAGGAACTTACAAGCTACAGGATCTAGACGGGAAAGATCTCCCGCGACCATGGAACGTCCATAACTTGAAAAAAAATTCCACGTAAGAACGATGCGCGATTAGGCGCCAGACGGTCTGAGAGACCTCTTTTGTACCAAGTTTCGAGACGCTTGAGGAGGAACACGTGACCAGAAAGTAGGTCTGTGAAAGACGCCCGGGAAATCTTGCAAGCGATCTGTGAAAGATCTAGAATAGCAGGATCTGAAAAAGATCCCCTTTGCGAATAGTTCAATTTTTGAAAGGTCACCAAATGTAAAGATCTGATAAAGATCATTTAATGCAATCAAGCTATTCAATTTCATGATCATTTAACGCAATCGAGTTATTTAATTTCATGCGTGCAATCGCTCACCTTAGTATTACGTGACAACGATATGAAAAAGATCGCCTCAAGTGATTTGAAAAAGATAACCTCAAAACAATCTGAAAAAGATCATCTCAAGTGATCTGAAAAAGTTCACCTCAAAACGATCTGAAAAAAATCGTCTCAACTAATCTGAGAGTTCACCACGAAGCGATCTGAAAAAGATCATCTCAAACGATCTGAAAAAGGTCGTCTCAAGCGGTCTGAAAAAGATGGCCTCAAACAGGATCATCTCAAGTAACCTGAAAAAGATCAACTCAACGATCTGAAAAAGATCATCTCAAATCAACTTAATAAAAACTTGTCCATGCAGAAACAGGAATATAACATGATACGGGCAACTAAGTATCATTACTAAAGCGACCTGGAAAAGATCGACGAACGTCACGAGGTACAGGGGTCGAGCAAAATAATCACAACGTTTCATCACGAGGACGCCTAACTAAGAACACCCCAAGTCAATAAAGGCCCATCTAAGTAATTACAGGGCTAAGATCGGAGAACCATCTCCCGACAAAATGTACTAAAGGAGGTGATGGCTAAGCAATCTCACTAAAAGTTCTATCACAAAAGTATACCCCGACAAAAGTCTATCCTGACAAAAGCCTATCCTGACAAAATATTCTAAGTCCTGAGGTCGCTAGAACTAGGGTACACACGTCACCTCGGCAGCAAGAGCCTCAAATTCATCCGCCTCTAGGGTCGCTGGAGCTGCCTCGTCTGGATAAGGCTGGCGGGTGGCATATAAGGAAGGGTCGAGACGAGTGCGGTCAAAGCCATCTACAAAACCCTTGATGTGATCCACCTGTGAAACGCACTTGTCTAATCCCTCGTTAAGGAAATGCGCAGACTGGATGTCAACAACCAACTTGAAGGCAGGTGCTTTGAGAAAATCACGAGCCCCTTCGAGACGATGTGCGGCCACCACTTTCTTGTACTCATCAGATCGAAGGTAGGCCTCACGGCCCTCAATCACATCCTCAGCTCGACTAGCGACCTCCCGGAAGAAAAGCCCTCTGCCCGCCCGCGCTCAAGCGCATCTGACACGGATTTCCTTGCCGCCTCAATAGCCCAATGGAGTTGTGACTCTAAGTCCGCAATCTTAGCGTCATTTTCAACGACCGGGGTCTCGAGGGAGGCCTTGGCATCAAGCGCATCCTTTTCCTTTTGCTTAGCATCAGAAGCGTCTTTCTGAAGGTCAATAACCTTCGATTCAGCGACGCCCTTTTGGTGGCGGAACATGGAACACTTCAGAGAGAGATCATGACTGAAGGTCATCGCCTGCAAAATCAAAGCATAAGAGAGGCCAATGAAAAAGGTAATAGAAACAATACACGATATACCTAAGTGAGTACGTGGGCAATATGCTCCTCCACCCAAGTATGAGCAGTCTGGGCAAGAAATACTTGGTCGCGTTCAAGGAGGCATGCCTTTGTATAGCTCCCAAGAGTCTTGATCTACAAGAGAACGTAGCACGGAACTCCGAGCCGATATTGCCCAATCAGGATGCAACTTGTCTCCCACCATCTCAGCAGTTCTGCTGCATGGGGCCCTCAACTCCTCACGAGCTTGCTTCCACCAAAAAACCATCTCATTCAAATGTTGGGTGTTTTCCTTCTCTTCAGCAGCATCTTTAGCAGCACGGCGCTCGGATCGCGACTGACTACGCTTGCTTGACTTGCTCGAGCCCTTGCTACGATGCTTCTTGTGCTTGCGCCTACGTTTCTTGGATGGACCAGCGTCCGCGACAGCCTCAACAGCGACCTCGTTAGCAGCGAGCTCACCAGCAACCTCCTCAGCGCTAACAGCGACTTGAACACCTGCGTTACCCCAAAATTTTGAGCGATCATGATCACCTAATAAACTCCAGGCGTTTAGCATGTGACGGAGATACCTTTTGTTAAAGGTGCAACGACTGCGGAGGTCCCGTCACCAGCGACCTAAGGAACAACGAGTGGACTTGAACTAGGAAGCTCGGATGAATCACAAGATGAATCATAAGGGGTTGCTGAAGTGCCAGCCTCAGACGAGCGACCCGCGACCACTTAGGAGGAACCACCACGCAAGGCTCGTGAAAGCTGGGCAATGTGAGCATTCATGACCGCTGAATCTGCAAGTTGACAACGACCAAAACAGAAAATTGAACAAAGGAATAATACGATTAATCCAAGCAGAAATGAAAGTCAATCACCTATCGAACCCCTAACTCGAAGGGGTGCTGGAGAAAGCCCGGCAAGCTTCAAGACCTTCTCTACCAAAAGTTCTTTTGGATCATACATGTAAGAGGTGAGAGCTTTATTTGATCACCTTCCAGCCCCCCACCATGAGTCTGGGGAACAGGTTTCGAAACGTGCCAATCGCAACGGAAGGACCAACTTTGACCAGGGGGAGGACGAATAAAGAAAAACCTATCCCGGCAAGGACCTACGTTCGATTTCATCTTATCCAGATATTTACATTCTTTACGAGCGGAGAGATAAAAAAAATAAAATAAAAATAAAAAAACCCCGCGATCAACGGACCTAGTGGAGGTGGTAACAGAATATAACGACCAAAAGTTGTCAAAGCTAGGGCTAAGATGACGGTGCCGCATTTTTATAACAAAAAGAAGTACGTGACGAATAGAGTTGGGAGATAATTGCATGGGGCAAACGTCTAAGCCACGGAGGACACATTATACCAGACGAGGCAGGGGAAATCGAAGGCCTGCATCTAAGTGTACAGTCGAAAAGGGACAAAAACCTTGAGGGCCGCAATGCATTCTATTGAAGGAGCGAGGAATTAAATTTTCATAATCATGCGGGATAAAATATTTTTCCTTCAAGGACTTTTTTCCATCATATCTAGATACCTAGAGATAGTGGGGATCAGGGAATCGGACGCGTCTAAGGAAGGCCCTACAGTCGCGACCGCGACCCCGGCAGAGAAAGAACTACAACCTAAGGGGGGAACGTTCGAGGTCGTGGTGGCAAGCCGCGATCCCGCGTCCAAGGTCGCGGCGGGACAACGCAGCCCTGTGCCCAAGTATCAGTTGACCCCAAGTAAGAAGAGGCGGAGCTCGATTCGGAGCTCGACTCAAAGGACGACATTAACGGCAAATGGAGATCGCGAAATGTAAGGAAAAATATCGCAAAATTTAAGAGAGGTCGCAGAGGTACCTGGGAGAAAAGGCGACCGCAGAGGCTGGAGTATGAGGTCGCTGAAGGCGGCTGAGAAATAATGAGGATGGTCAACTAGGGCATTACATATTTTTAGTTCTGACCTGGGGAAGTGTGCGCACCACAGATGGATAGGATGTGGACACGCGTACAGCGCGGATGGAGGATATGGAATCGAACAAAAAAGACGTCCAACAACCTTATTTTTCGACTTCTCCTAGTGTAAAAACTTAACACTAGTAGAAGTGGGGGACTAATGATAGGGGTTATACCCCATATATGCTGAAAAGACATAAATATCTCTAAAAAGATATCAAAATTGCATATGGGTCTTGTGACCCGCGTTCAAGTCAGTCGGGTCGCTACCAGCGACCCGACCCGGATCCGCGACTGGACCCCACTCAAGAAGGTCGTTTGACGTCTTTTTTGTTCGTTTGGTCGCTATCTGCCACCCGGATCAGATAGTGTGTTATTTGGGAAATCATTTCAAAGCCTTCTAACACAGGCATACTCTTGTTTCCTTCGTTGGAAGATGGATAGGACTAGAATCATTTTTCACCACTTGCTTTTGTATAGGAAAGGTAAGGGGAAATGACACTTTTCGTCCTGTAATTTAGGGCCTTCCCACTTTTAATCCCATTGATTATGAGATTCTCACTTTTGGTCTCGTAACTTATTAAAAAGTAGCACTTTTGGTCCCATGCCACATCTCCCTTAGATTTTTTAACGGAAATCATCACGTGCTTAGCACGTGGCTGTTAGGGCCTTTATACTTTTGGTCCCATATGTTATAAATTTTTCACTTTTGGTCCCATATGTTATAAATTTTTCACTTTTGGTCCCATAACTTTAAAAAGAAACACTTTTGGTCCCATGCACTTAACGGCCACGTGGCACTTTCCGTTAAATATCTAACGGAAAGTACCATGGGACCGAAAGTGTTACTTTTTGAAAGTTACAGGACCAAAAGTAAGAATCCCGTAATCAATGAGACAAAAAGTGGAAAGGCCCTAAGTTATGGGATGAAAAATGTTATTTCTCCGGAAAGGTAATATTCTACCAATCTGCAACAGTAGATTTATTAGGAAACTTTGGTGAACATGTAATGTGATAATGAGAATAAAGATTTGATTTTGATTTTATAAAAATATACTATGATTTTATAAAATTATAGTATATTTGACTATCTTTATTTAACTTTTTTCTTTATTTATTTAGTCAACATTTATATTGATATTATGCATTTGTTATATTGAATTGAGAAGTATATTTATTGACATATTATGTGAATATATATATACATAAATATAATTAAGTCCGGATTAATCGATTTTTTTATCTGGTCCGACCAATCAATCCAGTGACCCAATAAGTTAATCGATTCGATCTCCGATTCGATTTTTAAAACATTGAATAGCGGTATTATTTAACAAAATGGCTCTCTATTGAATATATATAAACTTGAGTAGGATCTTACCCTATATATTGACATGCCCAACGGTGAATGACCTAAAATTTAGTCTCGTTCGATATTTTTTCAGTGGACATAGTCTCACTGGATATGTTTTTCTGAACAAATCGCTGTTGAGATATAAAATGCAGTGGATGGGTTTAGACAAGATGGTCACGAGCAGTCACATCGAATGGGCTTACAATTGACCTGGGATCGATGTGACAATTAAGGTTTTGTGCAATGTCCAATGATGAGTTTTATAGCAAAATAACCTAATTCCAACTCAGCCCACTTCTCGACATGGAAAATGATATGCTTATTACATTCTGGATCAAACCCATTGGTCAGTTAAACAGGCAGGCGTTTGAATGCGATGGTAACCTAAAATTCCACTTGGAAAAGAACTAACAAGCAAGCTTTCGAGTTCATGGTCTGATCTGCAGACACAACCACTAATCCTGTCCAATTCAAACACTTCATCTATATCCACTTTTAACGGTCCCAGAAGTTTACAGAAGCATATGGTTTGAGCCCGTTGTACGTTTATGGTTCAAAGTCGTGGTATTGATAATAATTCTTCTTGTATGTGTCGTCTCACATCGAGTAATAGGGTATACTCGAATATTAATTATTAGACAGTATAAATTTATAAAATATTTGGAAAAAATAACATAGAAAAAATGCAATAAATTTAGAGAAAATTATAGTAATGATTCATGGCAATTCATAAAGTAATAGGGCAAGTTCAATTGATTTCGGGATAACCTATATATATATATATATATATATTGAAAGGGAAAAAGATTTTAAAGTTAGTGACATATTTTATTTCTCAAATAATTAGGGGTGGAAAGGAAAAAACTTTAGTTTAGTGGTATCTTTATTTAATTTCAAAGGTTTGAATATTAGGTATATATAATATTTGGAGAGGCACATAGACAATGCTTTTTAATGTGTTTTTATTGAAAAAAAAAACTATGCTTTTAATTTGTATATAATTAATAAAGTAAAATAATTGAGTGAAGAACAACTTTCCATGCAGAGAAAGCAACAAGCTTTACCTCAAATATATTATGGTTTTTAAGGTCCATTGAAATTGCAAGAAGACAGACAAGATTAGGTTAACAATCGAGAAAATCAAAAATCTGATCTTATCACACTTGCTGTCCATATAAGTCCGCTGGACGCATAATTACCTCTAAACCCACCGAGCACACTTTAATATTAGACTACCAACAAATTTACCAATAAAGAAATCACATGAATGCACTTGAATTTTTTAGTAAAAATTATCAAGTATTCACCTTTTTAAATATTTGGTTGACGTGGGATGATTTCATCGTAATAATTCCTATTTTAAAAAATAATGTAACTTAAGATCGACTTTTGTATTCTACGAAGCCCAGAAAATGGCTCTCGCATGTATAGCACTTTGTCCAACAAGTTCAAGGGTGGCTTGTTGGGGCATTATCATACATGCATGGTTGGGGCATCGTTGTGTAGGTTCAAACTGTGGCAGAAGATCCTTAACTAGTATAGCCCACGATGAATTGACAGGCTTCAAGATTCTAACACATGGCTTATACGGATTCAAAAGATGACTCCGACAAATATTATAGCATTTTATTCTGTAACTATAAAAAAAGATAATATTAAAAGAACATAAGCTTGAGAATTGCCTCTCTACACCCTGAATTATTAAGGGCAAAATGTTTTTTTGATCCCGTAAGATTAGGGCATTATTTGTTTTGGTACCACAACTTAGGTAGGTGGTTGTTTTAGTCCCATAAAATACGTTTTTCAGTTTTTTTGGTCCCAACACATAATATTTTGGTACCAAAAAAAAACTGAAAAACGTGTTTTATGGGACTAAAACAGCCACCTACCTAAGTTGCACATGATTTTTTGGGACCAAAAAAATTGAAAAACGTGTTTTATGGGACTAAAACAATCACCTAGCTAAGTTATGGTACCAAAACAAATAATACCCTAATCTTACGGGACAAAAAACATTTTACTCAATTATTAATGACTCCCTCAAAAAAAATATTTGACAAATGTCGTACTTGAGTTCTTTAACAAGTTTGTCGAATATCTACTTTATTGATTCTTGATCCACGTGAGATAACACACCACACATCTTTCTTCAAATTTCAGTTCATGAGCAAGACAACCTCGTTGAAATGGTGGAACATCATCAATGTTCGATCTAGAACTGTGATCGGTCCCCGTAGCTTTTCAGTTTCAGTTCGAACTATCTCACCTGGGCTCCATAGAAACTGGAATAGCATTGATCACGAATATTCCTTCATTAAGCTTTTCACAAACTTGAAAAGAGATCGAGATGTTGTTCTACTGATTGGAAGGTGAGTAGATGAAGGGATGACTAAAAGCTCTATGATTGGTGTCCGAAGAATGAGTTAGATTTGCAAGTAACTAATGCAACCTTAACAAACCCTAGTATCCATATACTTGGTATAATATTAGTCTTTTTCAGACATGCTAGCTAGATACTCCCTCCTCCCTCTCAAAAAGACAACTCCTGTTTTGTTCTTATTCCACTTTTTGTCATGGTTGATTAGTCACGTACGGCTACTACCCACCCATTATTTTGGCGGACGAGGCGAAACTAAAAATTATGGCAAGTGTTCTAGCTGGCTAGTGTGGTTAAAATTTAAGTATTTGCATTGATTTTATTTTACTTTGATAAATAATATTGATTTTATATTTTTCGTCCCATAACTCAGGTTCGCGCCATACACTTTTAGTCACAATATTGCTTAGTAGATTTTTGAAAATAGTCTTATAACTTTAAAAAATTCTATGAAAAACCGCGAGCAAGTAACGTGGTTGTTTCTCTCCATTATGAAAAGATAACAGCCACATGACTTGCACGTGGCTTTTTTTCATCAATTTCCTTATGGAAGTAATTGGCAGGATGACTGAAAATAAGACTTTTTTGCAAGTTATAAGACTATTTTTGGGACCCTGTCAGTAATGAAATTGAAAATATATCGAATTTAAATATGGGACGAAAAATACAACTTTCACATGCAGGAAATTCATTGTTTTTAGAGTAACAGTTAGTGCATGGTATCACGCCATTATTTTAATTCAAATAATAATTTTCAAAAAAAATATCAGTCTCGAGCATAGAAAACTAAGCTGCATTTAAGAATATGTTCATAAAAGTAAAAAGAATAAAATCTTGAATTTGGCACAAGGAATAGTATATAGTTCTATGTAGCAGGTAGACTTTAGGGAGATGATTAATGGGATGTGATTGCTCAATATTCTAAAATGAATCTAGAATATTTGATGTAATATATGCTTGTGTACTGTCTCTGTCTACTTGAAGTAATTTCTCAGACATTTAGATTTATTTGTAATGGGAGCACATATTTCCTCTACAGGTAATATGCTGTAAGAGGTATTTCTTTGTTGCCCAATCGCTTAGCAACACAGACATCCTACGCCAACTTTGCAATTTCATATATTGGGAAAAACACTATCGGTAAGGTTTAACTCAGTTGGTAAAGTTGAGGTCTCATGACCTTAGAGATTATGAGTTCAAATCTCATCAATATGTGGAATATTGTTCTACTACATAGTAGATGTTGTTTAGATTTATAATTTATGTGATATTGTTGATCAGGGTATGATTATTGTAACCGTCTTTGTTACATATTGATATTCGAAGATATTAATTGTAATTGATTTATTTTAAAAAAAAATATTGGGAAAAAAACCACTTTGTCATTTGAATTAAACCTTTTTATTTATTATTTTGTGACTTTTTTTTTCATTTTTCGTTACACTTGATATCCCAAGTACACAAATTTTGTACAATGTTGGGAAATTTTAGTTCGGACCTAACTCAGTCAAACCTGAACCAATCATATTGCAAGTGCAATACACTTGCTGTGTGATTGGTGTACAATTCAGAAAAAGTGACCAATCACATAATAAATATATCACACTTGCTCTATAATTGGTTTGGTTCAGCCAAACTTAATCCGGACAAGAATTTCCCAACATTATCTCCTATCACTTTTCGGTAGAATACTCCATTGAAATTATCTCACGTGACTTTTTAAAGACTATAAGAAAATAAAAAATTAGCACCACAAATTTTTTGTGATAATTTTAATATTGTCATTAATTATATATATCTAGTAACAAGAACTTTTATTTTGTAATGGCTTTCAAAGTTTTAATAGTGATATTATTTTGTAAAAATTTAATTAGTAAGACTTAGTGACAAAAATTGTTTATTAAATTGTCACTAGAAAGAATTAGTGGGATATGTACAGTGACAACCTAGTGACAACAATCACTTAGTTGCCACTATACCAGTACAAAAAAATGCGGGAATTGAAACGGTAACAGGAACGGTTTTTCTTTTAGAACGGTAAATAGTTCACTGGATTCTTTTGGACTGTTATTAGGAACAGTTCAGGGACGGGAGGCAATCTTTGGCAATAAGACGCGATCCTAATAATTAGGAATGGTAACGCAGCGACCATTCCTATTTGGTAACGGTTTTTGGCATACATTTTCTATACCGTTCTAATTACCTTTGTATGTATGAATTTATAATTTTTGCATTTGGAACACCTTATAAATATTTGGAACGGCCACATCAAAATTAAATCGCGCAATTAGTAACGGTAGTTAGAACACATTTTGGAATTGTCAGCATAAGTTGTAGATATATTTTAGCACGGTTTCTGGAATACGAGCTGGAACGGTATGTTGTATAAACTAGGAACGGTAACTGGAATACATGTTGTCGCGGTCATTGGGAACGGTTTTTGCACTCCTATTTTGTAATACGACGTTGGACCAATTTTTGGTATTTTTTTTAGAACGAAAGCCTAACCATGAAAGCATTGATTTTGGAATACATCTTGGAACAGTCTGTCCAGAATTTGGAATTTGTTTTTACCCGCTTTTAGGAACGATTGTCCTCTAAATATGGTTTGGTGTTTTCCTCGGTATTGGGAATGGTACTGATTTAAAATAGTCAAATATTGGAACGGTTTTGGACGCTCAAAGGCCGTCCAAAGTACCGTTCCTAACTAATGAATTATTTTTTTTTATAGTAATAATTATTATCATTAAAATATAAATTAAATTATTAATAATATTTTTTTATTTTGATTTTATAATTAATATTTAAATATGAAAAAATACATAATTTAGAAATAAAAATTATATTAAATACGAATATTATCCAATTTAATTAAAAAAAAATACATAATCTACTCCTCGTCCCCATCGTTCTCGTCCATCTCGTCAATATCTGGAAAGGGGGGTCTCTAGGACCCACATCAGATGGACAATACCGAGTACCATCATCAGTCGGTCCCTCCTGGTTGTACGAAGACCAGAAAGACGGCCCGCGGCGTTGAATACCATCCTCTGCGCCCAATCCATCTGAGCCGCATCACCCCAGTGCGAACTACCCTCCTCCTGAACGGGTGGCGTTTGCTGCTGCTGCACAGGGACGCTGTCAATGCTTCAAAGTATTCATGCACCCTTTCCTCACCATGCGAAGTCCAATTATAATACTCTAGCATAAACCCTTTCATACACAAATCAAAATTTACCTCGTTTGGTGTTTTGAACCGTTTGTTTTTGCACTTCCGGCAGGGACACTTAATCTTGTTCCCGTCCATATATGCACGTTGAGACTGTGCCTATTTTAAAAATGTTGTAACACCGTCCTCAAACTCCAGCGTCACACCCAGAACGTCTCGATCATACATCCATTTCCTCAACTGTCTTAACATGATTGGTCTTACGTATAATTCACAACATACGTAATTAAATAATAAGAATATATTATCTATATATATAACTAACAATTACATAAATTTTGCATACTTACCTGAGCAAAACACCTAGCGATATCAATGCAAAATTCACGCTCGGTAATTGATATGTTCGATTTTCTGTATAAAGAATCAAGAGGGGAAATTAGAACAAAATGAGTTGGAGAGTAATTATAAGAACAATGAGAAAGAAGAGGGACATATATATAGAAAATATTGGAACGGGCATTGGAATATTATTTGGAACACAAAACTAGCCGTTTAAATATAGCCGTTGTTCCAGCTTTAGGAACGGTCGCAGGTGGGGTGGCAGGAACGATAATATTACCGTTGTAATATAGCCGTTAGGGCATATTAGGAACGGTACGAGGCACACACAACAGGACCGTTCCTAATTGGAGCACAATTGGGAACGGTACTTGTAACAATATTGCAGTTACTATATACCCACAATTTGGAACGGTAATTGCTTTACATTTTTGCCCATGGGTAAAAGGGTCTTATGTAGGACTACATGTTGGAACGGTCAGTTGACCAGTCCAAATAGACACGGCCATAAGAACCCATATAAGAACGGTAAGTGTTCCCGGTCGGCTAACCGTTCCCAATTTCACACATGTGTTCCAAATTGAAGTCCAAAATATATCAGGTCCTTTTTAGGAATGGTAATAGGTGTACAAATTGGCTCATATATATTAGCACTCAAATAGGAACGGTAGTTTGTATTACAATTACCACGACAATGACGTCATCAACGGTTTCCCGTTCCACAACAGTTTCATTTGCCGTTCCTATTTGGAACGGTAGTTGGAACGGGCGTCTACATCCGTTCCAGTTCCTGCATTTTTTGTAGTGTACATGTGTAACTAATTATCAATAGTGATAATATTGTACACAATTCCTGTCACTAATAATTATATAGTGACAAGATCAAAATTGTTGTCACTCAATTATTACTTAATATCTTGTCACTAATACTATATTTTTTTTGTATTGAAAAGGGTAAGACAGTCATTCTAGTCTCTTTTCATTTTAGGAAGAAATTGGTTAAAAGAATATCGGAGGGTGCACTAAAAGAAAATTTATTATTGCCTAAACTTTAATGATTATGGACTAAAAATCGTGGTAAAATGACTATTATTGACCATGGTTAATTAAATAAAATCTATGCAAAAACTTAGCTTATTCGTCACGATAAAAACATGCGGCTATAACAATATTTTAGCCATACTCGCAAAACCTACTATGAACAAACATTGCGTGATAGTGGTTAAGGACTCTTTATTACAACTATTTGTTTTTAACCATGACAATTATCTATAATAAATGTTATAGTTTCTGTAGTGGTGAGATGACAAATTTCTCCGTAGAAAAGGCCTAAATTGACTGTTTTGCCTCTCCGAAAAGTCATGTGTGTAACATCCACAATTTTTTGTCATAATTATGAGATAAATTGATAATTATTAAAAAAATTTAAATTAATTAATAAATATACTAAGGGTTGAAATCTGAATATATTAAAATTTTAGGTAGTTGATTGAAACTTTATAACGTCTTTAGGGGTTAATTATATAAATTTGGAACTTAAGGATCAAATTGAAATTCTAACAAAAGTTAAAAAAAAAAAAAAAAACAATATGATGACATCCAAAATGAAGAGTAAAGAAAGGATCAATTTATTAGAAAACAAATGTCATGGATATTAGATATAATTTCTGAAACCACAGGAGTTTACGTATAATTATACCAAATATTAGAAAAAGGCAGTGTAATTATCCTGATAATAATTCATATTAATTGAGACAAATACCTATTACGATAAACTCATATTAAATGGGACAAAAGTCCACACATTTGATGGGACTCGAACCAATAGGCTCAAACTTATTTATTGGACCTCGATCGTAACATTTAACCAAGACATCATTTGTATCTAATTTTATTTTAAAGGATATTAATGAACCCCAAGCAAACTAGAAAGTAGTTTACAATTCAAGGTCGGAGCGAAAATTAAAGAATAACGGATACTTGCAAAATTTTCCACGCAAATCGACATCCCAATAATTTGGGATTCAATATTTCATTGTGGAACTTGAGAGCCCCTTTTATAAACATTTGTTGAATGGTGGGGACTTTAGTACTTTTTCTCTCTCTATGAGAGCCCCTTTCCTCTCTCTGTGAGAGTTTTTCTCCTCTCGTTGTGAGAGCTTAGGTTTCATCATTTCTAGCTGGGATAGCTGTCTTTCCAGCTAACAGGTGTTTACGGGGAGCCCGAGGTTTCACAATGGAAAAAATTTTCGCAGCTGCTCACTACACTCAGGGATAGGTCTTTCCTGCCATGGATTTGTATTGGTGACTTCAATGAAGTTCTCCGACCAGAGGAAAAGGAAGGCATTTGTAACATACCGTTCAAACAGATGCAAGCGTTTCTTGAGACACTTGCTAATTGCAAGCTTCATGATCTTGGCTATAATGGTGATATGTTCACATGGACCAACAATCGGACGTACCGTGTTTTCGTTCAAACAGATGCAAGCGTTTCGTGAGACACTTGTTAATTTCAAGCTTCATGATCTTGGCTATAATGGCGATATATTCAAATGGACCAACAACCGAACATATCCTAACACGATACGTGAAAGGCTTGACAGAGCATGTGGCTCGTCAACATGGATTGCTAACTTCCAAAACTTTCGAGTACAACACCTTAGTACGAACATATCAGACCACTCCCCAATTTTTCTGGGTTGCTGCACAGTGAGAAATCCAGAGTCAGGAAAACAAGCCACAGAGATTTGAATCTTTCTGGATCAAACATGACGAATGCGCGCGTATCATTGAAGCGAGATAGAATGACACTTTGCATGGTAACGTAAGTACGAGGGTGCTAAAAAAGCTTGACAATGACCGTATTGGCCTCATTAGTTGGAGTCAAGGCACTTTTGTGGGTAGGAAAATACATACACTCGAAAAAAGAATACAAGAGCTAAGAAATAATGTGATTACTGAGAGCACTAAGGAGGAAGAGGCTAGTATAAGACGTGAACTTGAGGGTCTCCTAGTTGACGAGGAAAAATTATGGAGGCAAAGAAGCAGACTGGAATGGCTACGAGACGGGGATAAAAACACCAAGTTCTTCCATGCCCGTGCGTCTAGTCACCTGAAGAAGAATTCAATCAGAAAACTAAAAACGGAAAACGGTGACTGGGTTACAGAGAAAGAGAATATACAACCGGTCATTGTCGATTATTTTAGGAACCTCTTCACATCATCAAGTCCGAGGACTGAACAAATCACAGAGGTCATAAGTCACTTGGCACTGAAGGTGAATGCAACCATGAATTAGTCCTTAACACAACGCTACACTACGGAGGAAGTTACCACGACACTCAAACAAATGCATCCGGATAGATCCCCGGTCCCGACAGTATGCCTGCCCTTTTCTTTTAGAAATACTGGCACATTGTGGGTAAATCTATCACTGCTTGCGTCCTTGCTTTTCTAAACGATGTTGTTTTTTAATCTTAAACTTAACTATACTCACATCATTTTAATTCCCAAATGTGATAAACCTGAAACAATAACTCTGTTTAGACCAATTAGTTTGTGTAATGTGGTCCACAAACTTGCTTCAAAATCTCTTGCTAATAGATTGAAACCTATTCTTCCTCATTATTTCGGAGACATAATCAGCTTTTATTCCAAATCGACTTATCACAGATAACATCCTTGTTGCATACGAAATAAATCATTTCCTAAAGAACAAACGGGGAGGCAAGGACAGTCACACAGCGCTTAAGCTCGACATGAGCAAGGCGTACGATCGCATCGAGTGGTCTTTCTTGAAAGTCGTGCTAATCAGGTTTGGTTTTGATGGTAGATTTGTTCAGTGCTTATGTCATGTGTGAGGTATGTTTCATTCTCTTTTGTTCTCGCGGGTGATCAGTTTGGTTTCTTTGAGCCAAATAGGGGAATCCGTCAAGGAGACCCCATCTCTCTGTATCTGTTTATTCTGTGTGCAGAAGTTTTAGGTGCCCTACTGGAAAATAGAGAGAGGACGGGATGTATCAAGGGAATTAAAATTGCACGCAGTGCCCTGAGGATCAGCCATCTTTTCTTCACCGATGACACCCTAATCTTCTGTGACGCAAATTCAGCTTCCTTCCGATGTATCAGTGATGTCCTACATGATTATGAACAAGCTTCAGGGAAGCCTATCAATTTGGAGAAATCAACGATGGTTTTCAGTCGTAACACACCTGAGGAAATCAAAGTTGAAATGTCCACAATCTTGCCCCTTCGGATCGAATCAACCCACTCCAAGTATGTCAGACTTCCTACTCTTTTGGGCGAGCCAAATCATCAAGCTTTTACAAAATTCATGAAAAAATCAGTGCTCGAACCATCGGATGGAAAGAAAAATTCCTTTCTCAAGCGGGAAGGACAACATTCATCCAGTCCGTCCTCCTCTCTATTCCAACATACGCTATGTCATGCTTCCGTATTCCGGACAAACTAATTACCTCCATCACTTCTATAATATCAGATTTTCTTTGGAGCAGTGGAAAGGTGAGGAAGACTCACTGGCTCAGTTGGAACAAGTTGTGCAAACAGAAATGGGATGGCGGTCTTGGCTTTCGCGACCTCAGGTCCTTCAACTTAGCTCTCCTTGCCAAGCAAGCATGGCGGCTGGCCACGAGACCGGATTGTTTGCTTAGCAGGATCATGAAGGCTCGCTACTTCCCACGTGTTGACTTCTTTGAGGCTAAAAAAGGGTCGAACTCATCATTCTCGTGGCTGAGCATTCATGGTGCGAGACATGTGATCGAACGAGGATCTAGATGGCACATTGGAGATGGAAAATCTGTGAGAATTTGAACTGATAGGTGGCTGCCCCGTGAATCCACCTTTCGACCTCTTCTCTCCCTGACAGAAGGTAACTCATTGTCTACTGTGTCTGATCTTATTGATGCTGACACTAATATGTAGAACGAGAACTTGGTACAACAGACCTTCATCCCGGATGATGCCAACCTGATCCTATCTATCCCACTTGGTAAGTTTACAAGCAATAAACTAATCTGGCATCGCTCAAAAAATGGCTCATTTGTTGTTAGGTCAGCGTATCATTTAGCTAGAGGTCTTGTTCAACAACACACTCTCGGTAGCTGCTCTAATAAGGACACCAACGAGTGGAACCTCATTTGGAAAGCAAGGGTTCCTAGTCCAGTGAAGTTCTTCATGTGGAAAATAGCCAACAATGCCATCCCTACGGCATTGAACCAAAAGAGTCGGAGGATCCAAGATGACAGCTCTTGCCCAGTCAGCAACAGCGGCATTGAGGACATTTAGCATGCCTTGTGGTCCTGCCCAAACGCACGGCTGATCTGAGCCCTTTCCAACATACCATGGTGCGTAATTGATTGTTGGGATATCGACTTTGAGGGCTGGCTGCGAAAGGTGGAGAAACAGACTGATTCTTATTTGTTTGGTTGGACTTTGATGATCGCTTGGTATATCTGGAATTGCAGACACTCAAAACTTATGGAGGGGGTGGACATGGATCGACAGAAGCTTGTTCAACAGTCATTCATCCAATACAATGCCTTTTTAGAGGCGAATGGAAAAAGATAGAATTCACATCGAGAAGCAAGACCGTGAGTTGGGAACGACCGGAGGAAGGAACCATCAAAGTCAACTTTGACTGAGCCGTTTGTAGCAGTGGCAGGGGTGTTGGTATTGGAGCAATTGCTAGAGACATAATGGAGCTTGTATCGATTGGATGACTAAGTTTTTCCTGGGTATCCAAGATCCCCGAACATGCTGAAGCCCTTGCAGCAAAAGGTGCACGGAAATAGTACAACGAAATGGATGGTCTTCATCAGACTTGGAAGGTGACAATTGCAATGTTGTTGGTTAACAAAAAGTGAGTCAAGTGAATAACAACAACAACGGTACTAAAATCTTGACCTCCCAATTCTATCTTAAAATCGTGGTTCTCGAACCTCATTTATATCATGTAAAATGTTGACTCAAGACTAAGATCGAAATCTTATTCAGTAAACTGATACGATTTTGATTCCAATGCAATACATTATGAGTCAAATTTTACGTGCATGATTACCAAAATATTCCTTTCAGTTCCATGTAATAGATTAACATTACAAAATATATGTATGTATATATATATATTATTCTCAACGCTATAAATCAATACGACTTAAAAATTATAGCAAATTAATACTATCTGCCACAATCAGACATAATCGATGTGAGAATTTAAATTTTGATCACGATTAATTAATATTCGTCAGATTTTACCTACATTCAAAATATTTATCACAATTTTTATCTGTAGCAAATGTAATTAACCATAGTGACAAGACATATTTATTCTAGTATAAAATTAGTGGTGATTTCACTATCCAACAGACCAAAAAAAAAAAAAAAAAAAAAAAAAAACCTTAGCCACAAAGAACACTAAGTGACGATTTAATATCGCCGTTGATTATATATATTTAGTGATAAGAATTTTTATTTTATCACAATATGAATTTAGAAAATAATATTTTTTATCCCATAATTTAGGGTCTTTCCATTTTTGGCTCTATTGATTATAATATTTTCACTTTTGTTGTCGTAACTTTTAAAACATAAGATTTTTCGGTCCAGTAACTTTTAGAAAATAGTACTTTTGGTCTCACGGCATCTTTTCGTTATATATTTGAAAGGAATTAACGTCTTCACACTTTTGATTTCATTAGTTACGGAATCTTACTTTTGGTTCCATAACTTTCGAAAAGTAACTCTTTTAGCCCCACGCACGTAACGGCCACGTGGTCTTTTCCGTTAAATATCTAACGAAAAAGTGCCACGAGACGAAAAATACTATTTTATGAAAGCTATGAGACCAAAAGTAAAAATTTCGTAACCAATAGAATTAAAAGTGAAAAAACCCGAAGTTACAGGACAAAGATTTATTTCCCCTACGAATTTCATGGTGTTATTAATTATTATTATTTTGTCAAGTTGTTCATAAAGTTGTAACTAAAACAAATACTGACACGCATATATAGTGAGGACCTTGTAAAAATAATTATTTTTTCTCATAATATTTTGTTTTTATTGTAAATTTATCACTAATTATTTATAGAAACTATTGTATGCAGAATTCTTGTCGCTAATAATCATGTAGTGACAAGATAAAATGTGGTGTCACTTAATATATATAGGGAAAAATGCAATTTTAGTCAAGTTCTTAGGAGTGAAGGCACTTTTAGTCCAGGTGTATTTGAAAATAGCAATTTAGGACAATATGTTTTAAAAAGTGGCAATATCAGGCCAAAAAAATTCTAATTTGGACGGAATTGACCACGTGGGTTGCACATGACCATCTAAAATTGAGAATTTCCGACAAGTTTTGTTTACGTGGATTAAAATAATCCGATTCTCTTCTATGAAAAGGTTGACATGTTAAAATAAACCATGTCACCATTGCCACCTCACCATCCTTCCCAAATCACCCATTATTTTTAATTTCATTTTATTCCTATCTCCACCCCTCTCCCCGGCCGCCACCCCCACCACCAAACTTCGCCCCCATCGCCTCCCCACCACCATCCCTGAAACAGGGGGCGACTGGCAACGCAGGGTCCAGATCTAGAAATATAATTATTATAATTGATTAAAATTTATATTGATATAGATATTTCAATTTGAAAAATGAATTTTAGTATGTTAATCTTTCAAATTGTGAATTTAATTTAATTTAACAATTTGATATAAAATTTTAAAATGTATATTTTTTTATATGTAAATTATATATTTAAGAAAAAAGTTTTTTGTTTACATGAATTTTAGTCTTAAATAGAATATGTCACCATGCCACCTCACTATGCTTGTCAAATACCCACCATGTAAGAAAAAAATTATTTTTTTAATCCAATGTGAAATGGTCGCCGGACAAGTGAGAGATTCCGGCCAAATTAGGGATTTTTGTCCTGAATTTTTCACTTTTTAGAAATTACTATCCTAAATTGTTATTTTCAAATGGCATGTACTAAAAGTGTCACCGCCCCTAAGAAAGTGGATCAAAATTATATTTTTTTTCCACATATATATTTAGCAACAACCTTAAAATTGTCGTTTAATATTTTGTTGTAATGTTTGTGGGATTTCAAGAATTAGACAAGCTCATTGCAAATATTTTTGGTATGGCTAATCATGGGAAATATTACTTAATTATTATTATTACTTAAGTTTTCACATTAATTTTAATTATGATAGTACCAATTTTTTAAATCATAATTATTTATAATATAGAGAAAAAAAATCCATTTTTTTTTAGTGAAATTAGGCCAAACCTCATCTATCATTGCCAAAATATGTTTGTTACTAAATTGGTGTTATCCCTAACTTGTCAATATAAATATTTCACTAATTATCAAATATTTGTCACCCTAAAATTCTTAACAGTTATGTTACTGCAACATAACAAAATATCACTGTCACTTAATCATGATTCTAATGACAACTTTGAGATTATTACGCAGTAATTCATTAAAAAAAAATATGATTTTACACTATAGTTAATTATTATAGTTAAAAGTAAAAAAAGATCGTGGTGAATATTAATTTAACATAGTTGCACAACGGCTATTAGCCGTTGTTTTTGCAAGCGAGATGAAAAAAAAAATTACAACTAAAATCTGTGACAATATTTTGGTTATAGGTAAAACCATAGCGAATGTTGATTAGTAGTGGTCAAAACTTAATGTCTCCACATCGATTTTATCTGACCGTGATAGATAGGATTAATTCACTACGACTTTTAAACCATAGTAATTCATAGTGTAGAGAATAATCAATTTTTCATAGTGATTTATTTAAGTTTGAGAGCGCTCACTTGGAGATCCTATCACACCTAAGTTTTTTAAAATAACAAAATAGCCCCTATGTATCATGTGAACGGTCAAATAAGTCCGGCACTCCCACATTTCTTCTTCAAATTGATCTGATTTGAATATAACATGATAATATACTTGATTTTCATGACAGTTCGATACTCTCAAGCTTCATCTCATTCTAATTTTACCGACTTTGACATTGTCTGAATATAATCATGATTCATTTAGTATTGTTCTTATCGAGCTTTATAAGTACAAGTGAACCAAAAAGTCGATTACGATTTAGAATTAGAGCAAAAATTAAACATAAATTTAATTCTAAATTCAGACATAAAATCAAAAAGGATATTGACAAAAAATAGAATCTTGCCATGCATATGAAAAATCAATGTACATTTGAATTACACCAATAACATATATCATGGAATATTGACCAATCCTATTTTTATTTATTACAATTCCACTTTTTTACATTGAGACCGAAAATTAAGAATAAGAGATAGCCGCTAATTTTGTCCATGTAACAGCGGTGTTTTGCTGACAACTCAGGTGGGGGACAATTCAGGGAATTTGAGACATACTAATATTTTTTTTTAAAAGTAGGAATGATGAATTATTATTAATTAAAATAAATTATTTATAATTATTTCTGTCGAATATCAATATCTAATAAATATAATTATAGTAATCATACCTTAATCAATAATATTAGATAAATTAAATCTAAACACCTACTATGTTAGAACAACATCCCACATATTGGTGGAGGTTCGAACTTACTCTGCCATTAGTTTTGCCAACTAAACTAGGCCTCGGCAGATATATAAAAGTTATATCACTATAAAAAATATGATATTTAATTATGGCTAATTGCCATGGTTAATACTAAATACCCGTAGTGAATAGTCATTGACCACGGCCACGCAACGATTGTCGGCCGTGATTTTTGCAAGGGTGGCGAAAACATTTGTTATGGCTAAAAGTCATGGCGACTGTTTTTGCCACGACTAAAAGTCGTGGCAAATAAATTTTTCATGGTGAAAAAGCTAGTTTTTGCATCGATTTTTATTTAATCGTAGTTAATAATAGTTATTTACCACGATTTTTATCCATGATCATTAAAAATGTAGTTAATATTAATTTTTTTCTAGTGTACATGCTATTTAAGATTAGGTCATTTTTGTTTTTTTGGCTTTTGCATTATATTTTCCTAATCATTACCGCAAATAAATTAATTAAAAGAAGCATACCCTTTTTCCATGTTCATCCATTCACCAACCGCTACAACATATCAATATCATATATATTTCCAAAAAAAAAAAAAGCTTACTGGATAAGGATTTCTTTCCAGAAAAAGAAAAAAAAAAGTGTTGTAACGATATAAAGTCATGCACATTACTCGATGATTGGAATTTTGAACCACTATAAGAAAATGACCCAACTACAAAAGTTCAATACTAAAATCAGCATCGAGTTAATTAATAAATAAAAATTCTTGTTAAATTCATTTCTAATCTACATTGTTAATATGTATTTTAAACAATTTGTTGCTAAATTCATTAGCAAGTAAAATTTTTTGTATTAAATAATGTAGATTAACAACGAATCTAATAAACAATTTAATTGTTAATTGCTAGATGCTTATTTTTCTCCCACTGTTATTGAGCTATTTTCTTGTAATGGGCATACTATCGTCTGAATTTGAAATTATTA
This sequence comes from Sesamum alatum, assembly GCA_034509735.1. Classification (NCBI taxonomy): domain Eukaryota; kingdom Viridiplantae; phylum Streptophyta; class Magnoliopsida; order Lamiales; family Pedaliaceae; genus Sesamum; species Sesamum alatum. The sequence continues at coordinate 39,997,862 of JACGWO010000002.1, forward strand.
TTCATCGATTTTGTTTTTGGGGATACTTGACGACCGATTTATTTATTATAATAATATTAAAAAAATAACATAAATAATTTTAAAATATAGGTAATAACACATATCGTGCAAGTCGAACTTTCATAATTCAACTTCACTTCACTTTGAGTTCGACTTCAACTTTTTTTTTTTGAAATATATTTTTATTAATTTTAATATTTATAATTTTAATTTTAACGTCACCACCATTTTATTTTAATTTTACAATTTTATAAATTTTGATTTTAATTTTAACAAATAATATAAAAATTACACCCACCCAAAAACTTATATTTACACAAAAGAAAATTAAAAATAATTTATTGAAAAAAAATACAATCAACTATTACAATTATTATTATCTTCTACGACCCCTCACCGACGTATCTGCTTGTCTTGAATGACCCTCCCTTTGTTGGTATTGTTCTCTATCCCGCGTTTGCGCCCAATCCATCTCGTTATGAATACGTGATGTTTGGCTTCTATCAGGACGAATGATTCCACGCAGAGTAGTGCCATGGATCAACTCAAATTCAGGAACATCCTAATAATCTTCCGCCTTCAAAGGATGAAATGGATATTGGGATTGGTATGGTAGAATAACTCGTCGATTCGTCTCATCATCTACTGATAGACGTGTAGAGAGTGGCTCTCAACCAGAACATGCACCAAGTATACAACATGTGCTATGTTGTGCAATAAAATATAATTCATGTTACACACATTTTCTCTTACATTTAAATTTATTATTTTTAAATTGGTTCAGGAGCAATATGCAGAGTCCCTTTATTTAAGTATGTGACCTTGACCAATCAATTTCAAAGAGGCTATGCAAATGCTTGACCGGCTCGATATCGGAATGGTCCATTTTCGTGAAATGGTTTCTCATCTTCCGAGGGATAATCGGTCGGAAAAACAAGCAACGTCATATGATATAGCTGGTCCATCCACAGTGCATACACCTCTAAATATATATCAAGATTGCTATGTGTCTCAACCGCCCCGACAAAGTGATTGGTTTGATTCAGCTCCATACATGCCAAATCAACAAGCGTATTATGGATAGGTTGATCTTGACCTTGGTCTTGGCACGAGTCAAACATATGCACCACAGTATAACATCTCACCATTCGATTTCCATCATTTGGTGCATATCGTGATTATGGGGAGTCTAGTTTTGCAACATCATCAATCGGTTGCATATGAATGCCAATAATGATGATAATGTGGAAGATAAACCAATACAAAATGTGGATGAAGAAATAAGAAGACCTCGGTGCCAACGGCACCGACGCACTTGTGGAACAGGCGGTCATCTTTAGGACTATGCACTTATTATAATTAATATTTTGAATTTCATTTTTTAGTTTAAATATATTTTTTTTGATGTAACTATAATTTTTTATGTTAATATATATTTTTTGTTGTAAATTTAAATTATTAATTAAAATAGAAATGATTATATATATAATACACTTATATTTTATTTTTTGATTATATATATAATACAATTATATTTTATTTTTTTTAAAAAAAAATTTGAAGTCGAACCCTTTGAGTTCGACTTCACCTTTTCTAAATAAAAAAAATAAAAAAATCGTGAAGTCGAACTTTAAGAGTTCGACTTGCACGATATGTATTATTACCTATATTTTAAAATTATTTATGTTATTTTTTTTTTAATATTATTATAATAAATAAGCCGACTTCTCATCAACCACGACATTATAAAATTACTATTCTAAAAATTTTAAGCCAAGGCGAAAATTAATTCCTCTAAAATCAAATATCCAGAATTTACAGAGAATTATTTAATTTTCATATTGTTAATTTAGAAAAAAAAACATTTCGGGAATTTAATCAAAAAATCACAATCTCCAAATTATATATAACCATGGTCTGCTCTCCCTCTCCCACCCATGCATGCACCCCTTTTCCTCAAACTCTATTTTCTTGTATATAAATCCATAATTATATTTCACTAATATTAACTAATTATATATGTGAAATAATTTAAAATTTCTTTCTTTTATTTCCAACCAAAAATAGGTGGAATTCCAGCTACATCTCAGCTGTTAGGGTTTCCATGAAAATTAGGGTTCCTTTTCTTTTAAGTTAATCCAAAAATTAATAAATAAATAAGTTTTGAATTTAAATTTTAAACTATATATATATATTGGTGAAAATATATTAATTAAGAATTCCTATCACCTAGAAATGTAAGATCTACACATCATGATGTGGCCAGGAAGATCAAAGTTGGCTGCATGCGTGCAAAATATGAACAAGTAAACTATTTTAAAACAATAAAGTATATATTGGGATCATATTTTATTTTTACGAATCAAAAGTACTTTGATCCAATATCTATATATATATATATATATATATGTGTGTGTGTGTGTGTGTGAAAGACAAATGTAAAGTGGATTAGATGAAAGTGGAATTTATGTGTGGATGTCTTTCTAAAGTGTTAATTATTAAGCGTGATATAACTTTATAACTAAGATATTTCGCATTTAATTTATTTAAATGTTACTAAAGTAAGTTAACTATGACAAAAAATTGGGACAATCATGGCAGGTGCTTTTTGATATAATGTATTTTCGTCCATATGGTATAATAAATTTATATATATATAAGTATATATATATATATATGCAAGTAGTAGTGTGCTAGTTTGAGATGGATAGGGAACACTTTTTCGACACTTGTTTTGGCTATAATCTACTATCGATCTGAGTCGAATAAACATAAACATTGAATTATATAAAAAATAAAATTATAGAAATAAATGACAAATACAATATATTAAACTACGAGGTATAAAAAATCCAGCATTTTTTAATTTTTATTATACATTCATGTTTAATTCGACTCCCTTAATAATTGGAGAAAAATGTTAGTAGTAAATTCAAATAATAATGCTAATTGCATAGAATCCCACTTGGATCAAACTTTCCAACGCGTTCTTGAAATCGTACAAACCATATTTAATCCATTGATGCACCTGCAACAAAGGTGCAAAAATAGGTTGAGATTAGAGGAAAATAACACTCTAGTGTACTTCAAAGTATATATGGAAGTGAAAATAATAATACAGTAGAATGTGGGGGCTCCATTCAGCCAAAACACTCTTACGATCAAATTAGTTACAGTTTTAAAGTCTAAAGATGTAAACGAAACTTTGTTCTAAAAACATTCAAATGGTGCACTGTTTATAGTTGGCACCCAATTGTACGATGTCCATTGGGCAACAGGAGATAGCACCACGTGTTGTACGTACGTTCACTACAACAAATTCTCCAGAAAAATACGTGGATCTTGAATCTTGTTTTATGCTTTATGAATAATTGTCAAGGATAAGAATGAGTATTTTGCTCTTCGACCCACAAACACATGAGGGGTATAAAGAAAAGTATGATTAATTTGTTGAATTAATTTTTTTTTCTTTTCCAAAAAGTTCTATAATATTTTCTGTTGTATTAATATATACAGACATCATGCATATAAAATTATTTTTTAATAATACAGAGGGGATAGGAGTGAAGTGGTAAATGGAAAGTTTGAAATTTCCAGCAAGGACTAAGGAAAATATGAGATAAGTGATGAGATGGGACACCATTTATTTAAATTATATTATATTATATATATATATATATATATTAATATTACCTTATCTAAAATATATATATTACTTTAATTCAACTTTATGAGTAATGGAACTGCTTTTTTCCCTCAACAAGTCATCTACGTCATCTGGACTGAATGAATGAATGAATTCTCCACTTTTACGAGTTCTTTATTGCCAAAAATTCTCCATCATTCATCCAATTTTACAAGTATTTCACGAAATTAGATGAAATAAACATAAAATCCTAGGACAAAGCCTCCTGAAATAAATGAGGAGTAACGTGTAATGAGGGGGATTTATTTAATTATTTATTTGATTAATTAATGTAATATAAAAGTGAATGAGAATAAAAAAGAATAGTATAGGATGATGAGTGTAACCTCGTACAGTCAGTGTCACTGTCACTGTCACTTTGTGAGAAATGGCATCTGATTAGGATCTCTATTTCTGTGGCCGACACTTCCTTCCCTGCCACACACACGAGTTTTAAAGGTTTCTCTTTTACTTTTTCTTTTCTTAAATCGTACTTTGGGTTTACTATTGCAGATTTCTAGTGTGTGTTTGTCTTTTTTGAGATTTTAAGATGGGTGTTTGTAATAATACATTTTTATGGTGGGAATAAATTGTAAGTAAAACGGCAGTAAAATGAAGAAGGTTTAAAATAAAGGTAAATTACAGCCACCTTTTTTGAGATTTGATATAATTATAAATATTTTATCGTTATTTGAAAAATTACAAATACCTCCATGGGGTTTGTAATTTTTAACCAAATGCCTAAACTTAACCATTTTACCCTTGAATTTTTAGTTAAGATTGTAGAAAAATCAACGAGGCAAATTGTATTATTGTTTCTCTATGTGAAAAAATTTAAGAACCTTTTTTTTATCATTGTAGTCCAAAAAAATTTCAAATTTTTTTTAGAAGAATTCAGTTTGTATAAGGGCATTTTGGCCAGTTCACCCATAAAAATGGATGAAAATGGATTATTTGTTAGACGGTTACAAACCTAAGGGGTATTTGTAATTATTCAAATAAGAGGGTATTTGTAATTATTCAAAAAAGAGGGTATTTGTAATTATGACAAACCTCAAGGGAGGTAGCTGTAATTTACCCTTAAAATAAAAGTTAAAAATGAAAGAAAATTGAAGTCAAAGTCATGGGTTCGAGCCCGCCAAACGTGTGGGCATTTATCTAACTTAATACGAGTTCATTGTATTATGGGTTTATTATTTGAATTGATGCGTCAATTAGTTGTAATGGATATTTGTCTCAAAGAAGAAAAAGAAGAAAATCAACTTGCTATTTAAAGTTTTATGAATAAACTAAAGAAAGGTAGGACACTTATATCTTTCAACTCAATTTAAGCAATTTCAAAAACAAAAGTGGTGAAAAAATTCTCCTTGAAAAATATCAATAATAAGCTGATAATTATTATTATTAAATTAAAATTGTAATAATTGTTTCTCATTTTTTTTTATAGGAGACGCAGCTCGGCTGGTCAGTCAAGCAAATGAAATTATTCTCCAAATGCTACAAGAAGAAGGCCGACGGCGGCTGGAGTGGCCCGAGGGCAGCGGAGGTGGTGGTAGGTTGGAAATTACCTTTTCTAATTTATTTTTTTTAATGTTTGAAAATAACAATAATAATAATTTACTATTTTTGCAGGAGACGTTCCAAAAGTTGCTGAAGGATCATCAATCTCAGGCCACGGCCAATCCTGGGGATCGTCCGGCCGAATAAGAGGGCTCGGTGGCACAGACCGAGCAAGACTTGTGGCTGGCTGCAGTCGGGGGCAAGAACAAGGGTCGGGTATTCGGTCTTGGTTTCGAGGCCCACGGTCTCAGCTAGCCCGTTACCTCGCCATCACCATCGCCACCGCCACCGTCGAACTTGGAGGATCGCATGGTCCGGCTGGAGGAGATGATGGTGGATATGATGGATATGATGAAGACCCTGCAGACCAATAACTCCGTTGTCGGCCCGTCATGGCCTCCTATAGACCCCCCCCCCCCAACCACCTACAGAGGATGATGATATGGACCAGGACGAGGGGGATAGGGAGTAGATTTAGGATTTTTTTTTAATATTTTTGTAATTAAATTGAATAATATTTTTATTTAATATAAATTTTATTTCCAAACTATGCATTTTTCATATTTAAAAAATAATTATAAAACTAAATTCAAAAATATTATTAATAATTTAATATATATTTTAATAATTATTATTATTGTTATAAAAAAATTAATAATTCATTATAGGCCTTTCATTTAGACAGTCATGGAGTTCATATAAATAGTTGTTACCGTTCCAACTATAGGCCGGTTTAATGAACCGACCGTTTCTATGACCGTATAAAAAACAATCCAAATTAGGTCAAGGCCAAAGCATATAAAAACGCATTCCAACTTAGGATACGACTGTTCCTAAATTTATTCCAAATTCAATGATTTCGTGGTATGGTTTTCGTTCTAAATAAAATACCTAAAACCGTTCCAACAGAGTATTCCAAAAAAAGAGTACAAAATTCGTTCCTAGGTTACTTAGGAAAGAAGGTCTAATTGTGTTCCTACGACTGTTCATAACTCTAACCCCAGATTTATAGCTGACCGTTCCAATTTGTATTCCAAAAACAGTGCAAAAATGTATATCCAACATATGTTGTCTAGTCCAAACAGTGTTCTAATTACCATTCCAAATTCAGCGATTTACGTTGGATGTGACTGTTCCTACCATTAACAAGGTGTTCTAAATACACAAATTATAAATTCATACACACAAAGGCAATTAGAAATGGTAATCATGTTGTATGCCAAAAACAGTTCTAAGTTTGAAACGGTCAGCTAAGGTCCGTTCATAATAATTAGGAACGCCGCTCGTTTCAACGGATACCATGCCATTCCATAACCGTTCCTAATAGAGGCCCAAATGAATCCAGTTATCTAAATACCGTTCCAAATGGAAAAAAAAAATTAAAAAAAAATCGTTTCTATTTTTGTTGCAATTCCTGCATTTTTTTGTAGTGTATCTTAGGCCCTTGCAAACAACTCCTTAATTTAGTTGGTAAAATGAAGGTCAGTGATTATTGATGTGTGGGTTGTTGTTCCACTTTAGAAGTAAGTATCCGTCTAGTTGCAGTTCGTGATTAGTTATAAAGTTTTGATAACTAATGTGTTGATTATTTTCTACTTTTAGTAGTAATTATTATTTTTATTTTCATAATAATTGTTAATTAATTATAAATATATACAAATAATTATAGTTTTTAATAATAAAATTTATAATTTAATTATAACCCATATACAAAAGAAAAATGCAAACCTACCCAAGATTTATCGCTTGTCTACTGATTTGAGTGCTTACTATTCACATCCCAAACGAGGAGAAAAGAATGTATGATTTCGACATTTATTTCTGGCGCCGTGTCTCCCAGACATTATTTTGTAATATTTTATGTTTATTTTTATCCCGTTATTTCATTCTATGTTAATTTAAAAATGAGATAATTTATTCCTTTCTAAAAAAAATTAAAAGAAGACATATTTTAACCAACTTTAGAAATGTACTCCTTAGAAAAACTTAAAATTAATCTGAATAATCATAAGACATCAAAAACCTAAATATAAAATACACTTAACTAAGGAAAATTCAATTACAATCGTCATGCGATTGATTACTCTTCTTAAATTATATTTCAATCACAATATATATATATATATATCGTATGATTGATTGAAGCCTTTGGAACTTAAATTTTACTTGACACATAAAACTAAAAAGTCAGTACGGAGGAGTACCTCAGACATGAACAACAGAACAAATACGTTCCCAAAGGGAAAAACAAAGTTGTAAAATAAGGCAAAAACTATTTCGAATATTTATCTGAGTTACAACAAAAGTAGTTTGAATAAAGACACAGTGAGTGGGGAACTCATACATGTCTTGGTCAGTTGGTGGGAAATAATAATTTGAAAGATAAAATATCGTATTGTTTGCGCATGACGTAGGCAAGTGTTGTATATTGGCTGCACAAGAAAAATTTAAGTAGTTTATAAATTCAAAAGCTTTCTCTTCCAAATGAGGCGTTTTTTTAATACAAAATCGTGAGCCCATAGCAGATAATAACTCACACAACAGAATACCGATTAAGTCTCATTCCACATTATTTGATGTCATCTGTGAGAATGAGACCATGTCCCCATCCCCAAGCCCATGTCGCGTAGGGGCCTGATGTTATAAGCAAGCGTTACATATTAATTGCATGCGAGAAGCTCGATTGGTCTATAAGCCATAAGGCCTCCTCAACTTAATGAGATGTTGTTCAGATCAAAATCGTAAGTCATAGCGGAGTCGAACAATACCTAATATAAAGGACATTAATGAAGTCACGAGTCGCGTAAAGTATATAATTAAAAGTAATAATAAGTTAAACAATAGCTTATATTTTGCAGACATCTAAATACATTTAACATATATGTTATGAGTATATATGATCAGGTACACGCGAGTTCTTACTCAAAATAATATTTTATTAATATTTGATATACTGCAAAGAGTAGAAAATAAATGACGTCATACCTTAGTACCTATACGTATAATAATATTTTGTACACAAAATTAAAAAAATCCATATATTATAAAATGGGGAGTAATTAAAAAACGTGTTTAGTGGGGGGACGGTAATGGCAGCTTTCCAGGGGGAAATAAGACAGCAGTAGTGGAAGTTTAGCCGGCGGAATAGATGAAGAAAGCGCATTTTGCTTTGCATTTCTGTCAAAAAAATCAATAGAATATTGGGATAGGAGAAGAAGATAGAGAGTGGTGAAGCATATTTATTTATTTATTTATTGTTGGTTATTCTTTTCTTTTAGGATTGAGGGGTGTTTGGATATGAAAAATTGGGGAACTGGAGTAGAGATAAAGTGAAGTGAAATAAAGATTTTGAATATTTGGTTCGTTGCGACTCCTTCAATACTTGATAAAAAAATACAATTTAAAACAAGAGTTGAATGAAATTATTTTCAGGAATTTATAATTTTGTGAGGGGTACATCTTTACAACCCTGTGCATCTTAACATTCTAATATATGTGAGGGGTACATCTTTATCGATAGTTTGGTCAGAGAAGATTTGTTGACCTACAAGAATTCTGTAACAAGTCAATCAAGGGGTAAATATACATTCTTATTCAATGTTTTTGCTGATGTCAGCAAATTATTAATGGATGGATCTATTTTTTTGGGGCGAAAATAAATGTCGGGGATATTAGGCGTGATTTTTTAAATTATATGAGTTTTATGTGTAATTACACTCAATTTTAATGCACGGCAGTCTAATTATTTTTTTAAAAAACAATATTAAGAATAAATATGGATTTTAAAATAAAAAATAGAAATGTATAGATGTAGAACATTGAAAGGCGCAACAATCTTTGTGGAAGTTTGGGAGGGGGAATCTTTCTCTTTTTGGCGTTGAAGTGCCATATTTTATTTGTTTTTTTTTTAAATAATTTTTATGTTTATTTTTTTTAATACATAAATATATATATATATATATATATTATATATATTATTGCCCTGAAAAAGTTGGCTTGACCGCTTGCTTTTGTGTGGATAGTGAGAAGTAAAGGCGTGCTTTCCATGTCTACTTTTTCATTATTAAATGACCTCACATGATTTTATATTTTTATTTTTAATTTTTAAATTTTTAAGTGAAAAATATGTGTTTTTAAATTTGTATAGGCTTTTGTATGAAAATGAGAATATATTTGGATTAGTTAATGAAATTATGTTGTATTTCGGATTGTAGTGTCAAATCAATATATTTTCAATCACAATACATATAACTAAACATGTTTTGCACTATAATTATTATTTCAAAAGTTTAAAAATGAAAATGTAAACATAAAGAAACATGCTATAAAGTGAGAAGAGAATGTTTGGAGAATTTGGGAATTTTTAATTTATAAGATGTTATAAAGTGTTTGATATTTTTTTTTAAAATAAGCTTATAAAATAAAAAAGGTAAAATATTAAGATTTTACGTATGATATTTTTTATATATAAAAAGATAAGAGCCCCGACTTATTTTTAAAATTTTAACTAATTAACTCATTTAGTTTTAGTCATACTAATTACAAAGTTATCATTGCTAACACTTATAAGTTTCAAAATTTTATTACTCCTGGAAAAAAAAATCCCACAAAGTGTAAGATACCTTAATTTACAAGACAAGGATTCGCATATTTCTTACTCCGGCTAGTCACACTCGGATCGACCCAGTCTATTGCGTACTGATCCTATAAATTCTCCAGAACAATTTCGAGCCAAGCTACACCATTTTTAGTTGAAAGAATCTCACTTATCAAAGGGTCATGACTCCTGATCACGAACCTCCCAAGGAACCTAATTATATGTTCGTCTTTTCTCAAGCCCCAAGTGTTTTTGGATTGGACTGCCCTTGGGATCACCTCCAATAATAAATTTAGCCAAAAAAAACCTCTTAATTAAGTCTTAATATAAGAACCATCTACCCTATTGTAATTAATTTGAATATTTTATTACAAGTTGGTTTATATTCACCTTGCATTAAATACTTTCTTGAAATATATATATGTAATTTTAAAATTTTATATACATTAGTTGTATATATGAAATATAATAGTAGTACAAAGTGTACGGTAGCTAACCGTTGGAGACACTAGACAGTAAAAGATGGGGGGGCGAGATTGTACGTATGTCTTTAAGTGGACATGCATGTACAATTGTAGTAAGTACATATTTTATTTTCAGACTACCTCAATTTTGATCTGTGTTCATCGTACATGAACTGTCATCTTCTACTAGGATGCCATTACACTGGGTTAATTCCACTAATATTATTAAAATAACAAGTTTTGCATGCACTTACCAATAAGAAGAATTGTGTCTAAATTAATTACCACTAAATTAGTAATAGGAATCGAGCATAAAAACTATATATATACATATAATAATAATTATTATTTGTTGTCACCAGGCCGTCATGATATTTCTAACGATATCAAAGAGCGTTTTGAAATTTCATCGATTGTGTGAGCAGCCAAACTAATGGATATATGTATTGCATGTGTTCTTACATTTTATTTTATTTTTATAAAAACTTAGACATAAGACTAAATGTGTTAAGTTTTTTCAATTTTGATATCATTTTGACAATCCCGTAAATCATAAGATTAAAAGTGTTGAACCCCTTATCCTATGAAATTAAAAGTGTAATTTTGTCCTAATTTTATAAAATAATAGTCACTATGTAAACCGTAAAATTCATTATTGTGACAAAATAAAAAATTTGGTCATAAAATATGTTGTGAAAATATTAATATTTTCATCTGATTCTTTTAACACTAATTTCCTTTGTTTAAAAAAAAAATACACTATTTCTTTTGTAATGAATTATATCTGATAACTTGCAACTATATATATATATATATATATATTATTGACTATAAAAAATATGATTTTTTCGCAATAAATATTAATTATTATGGTAAAAAAGAAAACAATTGTGGTGAACACAAATTAACCACGACTCCACAATGGCTATTAGTCATTGTTTTTGCAAGTGAGGTCATAACATTAGTTATAGCTAAAACAATGTCATATATTTGGCTATAGCTAAAAGTCATGGTAAATATTTTTTAATTTTTTTTGACAAAAATATTAATTAATCATGGTAAAATTTTAAGATTTTGCATTGATTTTCTGTTACCGTGGTTGATAGTATTGATTTACCACGATGTTTAAATCGTGATGGTCATTTATAGCGTAACGAAAATCAATCTTTTTCTAATGTGTATATGTTACTACTGATAAACAGTGATAAATCTAATACGCTTAAAATCTATCACAAATAATTTAGAACTATATACCGACGCACTAAAAGAAAATTCATTATTGGCTACGTACTAAAACTATAGTAAATAATTATTATTATCCATGGTTAAACAAAAATCATTGCAAAAACCTAGATTATCCACCATGAAAACTTTTTTTGCCATGGTTATGAGTCCATAGTAAATGTTTTTGCAATAGCTTTTAGCTATGACAAATGTTTTAACCACACTCGCAAATACCACCAACAATTAGCCATGAATAAAGATTAATTTTTTTTCTAGTGACGCTTTACATAATAAAATCATTATAATAGCAAAATGAATATTCTATGTAACTAGATATATATTTATAAGTAGCAACAAACATAAAACCAATAAAATTTGTCATTTCTAAGCAATTATTGGGATGGATCTAAAATTATACATTATCACTATACACGAATCACATTATCATTATTACTTAATTATAAACATTGATTAATACTAACTTTTAATTTACACTCAAATCAACTTATTTTCAATAATAATGAAACCGATCATCATCCACTCGATTTGCAAACTGAGGCATGCAGCATTACTACCTAACGCCATCCATAACTAAAGTTATTTTTCACATTAATCCATTTAAATTTAAAAATATTCTTTTACATCGACAGAGAGAATCTAATCCACTGGTTGGCAACGAGAGTAGTCGTATCCGACGGCTCACTCCTTCTTGACTGCTAAATAATAGAAGTCGTGCTTTCGGAAACTTCTATATAAGCAGCATCGAAGCATGCAGCTCGATACAACGCACATCAAACACAGTGAGAGAAAACAAAGACGTGATGGCGATGGGCGATGGGTTGAAGAAGAAACTGAAGGTGTATTTGTCTCTTGTCGTGGTTCAATTTGGTAATGTGGGTTTCGCTATAATCGCTAAAGCGGCTCTCAACCATGGAACCAGCCATTACACGTTTTCTGTTTACAGGAACCTCATCGCCGCTCTCCTCTTCGCGCCCTTCGCCTTTGTCCTCGAAAGGTTTTTCCATAACTTCATCTTCTCTTTTTTCACCAGAAATTCTAATCTGACTGAATTTAATAGACGTACAGTTCAAGAAAATTGATCAATCGCACTTACTGTGTGATTGATTTGATTATGAGATTTCCGAACTTATGTCTTTTTTTCCCTTTTTCTCGGCAGGAAAATCAGGCCGAAGATGACTTTTAGCGTCTTCATCAAGATCATGTTGCTTGGCTTGTTAGAGTAAATAATCTAAAACCTTGTCAACAAACAGGCACACACACACACACACGTGTGTGTGTGTGTGTATTTATACGTATTTGTATAGATCATGAAGATGTAAACTCAATCTTTTTTTTTTCTGGAACAGCCCGGTTTTCGGACAGAACATGTTCTACTCTGGATTGAACTACACATCAGCGACTTTCGCTGCAGCTATGTGCAATCTTCTGCCTGCAATAACTTTCGTAATGGCCTGGGTACTCAGGTATATATATATATATATATATCACCTTTTAGCAAAATCAACTGCATAAACAAGAATATGTTCTTTATTGCTTCGTGTTTCTCCTTACATCATTCGAGATCCACCCATGTTTTAGACATGCAAATCTACCTAACACTTATAACCTTTTACTAGAATAATCATGAACACGATATTCTTGGACGAATATGGTGTGCTGGTGCAACATACTCGATCCATCCATCTGATAAAACGGGCATATTCATAAACAAGTCTAATATACAGTAAAAGTAATTATGAGCATGGGATTGATTTTGGCAGGATAGAGAAAGTGAACCTAAGAGAAGCTCGGAGCCATGCAAAGATTGTAGGAACAATGGTAACTGTAGGTGGAGCCATGATTATGACGCTTTTGAGTGGACCTGTGATACCATTGCCCTGGACACACAAATCCCATCAGTCTCACTCTTCCAGCAATTCCAATGATCATGAAAATCCCATTAAGGGCGCTCTCATGATCGCCGCAGGCTGTTTCGGCTATTCCCTCTTCTACATCCTTCAGGTATACATAGGTATAAATGTATAGATATATGTGTATGTACGTACGTATAACAGTACTGTTAATGTTTCTGATTGATTAACAGGCAGTCACATTGAAGACGTACCCCGCCGGGCTTTCCTTGACGACTTTGATATGCACTTTCGGGGCATTGGAAGGAACCGTACTGACTTTCATTGTGGAGAGGGGCAACACTGCCATCTGGGCTTTAGGATGGAACGCCAAACTTTTAGCTTATGTTTATGGAGTAAGATATTATTTATTTCTTACTCGCCTGTCCTAAACTGGGACAATTTTTAGCTTAAAATAAGGTATTTAATTCAATTTTAATATTTCTTGCAGGGTATCGTGGCTTCTGGAGTGACTTACTACCTTTCAGGTGTGATAATGAAGGAAAAAGGCCCGGTGTTCTTGACAGCATTTAACCCTTGCACGATGGTCATCGTCGCAATCTTTAGTTCTTTCATTTTCCACGAGCAAATGACTGTCGGAAAGTGAGTAATCATCTTGTCCGAAAAATATGTCGTTGTTATTTGCGTTATTTCTTATAATGACCCGAACAATCCTTTACTGCAGGGTCACTGGAGCTATGGTGATTGTGGCTGGGCTCTACTTCGTGATATGGGGTAAGAGCAAAGATCACAAGGAGGAGGCCGTGAAGCTGACGGAGCTGCCGCAGCAGAAGCCACCGGCGGCAGCGGCACCAAATCATCAAGATCCTTCATCAAAGCCCGCCAAGACTGACGGCGGCTCTCAGACAATCTCCGGCGCCGGCCATAATGCTGTTTGATTAAGGAGAACTACTGAATAATTAATCTTTGATTAATATTAATTGATATGGCTCGCTCTCCCCATTTATGTCTTTTAGCTATCATCATGGGCTACACACAGCAAAGTGTGAATAAGTAATTTATGTCTTAATTGTTTCTTGACATTTTTGTCGAGACAAGGAAAATTTTAAGTGCATGTGGTCGCTAGGGCTAGCTTTCTGTAAAGTTTGTACTTATAAGAGTTTAGATGGGGCTGATTATCATTCTTGCAGGACCTATATGATGATGATGATCAAGATCAAATTCCGTTTCTGCCCTCTACTCTCAATTATTCAGTACCAATTTCCAAGAATGTTGTGTTCTCTTTATGAATATCCATCAAGTAATACTATTTTTAACTTTTTTGGATTTTAGTCTATGTCTACGTTTTCAATTTTCTATTTTTGAAACAGTAAGTAAAGTAAAAATATTCTGTTCATACGTGTTCTTATAAAAAATATCACTACAGTATAATTAATATAAAATACTAATCAAAATACATTTTATTTTCACATGAAAATTTATATAAAATTAAAAACACATATTTTTCACTACTAATTATGCTGGTATTTTTCAACTTCTGTACAATTGATAGAAGTTTCCACACTTTCGTGACGAATTGACGTACATAAACTTAATTAGTTGATGCTTCAAGTTTTCTTACGCAAGTTCGTATCCCACTTTCATTACCAATGCAAATATTTTTTTTGAAGAAATAATTATATAATTATATTAATATTTCAATAAGTTAAAGAGTGCGTCATCGTGCAGTATACTGAGAACAAATTAAGAATAATAAAATAAATTATAATAAACTCGTATAAAGTTACTCACACGTTCAGAACGAATGAAAATCTAGAATGCATTAGTTTTCAAATCATCAAATTCAATACTTATGAAAATTTCCTTGTCATGGATGATGTCTACATTCATTCCTTCACAAATTTTCTTCTCTCCACTTGAGTAGTGCATCATGGACAATTAGGTAAATGATGACATAGTGAAACAAACAATGAAAGCACTTACTCTTGATTGGATTTGTAATCTTTGCTTTCCCTCTCCCCTTTTCGGATATAGCTATAATAAATGAATATGTGATTATTTACCAAATTGAAAATGTTAAACAAATATGCACTATTAGGTTGTGAGTTCAAGGCCCACAAACGTGGATGTATATATGTTTATTTTTGTAATAATTTGTTGTTTCTTAGTTTTATTTGAACTAGCAAAATTACACTTTTTTAGCCGTATATGATAAGAGGTTCAACATATTTAGTGATCTATTTTATGAGATTTTCAAAATAGTTCCAAAATTGAGAATACTCAACACAATATTTAGTCCTTTGTTTTACAGGATTTATGGAACTAAATGTGTTGAGTTTTTTCAATTTGGGATTGAAGAAAAATTCCACAAACCATATGACTAAATATGTCAAAAAAATTTAATTTTGGAACCATTTTGAAAATCCTGTAAAGATTAAAAGTGTTGAACCCTCGACCTTATGAGAGTAAAAGTGTAATTTTGCCATTTGAATGTATTTGTTGATTGAATTACTGATGGATTGAATCGACCTTTAAATTTAAATGTATATACTAAATAATCAAGCATCGATACTAATATAAAAAGAAAAAGGCTTTCACACTCACAAACGGCAACTAATGACACCGCTGCACTAATTTTTTGTAAGGCCAAAAATGCCCTTTAACCGACAAAAAAACTAACTTATTCAACTTCCAAATTTTACATTAACTGATAAATTAATTTCTTTTCCTTTATTTGTTTCTTTGTTTTTAATGTAATATATTGATTTATATATTTTACTTTTATTTATAATACATTTTAAAGTGCAAAAAATTATTTATTATATACACACAACAACAGTATTTAAAAAAAAAAAAACTCAACATTAATTTAGCACAGCCGCCATGTAAAAAGATATGGACACATTGTCAAATTGCATGCTTACTAGTTTGCTTTAATTTTACTACATCTTTTGTATAAAGAGGAGAGATTTATGGACTCTGAAGGGATAGATCAACCATATTGACATATATATGATCGCACAAAGGAATTGTTACTCATTTTCATCCATCCAAAGTCTACATACTTTACATTTATCAAAATTTCTTTTTAAACAAAAAAAATCAAAGAAAGAATAGTTTTACATAACGTCCCTACATATATAAATAAATCATTTACATCGTTTCATCGTATGATTCATTAATTTCTAACGTAACGAGACAAACAAGATAAATGCATACGTCATTATCATAATTATAGGGCTAAATATTTTTTTGGTCCAGTAAGATTAGGACATTACTTATTTTGGTACCACAACTTAGGTAGATGGCTGTTTTAGTTCCATAAAACACGTTTTTCAGTTTTTTTGTTCCCAAAAATGTCATGTCCCTTTGGGGCCAAAAAAACTGAAAAACGTGTTTTTATGGGACTAAAACAGCCACCTATCAAAGTTGTAGTACCAAAATAAATATAATGTCCTAATCTTACGGGACCAAGAAAGCATTTTGCCCCATAATTATACATGATTTTTTTTCATCAAACTATACAAATTAATACACCTTGTTATAGAAATTTTGTGATCTAGTGATAAAGATCGAGCGTTGTCACACTAACAACGTACATGATTCAATCTTCAACATAAAATTTACATTATATTTATTCCGATAATAATGCCAAAAAATAGTCTTTTGTTTAGTTTGAATTTGTGGAATGTTATGAGGCACAAACTTAGCAGTTTTTCATCCCCACATTCAATAATTGAGGAAGAGTACTGTTCCCTCTCTTATACCCTTTTTTCCTCAACTTTAAGCAATTTATAGAGCAGAATATGGAAAAAGTTGACAAAGAAACTTATTCCTGGATTTTGGTCTGGAATAGCAATTGCAATTGGCGTAAGAAAAATAATTTTGTCACTTAATATATAAATAATAATTTGGATCTTGTCATTATATAATTAATAGTTACAAAAAATTATGCACAAAATTATAACTATAGATAATTAGTTACACATATATAATAACGATCTAGCGACAACTAAATATAGTGATAATAATTATTTGTTATCGATAGATCATCGCTATATACGTGTCATTAATTATTTTTAGTCACACCTTTATGTACAATCTTTTGTCAGTAATTGCAACTTGTACAAAATAATAATCACTATTAAAATGGGATAAATGCAATTCACCCCCTGTGATATAAGAAATGAGCAAAAACTCCCTGTGAAAAAATAATTAGTAAATTACCTCCATGTGTTTTGAGAAATGAAGCAAATTACCCCCCTATCAAGGGAAAATACAGGGGGGTAATTTGCTTCATTTTAATATCACAGGGAGTAATTTGCTAATTATTTTTTCACATGGAGGGTTTTTGCTCATTTCTTATATCACAGGGGGTAAATCGCATTTATCCCCTATTAAAATTATGAAATTAATTATTGTGAATTTTTTTCACTTTACATATATAATTAATGACAATATGAAAACTCTCGCTCCTTTTTTTACGCTAATCTTCTTTCTTTTTTTTTTTTTTCCTTGTGGTGACAAAATAAAATTAAGAACAATCAAACAAACTTCAATAAACACACATCAAATGACATAAATACCCACATATGTAATGGGATTCAAATTTTCATGACATCAAATTTATTCAAGGGATCACAGCCTTAACAAGTCATGTCTTATAACACCATTTTATGGGGATATCAATTTTTCAACTATATTGTTAATTTCATTCGATACTTGTATATTTAAATGATCCCTAATTCCTTGATTTCTTCGACCCAAAGGATTAATTCATTCTGTTATTTAATTGCCATGCATGTACTTTAATCCAAAGATAGGAAATCCAATAAATTATATATCTCGATTATCCAAAAATATTTTATTCAAGAAACTTTTACACTATTGTTTTTTTATTTATTTATTTTGGCTGTCCAAAGAAAGCCAAAATTTTGGGACTCAATAAAATAATGGTACGTAAGTGTTTTTGGCTGATAATTGACAACGTCATCTTTCACTTCATGTGAAAGAAACAAGATGAGTGGGGTGGGGAGCAACTAAATTTAGGGCGAAATTAAGGTTTCGTAACTCTATAATTACATATACGAATTCTATCAACGTATAAGATATTATTTTATTTTAATTGTAGATAATGTTATATTTTAATAGTGGGTATTGTTTTACTTTAATAATAAATGTCGATTAAATATAATTATTTGATATTGATGATTAGTATATAATTGTTATAATTGTCAATAATTATTATATATAAATATTCAATATGAATAATTATAATTAAATTATTTAAAAAATAATAATTTATAATTTTCACTTAAAGAAAATAAAGAAACAAGATGAGTGGGGGCTGATTGATGTTAATTATTAGTGTTTTGTTTTAACAATTTTGACATGACTATTTGAACATGGGACAAGATTTCTCTTAGATTTGCTGCTCCATTAACATGAAATAAACATCATCATTACTACACTGCACATGAATCCTTTTTCAAGTTGCTTTTCTGGTTATGTTTTAAGCGGACACGAGTGTTCTTTGTTTGCAATAATGTATAAGGAAAAATTATTTTTTTTAATTCATTAAATATGTCCAATATTAATTTTAATTTGATAATTATATATATATTTTTTTTAAGTTCAGTAACTTATAAAAATGATGAGATTTAATCCTCTGGTAGTCGATTTTTGATTTCTTGGCCGAAAATATTACATGCATGCTAACTGGACATATTTTGAGAATTTTTAAGTCTACGTGGCAATTGAAATGAGGTGGATTTTAATTTGAATGCCACCTAATACATGTGGTTGTACAAGTGGCAACTAATACATGTAAGTTGTACACGTGTATAAGTTGCCGTAAATTAACCAAATAATTGTCATGTGTGCATTTTCCAGATAATTTTCAAAATATCGTCGGAAAATTGAGTAAAAAACCCTAATTCGGACTAAACCTCATCAATTTTTCAAGTTAATGGACTTAGAAAAAAATTGGGCATAACAACCAAACTAAAATTAATATTGGACATACTTAGTGGACTAAAAAAATATTTTTTTCAATATATAATCATATAAAGTAGGTTTTTTTTTTTTTTTTTTTTAACGTACAAATCCAAATTCGAACATAAAACTCTTTATAGAAAATTTTGAGCTCAAATCATTGTTCAACGCTTGGAGACATATGAAGTAGCTTTTATTTTGCATAAGCATTCCCACTAAAAGAAATAATAATTGAGATATAAAATCAAATTATTGTACAAAAGTTGTTATTAATTATCTGTACTGCTAATAAAACACTAGCGCGACCCTTAACTACCTGTTTTGCTGTGATTCCTTGTTCCCACAAAAATACCCTATTATTTGACTTATACTTTCTTTTTTTGGTTTGAGTACTATTATTTGACTTATATAAGAATGGTAAACATTGCAATTTTGATTTTGTAATTATAAGGAGTGATAATTTTATTTCTATTGGAATCTAATTTGACAATTAAATACCTGTAATTTAAAAAATTTGGCTCTAGCAAAAAGAATTTAGAGCGGCAACCACTGACCTCCTAGACGGAAGGCAGGAGTGAGTGGGTGGGGCTTGGATAATTCTGGACTACACACGTGAGAGCCCGTAAACCAATTATCCTGTATCCTCTCTTACTATTTAACTTATTTCTTATCCTTTTTCTCTCATGATTTCTAAAGATATCAAGCTCCTTTTAGTTTTATCTGAATAGAGCCAATTTCTTCGCCCCGATGTGTTGAGTTTCGTTTTGCGTCTATTTGCCGTGTTAGTTCTCCGCCAACAGCATTTAGTTCACAGCAGATGGATAATTAGCCAACTTGTCTTTGGTCGGCTTAAACTACAAGAAAATAAAAAAATTAGTAATAATTTTAATATGGTCACTAATTATATATATTTGTTAAAATAATTTTTTTTTTAAATTTTAAAAATAATTATGCATACATATTTGAGTGTGCAATATCTACTAGTATAAGATAATACCATAATATATATTATGTCATAATATTTACAACCCACAATTTTTTTCTTTTTTGTTTATAAATATAAAGAGAAGTACAAGAATACCCATAAATTAGAGGTAAAATTGATCAAAATTCTACTAGAAGGATGAAATTGAAAAAAACTAAAAAGAATTGAACTATTTTAAAAATCAATTAACAATACAGGGACTAAAATGAAAATAGCCCTTTTTCTAGAGTAAGTACTCTCTCATTTCACACACCTATTACAAAAATAGTAACTACCACTTTTATATCTCTCTCTTTCTCCTTTTTCTATCGGTATGTACTTTGGCTTATATACAATGCACACCAAGCGTGTGCACTTGAAAGCCGTTGTATATTAAGTGATAATAATTTTTTTTATTTTAGTAATATTTTTTCAATTTTATTAGTGATAATAATTATGTAAAAATTATTTTTATTTGTAATCAGTAACACATGCATAATGATAACTCAATAGTACTATAATTATCATTACATATATTTATCTTGTCACAAAATTATCATTACAAATAATTTTTATAGTGATAATTTAGACGGAAAAAAAATGTCACCAGTGATCTTTTGAAAATTGTATAAATAATAAAATTGAATTCGGGTCACTTAATATATATATATATATATATATATTCACTAGAAAAAAAATATAATTTTATTATGATTAATAGTATTAATTTACTATGATTTTTAAGCCGTCGTGATTTATAATGTAGGGATCAATATTTCTTTTTAGTGTATATATATATCTTCAAAAGCAACTTAAAAATTATCATTAATTTTTTTTTTTATTGATGTAGTGTCCCGGAAGAGAAAATAATATTATAATTCTTTATCGGACGGATCGTAATTAATTTATTAATTAGCTATTCGTAATCTAAAAGCGTGTAGGACTTAATTGAAGAATTAATAGTCAAATAGAGAAGAGCCAACCCTTTATATCTTTTTCATCATTATTATATTTCCATAATTTAATATATATATATATATATATATATATAATGACACTTTTCCTCTTTTACCTTATTAATTAAAAGAGTACTATCATAATTAGGCCAATTCAATGTTATCTTGTCTCTATTAATTTTTTTTAATAAATCGATTACAGTTACATCATTAACTTCAACAATTAATATTTATTTATGTCAATATTAATCTCAAAATATATAATTAACTAATAATTATAATTACACTAGATCAACAACTAGTAGCTATTACAGTAGAACGATCAATACCCCTATATTGGTGGAATTTTTAATCATGGGACATCAACTTCGCTAATTAAACTAGACTTCATTGACGTCTATCAATTATACTGAAGCAAGTTTTGTTATGATATTTTTGCCCTAGCTACTAGCTATTTATTTATAGATGTGCAATAATGTGACCCTCCACATGACTATGTTGCTTTTACTTTTCCTAGTGTTTGTTTTACAAATTTTTTGACCCCTTTTTTGGTGCATGTTTCACAAAAAATGGCTAAGTATCATACCAATCTTCCTTTAATTCCTAAATATATAATAGAATCAAGTGTCTTTGTTCTTAGTGGAGTAGAGTGGCTGAACTCCACAGTGGACTGCAAAAAAGTTAATACTATGACTATATGGAAATTATTACATGTATTATTATTATTATATTATATAAGTGTTGGTCTAATTTTTTTTAAAGTGGTAAATATATTATTACCCTATATTATTATAAATTGAATAATATATTGATTTGATCAGTACATCAATATAATTAAAAACAATCAAATAAATAATAGTAAACTCGCATAGAGTGATATAAATACCCAACATTCAGTAAGACTTAATTTTTTTAGGGTAAAATTGTACTTTTGGTCCCACTGGATAGGGTCATTCTCACTTTTGGTCCCCTGTTTTACAAGGTCGACACTTCTAGTTTCAAAACCCTAAAAAATTGACATTTTTGGTCCTACGTTGTTAAATGTTAACGGAAACCGTAAGTGAATGGTTGTTGACTTGACCAACAAATATCCAAATTCTATTTTACTCCCCTTATATTTTCAGAAAAAGGCTGAACCCACCCCATATTTTAAAAATATGATAAAACTTCTCTATTGAAAAAAAAAAATCTCTTTTTGGACTCAATTTGACTAAAATAACTTCCATGATTTTATAAAATCACCCTTCTTCATTTCTTTGATTTTTAGATTGTTTTTGTGGTTTTTATTTTAGTATTTTTCTCCCTCCTAAAAAAATAAATAATTATTTCTTCAATATATTATACAAATATTAAACTACCAGAGTTGTAAAATTTTTAATTTTATATAATTAAAATTAAAAAATTATATTAACATCAGATAAAAAAATTAATATAAGTTCAATTTTCAAATTTAAGTATCTACCTGAATATTAAATTGGGGACAACATCGTTGTCGCCACCTTCTACGAAGTGGCACATAGTATAGGGGGAGGGAGTAGGGATGAGCAACGGGTCGCCTGCGCAGGAGGTTGAGGGTTTCGAAGTAGTGGGGGTGGGGTAATTTATTTTTTTTCATTTATAATTATACATTTAAATAAATAATATATATTAATTATGATAATTTATTTTTTCAATTACTATTATATTTATAATGGTAATTTCATTTTAAATAATGTTTATAATAAATAAGATAATATATTTAAATTAAATAATAATTTAAATTAGTTAATAATATATCATTGTTGTAACTGATTAATATTTATATTCAAATAGATATCAAAATTTGGAAAATGAACTTAGTACATTAATTTTTTAATTTACATGACAAAAAAATTTAAAAAATTTGATATATTTTTTTGATATTTTAATATTTAAATAAATATATTGAAGAAAATAATTATATACATTTTTAGGAGGGAAAAAAACAAAAAAAAAATCACAAAAAACATATCTCAAAATTAAAGAAATAAAGAAGGGTGATTTTATGAGATAAAAAAAGGTATTTTAGTCAAACTGAGTCAAAAAAGAGAGAATTTTTTTTAAAATAGAGGGGCTTTTAGCTACTTTTAAAATACACTGGAGTTTTTATTGTTTTTTGAAAAATATAGGGGTGCAACATAGAATTTGAATATTTATTGGTCAAGTCAATAGTTGTGGATTAACGATTTTCGTTAACATTTAATGACGCAGGACTATTAGTGTCAAAATTTTAAAATTTTATGACTAGAAATATCGACCCATAAAGTGAGGGACCAAAAATGATAATAATTCTATCTAATGACACCAAAAAGCGGATTTTTGCCTTTTTTTTTTTTTAGGGTTGACAGCAAACATCATCATTTTGTAAGAGAAGAGACATAGGCCCAAATTTATGTATGAGTCTAGATATAGTTTCATGGGCCTAAATTTGAAATTCGGGCATTTAACTTGATTTACATTTGAATGTGCACTTAAAAGTCTATAATAACCATAAAAAAAAAAAAAAAAAAGAAGAAGAAGAGAAAATTCAGTTGGTCCCATCATAAATTTGAAGACTTATGGGGATAAAATATTAATGATAATTAGGTACTAAAATATTAATTTAGTAAATAGGGTTAAGTAATTAAACAAGGCTATTACATTATTTGCTTATCACAAACTAACTCCTCCATAAATACCCAATACAGGACATGGAAAAACATTTTCTTTGTTTACCCTTTCGATCATGAAATTACAACGGGCTCTCTTGAGATTTTTTATAATTAAAAATACTCTCTCATTGTTTGAAAAATTATAAATACTCTTTGGAATTAACGGTTGTCTAACAAATACCCCCTATAATGGGCTATCACAAAGGGTATTTGTTAGACGACCATTAATGACATAGATATATTTTACTATTATATAAAGCAAACCCTGTTTTCACTTATAGATGACAGTTACTTACACCACAATACCAAATTTTAAAATTACCAAAAATATTCTTATTTATTTATCTATCTACACTATTATTTAAAAAAAAATATCTTTTTTACGCACAAATAGCGGTTAATGACACATCCGCATCGATTTTTGTTAATGCAAAAAATAACCTTCAACTGATACATATAGTGGCGAAGCCAGAACGTCAGCTTAGCCCTGTCAAAATTTAATTAATAATTTTGGTAAATAAAAATATTAAATTCATAAAAAAAATTAACTTACTATATAATCATCATAAATTAAATAAATACAATGATATAAGTACAATTAATACTTATAACTATTATCCCAATGAGGGGCGGGTTAAAATTTACAAGTAAAAAATTTCGCGGCCTTTTAATAATAAATTTATTCATTATTTGAAAATGAAAACATACATTTACATAATCATAAATTTCAAAACAAAAAAAAATCATAATCAACTTTTATATCTAAGCTTATTTATTTGTCTTGAGAGGCTTGAATAAAAAGTTACCAAATATAATAATAAACAACTAATTTAAAATTTTGAATAATGAACATTAAAAAATCGGCATAAACAATAAATTTCTTCCGATTAATTTATACATTCTTTTGGGCTCTAAAAAATAATTAATCTAAAGAAACTAAATTTATTTTATCTAATAAATTAAACAGAATTACAAAACTATCAAAAGAAACAAATTGATCGAAAATCGAAATATATAAACTGAAAAGCAATAATAGATAACATAAAAGCAAGAAAAATTTTGAAAAAAAAATTTATAACATGATATTGAAAAAATCATAAGATACCAATTTTCTCTTCTTGGCTGAATGAAAATCCTATGGTTCTAACTAATTAAGAGAAATTAAAATGGGAATGTTGAAAAAAAATATTTTTTAAACAAGTTAATTTGAATTTTATAATTAATTTATTTAATAGATAAGACAAGTTTAAACCTAGATTTTGATAGGCTAATAACTCTACGCCGGAGCCACGCCCTGTCGGCCGCCAGGGCTCAATGGGGCCTGGCTCCGCCCCTGGATACATATAATTATTATTCAACTTTTCAAATTTTATATTAATTGATAAATTAGGTTTTTTTTCTTTCTTTTAATGTGATATGTTAATTTATATATTTTATTCTTATTTATAATATATTTTAAATCATAAAAATTATTTATTATATGCATGCAGAAACGACGTGCCACGATGGCTAGATGTAGGATTGATCTGTCGAAAGGCCCGTGGGGGACAAAATTGTGCGGTGATTGGGCCATTTCAATTGAACCTTCTCGCATATTTTTAAGGATGGAGTTGGGCTGTGACTGTGAGAGAAATACTAACAAAAGCAATTCTATTTTATTTATGTTTCAAATCGTGTTTTATTTCATGTAATGTATAACAAAAAAAAAAAAAAATTATATTACGTTTGGATTGATAGATTTGAAATTTATAATTTTAAATCTCTAATAATAATTTTTTTGAATTTATTTAGATAATTTTAAATTCAAATGATTTTAAATCATTCAATTTAATTTTGAATTATGTTTTGTTGAATAGTAGTGAATTTCAAATTCCTCTGATATATAATTAGTTGAAATTATTTTTTTCAAATTCTTTCATCAAATTCAAACCCATCAATTCAAGTATAGTTTTTAACAACAAATAGATGGAGCCCATGCGATGTATATAAATTAATGGGTAAATTACAATGACCTCCTTTGAGGTTTGACATAATTATGAATACTTACTCGTTGTACTCCCCTGATGTTTGATAAAATTATGTACTCAATGGATGGTGACTTGAAATTGTCAACTTTATCCTTGCTTTATTTTTTATTTTTTTTTAAAAAAAAGAAAAAAATTTATAAAAAAATCAGACGAGGTGGATGAAAAAATTTGAAATAATTATCCACTTAGTCCGTTAAAAAAATCTAAAATATGTAACTTATAATCATAGTCTATAATGACATTTTGGTCAGTTCACCACAAAAAATGAATGAAAACCTAATGGAGACTAACAAATTGGGCTAATTGTAAGACGATCGTTAAAATCAAAAGATATTAATAATTTTTCAAAACTACGAGAAGTTATTTGTAATAATGTCTAACCCCAAAAAAACGCATTGTGATTTGTCCTAAATTAAATAAAATAAGAAAGTGTAAAGCATTTGGAATTGAAAATTGGGTGGAATGGATTCTACACTACAGAGTGAGGAACCAGTCCATCTGGACTATGAATAGCAGCACGGCCTCCTGAGGTTGGAGGAAGATGCTCAAGCTTCGAACCCAACTGTTATCTAGGGTGTACAGAATTGGAGATGGGACTACCTTCACTATTGAGATTAGACGAAACTCCCCTTCAGGGCAGCTTACCACAACAGATGCCCTCAAAACTGTTTCAACCAGCAAGACCCTGGGTTAGCTGGTTACCTTTGATGAGTGGTCCCTTCAAGATGGCTAGGAATTTATTCATTCTTTGGCTAGCAAATTTGGAGAGACTATTGGTAGCAGCAGAGTGACAGATCATGTATCCTTTGTGATATTGATGATCTAGAGAACCATAGCTATCTGTTTTTCCAATGTACATTTTCTGCAAGATGTGTTGCAATTCTTAGAAGAAAGGTGAGGTTTCTTTGGCCTCATAGGGACTCGCAATAAGGAGTACAGTGGGCAGCTAAGGGGTGGCGAGGCAAGCACCTTTTTTTTTAAAAAAAAAAAAAACCACCTAGAGGTGGGGGGGAACTTTTCGGGGTCCCCGTCCCTTCTATATTAAATGATCAAAAGAATTTACGACGGGGAGAGCTACCTCCCTAGCGTATCTAAAAAGCTATAAACAAGGAGTACTACTCCCTTACAATGAGTTCGAAAGCGGTAAATAAGGAGTACTACTCCCTTATAAAACAACTTTCCATTGTTGACAAAATGGTAGGGATAATTGTATTGGCCAGACAAAAAGACTCTGTAAATTAGCCAATATGACAATAAGCGAAACCTACCAATCCTAATGTTAAAGTGTCCCTGCAAACAGTCCAATAATATACCAAACCAAATATCCAAGGAAATCTGTATCATAGCATATGTAACTGAATTGTTGCAGATGGTAAGAAAGCCACGCAAAACAACCAAAATCCAACAGAATAAATTCAAGCCAACAACAAATATCTGCCATCCGAAGGTAACAATTCAACAAGAGAATCATGTAAAGTGCAGGCATGGTCATGAATCTGTGTACCACCATTAAATGTTGTTGCTATTCTTAAGTCTAAGATAGGGAGTACCCACAGAATCTAATTGGATGAGCCCAAGTAACTGCCCTTTAAGGCCATGGCTATCCATGATGCACAGCTGATTCATGTTGCATGCACGATTAGCAAGTAAATCAGCAACCTTATTACCTTCTCTGTAAATGTGTGTGATGTATGCATCAGTTTTTTCCATGAGGTCCCGAATTTTCATCAAGGGATGTTGTAGATGCCAAGGTCCCAGGTGGGTGGAGGAAATAAGTTTGATAATTTGTGTGGCATCAGTTTCCTCCCAGATGTGCTTAAGCCCCTTTTCATGACAGATAGTAAGGCCTCTCAAAATAGCATTGATCTCAGCTTGATTGTTGGATAGGAAACCCAAGGGTTCAGAAAAAGCAAAAACAGGGGATCCCCTACGGTCTCGAAGGATGCCTCCTGCCCCGGAGGGTCTTGGACTCCCTTTAGAGGCCCCATCAGTGTTGAGTTTGAGCCATCCCCCTTGGGGTTTTCCCCAGATCACAATTTTAGGCAGTCTCGGGGTGGGCTGTTGGTGTAGGGTGATGCCTAACTGGAAAGCAGCAAGAAGGTCCCCTTTTATGTGCTCAGGTTTGAGAAGTTTGGCTAAGAAGATCCTGTTGAGATGTTCTAGAGTACGGAATATATTGGTGTTAGCTCTAAATGGAGTGTTATCATGTCCGTGTTCATTCCTGAGGCGCCAGATATGCCAAAGGATCAATGCTGGCACAATATCTCTTATGTGAGGTTGGGTAGTAGGCCTCTGTTTCCAGGCCAGGAGGAAGGTAGATATGTTGGTAGTGTTTGGGAGAAGGATCTGGAATCTATTAGCAAAGTTATTCCAGATGTTATAGGCACAAGAGCTCTGGAGAAAAAGGTGGGGAATAGTCTCAGTGTCCTTGCAGCAACAACATTTAGAGGCTAGATATATCCCTTTTCTTTGGAGTCTATCATCCACAGGGATCCATCATTCACCAGTCTCCAAATAAATATAGAAATGGATGGAGTTAGGAGAGGGGACCAAAGGGTCTGAAAGAGAGGGATTTGGGGTCTATGATCCCTGCAAGCATTCCAAGCAGAGGAGGAAGAGAACTTGCCATTGGAGGTAAGCTTCCAGAATATAAGATCCCTGGAACCATTGGCTATAGGAACTTGACTGATCAATACAACAATGTGTTGGGGAAGAATTCTATTGAGTTTATGAATGTCCCATTTACCCTCCCTCCAAAATCTTTTAACAGGGGTTGGTCACTCCATTCAGTTCTCAGGATTTGTTGGATAGGACCCTCGGGAAGCCACCAGTCCATCCAGAAGGAAATATTGCCATCCCCAAGGCTCCAAAAAGTGTTTTTGTGGGCTTCTTGACGAATTTGGCCAAGTCTCTTCCATATGGGAGAGTCTTGGATGGATATTTTGGCAGAAATGGGGTAAGAATTCTTGCAATATTTGTGGAGGGTGAATTTGGCCCAAAGAGAGTTGTTCAATCTCAATCTCCACCACAGTTTGTGAGAGAAGGAGGTTGTGACATCTCTGAGGTTACGGATTCCCAACCTACCCTCTTCAGTGGGGTAGCAAATGTTGAGCCACTTGGTCTAGTGGATTTTCCTTTGAGACCTTGAGGATCCCCAAAAGAATTTAGCAAAAAGTTGTTCAATCTTTTGGATAATCCCTAGGGGACGTTTTAAGACCTGCAGCATGTACAGGGGAAGCGAAGAGAGCACACTTTTGATGAGTTGGAGCCTGCCACCATAGGATAGGTGGCAATGTTCCCACCCATTGATCCTAGCCCTGATTTTGTCAACCAGGGGTTCATAAAGGATTTTCTTTTTATGTCCTTTAAAGAGGGGCTCCAAGATAGATAATAGGAAGATTTTTCATATTGAAGCCTGTGATGTGTTTTATTCTGTGGGTGAGGAGGTTGGCTTTTTTTCCAGAGACAAAAAAACTTTTATTATGGTTGATTTTCTGCCCAAAGTTGACTTCAAAAGACCTTAGGAATTGCATAAGCAGGTTGAGGCTAGATTCTTTGCAGTTAGTGAAAAGGATGACATCATCTGCAAAGGCCAGATGATTGATATGAATGTCACACCTGGTATGAAACCTCATACCAGGATTGCTGCAGAAAAGGTGGTCTAAGCCTCTAGAAAGGGCTTCAGAAGCAATTATGAACAAGGCAGGAGAGAGTGGGTCCCCTTGCCTAAGTCCCTGAGTGGATTTGAAGAATCCAGAGGTTTCACCATTAACCAAGACAGTGAACCAGCAATGTTCTCTAGAGTTTTTGATGAGCTGGATGAATCTGGGTGGGAATCCCATGTTTTGGAGGATAGAATAGAGGAATGTCCACTGGATTCTGTCATAGGCTTTTGACATGTCCAATTTGATGAGGAGGTTACTATTTTTGGTGTTAATGTCCAGATGGTGAACCATCTCTTGGGCCATCAATAAGTTATCACTGATGTTCCTTCCTAGGACAAAGCCACTTTGGGTTTGGGAGATCAGTTCAGGAAGGAGGTGTGATAGTTTAGAGTAAAGGAGTTTGGACAGGATTTTATTGGTGACATTACATAAGGAGATAGGCCTGAAATCATTCCAGGTTTGTGGGGATTCAATTATGGGGATAAGAACAATGGTTGTAGCAGTGAAGCTTCTAGGCATGGGGGTGCCATTGAAGAAGTCTATCACTGCATCCAACATATCTTGTGCAACAATATCCCAACAGGATTGGAAGAATGAGGATGGAAAACCATCAGGACCAGCTATGCTATCCTTGTCAATGCTAAACACAATATTTTTGACTTCTTCTAGAGTAAGAGTATTGCATATGGTGCTAGCACTCTCTGTGCTGATCTTAGGGAATAGGAATGGATAGTTACCTAAGGGATTAAGGGTGGTGCTGGAGGCAAGAAGTTGCTGGAAGTAGGAAGCAGCAGAGCTTCTAATCATGGCCGGATTGGTTAGAACAGTTTGATTGTCTTGAATGCTTAGAATTTTGGGTTTGATCCTTTTCTTTTTAACAAGGGAATGGAAGTATTTGGTATTTCTTTCCCCGGCTTCCAGCCATTTACAGGCACTTTTTTGGCGCCAGAAATCAGATTCCAAGGTCAGGGCATACAGGAGATCATTGTTGCATTTGTTAAGGTTGGAAAGGTTTTCTGCAGTGGGGTGGTTGTCATAGGTTTTTTCAGCCTGTGTGGCTTGTGTTTTGACTTGATGGATGTGTGTGAAAATATTCCCAAAGGTTTGTTTGTTCCAATGTTTAAGGAGATCTTTAGTCCTATAGAGCTTTTGTTGGAGTTTATACATTCCTGTTCCCCTTATGGGGGAATTCCAGGACAGTTGAAGAGTTTGCATGAAGGAAGGGTGTCTGATCCACATGTTTTGAAACCTAAAGGAGGAGGGGCAAGAGCCAGTGGGATTGGAAGCTGAGATCAGAAGAGGGTGGTGGTCAGACAACCTTCTAGAGAGATGGGTGATTCTGGTGTTAGAGAAGATCTCAGTCCATTGTTGGGAATAAAGGACTCTGTCAAGACGTTTCCAGATTCTATTATTGGTCCATGTGTAAGGTTCTCCTTCAAATCCCCCATCAATGAGATTCGTATCAAACACCATATCATTAAAGTCTTCCATGGGTCCTAAAATGTTACTAGTTCCTCCCTGGTTTTCATTCCAGTGGAGTATAGTGTTAAAATCACCCCAACAAGCCAGGGAGCATTTTCCTGTGCCAGATTTTTAAGTTGGTCCCAAAGGATTCTCCTAGGTGTTCTATAGCATTTAGCATAGATAAAAGAGCAATAGAAAGTATCAGACATGTTAGGAGATGAGACATGAACATGAAGCAGTTGATTAGTATCTAAGACAACATTAACATTGACATGATGGGAAGCAAGGCACCATATTTTATTATTGTTATTGGACACTATGGTTCTAAAGCCAAATCTACGTGTAAAGTAGTGTGTTTTTAATTGCACAAAGGGTTCAAGCAAAATCAAAAGCTGGGGTTTATGTTCAGCAATCATATCAAAAAGGATTTTTTGTTTGTCATCATTACCAATACCTCTAACATTCCAAATAATCATTTTGATCATTAAAATTGTAATGATGATGATGAGGATGATCTTGTATGCCTTCTAGGTAAGTTTTTGAGAGTTGACTCACCTCTGGTCCTTTTGCCTTTACCTGATGTTGTAGGTGATTCTTGTGTGTAGGGTTCTTCCTGAGATTTGTTCCTTTTGTGCTTTTTTGAGGCTGCTGAATCCAATAGCAGTTGGTCTTGCAAGTAGTTGTGGTTGGAAGCTTGAGAGATTTCAACTGACTTATCCTCTTCCTGCTGTGCTTTGTCCCCTATTTTCTGCGCCTGAGTCTCAGCTTCATTGCTGATCTGAATCTGTAGCTCAGGGGGTAGTGTCTCTTCATGCTCCAGATTCTGCAGGGTCTGAAACCTGTTGTAGATAGGGGTAGTTTCTTCTTCCTCCTCACTATTAGTAGTAGTGTCTTGTATTCCAGAGGTCCTGTTGACACTGGTGTCCCCCTTGAACAAAGGCCTTGATAAATCCTGTTGAACTACAAGCATGTCTAATTCACATTCCTCCACTGACCAGGCAGGGGTGAATGCAGGTTGTTTGAGGGCCTGAGAAAATTGCAGATCTCCCTGTGAGTCTTTTTTTCCCCCTTCAGCCCCTATGATATTGTTGTTGATGTCAAATAGTGCAGCTTTGCCATTGGGGCTTTTCTTATGCATCTGCAGTCCCAGTCTTTGTCCAAAAGTTCTGTGATGATAGGATCCTCATAGTTAAAATCATCTTCACTATCTTCTGCTATTTCCTGAGGGTAGTTTTGAGAGGCAACCTCTGTGATATTTTCCTTCAGGTTGATGTAGCTTGACTTCTCAATGATTTGTTTTCTGGTGCCTGTGTCCCTTGGTTCAACTGTTAACCCTTGCTCAGGATGGGGAGGATGATGATTAGCTTCTGAAAAACATGACTCTTTTGCCTTTCTTGTTAGCAGCTTCGTTTTTATTGAGGCCCAACTGGTTGTTTTGATCTGGTCTTTGTGTCTCCAGCTGAGAAGGGGAGGTTTCTGGTTTGTCATTATCAGGCTTGGACTTAGTAAGGCAGGAACTGTGATCATGTCCGAGATGCTTGCAATAAGAACAGTATAGTGGGCAATTTTCATAGAGGACAGGTTGCCTTATGGTGTGTTCCTCATCTTCTAAGTAAATGGCTGGTATACGAGGAGCTGTGAGGTCAAGTTCAACACATACCCTTGCTAAACTTGGTCTAGATAAATCGGCTGTTGGCTCATCCATTCGCAATGGTTTTCCAATTAAGTTTGCAATACCAAATAGGGCTCCTTTTTTAAAGAAATGGCAAGGAAGCTCAGGGAATTTTATCCAGACAGGGGCTATGGGTGATTCAATCTGAGGGTTGAATGTAGGTGCCCATTTGAAGACTCGCATAGGAAAATTATCGAACATCCATTCTCCCCTAAGCCACAATCTAGAAAAGTCTTCCTCATGTGAAAGTCTAATTAAAACATGCTTCAGATTAATAGCCCCAACCATCATAGAACCTCTCAGTCCTAATTTCACAATTCTTTGCCGTAGGAAATTAAAATTTGGGAGACCATGTGAAAACTTACCCAGCAGAGCAAATCTAAGCCTTTCCGAGAGTTTTGCAATTTCCTCCTTGGAAAATTTCAGACCTGGATCCCCCTTGTGTCTGGTGACCGTGCCCATTTGCGTCATTTCTTCATTCTGAAATGATTTCTTTGCTGCCCTCTGCGGGTCGTGTTGAAAGTGGGATGCCGTAGGGTGTTGGACTATAGATGAATATGTTTTTCTGGCCGGAGTCGAGGGAGGCACTGGATGGGGTTGTGTGATTGAGGGGGTTTGGGGGTGCGATTGAGGAGGTGGATGGGTTGGGACCGAGGGTGTATGGTTCTGGGGAGGGAGGGAAGACGACGATGGATGGGGTCCGCCATACCATCGAGTCTGGGTTAGGGTTCCGGCGAGATTGAGGGAATCGAGGTCAGGGATGGGGTTAACGGTCGACTGCAGAGAAAAGTTGTACAGAGAGAATTTTTTTTTTTTTTTTGAGGAGCAGGCCACCTGTCGGCGAGGCAAGCACCTTGTTCATGCTTCTTTTTCGAATCCTTGGCTTCTTTGGTTTACTACATTTGGCAAACGAGGAACATGAGATGCTTCCAACAAATTCAGCACACTCCGAAGCAAGTAGCAACCGTTGTTTGGAGCAAGTTAGGATGCGTATTGATATTGATGAGCTTTCCCACTCCATTCACATGTTTGGCTTGTACAGATTATGTCGCATTGCTTGGACTTGATTTTGCCCAGCATAATTAGGCTTATGCCTGTTGTACGCCACTTTTCTTATTTATGAAATTTAACGTTACCCAAAGAAAAAAAAAGAAAAAGTGAAAGAAATCCCAAAATGTACAAATAGAAATAGTAATTAAATCAATAAATAAGTAGCATAATAATAATCACAATTACACAAATGAAAAAAAAAACAATCACAGCCATTAGTCATTCATGCACATAAATTCATACATACATACACAGGATAAAAATGAAGTCATTATGAAACCAGAAATCAAGAACAACAAACCCCAAGAATTCAAGCAGCAGAACCCTTTCTTCCTCTTTTTCTTCTCCTCTAACTCAGTTCTCCACTTCCTCCTCCTCTTCATCAAACTCTTCTTCATTATCCGCGTTGGGGTCCTGATACTGCTGATACTCTGAAACCAAATCATTCATGTTGCTCTCCGCCTCTGTGAACTCCATCTCATCCATTCCCTCCCCTGTGTACCAATGCAAGAAAGCTTTCCTCCTGAACATCACCGTGAACTGCTCAGAAACCTGCCGGAACATCTCCTGTATCGACGTCGAGTTCCCAACGAAAGTCGACGACATCGACAGCCCCGTTGGGGGAATATCACAAACACTTGACTTCACGTTTTTCGGGATCCACTCCACAAAGTAGGATGAGTTCTTGTTTTGCACGTTTATCATTTGTTCGTCCACCTTTTTCGTGCTCATCTTGCCGCGGAACATGGCGGAGGCGGTTAGGTAGCGCCCGTGGCGGGGGTCGACGGCGCACATCATGTTCTTGGCGTCCCACATTTGTTGGGTGAGTTCAGGGATTGTCAGGGCGCGGTATTGTTAGGAGCCGCGCGAGGTTAGTGGCGCGAACCCCACCATGAAGAAGTGGAGGCGTGGGTGATGGAGTGAGATTCGGAAGAAACGTAGCCTAAGCACGTGTGCACCAGATGAATTCGAGAGGCTTAATAGAAACAAGAAAATGAAGAAAGTTTCTATATTCATTCATAAAAGATGTCTCAAACAATAAAATTCACCCCCTATTTATAGTAAATTTTAGGGGGTGAAATTACAATGTTGTCCTTTGATCCTACGGCCTAAATTAAACAGTCAACGGTACTTCCGTCATTTCACTAGCCCCACTCTCTTTTCAACCTCCATCTTTTCAACTCCCCTTAACTTCCTTTTAACTCCTCTCAACCTCCAAAAAGGGCTCTTGTGCAATTATTATAAATATTGAGGGTCTTCCTGTAAATTCTCTTTTTCTCCATATCAGTAGCCCTCCAACTTTCAAACGTTTCCTTAGAAATTTGAAAGTTCCAATTAGCAAGCTGATTCTGACTCGAATTCTTCTTTGAATAGGCTTCCTTCTTGCTAACTCCATTCAATTTAGAAGTCTTCTTTTTTTTAACTCTTTCTCAAACGAATTTTATTCTTGCTGGGATCCTTTTCCTTTATTTTTCCTTCTCAAATTTGGACTCCTTCTTCTCTATATAAATTGGTGAAAACCATCTTCAATTCTTCATTGTGTTTCGATTTCTCTTTTTGCCTTCGCCGTCTTTCAAAAAATAAAGAATGTCGAAGCGTCTTGGTTCGGGTATTTAGCTCTCCATCTTTTTCTGTGCTTCGTCTATATTTTCGCTTTTTGTTTTTGTGTCTCCAAAAAAAAAAAAAAACACTCCCATATTTAGTCCTAATTCACAAAAAAACTTCGTCTATATTCTCAAATAGAAATCTCCGCATCATGTCGAGCAACGCCGGAATCAAGTGGGGGAGAGTATCAACTCCAAGTCGGGGCCGGGGAACGCCCCGGCGTGGCGCTGGTCGAGGCAGTCCGCCTCGGCCTGAACCTGGCCGAGGCGAGGTGCCTCAGCCAGATCGCGTTGCCTCAGCCAGATCCTAGCCGAAGCGAGGTGCCTCGGCCTGGATCTGGCCGAGGTGCTAATCCTCGGCCGAACCCCGGCCGAGGGACGCCTCCTTCACCTTCTTCGGTTCCTGTCATTAATCTGGATCCTTCTCCTCCTTCAGCTCCTCATATGGATCCGGATATCGTGGACTTTGATCACGAAGTGATTGAAGCGATTCGGAACCTTCCTACTTGTCCGTCGCCTTCCCCAAATGCTTCCTTTGAGTTAAGCTCCCAAGAGACTCCCCCACTCTTATCTCCTCCACCAATTGACCTCGTTGATTCCGATTTAGACAGAACTGAGTCCTCTTCAGCCCCCCACTCCAAGTCTGGCTGTCGTATCATGGACGTCGACAATTGTCATAGTCGTGTGAGTTTTGAAGAATTCCGTCTTCTTGAAGCCAGTGCCAATGCCTCTTTTGAATTCACCTTCTTGTTGTCTAGCATTGACGATAGGATCAAGTTCCCTCCTCCTCTGCTACTTCAAATCATTACCTGCACTACTCTGAGCATCAGCCAATTCACGCCTAATTCCCTTGTAAGTT
Source organism: Sesamum alatum (assembly GCA_034509735.1). Classification (NCBI taxonomy): domain Eukaryota; kingdom Viridiplantae; phylum Streptophyta; class Magnoliopsida; order Lamiales; family Pedaliaceae; genus Sesamum; species Sesamum alatum. Next base: position 40,034,187 of record JACGWO010000002.1, read on the forward strand.
TTAGGGGATTCCTCTAACGCTTTGAAAAGCTTGACTCAACCCCTTCTCTTGAGGCCTTCTGTACCTTGTTCACTGTTAGAAAGGTGCCCAATGACTCCTATTTTTATTTCTATCCTTGGGGGGGTTGCAAGATTCTCGAGGGTGGTGTTTCCTCTAAGGGTCTTTGAAAGAAAAGTTCCTATTTGAAAAGGACTTGTCTTGGGGATTAGCCGCCCCTTGGGGGGAATCATCCTTCACTTATGGGACGAACAAGCAGGGGGATATCTCTTCTTTTTGGGATGCCGCTGATGTGGACCTTGCCCACAAAAGATCAAGGGACCTAGTGAGCCCTTATGATGTGACGCTGCTTGGCGCCCTCCCCACTGTCACCCTTACTCATCTTATGCAAGGCGAAGCTGCCAGGGTATGTTCTTTATAATTTTTATTGATGCTTCATTTTTTGTCCTGACGTGTCTAATTGGGGGGTATATCCTTTAGGTTATCAACTTAGCAGAAGCTACTGAGTTGCGGTTGAGTAACTACAAGAAGGAGATCGAGCGGCTGAAGGATGCTTTTGAAGATGCTCGAAAAAATTTGGAGCGTAGTCAAGGGGAGGTCAAGACTGCCTCTGCTGAACAACTCAAGTGAAAGGAAAGCTTTAACCGGGAGATTGCCTCAAGGAAGACCTTCCTGAAGTCTGATGCTGGCAAGGCCTATTTGGAGTGTGTGTGGGATGACTTCAAGGAGAAGTATGTAGGTTCAGAGGAATTCCATCAAGTTGCCCTCAGTAAGGCGAGCGAGGTATATGATCAAGTAATCAGGCAGTGTCGCTCTACGCTGAGGAACAGTGGTCGCTTCGGCGACGAGGATTTCATGTTTCTAGATCCCAAAGTTCCTGATGAGGAAGGGGATGAGGATGGGGAAGTGGAGATTGCTGATGATGTGGTTGATGAGACTCCTGTTGAAGGAATCCCCTCCTCTGCTATAGAGAAGAATTAAAGTTAGTATTTAGAATTTACTTGTTTGAATTTCTTTCCCGTAGATTCAAGATATGTTTAGGGATTAGTTAACGTTATTATTATTATTTATTTATTGTTAATCTTAGTTTTTAGGATTGTTCTCTTCCTTCCAAACATTGAACCTTCAATAAAAATTCTATGTTTATATTATATCGTACTTCAGTATCTAATGTGCAAGGCGATCCCCCGTCTAGCAAAAATCATAAAAGGGAGAGGCAATCCCCCTCCGCTTGTTAAGATTACACATTCGAGGGGCAATCCCCCTCTGAGAGGCAATCCCTCTCTTTTAGATAATGTTTTCGATGCTAGGGGCAATCCCCCTATGAGAGGCAATCCCTCTCTTTTAAATGATGTTTAGGTGCTAGGGGTAATCCCCCTATGAGAGGCAATCCCTCTCTTGATAACTCGGGGCAATCCCCCTATGAGAGGCAATCCCTCTCTTGATAACTCGGGGCAATCCCCTATGAGAAGCAATCCCTCTCTTGATAACTCGGGGCAATCCCCCTGTGAGAGGCAATCCCTATCGTGACAACTGGGTATTTATATGGGGCAATCCCCCTTTTGCAAAAAATAAAACACAGAAGCGACAAAAAACTCGTTAAAAAGGACATTTCATTATCATAACCGGAGGTACAAGAAAGTCTTAAACTACAAGCTTTATACAAGTCTTAAAACGAGAAAAATTTATACAAAATATTTCTTTAGGTTGACCACGTTCCATGTACGCGGTACTTCTTTTCCATCCAACTTTTGCAGGCGGTACATTCCTTTCCCCACAATCTCAATCACTTGATATGGCCCGACCCATTTGGCGTCCAGCTTCCCAATGTTACCTGTGGCATCAACCCTCCTCAACACGAGGTTGCCCACTTGGAAGCCTCGATGTCTAACCCTGTCATTGTAGGCTCTTGCCATCAACGTTTTGTATGCTTCAGTTCTGACATTTGCGCTGCTCCTTAGCTCCTCCAGAAAATCCAGGTCGACTATCCTTTCACTTTCGTTGCTAGTCGGCTCGTAGCAATTCACTCGGAGTGCCTCTTCTCCAATCTCTACTGGGATGACGGCTTCCGACCCATAGACTAAACTGAATGGAGTTTCCCCCGTGCTTCGGCGTGGGGTGGTTCGATATGCCCATAAAACTCTTGGAAGCTCCTCTACCCAATTGCCTTTAGCATCTTCTAGTCTTGTCTTCAAATTCTGGAGGATTATTCGGTTGGTCACTTCTGCCTGGCCATTAGATTGTGGTGTTGCCACTGACGTGTAATATTGTTTTATCTTCAGCTCCTGGCACCATTGGCGAAATTTAGATCCTTGGAACTGTGTGCCATTGTCCATCACGAAGGCTCTGGGGATGCCGAAGCGACATATGATATTCTTCCACACAAATTTTATGACTTCCTTTTCTGTTATCCTGCTTAATGCCTTTGCTTCCACCCACTTTGAAAAATAATCTACTGCCACGAGCAAGTACTCTCGCTGGCCTGTTGCTTGGGGGAGTTTCCCTACTATATCCATCCCCCACTGATCGAAAGGGCAAGGACTCTGTAGGGGCTGTATATCCGTTGCTGGTACGTGAGTGATATTAGCATGTTCTTGACATTTTCGGCATTTCCTCACTAAGTCCATGGCGTCTGCCTGCATGGTTGGCCAAAATACCCTTGCCTCAAGGCCTTCAGCGCCAGGGCTCTTCCACCAGAATGGTTGCCGTAGCTTCCTTCGTGGATCTCCCTCAGAACGAACTCTGCCTTGTCCTTACTTATGCATTTGAGGTATGGCTGCGAAAATCCTCTTTTGTACAACTCCCCGCTAATCAAGGAAAACCTAGCTGCTCTCGTGCGAAGCGCCCTAGCTTGCTTAGGATCCTGGGGCACTTCCCTGGATTTTAGATATACTTCTAGCTCCTCCATCCACTCAGATGGAACTCCTTTTGTCATCAGGACTTCATTCTCCTCTTCGTTCACATTCGGGTACTCTTGGTTCAACAAGGTTATCTTCTTGCTTTTCAGGGGAGCCAATGAACTAGCCAGCTTAGCCAATTGATCTGTTTCCTCATTTTCAGTCCTCGGAATTTGTTCCAAGGTGAATGTGTCAAACTTCTTCCTCACTTCTTAGATTTTTGACAAGTATTTGGCCATTTGCTCTCCCTTGGCCTCAAATTCCCCATTTACTTGCTTGACCACCAGTTAGGAATCACTGTATACTTTCACGTGCTTTGCCCGGCAGCAAAGGCCAATTTCCCCCCTACGATGAGGGCTTCATACTCTGCTTCATTATTTGAGGCGGCGAAACCGAGCCTGATGGCATAACGCATCGTGTCTTGATATGGGCTCTCAAGTAGTATTCCTGCTCCGCCACCTTGGGACGTGGAAGAGCCATCAACAAACATCCTCCAACACCTCTTCTCTGGCAATGCCTTTCTCCTCCGTCAATTCGGAGATGAAGTCTGCCAATGCCTGTATCTTGATTGCAGGTCTAGGTTTGATATCCGATTCCATGCTCACTTAATTCCACCGACCATTTCACCATTCTCCCAAATGTATTGGGATCTGCCAGTACCATTTTCAAGGGTTAATTTGTCAGTACCACCACGGGGTGTGATTGAAAATAGGGACGCAGTTTTCTCGCCGCGGTTATCAAGGCCAAAGCCACCTTCTCAATCTGGGCGTACCTCTCTTCTGGCCCTTGCAGAGCCTTGCTGGCATAGTATATGGGTTGATGCTCGCGCCCTTATTCTCTTATGAGGACCGAACTTACTGCGCCTTCCGAGACAGATAGATACACAAACAAGGTCTCCCCGGGCTCGGGCTTTGTCAGTAGGGGTGGTGAAGTAAGATACTTCTTTAAATCCTCGAAGGCAGCTTGACACTGCTCCGTCCAAGAGAAACCATCCATCTTTCTTAACACCTTGAAGAATGGGAGTCCCCGTTCTGAGGATTTCGAAATAAAATGATTAAGTGCCGCCATCTGTCCCGTCAGTTTTTGAACTTCTTTTATCGTCCGGGGAGGTTGCATCTTTATAATGGCCTCAATTTTTTCTGGATTCGCCTCTATCCCCCTTTGAAAAACCATGAATCCTAGGAACTTTCCTCCCTGAACCCCGAAAGTGCATTTTGTGGGGTTTAGCTTCATCCCATACCTCTCCAACGTGCGAAAGCATTCTTCGAGATCTTTCACATGATCTTCCCTCCTATGACTTTTGACTAGCATGTCGTCTATATACACTTCCATATTTCGTCCTATCTGCTCCCTGAACATGCCATTTACTAACCTCTGATATGTGGCCCCCGCATTTTTCAACCCGAAAGGCATCACTCTGTAGCAATATGTGCCTTGCTTCGTCTCAAAACTTGTCTTTTCTTAGTCCTCGCGCGCTAATCGAATCTGATTGTATCCTTGAAACGCATCCAGGAAACTCATCAACTCGCATCCTGAAGTTGAATCAATAAGTGCGTCAATCCTGGGCAAGGGATGAATCCTTGGGGCAGGCTCGATTCAAATCAGTGAAGTCTACGCACATCCTCCACTTTCCATTGCTCTTTGGAACAAGTACCATTTTGGCCAACCACTCCGGGTAGGACACTGGTCGAATATAATCTAACTTGAAGCAATTTCTCAACCTCCTCGCCTATTATCTTGTTCCTCTCTACCCCAAATGCCCTCCTTTTCTGCTTTACGGGCTTTGCCTTTGGATCAACGTTAAGTTTATGGACCATGACCTCGGGGTCTATCCCTTTCATATCTGATAGCTCCCATGCAAAAGCGTCAACTGATCTTTGTAAGAAATCAATAATGACATGCTCTATCTGCGCGCTTAGTAGCGACTCGACTTTCAACACCTTCTTAGAATCACCCAGGAGCTCGATCATTTTGATCTCTTCAAAAGCCTCCATTATTTCCTCTTCAACTTTCCTCTTTCTGGCTTCTTTCCGGGTCTCTTCTCTTTGCTCCTCTGGGGAGCTGCTTTTATCTGGCTCATCAAGGTATCCCCCAAGGGATTCCTTCTCTGACATCAAACTTTTACTGCCCTCGCCTTTCCTCTCACGGGCATCCATTGGCGTCTTCAGTGTGCTGGCATAACATTCTCGGGTTTGCTTCCTGTCTCCCACCATCTCTCCTACACCTTTAAGTGTTGGGAACTTTACCTTCATGTGGTAAGTGGATATCACAGCTTGGAAGAGGTTCAAACTTGGTCTCCCCAAGATCACATTGTAAGCAGAAGGTGCGTCCACAACTAAAACTTTCACAAACTTCATCACGCGCCTGGGATATGTCCCGATCGATATTGGCAACGTGGCCTCTCCCACCGGTACAACTACATCTTCGCTAAAGCTGGTTAAGGGGGTATTGACGGGCGTAAGTTGTATGTTGCCGATCCTCATTTGAGAAAAAGCCTTGTAAAAACAGGATGTCCGCTGAACTCCCGCTGTCTATCAAAATCTTCCTTACCCAGAAGTTTGATACTGAGGCTACCACAACAATCGCCTCATTACAGGAAAGAAGATTCCTCTCCAAGTCTTGATCATTAAATGTTATCTCCCCCGTGGGATATGCTCGAGGTACCTTCTTGAGCTCGCTACAAGCAACCTGGTTGGGAACGTTCCCTGCTGCTCTCGCCGCCGCCTTCCTAGCTCGCCCAGAGTCCCTCCAGCTGGGCCTCCCGAAATGACCCTATCACCCCAGTTGTCGGAAGGTTATCTTTCCTCTCACGATCTACTTCCTCCTTATCTCTTATCTCAAGACAAGGCGACGTTCACTTACTTTCACGGGTGACCTCTTGAGGTCCTTGCTTCATTTTCGCCACGAATTCCTTTAGGTAGCCTCTCCTGATGAGTTTCTCAATTTCTATTTTCAAATGGTGGCATTACTCAGTGTTGTGGCCTCGATCCTTGTGAAAGTGACAGTACTTGTCAGATTTCATCCTATGAGGATTGTCTTTCATCGGATAGGGCCATCTCACAAGCCCTTGTTGTTCAGCCATGGCGAGAACTTGAACTCGCGGAGTGTTCAATGGGGTGTACCTCACTAACTCCCCCAGTAGCGGTGGCTTCCGTTCCCGCCTGATTCCCTCTGACCTGGGAGGAAATCTCATTTCTTCTTCATCAGCTTTCTGCTTGAGGGGATTCGCCGGACGCAATCCCACTGTCTCTTCTATTCGGATATATTTCTCTGCTCTAAACAACAACTCTTCCTGAGTCGAAGGGGGCTTCCTTGCTATCAACTCCTTAAATCGTCCTCTTCTCAAATTCTGCTGCATGATGCTAGCCAAAAGCTCAGAATTCACGTGCTGGACCTCTAACACCGCTTCCGAGAAGCGCTGCACATACTCCCTCAAACTCTCATTCTCCCGCTGGATTATTGTAAACAAGTATGAAGCGGTCTTGGGGTATCGCCTGTTAATCGAGAAATGGTGTAGGAAGTGCTGAGAAAGTTGCTCAAATGACTCGATAGTCCCAGGCGGCAGCTGGTTGAACCATGCCATAGCTTTCCCGAAAGGGTAGTACGAAATAGTTTGCAATATGCCGCATCACTGATGTCCAGCAGATCGGCTCTGGCCATGAAGCGGTCGAAGTGATTTTGAGGATCCCCTACTCCGCTATACTCGTTTAGACTTGGAATCTTAACTCCTGGATGGATAGCTTCTGCCAATATGTGGGGGGCGAATGGACTCCGTCGGGGAGGTGCCATTGCCAAAGGTCGCGCCAGTTATCCTGGAGGCCCCAGCGAGTTAGGGAATGTGTGCAGGGGAGGGGCTCCTCTCTCGTAGTGTCCCTCTCCTTGTGCTGGCTGCCTCCCCCCTTGGGGGGTGGGGGGGGGGGAAATAATGGTCTTCATGCCCCCTATGTGACGGATGAAGGAAATAATCCTCTTCACCCCCCGCTCTACGAGGGGGCGAAGGATAAAAGTTGTCCTCGGGCTGCGTGGCCCTGCTATTGACCTCCTTCTCATAATCCATGCCTTCAAAGGCTTCCTCAGGCCTCTGCTCTCTTGCGGGCGCGTCTTGCCCCCTCCCAGGATGGCGAGGGGGTCGCGGGGGTGCTGCCTGTCCAGCAATATACTGAGCTACGGCCCTCGCGGCAGCTTGAGCAGATGCCTCTTCTACTAACTGGCGAAGGGCCTCTTGAGTAATCTGGATGACCGGTGGAGGTGGTGGGGCCTCAACCTCCTCGTGCCCCTCTTCCTCTCTGCTTCGCGCTGGAGGATTCTCAAAGGCGTGGCCCTGTTCTTCCTCTCGGTCCTCCAACCTGCGAGCTGGTGCTGGTGGAATCGCCAGGGCGTGGCCCTGTTCCTCCTCTCCTCTTCTCTCAGGGTCCTCTTGCCCCACGTTCGCACTTCTCGCCCTCGATCTGGTGTTCATCTTCTATGCCTAGACTGGTTTCCCACAGACGGCGCCAAGCTGATGGAGTGAGATTCGGAAGAAACGTAGCCTAAGCACGTGTGCACCAGATGAATTCGAGAGGCTTAATAGAAACAAGAAAATGAAGAAAGTTTCTATATTCATTCATAAAAGATGTCTCAAACAATAACCTATTTATAGTAAATTATAGGGGGTGAAATTACAATGTTGTCCTTTGATCCTACGGCCTAAATTAAACAGTCGAGGGTACTTCCGTCATTTCACTAGCCCCACTCTTTTCAACCTCCATCTCTTCAACTCCCCTTAACTTCCTTTTAACTCCTCTCAACCTCCAAAAAGGGCTCTTGTGCAATTATTATAAATATTGATGGTCTTTTTGTAAATTCTCTTTTTCTCCATATCAGTGGGAAAGGGATGAGGTTCACGGCGAGTTTGCGGAGGTCGGAGTTGAGTTGCCCCGGGAAGCGGAGGCAGCATGTAACTCCGCTCATTGTTGTTGATATCAGGTGGTTAAGATCGCCAACTGCAAACAAAAATCAGACAACCCACGCGAGGTTCGTCACAATTCATTCGTTATTTACATACCTAGTATCTCCCTGTTGCGTAGTATGAAATGCACTGTGCAAAATTTAAGCTAACTGTTTGTTATAATGCCTCAAAGAAATTAAAACAACTATAGCAATCTTCATTTTGTAGCTTTCTAAAAGTGTTTGTTAATCCGTCAAAGCAAATTGCATTGTGGGTAGATGTACTAGAATTGAATTTTGATGACTTACAGCTTGGATTAGTGAGCTTGAAGCAAATGTCATAGAGAGCTTCATTGTCGAGGACCATACACTCATCCGCATTTTCAACTAGTTGGTGGACTGAGAGGGTAGCGTTGTCGGGTTCAACGACAGTGTCGGAGACCTTGGGTGAAGGGAAGACAGAAAATGTCATCATCATCCTGTCGGGATACTCTTCCCTGATCTTGGAGATCAGCAGGGTTCCCATTCCCGAACCCGTGCCGCCTCCGAGTGAATGGCATATTTGAAAACCTGTCACCAATAAACAATAGTTTCATATAGTCTTGGATCATAATTAGCTAATTAAAGTCCATTATTTCCAAGCTATGAATAACAGATGAAGTTTTATGATCAGTTTTTATTGATTTTGTTGACATCTATAGCTGAAAAAGATTGTGGGTTGAAGGAGTGTACCTTGCAGGCAGTCACAGTTCTCTGCTTCTTTGCGAACAACATCAAGCACAGAATCAATCAGTTCAGCTCCTTCAGGGTAGTGCCCCTTTGCCCAATTGTTTCCAGCACCATTCTGTCCAAAAATTTATAATATTATTACATATACTAATAATCATAGTTTTTAATAATAAAATTTGCAATTTAATTATAACGGATTTACAAAAAAGAAAAATGCGAACCTACCCAAATTTTATCGATTGTCTACTGATTTGAGTGCTTACTATTCACATCCCAAACGAGGAGAAAAGAATGTCTGATTTCGACATTTATTTCTGGTGTCGTGTCTCCCAGACATTATTTTGTAATATTTTATGTTTATTTTTATCCATTATTTCATTTTATGTTAATTTAAAGATGAGATAATTTAATTCCTATAATATTTCAACACAATTACTTTGCTAGAAGAAATCTTAATTATATTAAAAAAAAATAATTTACCATGACAGATTAAAATATAAAATAAACTACACATGAATAATATATAAAATACTAATCTAAACTAAAATATATATAATACATAAATAAATAAATATCAAATTTTAATTATAAATTAAAATTGATATATGGATATGATATTATTAAATTGAAATTGCTTGTGAAATTTCAACTATTGAGTGAATCCCTTAGTACTTGATTTTATTAGTATTAGATAATCCTGAATGCTTTACTTTTACATCTATTATTTTTTTATATTAATTAATAGAATAAAAGTATTACAACAACAAATGTGACAAAAAAAATTAGGTTGTAACATAATATATTATTGAATAAGAAATAGATTATACCAATCGGTTCATATGAAAATAAGATTAAGAAGTTAAACTAAAAACATATAGAATTAAAAATTACAATATAAATTGCAAAAAATAAAATTTTATACAATAATATTTCAAAATTTAGAAGGTAATAAAGTATGTAAATAATATTTTGACAATAATTAAAAGTTGATACCAAAATATAATTAACATTAGGATCTTACCATACAAAATATTGGCAATATTGTCCATTTAAATTATATTTTTATAATAATGTTCAATAATTAATTAGTTTGTAATCATTTAGTGTCAATAAATTAAAAATCAATGACACTCAAAATATAATAAAAGAAAACATATTACATACACATACATAATATAGCAAAATCAAACAATAGCAAAGAGCCACAATAAAACCTACGAACAAAAAATTGATCAATTTTATTAAAATGAAATTTCTTCTAAAATGGAATAACGAATAAGTATCAAAAGTTAATTACAAATAAAAGTTATCAATCCAATTAAATTAGAAGTGCTATTGAAAATTTAAAAAAGAGCTAACTAATTTATTTTATTTCAATATTAATAGGCTAAAAATACCATGTCACCCTCCCCCTGCACCCTCAAGACATTGCCTTGAAGAGTATAAATAGTAATATAATAAATAATTTAATTTAAAACCTTATCTTATTGAGTAATAAATTAACTAATATAATTGTAAGTTCTAACGAGACATATATAACTATTTATGCTTTAAAAGCTGCATAAAAGTTGTAACATTTAGTCCCCTTGTACTATTATACACTTAAGGCGCACATGGTATTTTCTTTTGAATATCCAGAGGGAAAGGTGTTATAAAACCAAAATTGCTACTTTTTAATATTTACGGGTCTGAAAGTGAGAATCCCAAAATTAATAGACTAAATTAAAATGGAAATGACCTAAGTTACATACTGGAAAATGCTATTTCCCTTTATGAAAATAAGAAAAGTCAAATGGTGAGTAAATATTCACACAATAGCAATTAAAAGTATAAAATTTTAAAATAATTATATACTAACACATTAGTAAGAAAATTAATAAATTTTGAGAATAAACTTAGTACAATAAAATAATAAATAAAAATTAAGTTAATTATGTTGAAATTATAACAAAAGATGATAAATAAATAAGCCAATGAGATTAATATATTTTTCTAATAATAAATTTATAAAAATAACTTAAAAGTTTAAGGCACGAGTACTAATTAAAGAGAATAAAAATTGATATACTAGAGTATTGTTAAATTGAAATTGCTTATGAAAATTCAACTATTGAGTGAATCTCTTAGCACTTGATTTTTAGTATTAGATAATTTTGAATGTTTTACTTTTACATCTATTGTTTCTTTTTTAAAGGTGAAAAATAAATTTTTATACAATAATATTTTAAAATTTAGAAGCTAATAAAGCATGTAAATAATGCTTTGACAATATAAAAAAGTTGATTACTGAAATATGATTAACATACATTATAGGATCTTATAATACAAATACTGGTATTATGGTCCAATTTGATTATATAGTTTTATAATAATAGTCAAAATAATTAGTTGTAATAGTGTCAATAAATTAAAAATAAATAACATTCAAATATAGTAATAAAAGAAAACATACAACACACACATACAAAATGTAATAAAATATAAAACAAAATTAAACAATAGAAAATAGGCATAATAAAACCTACATATAAAATTGATCAATTTATTTTATTACATTAGAATTTCTTCTATCCAAGATAAGGAGCTTTGACTAATTATTTTTATTTTAATATTAATTTTTTGAATATCATTATTTTATATTTTCATATTAATTGGTTTGATACATAATAATGAAATAATTATTAGTGAATATACGAAATAAAAAATTTTAATTTTGGGGAATATCTTTTTATTCAATAGTACCAATTAAATTTAGAAAGTGAATTACAAATAATAGAACTGAATAGTTCAATTTAGATAATTATTATCATTTTTTTTTAAAATATGATTGTATAATACTATGTTTCAATGAAAAAAATACAAATAATATCATGAACTTAACACAAATGACATATTTACTTCTAAAAATATATTTATACACGTGCATCGCACGTCATGCTTTCTAGTTTATATATAAGTATGAATAGGCATTTTGGTTTTTTTTATTGGACTAAATTAACCTTGTAATATTAACTTTTTAAGGATAAAAAAGTAAAATAATATGCTTATTAATTCTTATTAATTACTTTTCACATTACACAATTATTCTTATAACCTAAGCTTATAACTATAGAAGATACCATTTTTGTTATCCACAAATTGTGTCTTTTTTTTTCTTTTTTCTTTTTTTAGTGTAGCTTCGTAAACTGCTAGAACTTGAAATGATATGAATGTTTATATTTTTTTACTATACTTTTATGATTGTTATTCATAATTTAACAAGGGATAGTTTAGTCGATTACAAAAATTAAATAGTATGAAATATTCCTAAAGTTGCATGTATAAGGGTACTTTTATCGGAGTATTATTTAAATTTAGAGAAGCATGACCGATAAATAGGTGAGAATAATAATACTAATAGTCATAGTAATATATATATATATAGTACAATAATATGCGATATATATGTGTGTGTGTGTATGTGTGTGTGTGTATGTGTGTGTGTGTGAATTACTTATTGATGTGCGTAAAAGAAAAAGAGAAACTAAATTAACGATCATGATGCATTTAACCAACATTTGACTAGCTGCAAGAATTGCAAACAAAATAAAAAGTTAATGATAATTACAATTCAATTAATTTGTCCGAAAAAACTTTAATATTATAAAAAAAATTAATTTGTTAGGTTATATATGATAAAATCTAAATGAGCTATATATGTAAATATTAATCTAAAATCTCAGTAAATAACAAACATATTAAGTACTATTTTATTATATTATATTGTATTATATTATACTACAATTAAAGTGTGAATCCCGACAATGTATATTCCAATATGAAAATATATTTATACTTCTTCGTAAAGACTATTTTTAATAATAAATAAGAATTAGTTATTAAGGTCACAAACCCATAACATATGGGGAACATAAAATCCCAAAAAAAAATTTAATAGAATACAGAACAGGAAAAATAATATTGGATTAATTAAAAAGGGAGAAAATAATTGACAAAAATAAATATTGTCAAGTACTAAGTTAAATAAATAAAAGATTTAATAAAGGATGAAGAAGGGAGTCAGATGAACTAAATTAGCAGTTTAAGAATTTACATTCTTTTGGGCATCTTTATTAATACAGCTTAGTTTGAGTTCTTTTTTACTTTGAGTTAGCTTGCATTCTTTTGTAAATTAAGTTATAATATTTTTAATTATTAAGGAAAAATCTATAAAAAAAAATTAGTAGATGTAGTTAAATATAAAATGATAAAAAGAAACAATAACAAAAAAATTCACTATCAGTAATATTATCGTAAAATTAAATTATTTGAAAATTTAAGTCATCCACTTAGAATAGTAGTAGAAGAATGACCTTTTGTTAATTAAGAAAAATTCTAGCACACATTTCCAAAGGTTGATGTAATAAAAAGTAGTTAAAATTTTCGACAGATACAATGTAATATTGCTCTTAAAGTTTGGGTTAATGCAATTTAGCCCTTGTGAATTAGAAAAGTTTTAAAAGAATTCTATAAAAAAAGATAAAAAAAAAAAAAAAAAAAAAAAAAAAAAAAAAACCCTGCTGGCTTATTTGTCCTGTTGTGGGTGAAAATCACAAGCTACCTTGAAATATGATATCAAGCCTTTAATGTCAATGAAGACATAGAACTTCGCGATTATATAGCTTTGGAATATGTAGAGAGCTTTGGACTTATTTTGGACTTGATTTGTTAGGATTTGGCTTGTGTCATATTGTGTGTTTGTGTGTGTATGCGTGTTTTGAGAGGTATCTTATTGTGTGTGTAGGTTCCATTTTCGAGGCATGAGCAAGACTTAGGTAGCTAGCTTGAACTTGAAAATTATGTATTTTATCCTGAATAATCTGTCAAGACACTTAAGGCCCAAGTTTAGTATGAATCTATTAAGAATTTACTATCTCGAAAATATGTAAAGCCCAAATTTAATATGGATTATAATTTGGAACCTAATTATTAGTCATTTTATTTGGGCTTTGAATATTTACCATTAATTTAATGTAAGTTAAATTTTAATAAGATATTATAAAAATATGAGTAACTAGAGATGCTTTATTTTTGGTTATTTCTATAAATAATATCTCGGGGTACCTAATTAATAGTATAATACCGCAAGTCCAATTAAAGTAAACTTCCATTAGGAACAAGGACAGTAAATAAGTTTATGTTAAGATCAATTATTTGTGAAATAAAAACTTAGAATAAGATCAATTATCTCATAAGTGGTTTCATAATTAATTGTCTTTATAATATTAATGGTAAAATCATAATAATAATATTCAAAATTTATTTTATGAATTAGATAAGTCTATGATTTGTTGATTATTTAATGCACTGACTACTTGATCTGTACGAATTCTACTAAATCATTTTCTATAATAAGTAATTTAATTTCTATAATTTATATTTGGGTAAATTGCATAACACCCCCCTATGTTTTAGTGAAATTGCACGAAACCCCCCTGTGTTATGTTTATAGGCATAAAATCCCCCGTGTTATTGAAAACACAGCAAAACACCCCTTCTCCATTACATTTTAACGGAGATTGAAGGAAACGCGCTAGTTGTGCGTCTGGGCGACCTTTATGGCCGTTTTTTATGTTACTTTTTGAAAGTAAATATCTCTTTTGCCCCCTTTTGTATATATTAAAGTGTGCATATGTTATGTGCTCTCATTTTGCACCAAAAGCAACATTTTCAGCAACTTGAGGGCTGTGTAGGTACTTTATGTAGTTAATTATTTAAATTATTGTTTAATTATATTTTCATCTTATTTTTATTAAAATGTCCACTTGTAAATCCAGCTCCAAGAGGAAAGAAGAAATTTTTGACTTGAGGTACAAAAACCCTAAATGTTTTTGCAATAAGAATGCAGCCATCCAGGTTGTTGGTCCGATGAAAGAAACGGAAGGTAAATTGTTTTGTAACTGCAAAACGAATCAGTGCAATTTTTTTTGTTGGTTGGATCCCATTAGTGTATCCAACAATAATTCCTACGAAAACAAATCTGAAATCCCAGAATGTGAAGAAGTGGTTGAATCGAACAAAGTTCGAGTGGAAGAAGATTACAAAGAATTGATATCCATCTATTCAGAATTGACGTCAAAAATGAAGCAATTGGAGTCTGATCAAGGAGTAATCAAATATTAGTTGTAGTTGTGTTTTTTCTGTTAGTGATTGTCATATTAAAGTAATGTAATTGGTGTTAACATTTGACATTTTTGTTGCTTTGAATGCATTTGTCATTATGCCAAGTTTGTCTACCTGTTAATCATAACCAAAGAAACACCAAATGAACTTGATAGAAAACACTTAGATAACCAAAAACAAAAGATCAACCATTAACAATTAAGAATAACCATAAGTTTCAGTTTCAATTTCAGATTCAGTTTCCAAAAAAAACTATTAAATTCAGTTTCAGTAGGTAAACCACTTCAGGAATTAGACACATAATCAGCCGGAAATCAGTTTCAAAACAGAACATAAATTTTCAGTCTCTTGTAGAATGGCCTGTTGAAGAGAATCCACTAGGTTGTGTCCTTGTGTGGTATGAATTTGCTACACCTTTCAAGACTGATGAGATAGAAGGCTTGGTAGGTGGGCAGCATTGCCTCTTAAAGGCATTTTCTGATGGTGCAACCTTTCTCTTCTCCAGTTTACTTGACAAAGAGATAGGGGTCTTTTGTTTCCGTGATGCTTTTTGATGGACCTGACATAAATATGAAAAATATTTATTTGTGGCTTTGTAAAGGAATTAACAAAAGAATATTTTAACTTGTAGAAATTACATTATTTTGAGAACTTATAGTACTTGACTGAGAATTTTGTGGATGAACATTTGATGGTTGAGGCACATTTTGGATCACATTCTGAGGCACATTTTGGGGCCTTGGAGGTCTATATGCTAGATTTCTGGGCACATGTGGGGGCATAGTTGGAGGTCTTTGTGCATGTATTCCCTGGGAATGCTCCTGCAAGTAACATATAGGAAAAACTGTTAAGTAAAATTACAATATTAGATGAATTAACATATAGGAAAAAATTTTAATAAACACTTATACTTGTGTGGACATTTTCTGTAACATTGGGATGAGGTACAGATGATGAGGATGTCTGGGTTGGAAACTGCATTTAATGACAGACAAAAAAATGAGGAAATTGCATATGAAATTCTTTACTGCTAATTTAATATACCTCTGAATGATGAAAACTTTCTGCACCACTTTGAAAAGTAGTAGTTTTCATAATTGGAGAAGCATGGATTCTCCAGTCACATCCATTTTTGCAAACAGCAGTGATTTTGGTTTTTTCATTCTTCACAAAGGTCAAATCCCACCCCCTCCTTACAGCCCAATCCCTCAAGACCTCTCTGTATTTTTCTCTTGTTGTGAATTTCATTCCAACACATAAATCAATATCATGTCTCTCCATAGAATCATTCCACACTAGACTATCTATATTTTCATCATCTGAACCTCTAAGTGAATGAAGTTCATCCTCACCCTCCACATCACTAAACCATCCATCCTCTCCATGTTCTCCCTCATCATTCTGTTGTTCAGCCCTTTTCTTCTTCCTCATTTCTTTTACCCAGGCTTTTATGTTTTTCATTAATTTCCTCCCATAATCAGCACCCCTACTAACAAACAGGTCATCATCCATTGGCCCCTCTAAATTTTCTAACATCCATGATGGGCATTCTGAATCTGATTAACTATCCATCAGATTCAGAAGCTTCAACATCCTCAAAGTCCCCATCTGAATCTGACCTCACATCACCCTCACCTTCACCAACCCCAATATCAGGCCCCTCACCACCCTCAACCCCAGTATCAGACCCCTCACCATCACCAAACCCAGTATCAAGTCCCTCACCTTCACCAACCCCAGTATCAGGCCCCTCACCATCACCTTCCTCATTCTCACAAACCCCCTCATTCAAACATATCCCCTCACTAACACCCTCAGCATCCATCAACTCTGTATCCCATTCATATGTCAGTTGAGGCATTGGGGCATGGTCTTCAATTGTGTTACCCAATGTATCAACTGCTATAATAGGACCAGTATTTTCTACTACATATAAAGGAATAACAACCAATCCCTTATAATCTCTCAAAAGCTCTCTAATACACATATCCCCTTCCAATAATTTGATCCCACTGTCTAATGTTTGCCCTGGTAGTAAATAATACATAGAAATATTAGAGCCCTTACCCCCTGCCTTTGTGTACATATCAACCAAATCATCATAGAAAAGTCTTTCTTTATCTACACTGGGATACCAGACCTTTATACCCCCTGTATACATAATTTTTGGAAACCATATCAAAGTACCCCCTAACCAAACATAAAAGTCAGCATAGTCCCCTAACACCATTATCTGCAATTCAACCAAAAACAAAAAACGAAAAAAGAAGCATATCAAAGGCAAATACATAACAATATTCATACCAAATATGGGGTGGGGGACCAATACAAAATAAACATAAAAAAACAACACCTTCAGTTTCATTATTCTACTACCAGAAAAGCATAAATATATAAGGGTAAATTGCATACATATGCTTTCAACTTCAGCAACAGACAAAATTATAACTATTTAATAATGAACAACAAACAATATTCAAAAGGGGGAGGAGACCAATAGACATGCTTTCGAAAATCTACACTTATTAAAAAACATACCTTTCTGCAAGTGGACCCTTTCCAGTTTCCTTCAGCCTTCAAGACAAATCAATCTTGAACTTATCCAGATTCTTGGTCCCCACTTCACCCAAATGTTGCGAGCCTTTCTTTCCTTAAACAAACCGTTGTTGACCTACCCAAACACAAACCCTAAATCACTATAAATATCCCTAAATCACACTACGAACATCATAAATCGAAGGAAAAAAACCCCCTCCAATCTGTTGATTTTCACTTCAGAATAAAAAAAACCCTAGATCTATTTTGAAAGATTGTGGATCGTCCCGGGAAATAGCGCGAATGCGGAAGCGCGGTATAAAATTAAATAACAAAAGTTGAACATGCTTTTACGTAAAATAAAGAACACGTTCGAGGGGTGTGCCCTTGAAGTTCCCGGGTGTTCTGTGTATCTCATGAATTAAAAGCATACAAACAATCATGGAGGCCATAGGATTTAAAATAAAGGAAGAGACGAAAACGTAAAAAGGGAATTACCGGTTCGTCGTTTTTCTCTTCTAACCGGTACTCGCGTTGTTCCCCGATTTGCACCAAGGCCTCGTATATGAGATCCTCCAAATTGTGACACGCAATCCGCCCACGTATCTTGCACGGCGTGCTAGCGAACGAACAAGTATATTGGAGAGGATGGATCAATCACACGTTATTAGTTAACGGGATTAATCCTCCTTTTGTTCAATTGTTAACACAAAAGAACAAACTTGGAGAGAGAGAGAGAGAGAGAGAGAGGCGGACGAGAGAGGGAGAACCGAGAGAGAGTGTGTGTTGTGTGTGTGTTGGAGTTTCATCATCTCTCTAATGGTGAGGGGCTAGGACTATTTATAGAGGAGGAGTTTTAATCCTCTTCAAACTCCAACTCTAGAAGACTAATTTGACTAGGATTTTGACCTAGTCAAAGTCCTAGTCAAAGTAGTAATTTGCCTAGTCAAATTAATCCTAGCCATCCATCTCCCCTTTTAATCTCAACCATTAATTTAATTTAATGGAATATTTAAAATCTATTTAAATATTCCAAAGGGCAATAAATAAATATAATAAATATAAATATTTATTCTAGGCCCATTAAATTAATTTTCTAATAAATCTAATTTATTAGATTAATCCCTTTTATCTAATAAAAGGAATTAATTCTCTCCAAGAAAATTAAGGACCCGATTACATCCAATTTAATCATTTTATTTCTCCAAACATTTTTCTAAATTAAATACTTGTTGTGTGCGGATTGTGTGTGTCTCTTTAGGTTCACCTTTCAGCTAGACTTGGTCGGATTCCTAGAATCCGCCCGTTACCATGGGTGGCCATCTAGCAACGGTCCATGGCACTAGAGACTAGGTGAATATTCGGGGATGAACATTTAGGCTCTAACAGTACACTTGTCCTTCTGTCTTCAGTCTCACCACTTAGGGTCTAGGGCACGGAAAATGCAGGTACCCATTTTGGACCTAAGTGTCGGTCTGTCCTTACTAAACGCCGCAAGGAAACCTTCCCTTCTGTTCAATTACTGTGGCCATAGATTTTAGGGACAAGACACAGAGCATATGTGAGACTCAACTGTCAATGCCTTTTGACAGGAGACAGATCCTTTCTTGGAACCTACTGTCACTCTGTACACCGGAGTTGCACTAGACATGGCTTATGACTACTCAAGTGTTTCTTGGCAATCTCTCACCATATCTAAGATACAGCCCTGATATACAGGTAAACTCAGCAGTTCCTCAAGTCAAAGGACTTGACCTATACTGTTGGAACCGGGAACACACGTCATACCTAGCTCACCCTACTCAAGGTCCTCCGTAAGACGGTTCCCGCGAGTCACCTCAGTCAGCTGCTCCCTAGTAGGCTAACCCACTAACACTGCTTAGACGACCTTCGTCACCCGTCGATGAAATACGACAGCAGATGCTTAGTGCAAGTCACAAGGGGAATCTCGGTACCCATTTTCGAGATTCCTTGACTTGGAGATTTTCGGACTGATTCGGCGGGACTGATTTCATGGACCTACCTCCAAGCGTAGTCCCAGTCCCCGAAATACATTTTCAGTCCGTGGGCTTTGTATGCATAGTGAACAGATACGTAATGCAGATAAAGTGAAGACAAACAAAGTAATGCCAAATGAATTTCACTTCTTTATTCATTAACAATTTATCAAATCCCTGAAATTGTCTAGACATAGGTTACATTTTGCCTGCCAAGATTGGCTACATGGTCACCTATTCTAACATATTTTTACTCTCAGATTTCTTTTCGTTTTCGCCCTCTCTCTCTCTTCGTCTATAGATTGAAGAATGGTAACGTTAGGGTGAATATGTATTAAGGGTATAACTGGCAAATCAGGGCAAACTATAACGCCGTTAGAGTAAATAGACGGCGGGGGGAAGTGAGCTTAATTTTTAAAAATACAAGGGGTTTTATGCTTATAAAATTAACACGGGGGGGGGGGGGGGGGTAGCTAATAAAATAAAACACAAGGGTTTTTTTTTGCAATTTATCCTTTATATTTTTAATTCAACTCGAACTTAATAAAATTAGTCAATGATTTTTATGCTTATTCCATTCAGTTCATTCCATGAAATATTGTTCGTTAGTTTAGATTATTTTCCACCAACACGAGGAGTAATATTGGAAGTAAAGAGATTATTAGAAGGAAAAAACCATTATAAACAACTTTATTGATAGTTAAAAAATAAAAAAAGAATTAAAAACTAATTATTTCTTTTGTCCTTGTTTTGCACAACTAGGAAAAAAAATTAAAATCTTATTCCATTTCTGATGCAAATTTAAACTATGGATGAATTTAAATGATAACTTTTAATTATAAATATAGGGATGTAAAAAGTAAAGTCATATTTTATAAGTGAAATAAATATAAGGATGGAAAATTAATATTATAGAGATAAATAATTATAAGGTTTAAAATTTTAATAGAAGGCAAAAGAACAAAAAAATTAATTAGCAATGTTTCCACATGGAACAATTGTGAATTTATCATCAGAAATAGAGAGATGAAAGATAAGTATTATGGAGAGAATTAATTATAAAATCTAAAAGTTTATAAGAGGGAAAAATCTAAAATATAAAAATACCTACCTTCGTATAAAAAAATTGATGATGATAAGTCTACTAATGAAATATAGGAGAAGATTCAAGGGAGCTATTAATTAAGTGAATTTTTTAAAATGAAATTAATCATTTGATTGTTACTGGTTTATCAACTAGGGGTTTCTGGAATTTTAATTTAAAAGATTTTTTTAATCATCATTTGATCATAGACAACTTTTCTTTTTAAGATAAAACATAAATTTGTACAAGATATGTATTTTATATATAAGATATTGATATCTATACCACAAGACTTATAAAATATTCAAAAACTTTCTTGAAAGCGTTTTTTTCTAATACCTAATGATATAACAATTATCATGTACTAAATAATACAAAAAGAGGGATGCTTTTCTTTTAATAATAGTATAATTCAAATATAATACCAAGTATCAATTTTATGTTCTAAATTTTTCTATTAAAAATAAGCAATGTGTTTTCTTTCTATTGTAACATTTTGATTACATATTTTCAAATAAATACGTATGAAACTAGACTTCAAGAGGTTTTTAGGTGATAGGTATATGTACTTCCTATGAGATAATAATTATAGTTGTTTAAAAGTGACATTCTTTTTTATGATTTTGGATATATGATATGATACTTTTCTAATTTTTTGACACTAATTACATATTGTCCATCTACTATAACTCTAAAGTACAAATTAAGATTATTTATAGAAAAACATAAACAAAAAATATAAATTTTTAACTCTAGAGAACTTTGCTACTAAATAAAATAGAATTAATAATTAAATAAATAAATAAATATTAAATGATAGTATTGTTTGGATATACACCTTTTCAATTCAATCTACCCAATTAATTGTTCATGATATATTTATTTACTTGAATATTTCTACACACACATACATATAGTTA